>CM059260.1:5000000-6250000 GCA_030347555.1 Lablab purpureus
TCCAGAAAAATATCATTTTCATAAAACTGATAATTGAAATCATACTCACTAGTTTAGCTAATTGTATCATAATACTTTATCACATAAGTTAATTAGGTTTAGATTAAAGTTTCAAAAATACTTTTGTAAATCTTAAGATATATAATTGCGAATTCTAATGTATAAAGACTAACTTCTTTTTTAAACTCTCTTGCCTTTAGTGCAATTATAAAATACTTCTTTATATTTTAACACTACTCTTATATTTTAACGGAGTACATATATGTACGAGAAATTAGAATGTATTTTCAATATTAGACTACTACAAGTTGTTATGCTAATTTCTAAATCAGAATTTTTATAGATAACTGATTTAAGAACATCACTGGTCTTAGATTATTTCACTTGTTTTTAGTTAATTTGATATATTAATAAAAATATCAAATTTTTCATCTGACTTATTGTTTTTTATCTTCTAGTTAGAATTGACAAAACAGGTTTAGGTACAGGTACTGGATTTAGTTTGTATTTATGACCACTAGTTTGTTTTGGTTTGTTTTCTTTGGCTTAAAAACTTAAAAACTTAAAAAATATTTATATAATTAGATGTGCTTTTAGATTATATATATTTAAATAAATAAATTATAAAAAATAAATTAAAAAAACTGACAGAATAGACTGTCTTGTTTTTTCTTAGAGACGGATTAGGTCAAAATAGTTCGATTTTGGCTTAATTTTCCATTATTACTTCTAGTCATTTATATATTTTTACTTATTTTCTTTTAAAAAAATAAAAAAAATATTTTCACATTATCTCTAACTTTAACGTCTCATAAACTATATATAGTACTAGTTGAAAACTATTATGTAATAAAATCCACTACAAAACTAAGAAAATAATGTAGTAGCTAAATTATTTTTCTACCTATGTTTATTTTGTTGAAATATGTTCAAAATATTGGTTTTTGGTCATTAGCATTATAGAGTTTACCCTTTTAACCATGTTTATTGTAGTGATAGTTGTCCAAAAGGTTCATCTTTTATTCATTTGTTATTTCTTTCTTTTTCCATTTCTTTTGTTTCCCACGTTTTTGTGATAGACCTAATGGAGTAGGAATTCAAATGTTTGCAAAGATGTGTTTTTTTATGTTAGGTTTTCTTACTCTCGAATTTTCAACGTGTGGAAGACAAAGACAAGATAAAAGGTGGTATCAGTTCAACAATTGAAGAAGGAAATTATTCATCTTTGAACGAAGTGTAGGAGTAAGTTTCTTTGTTTTTCTACAAAGATAAGCATTTATTTTTTATTGAAAATCATAGGATTCTTTTTAATTATCAACATCTTCTTATGTTTACTATTTGAACTTTTGATCGAAGAAGTTGATAAAAAACAACAATAATGTTTGTATGTCCGAAACTGAAGTAAGAGGTAAGTGTTTAACGTTTAGGATTAGTTGGAGTTCTGTAAAAACATTTGTTGAGAAGTTGTTTTCATTTGTAATTTGGGGATTGTAATTTTTTTTTAAACATCAACATTTTAATTTGGTTACGGTTTGAATTTTTTACTAATGAACCTAATAAAATACAATGAAATTATTTTTTATGTTTAGGACTGAAGCAAGTGGTAAGAGTTAAGGATTTAGGGTTTATTGGAGTTCTTTCAATAGTTATAAGAAAAAAAAAATACTTTCTAGTTAAGAAGTTGCTTTCTTTTTTTTATACTGAGAAATATTTAGTTTTTATATTCAAAAATTTTTGTTATTACTTTTCAATTATTAACCTATTTTAATTCTTACGATATGATATTTTTGTTTAAGAAGTTAAACAAGATTATAACAATATTTTGAAGTTTGAGATTGGAGTAAAAGTGAAAGTTTTTATTCTTGAATTGTTATGTACTTGGATGAGTTTATTGGACTTTTCCCAACAATTATCTAAAATTTATTTTATTTTTTATTTGAAAATTTATTTTCCTCTTTTACTGAGTGAATCATTTGATTTTTATGTTCAAAATTGTATGTTGTTATTTTTTTCAATTATTAATTTATTTTAATGCTTATGATATGATCTTTTTATTCGAGAAGGTGAAAAAAATTGAAGAAAATGTTTTCGAGATTTGAGACTACAACAAAGGTAAGAGTTTAGTGTCTTTATAATTCATTTCCGTTAATACTTTATTTATATTGACTCAGGTGTTTAATTTAATTTTATTTTAATTTGCAGTTAACATTATTTAAAATTTAAAGTATATTTTTAACATGTGGATGTTGTTGAAGTTGGCACTACATCATGACCATTTAAATGGAGTAGATATTAGTATTTGATTTTGATGAAAAACATGTAACTTGATTGAATGGCATATTGAAAAAGGGTGTAACATCTCACTGATTTCAATGAATATTTCTTTCACATTTATGGTAGATGGTTCACCATTGGACATATATAGTCCTTAAATAATTAATCATGCATTGTGATTCTTCCAATGCACTTTCACAATAATAAATATTAGATTAAATAAATACGAATTTATTTGAAACACAAATTACACTTGTAATTTCAACAATAATAAAAACACTAATTAAATTAAAATTAATTTAATAACTGGTTAAAACATTAATTTAAATTTTTATTTAATAATTAATCTAATTCAATTTTTTATAATAAATTAATAAAAATATATCAAGTAAACTAAATTAAAGCAAACTAATTTGATTGCATTAAAAGAATGAGTTTATTTTGAAAAGATATTGAACTTAATAATCATATTAATTTAATTTTAAGAACTAAATTGCTTGTAAATAGAATTGCTTGAATTAAATTGTGCTATAATTTAAAATTGAAAAATATACTTTAAAAATATATCTGCCAATTATTATTTATAATATTAGAAGTTTAGGCAATTTAAAATAGATGAATTTAATTTTTTTTACCTTTTACTGTGAAATTCTGTTACTTAATATCTAATTTTAGTTAAAGATAAATTTTTAAATAAATTAAAAATATAAAATCTATAATTAAATGATTAGCGTCTATTTTTTATTTTATTCGTGATTTTATTCTTTTTAAAACTCGTTTTCTTTTATGTACCTTGATATAATAAGTATTTTCAAGAAAAATAAAGATTTACCAATTTAATCCACTTAAAAATTTGAAAAAAATAGTAAAAACTCAATTATAAATACTAAATTCAAATGAAAAATTATGATAATAATACTTAAAGAATGTCCAGCAAATTGGACAAACTAAAATTTAAAGTCAATTTAAAGCAGACAAAAAAACTCATAAGAATGAATCTGTATATTAAAAAACAAAAATAAAATTAACACAAATTGATATTTAATTTGGTTTCTCTTTATAGAACTTTAAACAAAACAACATCTAAACTATAATATGTACAATATGAAAGCATAACAATATGAATATGAATATCATAATATAACATATGAATATGAAGAAGTTAATCAATTATTATTTTTATTAAATAATTAAATATATTTTTAGTTGTTAAATTATTAGTTAAAATTTGTTTTTGTTTATGGAAAAAAATTTATTTTGTTTTTATGTTTATGAAAGTGGTAGAAAACTTCCTTGATAAGAAACGATGTTAGAATATGCCTTACGTGACAAATAGATTATTGTGGTTTCTCTTATTGTGTATGTGTTTTTAGTTCCTAACAAAAACAAGAGCGATGTTGATGGAGGCACGGACACCGATACGGTCAGAGAACAACAACATGAACGATGGTTTCAACAATGACCATTAATTATGAATCTTTTTCACTATAGCTCTAAGTTGGATTTTTTGGTTCATGCTCTTCCCATATACAATTTTATAAAAAATTAAGATCAATTTTTTTAGTAGTATTTTCTACGAGTTAAGTAATAGTATATAGTAAGACATATTTAATACAAGTATTCTAAAAAAATATTAAATAAAAAATTATACTAGACATTGAAAATATTGTTGAGAATTTTTAAAATCTTAAAAAAAGTATATATATATATATATATATATATTTATTTGTATGTACATATATGATGTTTAAAATGTTAATTCACTTTTTTTATGTATTTTTGTAAACTATTATTATCATAGTAAATGATGTTATATATAAATCAAGACTATAAGTGAATATAGTTTTAAGTATTAATATATTATAGATATTATGTTAGAGACTTTATATCTAATATTGTGTAATATATTATAGTTATGTGCATGTACGATGGGATATTATTTTTAGTACATATAAATTTAGAAGTCCTATTTTATCAAACTAAATTTTACAATAATTAAGTTTAATTTATACATTTGTTTATCATTAGAATATGCACATAAATAGTTTTCTTAATATAGTTAAGATAAATAATGAAAGGAATATAATATTTTATATGTAACTAACTAATTAAATTAATGACAATATATTAATATAATGTATAAATAATAACACATATTTTTTTTACCATGCTGATGTAAATTTCTTTCAAATTTATTTACATGGATAAATTTTTAAAAAATTACAGAAATAGATAAATTGTGATTAGAAAACACGATTTCCGAACCGACCAAATCATCTGCTGAGATCATGCTTTAAAGGACGCTGATGAATCTTGTTCATGTGAAATTGGCTTCGAAACGACGATTTCAATTTAACTTTTTTTTTTTTTTGGTGAAATCGTGTACAGAAGCATACTGAGCCATTGACAGCTAAAGTTGATGAAAGCTATAGTGAAACAGAAAAAAGAGCCAATGGCTGCGAAAGTGCATGAAAGCCAAAGTGAATAAAAAAAACAAGAGGAAGAAGAGCAGCTAAAGATATTGAGATGATTGAAATATTATTATTATATTATTATTTTATTATTATTAATATCCGTAATTATTATAAGAAGTATTATTAATGAAAGGGACATTTTCTGGTAGCGACATTAGCAACTCAAAGTAAAATGCAATTCCTAGAAAAGTAGAGAAACTCGAACCCCTGTCAAGTGAAGTGGGGAAAAAACCAAGAGCACAACTTCGATTTTAGAATTAATTTAAATAACACATTATAGATGTAGATTTTATGGTAAGTAAAATAAAGTTATTATTATTTAGGTAGAGTGAGAAGATGAGAATGAGTATAAAACCTAAATATGGGTATAAATTTTATTAAAATGATAATTTGTGGAATTTATTTTAATCTACAACATGATCATTTTTATGACAGCTGAATTCTCTTTTCTACAAAATATTGATATTCATCATAATTACATAATTTTATTACAATTCATTTTAGCAGTTCAAACATTACGATTGGATTATGATTTGATACATGGATTATTAAATAATTGTATTATTAGGAAATAAATTATATAATTGTAAAACTTTGGAACTAGTCCAAACATATTAAAATTAATTATTTAAATTTTATATTATTTATTATTTTAACTATATAGTTGAGACGTGTATTTAAAAAAAATAATATATTTAACTTAATTTATACTTATAAATTTGTGACAAATAACATGAGTAATACAAACATAATATGTTTTGAAATATAAAGAAAAATTGTCATATATATTACATTATTAACTGGAAGATAAGTATTAAAATAAAATATAAAAAAATCTACAAAAAGAATAATACACCTATTTTAAAAGAATTTATTACAATGTATATTTAGAATTATTGTTTACTTGATTAGAAGTACGTGTTATTTAATAATTATATCAAAATATAAATAAATACAACATAAACTTATATTTTTTATTTTTTTTATTGTGAAAGTATATATGCTCTTTGTGTATTTATATTTTTTTAGTGTCTTTTTTTAAGAAAAAACACTATTATGTCTAAACAAATTGTTTAATAACGTAACATTTTTTAAGAGAACAAATATTTAATTATATTAAGATAGAAAATAAAACTATTTATTATTATATAATATTAGGTCATCATATAAAAAATAAAAATAAATATATAAAAAATATTATATAATTAAATTATAAAATCAATTTAAACTAAATTGTGAAATTTGATTGGATTTAGTTTATATTTCTTTTTAATGTTTGAATCAAAATAATCAAAATAACATATATCTTTTATATTTGATTCAAATATATTTTAAAAAAAAAAATCAAATCAAACCACACAAGCAAATACTCTTAGTTTATAACAGTAACACAATGTAATAACAAAAATACAATGATTTAGTTATGATTTGATCTACTTGATCATGTCATAGAACAATTCATATACCATGTAATGGATTATATTTTTTTTTGTCAAATTTTCAATAGACGTGGTTGAAAAATTCTCTAATGAATATTAAAAAAAATTAGTCAATATTGCCCAAAAGTTTTTAGAATTAACATTAGACAAAAATCTTAACAAACTTTTGTTAAAAGATAATAAATGCGTCATTGATAAAAAAATAATTCTTTAAGACATTAAAAAAAATAACATAACCATAGCAACCCACAATCAAAAGAATCTAATTTACATTAAAGTTTCCATAAACATTGACTGAAAAAATCCAAACTAATGTCAAATAAGAAATAATTGTGCTTTACAACAATAAAAAATAATCATAACAATCTAAAAATAACTTCTATTAACATCAGAAAAAAAAAACTTTAATCCACATTAATTGAAAAGTAATTCTCTCATGATTAGACAAATATTAGGTAACATTGATTGATAAGTAATATGAATCTATGTTGTCTAAAAAATAACTCTAATTAATATTGGTTAAAAAATATCAATTGAGATAAACTAAAAATAACCTTAATTAATATAAGTTAAGAAAAAAATGTTTAATCCTATTGTTAACTAATAAAGCCTTGATTTAGATTGGTTGAGAAATAGTTCTAATCTATATATCAATAATAAACAACTTTATAATGATGTCTATAAAGAAATAAAAGATAATCAACTTTAATGCAATAAAACATTCTTAATCTATACATAAACAATATTGATATTATAATACACAAGAAAGTCAATAATGTCACAATCTTATAATTTTGACGAAAATCAAACAAAAATATCTAAATTTAAAAATATAAAGAATTTTAAGTTCTTACCTTTTGGGGTAAAATTTTAAGTTATCTAAGTTTAAGTAATTTATTTTTTCTTATTTTGAATTTATTACAATGTATAGTTAGGATTTGTTTACTTTATTAGAAGTACGTCAAAGGTGTTATTTAATATTTATATCAAAATATAAATAAATACAACATAAACTTATATTATTATTTTTTTGAAAGTATATATGCTCTTTGTGTATTTATATTTTTTTAGTGTCTTTTTTTAAGAAAAAACACTATTATATCTAAACAAATTGTTTAATAACATAACATTATTTAAGAGAATAAATATTTAATTATATTATGATAGAGAATAAAACTATTTATTATTATATAATATTAGGTCATCATATAAAAAATAAAAATAAATATACAAAAAATATTATATAATTAAATTATAAAATCAATTCAAATTAAATTGTCAAATTTGATTTGATTTAGTTCATATTTCTTTTCAATGTTTGAATCAAAACAATCAAAATAACATATATCTTTTATATTTGATTCAAATGTATTTTTAAACAAAAAAATCAAACCAAACCACACAAACAAATATTCTTAACTTATAACAGTAACATAGTCTAATAACAAAAACACTATGATCTAGTTATGACTTGATTTACTTGACTATGTCATAAGACAATTAATGTATCATGTAATGGATTATATTTTTTCGTCAAATTTTCAATAGACGTGGTTGAAAAATTTCCTAATGAACATTAAAAAAAATTTGGTAAATGTTGCCCAAAAGTTTTTGGAATTAACATTAGACAAAAATCTTAGCAAACTTTTGTTAAAAAATAATAAATAGGTCATTGATAACAAAAGTAATTCTTTAAGACAGAAAAATAACCTAACCATAACAATCCACAATCAAAATAATCTAGTTTACATTAAAGTTCCTATAAACATTGACTGAGAAAATCCAAACTAATGTTAATAAGAAATAACTGTGCTTTACAGCAATAAAAAATAATCATAACAATCTAAAAATAACTTCTATTAACATCAGTAAAAAAAAACTTTAATCCACATTAATTGAAAAGTAATTCTCTCTTGGTTAGACAAATCTTAGATAACATTGATTGATAAGTAATATGAACTTATGTTATCTAAAAGACAACTCTAATTAATATTGGTTAAAAAATATCAATTGAGACAAACTAAAAATAACCTTAATTAACATAAGTTAAGAAAAAAATATTTAATCCGGAACAAACTAAAAATAACCTTAATTAACATAAGTTAAGAAAAAAATATTTAATCCTCTTGTTAACTAATAAAGCCTTGATTTAGATTGGTTGAGAAATAATTCTAATCTATATATCAATAAACAACTTTCTAATGATGTCTATATAAAAATAAAAGATAATCAACTTTAATACAATAAAATATTCTTAAACTATACATAAACAATATTGATATTATAATACACAAGAAAGTCAATAATGTCACAATCTTATACTTTTAACGAAAATCAAACAAAAAAAATACAAAAAAATCTAAATTTAAAAATATAAAAAATTTTAAGTTCTAACCTTTGGGATAAAATTTTAAGTTATCTAAGTTTAAGTAATTTATTTTCTCTTATAAAAAATTTAAAATTTCATTTTTTAATTCTTTACCTATATAACATATTTTATCATAAAAAGTTTAACTTTTAAAATTTTGTGTTCAAAACTTTAAATTTTTAATTAAAAATTTAAAGTGAATAAAATATTAATTTCTTATATCATATTATTTAAAATATATAATAATAATAATATAACAACTTTAAAGATTAACCTTTATAAATTAAGATAATTACTAATAATAATGAAGTAACTTAATATATAAAGATTTTAATTAAAAATATAATTTATATAATCAATTGTGTTAATATATATATATATATATATATATATATATATATATATATATATATATATATATATATATATATATATATATATATATATATATATATATATATATATATATATATATAGAAGAAAAGAGATAACAAAATATAAAGTATAAAAAATTTGGTGGGTTAAACATCTACCTTTATGAAAAGGTAGAAAAAACTTTTCGGTCTACTTAATTATCACACTCACTTTATCTACTTCATTTTTTAACTAATAAACAAATGAATAAAAACGGATCTGATTAACCTATTTTATATCACGGTTTATTAAATTAAAGTTTCGCCTAAATCGTTTAATTGATAGTTGTTCTCCTTTTATACTGTTTATTTTAAATGTACACGTATTTGATCTAACTCGCGATCATAGATTTCTGACTTTACATTTACCTAATTGTGTTTAAGTTATTTAATTAAGAGTTGAAAATGGTCGTAACAATAAATGAAAGAGATGCTTTTGTGTATATGGGAAACAATTCTAACACTATACACATTGATTCCACTTTGAAATGTTAGGTTTAACTCTACAACTTTCCTCTTCTAAGAAAACACATAACTCTATATTTTGTTAGATAGGATTACTTTCCACTAATTTTCAAACATTTCTTTATTAATCAACATAATGTTTTAGTGTTTGAAGCTTTTGTCTTATATTAACCTAATTCAAGGTAATTAAATAAAATCTGATTAAGAATATTTTCTATGAGAATGGAAATTAGAGCACACCAAACAAGTTGATGTTAGATTCAATTAATTAATAACGTGTACCAAACTTAGTGATTAATTATAAAACCTTTAACACCTATTATCTCATCAGATATTTTGCATTAGAAAATTGAAATGTGTTTGAAGGTGAGAAGTTAATGAAAAGATTCGAGAGTTAATTATATGATTTTTGGTGAAATTCTTCTCAAAGTAACACTTTTATTTTATATTTTTAATTATTTTAGTTTCAATTATTTTAAATCATTTAATAAAAAAGTAGATTATATGATATAATGAATATTAAACATAAATGTGTTTTTCCAATAACTGATATATTATAACAATGACTAAATATTACAATAATAATAATAAATAAATGTTACATTTAAATCATTATTATTTATTAATATTAATAAGGAGTTATTATTTTTTATTGATATTAATATAAAATTATTATTATTTATTAATATTTATCATTTATATTATTAGATTTTATAAATATTTTATAATATTTCAAGAGTATTCACTTAATATTTATTCTATTATTTATTTTATTTTTATTTTATAACAGATCAAGAATAATCTCATTTAATCTCGATCATTTACGATAATAACAATAAATATATAAATTTAATGGAAATGGTATTTTGAGGTAGAAAGATGGTGAAGAAGTGAGTAATAAAATTAAAGTTAAGAAGAAGCGAAGGACAGAGAGTTCCCCACTTTTTGGAATACAGAGCATAGAGTGATGAAAGTATTAACACTTGTGTCCATTTTCCACCGCAACCTCTCCTTTCTAAAGGCACGTCGTACTGGACTGGGCCAACCACTGCAGAATTTTTTTTTCAAAATTATAAATTCATTCTAACAACTAAAGATCTCTAGCTCAAAACAAGGACTTTAAAATTTAAATTTACAAGAAACACTATAAGTGTATTGTAAAATTTAAGATTCTGGTTTTTTAAAAGATTAAAACATAAAAAATTATTAGAATGCAAGTTTATAAATTTTTTATTAAAATGAAAATTATAAGAATGTGTTAAGAATAATGTAACACTGTGAAATTCATATAAAAATATAAAAGTGCGTAATATCCACTTAACACGACTCTTAAGTGCACCTACTTTATTTTTGAAAATTAGAATTGCATAATATCCAAAGAAGCAAGGTTGAATCATTGTGTTTTGAATTAGATTTCAGTTGGACTGGAGTTGGTTGGTTCTTCTCTGTCTAAGCTGACGTATTATTTTTAGTTTTATACATTTACTTTAAGTTTTTTTATAATTTTTTTATTTAGTGCTTATATATATATATATATATATGTATATATATGTATATACGTATGTATGAATATATAAATAATACGTCACCTTATAAACAATGTTTACCGAGAGCCATATTTTTTTAATAGCTTATAGTGTTTTTGAAAATAATTTGATATTGATCTCTTTCTTATTATTATAATTAATGTACTTAATGAATTGGTGTTTTGTATTACTTTAAATAAGGAAGATTTTATCATGATTTAAGATACTTCAATCAAAACTTAATTACAAATATTTAAGATATTGAATAATATTCATAATTGAATAATACAATATAAAAAAATAACAACTAAAAATAAATAATTTAATGAAAACAAACAATTTTAGATAAAACCTTCAAGAGTAAAAGAAAATAAAAAAACTAGATTGTAAATATCTCTAAAATCAATTAGATTAAATTAGATAAAAATTATATTTTAATGTATTCACTTTTATCATTTACATTTATTTTAAGAACTGACTATTTTTATTAATAAATTTAACAATAAATTAAATATAATTATATTTTAGTTTATTTTGTATTGATTAAAGTTGAATTATGGTAAATAAAACAATTATTATTTCAATCTTTAAGTTCGTTAAGATAGTATCGTTAATGTCAATCATTGTATTTAATGTATTGTTTACTATGAAATTTGAAGTTTCATCATGATTTTGATCTTAAAAACGTATTAGAGGGTCAAGAAAGGAAGGTGTATATAAATTGTCCTTGGTTTCAATTTCTAAACAATATAAGACTATTGGACATACTGTAACAAGCTCCTAGGTCTAAAGGGAGTGAGAATTCGTCTTTAGAATCACCTTCCATTCTCTTGTGGAAGGCTATGAAACTTTTCATCCCTATAGATAATGCCAATGTTCTAACCTCAAGCCTGTTAAGGTAACATTGTTTGGATTAATTACAACATTTGAGATATTATCTCTTTAAAGTTCGGAATTCCATCACTGTTTTGTCCTAAAAGATATCTTGTCGAGTTAAGGGAGAAAGTTGTATATAAATTGTCATTTATCTTAACTCCTAAGGAATATGAGAGTATTGGAACAAATATTATCTAAATTTTAATCTTTTTCTTCTTCTTCTCAAATGATTTGGTTAAGAGAAGGTGTTATCAGCGTAAGGTTGAGTCTTTGGATGCTTACCTAGGTGGTTTGGATTGATAAAAGTGATTTACAAAATATTGATGGTTGAAAACACACTTCTATGCAGGTAAAAGAAGATAATAATGAGTTTATAAGTTTAGAAGGAGATTGTTGGTTTGAGGTGTTGTAATTGTTGGTTGAAGCATAAGATTAACTTTGTATATAAATATAGGAAACGAAAGAATTTTGTGAGTTATTACTTTTGAAAAATCTTTTGTTTGAGTTGCTTCATGTGTTTATAGATTAAATATCGTTTGTGTGTTGTAAGTCACTCAAACAATGCCTAAGCAGTATGCATTAATTATAATAACATGGAATATAACTAAAATGTTGGCTTATAGTTTGAACGATAAGTTAAGACAATTCTCCCCTTTGATAACATATTTCTTAGGAGTTGTACCGCTTAAGCATTTCTAAGCACTCAAGCATAGTGTTGAGGTGATAAACATATGACCTAAACATGTTGTATTACTTGACATGTAGCTCACGAGATCAAAGACTAGTTAAACACTCAAGTGTCATAAAGTAATGGATGAACCTTTTGAAACTAGTTGGATTTTTTTCAACAAATAATAGTCACTCAAATAATAAATGCTAAAGGAGAGAAAAGATTAACTAACATGAGAAAAATCTTGAAAAGATATTATTCTTAAATTTATTTTATTTAAATAACAAGTATAAGTATATGATTGAAACAAAATGAATATTATCTTATTATATTTAGAAAGTTGTTTAAACAAAAAAAACTTATACAAATTATGTTCATCTAACTTTATTAAAATTGTTGCGGGTAAAATAATATATTTATTTTTCACTTATATTTATATATAATTTTATAAACACTTATATTTCATTAAATTAACTTAATAATTTCAAACCATTCATTTCTCAATCTAATATAATTGAAATTGGCTTAAAATTTCAAATTATACACTGATAAAGTAAGCGAGTTCTTCAAATTAATTACATATCGATAAAAGTTATTGATAAAAAAAAGTGTGTTTAGAGTGTAGCATATATTTTTTGTTTTAAAAAAAAATACCAGCAACTCACTTTCTAATACATTCCGTTTAATGTACTTTTATTTTCTAGACGTTATAAAAAATACAAAGAGAAAAACTCATTAAACAGTAGGATTTTAAAAAATATATAATTTTAAAAAAAATTAATTAATTCCAAAACATATATATATATATATATATATATATATATATATATATATATATTAAACAATATATAAAAAAGCGTTGCTGTCATTTGTTTTTCTTTTGTCTAAATTTGTGGTCATTCCAATCCCAACTTTATTAAGAGCAGAGTCACGACAACTTCAAAAGGTTAAGCTGTTCCACATGTAAAGTTGATCAGAATATCAGAGACGAGTTGATATTTGGCTATATTCTAATATTCTTAATTTTTAGACATTCAAATAATATAGCAAACATTCTATTTTTTCAAAATAAAATTTCCACACCAGTCATCAATTATATCAGTATTTTTTTTTGTTTTCCCTTTTTATTTCTCTTAAGTATCTACGTCCAAAAAAATTCTGTTAACTTTTTAAAAAAATAAAAAAATGTTGGGCATATTTATATGAAGTTAAGCATTTTTTTTGTTTCACTATTTAAAGCTTTTCGACACTTCTTATGATGTTATTTTTAACCACTTCAATAATGATCAACGTTTTTTCTTTTGTTTACGTTCTTGCAAGTTACAAAAGAGTTCATAAAAGTATCAACCCTTAAAAGCGGAGAGAATCATGCACCTAACATTAAACGTGCTTTGATTTCCATGCAAAACTAGTAGGTTTCCCTTCAGACAGAATCACGTTTTGATGTTCAAGCGAAGACGTGACTCCACAGAAAAATAAGTCACAGATTTAAGATTTCTACACAATATTATAATAAAAGTAATTTTAACCATGGAATTGATTCTATGTTACAGAGCTTATTGGAGTGAAATTCTTCAGAAGTTGAAACTGTAACAATGGCAGCACTGCTATGAAAACAGAAAAGACATGGTGGGAAGCGAAGTGAAGGTTGGTTTGGAAGTGAAAGGAGTGTATTCATGGAGATGGACCTGACAACTTTTCAATCATTTGTTTTTGGTTGGCATCCCTCGTTAATGATGTCTACTAGGTAGGTCCCTTACACCATAAACTTCTTTTCCTTTCTATTTTTTGTGTTCTTGCTTTACCCTTCATCAATATATTCTCCCTTTTCTCTTTGTTGGCTTGCATTTTCATCATTTTATTTTGTTACTCATTTCACTTCACTTCCCTCCTTATCTCACATCTCCCTCTTGGAATCACAACTTTCTCATCCATTCTTCTTTTGGCATTTATCCCATATCGGATATGGAATCAATAATTCCATGAATGGAATGATATAACATGACAAATTAACTGAATTATTTTATTTCTATGTAGGGTCACTTTAAAAACATATACACTTTTATTCAATAAAACATTGATATACCCCTCATTATGTGTATTAGCAACAATATCTAAACCCACCATTCAATATTGAATTACCACAGTTTAAGACAACCCACATAACATTGACTCATCTCAGTTCACACAAGTACTGCCACTTTTCTAGTTTAAATAGTTATTTGCTAAGTTTTGAAAACATAGTAAGTTACATGTGCTCTTAATGACAGTAATTAATTGCTGATTTCTTTTTTGTATGAGGAGGAATACAAGAGAACAAAAAACTACAACTCTAGATGAAGAAATTTCAGCAGAATATGCTGATAGGAGTAACTGCAGCCCTCCAGTACTGAGTCCACACTTCACAAGCTAAGAGGAAGTTGCACCACACTTGGCTAAATTAATTAGTTACTGATTGAGACAACATTTTAGGTTTTCTCCACTGAATAGAGAAGCACCACATACATGTTGGTGAGTTTGGTTAGGAGGATGAGTGAAGATGGATGAACAAAGAATTAATATTGGTGTCTGGTAGAGGAGATAATAGAAATAATTTATTAGAAGAGGTGAGACTAATATTACTATTTTTCATATATTTTTATTCATTTTTCAATTACTCTTCTTTATCTCTTTTGTATTTCTCTTCAACCAAATAATTATACTTTTTACTTTATATATTTTTCTTATTTATTTCCATTTACCTATTTATTTCCTCTCAATCAAACACACTCTTAAAATTACCTTAAGTTTGATTAAATTAATTGTAATATAAATAGTTTTAAACCGATAAACACAATTAAAACGAATGTCAAAAATTAAATTCGATTTTAATTAATATTTATACACCATATAAGAACCAAGAATTTGGTTGTTAGGTAATGTTTTTTAAGAGATTTAAGAGAGGAAGTAGGCGATACTACAAGCAAGGAAAATAAATGAATAAAAACGAAGTAAAAATAAAATTGTTTGGTGAAAAAGAAATAGAATAAAAATGATAGACGATAAAAAAATATTATCTGTATTTTTTATTATTTTATTATAATATCAATTATTATTACTATATAAATATTGGATTGGAGTGTGTTAGCAAGCACTGGGGTGTGAACTTTTAAGGTTAATTCTTTATGTATAGAAATTGTACATGTCAAATATAAAATAAAAGTAGCCTTAATTAATGCTTTCTAATAACTTTGTATGTTTCCTTTAGTGATGATATTAATATGTTTTTGAGAAAAGCAGTGACTTACATTGTTGAAAGCTTAACCTTACACATGGTGACTGGCTCTTGTTTTCAAAATTTTGCCTAAATCTGTTTATGTTGAAATATGTAGTCCTTTACACCAGAAAATTTTTGGGGGCACTGGTAGAATACTTAGTGACTGCAAAGACTATTTCTGACTATAAAACCACAAAGAATTCCAGAGAAAACTATTAGTTTAATCCTTTCAAATTGTATAATATATTTCAAAAACTGTAATCACCCCCAAACATAGATTTTCATATATCAAAATTACCACAATGCATGTCTATGTGCAGAACTATACGATAACAAAAATTGTGAAAGGTATATGTTAGAAAAAAACTAACAGACTTTTAGAGAGCTTATTTAATGCCAATTTTTCAAAAGATTAATCCGATAACACATGTAATTTTACAAACCAAAATTGAAAATTGTTTAAAATTAAATGTGTTCACTGTATAAAAGTTGGAAAGAAAAAGAAAAGTGAACTTTAGAGTTGCAAACTGCACATGATCCTAATCTCCTTTATGTATGCATTGTGGCAGATTTTGACTTGGGGAACACGTGCAACCAATAATAACTCTCCACGAACAGGTAGTGCCCACGAGAGTGTAGCAGTGCCATTAAACACTGAATTTACACAGTATAGCAAATTGGCAGTGCAATTGACTCCAAAACAGTAGTACGTAGGACAAGCATGTTGGTCCCCACATAAACAGTTGCGGACTATCATAAAGGCCTTGGAACAGTTCAGTAGAGAGAGAAATTGTCGTTCTACAATTATATATATCACTGAAGTCAAAGTACTGGGATTTACCAACTAGTCCTTACAAGGACCGATACAGACCCTAGAAACTCATGTCTAGAAGAACATTTAACATTAGAACTATACAGAACAGAAGATGTAAGCATGGAACACCTAATCTAACACCCAGCAGCCTTGAGGAAATTGTCAAAGGGGCTAGCAGGAGGTAGCCTCATGGGGTCCCTTGGCAGTTGGCCATGCCCACCACCATTTCCTACCTACAAAAATAGTAATAAATATAACAATGTCAGCACTGCCATTTAAAGAGTTAGATTTATTTAAAACAGGGCTCAGTAATTTCCAGTGGCATAAAATATATTTGTGGCCCATTTACATTTAAAGTTTCTCAAAATTCGGTTTCAGTCTCTAAAATTTTTTGTTCCTTCTCATTGTGAAATGCATAACATTTAATCCTTCATGTATTTTAAAATTAGAGACTAAAAACAATAGGCAAACTTTTTAGAGGAACTAATAATACCACACCTTAAAAATTTTAGAGAAACTAATTGGAATCATGACAAATAAGGATTATACCATCCAGTGTTATCAGAACTAACCTTTTCAAGTGCTGAGTTCCTAACATCGGCAATAGCCAGAAACGATTTATCAGCTGCTTGGATGTAGTGATTCTCAAAGGCCAGCCAATTTGAAAGCTTCTTCCTTGCACATGTTCCAAGTGATTCACACTGGCTAGCCATGGTGTTGTATGGTAGGGGCGAAGTGGAGACAGCTGTTCCTGCCACTTGACCGGCTACCTCTAAAGCCTGCAAACAGTGTATACGGGGTTGAGCTTGTAGGAACAGTCATCATGCATAACAATATTATGTATAAATTCCAATTCCATTTCCGTTGCATACATTGACTAAATAAATAGGCATGAAAGATAAACTATGGGATATTAGCTTTAAAGCATTTCACTTAAACTCGCCCTATTCCACAACTACACTGTTTGGTTCACATGGGAAAGTACAAGACACGAAGGTACAAAGAAAGAACGAAAGTGAAACGAAAGAAAAAGGGTAGAAGGTGAGATGGCTTCTAGTTCTTTGCTATTACATAAACAACATAAATATGCATATAATAGTATGGTACCATCAATTATAATTTTTTCTTTTTAATTCAAAATGCTTGCCTTTCTCTCCTTTCATCTTGCATTGGGGAGAGAGGCAGGAATACACAAAAAAGCTTTATCATAATACACACATGCACGACAGAAAATGTACCGATTCCATTAGTTGTCCAATGCTGATAACATGAGGTGCGGAAGGGGATACGGGCATCTTTGGAATAAATCGAGAAAGGTCAGAGACAGATGCTTCACTGATTGTGTCATCTTCACCAGCTGAATTTGAGGGAAAATCCTGCATACTCAAGGGAAAAAACAAACATCAAAAGACGGGTATGAAACTTCCATTTCATATGTTTAGAAATAAAAAAAAATCACTTTCTTTTTTTAGCCAGGAGGCTTTCAGTCTGCAGTCCTAGTAAGGGCCAAACAATTAAACCCATGATATCAAGCCATGGGCAATGACATTTGCGAGCTATAAAATATAATGTCGTTGTATACATTTTGAACTGTTTCTATATACAAACACACTAGAATAGAAAGGACAACATCTTCGTGCATGGAATAGATCTACTAGCAGCAATCACAAACTCAGAAATAACATACCCCATCAAATGACAGTGACTCCTGGGAATGAAAAATTATTTGATTTTGATCAAGCATTGACTGTGGACCAAACACAAATTCTTCATCGGGCTTGAATGTCTCTGACAATAGCATAGCCAGTTCATCTGCATCCAGCTTAAGAAACAGGAAAACACCAGAAAGTGAGAGAGTGGGGGGTTATGAACAAAATATTATCCCTGCATATAATGTAATACCTCAGTAACGTTAGATAAATTATGAACCAAAGCATCCTTTATGGTCTGGTGACATTCACGTATTTTGTTCTGTAACTCTGATAATATTGAACAGGCTAACTGATTGTCAGCAGCAGTACCATATTCTCTCACATCCACATTGGTCTTAGCATATACTTGATAATCATCACCGATACTCAAGAAAGGATCAACCTAGTTATAAAAAAGCAGGTAGTCGTCAAGAATCAAGATATATACTTCCAATCATGCATAATAATCATGGCTTTCTATACCATCAAAATCAGTGCAGAATTCCTCTAACAGACATTAAAGAGTAGTGTAGCATCAGAACCACATCAGTCACTCACATCGGACATTGGCAATGACGCAAACACTTCATTCACATCATGAATCTGATATATTTTGCAGGCAAATACCAACATGCCAGCAGACAGCACAAATACAGATCTCAGACAAGCTGGGGGCATCATTCCTGCTAGAATGGGTACAACAATTTCAAATCTTTTTTTTCCTTAAAATTTATAAGTCATTTGAAATTATAAATAGTCCACATAAGGAAAATGAATACGTCATACCATTATTTTGGTCCAACAACATAGTCCAGAGAGACAGAGGAAGCTGGAAAAATCGGATCACCAGGTTATCTCTGTCTTTCAGATTCTGCAACATCGAATTTAGAAAATTTTTAACCAGTATAATATTTATGGAAGTATACAGCAGAAAGTGCAGTGAAGATTGTGATTATATTCAGTTTACTATGAAAATGAAAATTCAATATGAAGAGGGTAAATGGTATATTCACCTATACAGCAGGGCAATCAGCCAGCGTTAACATAAGACAAATGGAACCACACCAAATTTGAAGAGAAAATAATTTAAGATGACAAGTTCAACAAATTTGTTTAGTTTGATAACCTGCTATGGCATTATTTTTTTACCAAAGTCAAAGTCACGATAGATAATTCAGTTAATTAATGTCACTTTTATTGGGATATCAAACAAACTCAATTTACCATGCATGATCTATCCAGAAGCGGAAATTCAGTATAAATAAAACTACTGGGATGCAAAAAATGACAGACACAAAGCAATACAAATACATATAAAGTTCTACCTTTATGCGTAAAACTATTAGTGTCATTATGAATGAATGAGCTATAGCTTCAATATTTGAAGGTAAATTATCAGGAAGATTGGCTTGAACCCAAAAGGCAGAAAGCAGTTGCACCATTTGATCTTCGGTTAGTTTCATAACATATGGTTCCTGAGAGCCCATTCAATACCAAAACTTAGTAGATAACAACATTTTACAAAGAATAATCACAATTAATAAAACCTATTGATCGAAACCAATTAAATTACTTACTGGGTCAGTCAAACTAGGTGATCCTGTAGCCCTATCAATGATAGAACTGAGTTTGTAGAAGTTAGGGGAATTCTTTAAGCCACATCCCTGCTTCCAGTCTTCTGCCACAATATCTCTTTCTTGGCAACCATCATGAACAGTGTTCCCATGATTTCCTGCTTTGGTGCTATCTCTATTTCTGCGTAGTTTTTCCAGTAAAGCTGTTATTGAAGCAGATGCAGACACCGAAGCAGTATGAGAATGCCTTTTGTTGTGTTGATCTAGATATCTGGATCGCAGAGAGGAAATTTCATGTGTATGGTAGGAACTTGGAAAAAGAAGAATGCAGAATATAAGATGTGCTCCAACACGAGCCTCCACATCTGAATGCAACATTGCTTTTAGGAGTTGCACAAAAAGAGCTTCGGGAAATCCCTAGAAGGAAGCATAAAAAATTGATCAAACAGATCTACTCAGTAATCCAATATTCCCCAAATAAGCAAATGGAAAAAAGGTTTATTTGTTCGAATTTCAAAGTTATAATCAAGACAATGGCTCTCCTCAACCTCCCTAACAAGTAAAACTTTAGTGGTATATATAATCATATTTCGTAAACTATGATACTAGATATTCCAGCTTCAATTTGCAGTGGTCATAATTTGACATAAACACTATTGGATCAACAAGCTCCTCTCACCTGCTGTGAATGTAAACGAGTTAGTGCCAAAGTGACTGCACGAGCAAGGATGATCAAAGATCCAATGGTTGCTCTACCAACAACACCAGATGGAATATTTTCTAGGGTTATGGCCATTAAGTCAAAAAGTGGCTGGGCATCAATGATCTATCCAATGAAAGAAAAAACGTAGTTTAGTAGCTGTTGAAATGTAATGAACAAATTAATAGTGCTTTTTTGGAGGGGGAGGATGGCATTCATGAGCCTACCCCGTTAGCAATTTCTAGTAAGCAGTCCTCAATGGAATTTTGAAGTGAGATATTTAAGTTCAACTCTTGCTCCCCAACAAATTCACTGGAAGCTTGAAGGCTTTTCCTAAGATGTCTGCAAAGGTCACCAACAAAACCAATCTCTGCCAAGCCGCTTCCAGATCTAATTTGCATAGCTAAAGATGTGGCTACCTGAACAACACAAGTCTTAAGTTGAGGATCATTCATGACATTTTTGTGGTCCAGATGATGTATAACAGAAGCCAAAATTAAGCGTTGATTCCCTGTTGAGAAAAGGTGAGAAGAAAACATCATTATGGAACAAGAATAGAAGTTTCTATAAAAGACCCTCATATAGTATTGTCCACAGCTCGTGGCAGTTTCAAAATAAAGTCCAAATGTTTTTAAAGGTAAAACATGATATTTGACATTATATCCACTGGTAGATTTATTTCTGAAAACTGGTAGTCAAAAGTGGTGAGAGGAATAGTACCTGAATTCTCCATGAAGTAGGCCATCCTGGATAAAACTATCATTGCTAACCCATTCTCAGGAGGAGCCCAATGTTGTCTAAAGTCAAAGTAGACAAACATCGGATCCAGCACAAGACGCATAGTTGTGCTTTCCTTGGCTAATTCAACCATTCTTTGAATACATATCTGAGCCCATATTTCTGGTTTTTCAATTTCTTCTCTATAATAAAAAAGTAAATTAAACAGGAAAGCGAGTGATTAAAAGCAGTGTAATAGACAGTACCACAGATACAAATGACCTACACTTTTTTATAAACTCTTGAATAACATATACCTTGTCAAAAGGGAAGGATCCTTTAGTTCAGGTCGTGGCTGTATGATCAAGCAACTAGATCGATTGTCATTAGTGCCAATAACTGAACCACCTCGACCTTCACACCTGATAACCTCATCCACCCAATTATGATGTGCCTCTGCCCTGACAGCATCTTCATTTTGTCTACTCCACTCACAGTTATCTAAAGTGGCATGAACAATCTACATTTTGAACAAATTAGTAACAATATCTGACGGTAGAGAACAAACAAATTCACTATGCAAAATTCAAAAGCGTTTATTGATCAAAGAAAAAACAATATAATTGTAGTTACATGCTTGCCGAGTTTGATTCCTATTCTTCCATTAGTGAAAACATCAAAGTTTCATGACAAAATGGGTTATTACGTTTTAGACATGAAATTGAAAGCATCACAACCTAGGATGGGTTAAAGTCCCAGATATCTTCTCCATCCAGAAAATTATTTCAACATATTTTCACCTCATTATTAATTGGAGATGTGCCATTTCCAGCAATTAAAAGGCTAGAATGATTTCAATGAGGAGTATCTTTAATTTTATAAGTACCTCATCAAAATCTACAAAAATGTGTGAAAATTCAGCCATAAACCAAACCTGCCAAGAGGAAAGGAAGTCAGATAAACGATGAACTCACCACAACCGTGAACGTTTATGTGAAAATAAATATTGGAAAGCAATTAGAAGCCAATGAACTTAAATGTAAAACATCATGAGCACAAAGCAAATCAAAATGAGGCACAAATTACCATTGCTGAAAGGCACTGCAAGCTTGATGCCCTCAAGCAGCGCTTTTCACTTGCTTCACCATGTTCCCGTGATAGCATGCATACTTTCCGCACCAACTTTTCTATGTTATGAGTATATGTAGCATCCACCTGTTTTCTCATTGTGTCAAAAGCATGAATATGCATCGCAATTAACATCAGCTTATTTATAGTTTGGAAGATAGTAGGAGAAATCAATGGATTAATCTTTATTAGAAAGACCAGATGTAATACCCAAGGAAGGACCTATAGTTATTGTTAAAAACAGACAAAACCTAACTCGCTAGAAGCAAAAGGTAGTTCAAGTGCATCAAAAGCATGGGACTCGTTAATGCACCCCCTCAAACCCAAGATTAGATGTCTAGGGCGCTGCCCAGCATTAAGACTGAATAGGTTTTAATACCATATTAGAAATGGGGGGTAGGCTTAACTCACCCCCTAAAGTTAGCTCAGGGAAGGAGGATTGACCAAGTCTTCTTAGGAGTATTCCAACCATATTCCTAACTAGTATGGGACATCTTAAAAATTGTCAACTTGCTTTAGAAAATCACTAGAATATACACTAAATTTAGTTGTATACAAAGACATTGTGTCTAGTTTTTTCTGTTTCCAAGTACATAAATCCAGGTAAACATTGATCTAACCCAATTACAATCATGAACAAACAACAAATTAAGACTGAATAGGTCTTAATACCATATTAGAAATGGGGGGCAGGCTTAACTCAACCCCTAAAGTTAGCTCAGGGAAGGAGGATTGACCAAGTCTTCTTAGGAGTATTCCAACCATATTCCTAACTAGTATGGGACATCTTAAAAATTGTCAACTAGATTTAGAAAATGACTAGAGTCTACACTAAATTTAGTTGTATACAAAGACATTGTGTCTAGTTTTTTCTGTTTCCAAGTGCATAAATCCTGGTAAACATTGATCTAACCCAATTACAATCATGAACAAACAACAAATGCAAGCAGTCAATAGGTATCTTGGCTTTTTGGATTGTATAATTCACCTGACAATAGATGAACCTTGATAAGCACTGGCAACCAAGTGTCTGGATGGTATCATTCTTAGAATAGCTCAAGAGCTCCGAAATTACATTAAGTACATCAACGGCGAAATATGCTCTGGAATATGCAAGAGGTAGATAAAAATCTTTGAAAGTTGAATCATATAAAAACTAGCCAGTAGAGATCAATATCGTTATTCTAATGAATGAATGGAACGAATCCATGAGATATCAACTGTTTGATAATGTGGAAACATATGCTAATTAATCATGAGAAACTTACATCTGCACCTTACAAATGGAAAGCAACTTGTTGAAGGATTCCATTATAATATTGACAATTTTGATGTGCTCAGATTTGAGTTCTCTGGAACACCTTTCTTCAAGATATTTTGCTATCTAGCAGAAAGAGCAGAAATAGTGAACCTCAACAATGGATCCTTGCTGACTTCCCTTTAGTTTATAAAAGGACTTACAAATACACATGCGAAATAGAATAATAAAATACCTTTGGAATCCGAAAAGGGTTTTTTGCAGCATATTCACATAATTTTAAGATCTTCCTGTCACTTGGAGGCTCATCCTGACAAGAGTTAGTTGAAACATGAATACAGTGACTGGATTTCTACTTACAGATGAACGTAAAGTCAAAAGACATTGCCATATAATAAACTATATTGATTTCGCATGATGGGTTTACGATAATCGCTTAAAAATTTGCAAAGAGAACAATGGATAACTGAAAACAACAAGATTTCCTTTGGTGCTATTATGCAATCAGAATAGGAGTTTCAACTCAGTAATTTATGCTGACCTTAAATGCAAACCTTTAATAGTAACTTGGTGAAACTACAATGCTAATTGGAAAACAACACTAATGGAACCTATGGAACTGGATATAAGTTTTGTCAAAAAATTAACACATAGCAGTGAACAGAAGTAACAAGGTGGTTCAATTTTTATGCTTCAAATAAGGGGAAAAAATTTTCATTCCAATGAAGGATATAACGAAACCATAAATGCTAGATTCTACAACAAATTTGTTTCGTAAGTGTTCATACTGGAGAATACATGAACCATTAGCTAAATCAGCTGCAATGGTAGTGAACAAGGAGTTCAATGAGGTTACCACTTCCATTTTTTCGAATGAAAAAAGAGTGTGATAAGATAAGACACTAACAGGGGACTTAGGGAATATATCAGCAAGCAGTTTTCTGTATCTCTTGACCGGCTGGCGTGATCTTGACCTCAAAGCAGGACAGCAAACACACATGTTCCCACATGCTGGGAAGATCTTCCTAGAGATGACACCCATTGCCTGCAACGCCAAACACGAGAGCAAAATGTAGCCAAATTTAGAGCAAACTAAGCTAAAATACCCAGCAAAAAAATCCAAAATCAACCAGCAAAATCCAAAAGCCCTAGTTAGTCAACCCAAAAAGAAAGTCAAACAAAAACAAAGAAAAATGCAATAAAGCCAGGATCCAGAGGACAAACTCAGTAAAACCCAAATGCCAAAATGAAAGGACACTGAAACTGAAACCATTTACACAATACACAGCAACAAACACGCCCAGTTTTTCAAAAAGCACGAACAAGAGAAAACCAACCCACCAAGAAAAGAATAAACAGAGCAGAAACAAGCACACGGTGTGAAAAGAAAGAAACCAACCACACCAACAATATTTGCCAGATATAGCAATTAACAACCAGAATAACAAGCACCAAGTTCCAGATAACTCCAGAGAAGACCGAAAGCAACAATGAAAAGTAAGAGAGAAGAGAGGTAACAGCAGCAGTACCTCACTCCTTTGGAAGAAGATCTGGGAGCGGAAGGAGAACTCCGAGTCTAGAGTGAGGACAGTGGAGACAGCAAACGTGAACAGTAACAACCAACGACAGCGAATGGCAGTAAAAGGAAGGAATAGAAAACAAAGATGGCGCGTGGGCGAAGGGAAGTTAAGGTGAGACTATGTTTTGTTTGTGTGTTGGATTGGATGTGGAAGATCACGTGATTGTGTCAGGTGGAACACAAATTCATTTTCCTTTTTCTTTTTCTTTTACTGTAAAAGCTTATGTACCTAAGACCCTGCGTTTTCAAACAGTGTCAGAACTTGCAAAACACACACGACAACAACCCAATTTTTTATCGTTGTTGGAAAAAAATTGAAACGCTTGTGGAAACTGTTGCATCTTACAGAATTTTCCCACTGAACAACTTTGGTTCCATCAAACTTTATTTTGAACTCTCCATTGGGTAGGAGTTAGGAATTTTAGCGGTAAGTGGACAACACGCGCAATGTATTTGAATTAAAAAAGTTGAAAGTAATTTTTGCTTTGAAAATATAATCAAATTCTAATTGTTTTCTAATGCATTTTAAGCATAAGTTTTAATAATATCATTTATTATTTTTGCTCATAAGACACGTAATTTCTTGTATCTCGAAACCTTAAAAGTATTGAAATTTATAAAAAAGTAGCATGTTGCTTTTAATGATTTGTTAAAGATTAAGAAATGTTGTGGCACATGACTTGAAATGTTGGAACATAGCGGTGCAAATTCGATTTGAATAGGTCATGAGAAAAAAAAAGTGCATTTATTGCTGTAGGACTATAATAATTGCTAATTGAATTTTTTTTATTACAATCATCCAAGGGGAGCTCCTTAACTTATTTGGAAAACCGCTATGCCTTACATTACAGCAACTTTGTTCATTTTGGAGATTACACCCACCAACTTCACTCACATTTCACTATACTTCTTTCATCAAATCAAAATAATTGGACTTCAGTTGGTGAGTTTGAATTTAAACAACCTTTACTGTTTCAAGTTACATTCATATTTTAGAGAATCAATCAAATTGGTGGAAAAGGAAAAATATAGAAAGCAATTTAAGAAATGAGTCATGTGTGTTTAAAAGTATTCTTTTAAAAATATATATATTTAAACACCCTAAAAATTTGTAAATATTATAAAAATATAATTAAAAAAACACTAACGTAAAAGAAAATTCATATTTTAAGATCTTGAATCTTCTTCGTTACTCATTTTTAATTTCATCTACAAATATAAAAATGAGTTAATAAAAATCATCATAATTTATATTACCCAACATTAACATATTATAAATATTATATTTATAAACAACATGCATATAAATGTTAACATATTTATTTTTATTTACACAATATGTCATAACTAAATTATAAGACATTTTTTATAATACTTTAATATGATAAACACGTCTCATAAAAAATTAACGCATGACACATGTTAAAGTTGAGTTAAAGGTTTTTTTAATATTATGATAACATAAAACATATAGTTGTACATCTATTTTCAAACTCTGATGAAAGTTCTCTTCAACTTCTCACAACTTTAATTTAAGTCCTCTCTACATGATTAAACAAAAGTAATTCACTATCGTGTTTATCATTACCACCAAGGCACAATATTACCTTGGGTACTTTTAAATCACTCATGAAGAGTTCCAAAATTCATATACATATATATCACACTCATATATATTTATATAATCAATCCATATAGGATTCTCCATCCATGACAGACTCCGATCATGCATCACAACAACAATTATATATCTATCCAGAACATATATAATTCTACCTCACCTTATATACATCACATCAACAAAACATGTACATAAACACTTATTCACCTTACAATCTCAAGAAAATATTTCAATTCATCATTTAAGAATATAACATATTTACTTTAGCACCATGTCACTTGAGCGAGCTTCTCTCACTTAAGCGACCTCATATTTATACAATAAATAATATTGACATTACTTAAGCGATATCCAACCAAGAGCACTTCAAGTTTTAGGTCTCTCCTCTCTCAAGCAGTCACATTGCCACCTCAACGATATCCAGGCTCATAGCATCCAAGTCTCATACATCACCATCACTTAAGCAACACGCCTCTAGGAAAGAGAGAATTGTCTTGATATCTCTCTTTCGCTTGAGCGGTCCGAGATAGTAAGAGTAATTATTGCACATCATTTGACCATCACTTGAACGACTATAAGTCTTTTGAGAAATATTTATGTTGGAACTAGTCTGAGTAGTTTAACAATTCAATTTTACAATATTTTAATCTCCCAAACTAATACTTATATACATCCAATACTAATCACCAATTTATATATCAACTTACATCAACATATAAGTTTATACATATTCAACAAATAACTCAATATCCACACACTTTTAGATTTCATACATTTTTTACAACAAAACACCACTATACAACTATCAATCACTTCAAAAAAGATTATTAACTCTCATTATTTAAATTAAAATAACTTAACTCTATATCTTTTTGCAAAACAACTCCATCTAACTCAAGTAAAATTTCCTAAACTAACAATAGACTAGAAAAATGAAAAAGAAAATTTTTAATAATCAATATAAATAAAATCACTTACCAAAATTAGATTTTGATTAGTCCAATATATTTTATTCCTTATCAATTATATCAGATTCTAAAACCTTCTCACAAACAAAATTTT
The DNA here is from genome assembly GCA_030347555.1 of Lablab purpureus. Classification (NCBI taxonomy): domain Eukaryota; kingdom Viridiplantae; phylum Streptophyta; class Magnoliopsida; order Fabales; family Fabaceae; genus Lablab; species Lablab purpureus. Next base: position 5,027,906 of record CM059260.1, read on the forward strand.
AATATACTAATAGAAAATTTAAAGAAAGTAAATTTTCTAAATTAAATTTTTTAAATGAATTTTAAAATAATAAACATTTATTTCTTATTTATAAATATTATAGTTAATTTACTCTATAAATTTATTATTAAAATAATATTAAATTTTAAGGTAAATATAAAATGATAAATCCAAAATTATTTGTTTTTCAGAATTGAGAATTAATTTCTCAAAATCCTGATATGCGTTTTAAATGTTGACAGTTTTATTAAAAGCTTTATATATATACATACACATATATATATATATATATATATATATATATGTAAATTTATCATTAAGTTTCTTATTACATATATAGTTATTTGTTAAATATGTCACCCTATTACTACTAGAATTGGTACTTGGGATATTCGAATAATAAGATGATGTCTACGAATTAAGTTTCATGTCACCTATTATAAAAACACTGCTAGATTCTCTTTTACCAAAATAATTGAATAACTAGTTAAAAGATGAAAAATTATTTGCAAACTGAAAAGCAGAATCTTATTAAGTAAATTCATTCAACTATAAATGTTTGATCAAACTAAAACAGGCTTATGCAGTCAAATGATTGACAAATTTAAAATGATAAAACTAAAACATGCTTATATAATTTTTTTTGTATAAGCATTTATTTTGTTCATAAAATATAGTTCAGTGATTATAATTTAGTGTTTTATTTGAATTTTCGTAAGTCTTTATTTAAAAATTGATATCTTAATCATATTCTACATAGTTTTAGTTATTTTATTTTATATTGTACATTTAACCATTAATATTATATTACATTTTAAAATATTTTCAACTAAATTTAAATAAAATAAAAGTGTCACAATTAAGTAAAAAAAAATAGAAGCAGAAAAATGAAAGAGCAATAATAGAATTGTACCTTGTGTAAAAAGTGTAACAATAGTAAGTTTAATAAGCATTTTAAAGGAAAAAGTTGTATGTATACAAGTTAGAAGTGAAAATTGTACTTAAAATAACATTTCAAACTAAATAAAATTATTTATTAGGTATTACTAATTTACTTAAACAAGTTTTTAAATCGGTAACAAATGGTAAGAACTAATTAAACCGTTTAATGTTTGAATCGATTTAATGTATATAATTGCTGATTCAACAAAGTTATTTTAATAAAAAAAGGCTTTTTTTTTCACACTGTCTGCTAGCAGTATACTATTAATTACGAACTCAACACTTTTTCTAACACCAACCATTTCGTTTAATTCAGAACTAATCAGTAATCATGGTATATAATTACCATCATGATGAACATCTTATAATTATAAAAAGCAAATATGATGATTAAAGTTGAAGATAATATGATAGTGTACCATATAACAACATGCGACAATAATGCTGAACATCGCATGCCTTGAGTTGCTTAAGGTTAAAGAATGCTTTTAATAATGCACATTTAGTTGTGTTAAAAAAAGTCATTGAACCCATTAAACATAATTTGTTGAGTAATAGTTTAGTATAAATTAAATTAATTAACTTCTAAATTATCCACTAAATAAGAAAGTTTTGTTGACGAAGTGGGGCATGGATCAGGGTCCAACGAGATCCTACTTCCGATTACTTTAATCACAAAAGGCTGACACCCATATGGGATTTCATCGCTCACAATTTAATGGATTAATGAGTTTGTGGTGGGCCTCTTGGACCCCATAATAACCCAACACGACAAAATCTGGACTGGGCCTTCCACCAAATGGTCCCACTCATAAGACAGTAGTTTCATAACTGTCCTTCCACCATGAGTGGGAAGAAGAGCTCTTTCTATGATTCTATCCAATCACCAAACCCTTCCCAATTCTCAACTCAATTAATACCCAAAATATCAATATACTCTGGAGTTTGGTTGAGAGTAAAAGAACAAAGAATGAAAATAGATAGGTAAGAAAATAGATAGGTAAGAAAAAAACAGTAAAAGGTAAAATAAAAGAAATTAGTACGATCATATGTAAAATAAAACATGCTCAACTTCAACTATTTCCCAAAAATGATGTTTTCACAATTATAACAACTCACTTTTAAAAATAATATAAAATGAATTTTTGAATTTGTATAGAAAAAAGAGATAATAAAAAATATCAATAACTATTAATTATATATGCCTTTCCACACTTTCTATATGGGCATAGATGATGTTCCTAAGTTCTTAAGTTATTGCCAAAGATAACCCCTTTCCTTCACTTAATCCCTGCTTACCAGGGTCCTAATTATTAATTAAGATTATAACCTTACTGTGCCTAGGTAATTATGATACAGAAGACATTCTCAAATGGCACATTTAAAAAAACTTTTTTTATTCAAAAAATGATTTGCAAGTAATACAATTTAAAAAATTTATACATAAGAAAATAACTTTAAGATAATATAATTTAAAAAACACTTTTATATTGTGTAATTTAAAAGCTTATTTAATGAAAAAATCACTTTTAAAATTTTCAATTTAGAAATGTCTTCCAAATACATAACTAAAATTTATTTAATTTTTAGATTATATCATTCAAAAGTTTATTCAATACAAAAATAAAAAGAAATTCATATTATATAATAAAAAATGTAATTTTAACTTTCAAATTAAAATTAACTTTTAAATTATAAAACTCAAAAAAATTTCTTATAAAAAATAATTTCTAAATTATATAATTCAGTTCTAAAAATACCTAAAAGTAAAAGAAAAATCAAATTGTTTAGTAAAAAGTATACATTCGAAAATTAAAATTGAATTTCAAATTACTGTTATAAATTATATAATCCAAAAGTTAAGTTTAACTTTTAAAAACACACCATCCAAAAAGTTTCTAAAAATTTTTATATTTACGAAAATGCAGAAGAAAAATTCGTGGGTGGAGAAAGAAATTCTTTTTTTTTATTCTTTCTTGCCTATTTTCCTCATAACAAACACAACCTAAATCCGTGTATAGGCCCAACATAAAGCTAAAAACATATTTGGAAACGATGTTTCAAAGAGATTTCAACTGTTTTTAGTTAAAAGATAATTTCACTAGTATACTGAAGACAATTTTTATAAATGCAAACATGTATCAACTTCATACCTAAAACCTGATAACATGTAAGAAGCCAAAAATAGATTGTAATTATAAATAACTAGCAACTAAACACAAAAAAAAATTCTAATTCTAATTATAAACAACCAGAAGAAACCATGTGCGTATGCATTTTTATAAAAAAGAATAATTTGAAAAGTGAAATATAAATAATTTTAAAAAGATAAAACTTAAAGTGTTATGTGATTATTGTTTAGTTAAGACTTTATTTATTTTAAAGAGTAAATTTGAAAGAGAAAAAAAATAAAGTTGTTTGTTTAAAAAAAAAATAATAAAAAATGAAAGAAAAATTTATAAAAGTTTATTAATAATTTAATTGATGTAATAATTTAAAATGAATATTTTTATAAAATTGTATAATTACTTTTTCTCTTTTTGTAAAAGATAAAATTAAAATAAATAATGATAATTTATTTTTAATTTTTTTATATCATTATTTTAGTATGTAAAAATATTAGAAAATATATTTTATAAAAATTATATTCAAAGTATTATATGAAATTTTAATAAACCTTCTATTAGATGAAACTTCAAATAATATAATATAAATTATGTTTAATATATATTTAATTATACAATTAAAATTAAACACACATACATTAAAATAATTAAAATACCATAAACTCATTTACCATAAACTCATTTATTTAAATTTTTTTAAAAATTATAAAAATTTTATTTGAAATTATTATATTATTTTTAAAAATAATTATAAATTAATATGGTTAATATATATGAAAAATATAAAATATATTTTAAAATAATTAAAATAATATAAACTTATTTACAAATTTATTATTATTATTTAAAATTAACTTTTATATTATTATTTATATTAATATTTGTATATAGTATTACTATTTTAATTATTTTATAAATTTCTAATAGTTTTATTATTCTTTATATTATATACATAATATTCTATATAATATAATATATGATTGTATATAATATATATATATATATGATATACTTAATTATATATATTTTTTATTTTATTATTAATATTATTATTGTTATTATTAATATATATATTAATATAAATATAATTAATATAATTTGTAATTTTACTCTTATTATTTTATTATATAACATAATATAATTATATATTTTTATAAATAAAAAGACAAAAAACAGTTTTAATATTTTTTATTAATATATAATATTTTATTAAATTATATAATAATTATATCATATATAAATAAAAGTAATATAATATATTATTAGTATACGTTATTAAAGAATGAGATATAATTACATATTAAAAGATAAATATGTAACTTTTTATAAGTATGTAATTTTTAAAATCCAGCCTAATTTCTCTTATATATCTTCTATTGAAGATGAATTAAAAGTAATTTTCTATCTCAAATCAATAATTTTGAATGAATACAAAGACATATCAAATCTCTTGTCTGTCTACATTTACAGTTACCTAAAGTAAAATTATGTGCTACAAAAGACATAAAAAACTGTATCCTTTTATATAATAGAATAATAAAACAGATACAATATATCGTGCATATAATCAATTATTAAAATAATTAAATTTTCACAGCAATCTCCAACACATTCTAAATAGTTCGGATTCACACCAAGGAAATGTAGGCTCCTCTGAAGCAAATCCCTTTTAATAGTAAAATAAGCAATATTTGTCACTGATTAAAATCAACATTCGATATCCCTACACATTCAAAATTATAAATGCAATAAAGTATAAACCATGGGTTTTCTCGTTATGAACTACAATTACCTCTACAATTACATCGTTTACGTTTTCCCATCTTAGAAGACCCACATCCTAAAGGGAAAAAAAGGCATTTAAAACCCTCCTTAGCCTCAATCACTACATACTTTTGCTTCCTCTTTCTACCCACTTTTTAAAAATGGATCGAGCTCAGCATCAATAATGATCAAACATTTCAATTTCAATATCGTAATAATTTACAAGTGAAGATGGCCGCTGAAGTAAAAATAACATTAAAACATACAAGTCAAGATGTCACTGTCCAAGGCAGAACTTTGATCGGATGTTGTCTAGAATCTCTGCATACTCAATTGGTGTTGCCTCACTTCTGAACACTTCATCCCAGATCTTGCGTATGTCTGCACAGAATATAACCAGATTCAAAATCTTGGCATCAATAACCATTAGTTTGAAATAGCAAGTAGTAGCATATGTGTGCTTCACATAACAAAATTCACCAATCACCAAAAGATAAATGACATTCCCCCAAATAAATAAGGAAGATTAATTTGGTATATCACTCAGTAGGTTAGACTTTGGAATAAGCACTCTTCATGGGCTTGAGTCACAACAATAAACACGCACAATCATTATTGGAAAGAGCATAACGAAGAAACTGTCTCATGCTCTCACACCAGACAAATGTTAAATGAGGCACTTTGTATAATACTACGATGATGGGTTTGAATGAGATAACTTTGCAAATTTCTATTATTGTGAAAAAAGACATCTTATTTTTACCTTCAAAAACTTTCATGATTTGTTAGGGTTAGTTACTATCATAGACCCCAATATTACTAATATTACTTTCTTTCGTTTATTTTATCTTCATTTTCTTAAGGGGGGAGACCAGAGGTTAAAAGGAAAGACTATATAGTACAAGAATATATCTGCTTTTATATTAAAACTCCGATATGCGTGGCTAAGAAAAGTAAAGTCATTGACACATCCACAGCTACTTTTGGCTTATCCTCACAAACCATCAGAAGTTGTCTGATTAAAGTTACAGAATTTTATACTGCATTTACGATACAGAAGATGAAATGGGTTAACCTTTACTTTTTCCTGATGAAAAGGCATTACATATATTGTATCTTCATTCCTTTCTTCTCTAACCATCTCATGCTTTAAACTAGAGATCCTTATTCCGCCAACCTAGTTATCTTTCCACTTTCTTCTACCTTAACTTGTTTATCTTCTGAGAACTTTAAACTTGCAATAGATTTCAGAAGGCGTGTCAACAGAAACACTCAGAATTTTTTTTAATATTACAAAGAATACATACCATCCTTATTTGTTGATGAAAGGCACATTATAATCATGTCAAATCTTGGTACTTTGATCAAATGCTCCATATAACCGACAACCAGATCCATGTCCTCACTGCCATAACTATCATAATTAAAGCTCACACAGAAGTCTAAACAATACAATAATATTTTCTTTTGTTGAATACTTACCTGAAAAAAGATGAAAGACACTTGATGATGTCAACAAGTAGGGTTGAAGATAAGGCATTTTTGAATATTTTTGGTAATTCACGGGGAGATATAGCCTAACGTACAAAAAGAATAAACAGATTATTACAACATGAAGCAGAGCACTGAACACCAGAAATTTAAGCATAAAATGGCACCTCTAGTTATAATTCAATGCCAAATACGCTAGAAATTGACAATATAATCAAATAAAAAATAAACCAGAAAAAGTTGTACACCTTTAATAGACGAGCCTGCAGAGCAAGATCACCTGAAAATGCTCTCCAAGAGACTTCAAACTGATACGCAGTGGTTGGTGGTGTTATGTTTTTGGCAGCTTCAGCCATGGCTCTAGAAGCGGCACGAGAAGCAAGCTGTTGAACAGAAGCTTGCATTTCCTGCTTAATAGTTCTGTGATTTCTCTGTTAAGAAAATACAAGACAACAAAATCATGAAAAATGGGAATTCAAATAGGAATATGCAGTTATGCAGAATTACTAACATCAAAACTGCAGAAGTACAATAAAAAATGTAAATATACCCACACAAAAATCGTACAGGTAAAACCTACATAACAATTGAAAGTACATAATGGTTGTATACATCATTAAAAAGCAAAAAAACCCTAAATGTTGTTTCTAAATTAAAGGTCCAAAAGCCCAAAAAGTGGTGTTTATAAGAAAGATCTGAAAGAAAAGAATAGAATGTTGATAATTCATATTTAAATAAGAACTGATGAAGAACAGAAACACTTCTTTGTGTTTTCAAGGATAAGAAAGAATAATTATTGCTTCCAACAGGACTAGAATATGCACTGGAACTAGATTACTTGAAAGAAGAAGGAAGGATTTGAAGATATTTAACCTGCTCCAAACTGTTACTCGCACTTAAACCTGACTTAGAATCATCACCTCCTTGTGCTTGAGGCCTTTTTATGGTTATTGTGTCTCTGCTATCAACCTGCTCTGTTACAAGTGATTCTTTAACAGGTATTTGCTGCTCATTAACCTGTAAAAAACATTGCCAAACTTTAGGTGGACTACATTCACATGAAAAGCACATATAAAATACTATTCAACACTCTCGTCCATAAACATAACGATATCTCATGAAATGTGATATTGAAAACCCTACTGCTTTGGACCTTTTTATGATTAACTTCAGCTGGACCGGACTTCTGAGCACCATGTGAAATGGGGTGGATACTGACTCCATTAACTTTTTCCTCTGGCTTTCCCACTTTTTGAGTTCCCTGTACAGTGCTTCTCAGAGCTCCTGACGCTTTCTGAAGAATATCCTGGATAGAGATTTAAAAAAAGAAAAAACATTAATCTATGCAGCACAAAACCTAGGGGGAAAAGTAGACACAACCAAAGTAGGTAATAAATGACAGTGTTGCAAATCCTAGTCTCTGATCTATACTCTCTTTCTATTACTAACTTTCCCTCTCTACCTTCATGTGTTTGAATATGCAGGTCTATAATTATCAACCAAATGTTTGGTACTGACAACATGAACTGGCCATAATATACGCTCACAAACAGAAGACTTCGAAACTTACCATTTTCTATCAATGATCTCCGTCAGTAATGGAAAACAGTTACATTATATCTGCTCTTGGATTTTCAAGCAGCAATATTTTCTCTTCAAAAAGACTGGTCCTCTACATTCTTAACGATTTCAATTTTTTAATCTACATTCTCAAATCACTACTGTGAAGTATAGTATCCCCTCATCCCGTATCTAAAGTCTTCTAAAATCATAATTCCTTATTCTGTTGCCCTGATTTTAATAAATCAAAGGTCCTTCCTGCCACTTTAGAACCTTACTTCAAGACATCAATTCATTTGATTTTATGCTATGACAACTACTATTAAATCTACTTTTCTTGTATGCTATGGGTACCGGTATGTAAACTGGTAATTGGTTATGTACCATAAGTTCAAAATTAATATTTCCATGCAACCCTATATAGGCACTCCTTAGTGTATGTTCATTAAAAATAGTAAGTCATATAACAATACTGGAAATAGTGATGTGCTTACTTTCTCATACAAAGATTTAGCATCAGCATACTGTTTCTTGACTTCTTGATTGTTCGGTTCCAACCTCAAAGCAAATTCAGCATCTGTGATTTAGCAAATGAGAAAGTCAATGAATTCAAAATCAGAATGTCAAATATGTGGTTAATGGACAAGTAATATCAATAAAATATTAACACACCCTCCATTGATTCTTTAATTTTTCCAAGCTCTTTTCTAGCTGTTGCTCTTCGTGAGTATGCTTTTATGTAACGATCATCAAGATCTAAGGCCTCTGTGCAGTCATCCTCGGCCTCTTGGAATCTACTGACACAAAATAGGTAAGGAAAAAAACATATTACCTTCAGAAAATGAAGTTCCTTTCAAGAGAATCAGTGAGTTGATAGACACAATAACAATTCACAATAATTGGAAAATTAACATTCTTTTACTTAAAATTAAACTATTGATAAAATCCTACACTTAGTGTGACTATTATGATGAGTAAGCCAGACTTCTTTAAATATGAAACGTAAGCTTGCCTTCTGAGCTTGATATTGGCCATTGCCCTGTTTGCATATGCTACAGCTGTTGGTGATAAGGCAATGCTCCTTGAATAGCAGTCTCTAGCTTCCTTAAATTTCTTCTGCTTGAAAAACTCATTACCCTGTAAGATACAGAGGGATTGAATTATCAGCATCATGCAGGACAGAAACACTAAAATCAATATAAAATATCTTAACAGATCAATCCCTACCCTGTCATCCGGAGACCTAAACAGAGGGAAAGAGAAAAAAACATACCAGATCTTTCTCGGAAGCAGCATCAGGAACATCTTCAGGAACAAAACTACTATGCAACCGATTGAAAGGATCATTAACTTTTGACTCCACACCCAAAGATCCAGTAAGTCGAGAAGATGAAGCTTCTGTGAATTGCTGTCGGAATATCATACATCACAGAATCATTAATTCGTCCACACATTCACAAGCACAAACATATGTATAATATGCAACATATACAAAATCAAGGGGTCCTTTCCTCGTTGTAAGACCATTTAAATACAAGAAAGCATGGAACATTAAGAGAATACAGGAAAGAAATTATGCTTCCAACATTCTCCAAAAAGATAATACGCCATCAAAAGTCTAGCTCCATTTGAATAAAAAGTGCAAATTTCCGCCTAATTATTTCCGTTCATAAATGTTTACTGTTTTCAGACAGCATATTCAGAGTTCACATTCCCTTTGTACTATAATACGTAAACAACAAAATGTAACCCATTAACTAACCTCCTCATACAAACAAGAAAATCCCCATATGTTAGAAAATAGAAGTAGTCAAACAAGGTAAGAGAAAGTCTTGGTTCTTCACGTTACATATGCATTCATATTCCATACTCAACAACAAAAACAACAATAAAGGGGAAATAAACTGTGAATAATAAAGAGACCGGGTTGAAGAATCATAATGCCAGTCGAAGTATACTCAAATATTCGCAGTTGGACGGTGATAGAAAATTTTGAAGGTTAACATAAAATTACCAACATTTTCCTTTTGTGACTTCATTGTTTGTGGTTTATCCTTTCTAGAAAGTTCCCAATCGTGCAAGTCGTTCAGGAATCCCTGGAAATCCTGTTCAAATGTGACAACGGAAACACGTTGTGAAAAAAAAAACACTGAAATTATAAACGGCACCGTGAGCAAGCGACTATACCATCGTGTGGCGATAAAGAACCCTTTACGCTACCCAGCAGATGTAGTAAAAGAACACTATACTATTCTATTATACAGCAGCGAAGACGAAGTTGGAAGTGACTTCAGAAAAGAACTTTCGCGAGTTAAGATTATTGATATGGGCCGGCCCATCACCCTAAACTATTCAATGGCTCATGATATTGGGCTTTCTGTTTGTGAGAGAGACCCAAATCTTTATATTTATCTTTTAATTCGGAATAAATAATCAATTTACCTTCTACAATAAATGATTTCCAAAATCAGATTCTTTAATCTGTGTATAGATTTATTTTGATTTTTGTTTTATCATTATCTTTATCTCAATAAATTTAAAAAGTCTACGAAGAAAATATTTATCCAATTAAAATTATTTTTTACAGTAATTTTCTTCTTTTATTTTCACCCAGCAATAATTCGATAATTAAATTGTTTTAAAGATTTAAAATATTTAGAAGATCAACTTTCTAATTGCGATCAACGTGGAGTAAATATTCATTTTATCTTAAGAGTGAGATGTTTTAATCTATCACATAATATATTATATCCTATTAATTTATTATGGGATCTTATTTTTTTATTCTAATTGATTAAACCTGTCACATAATATGTTATACATTTTTTTTATTAATTTTATAATTGAATCTTATTTCTAACATTTTTTGACACATTATTATTCATTTTCTGATTATTTAATTCATTGTTTCAAACTTTACAAAAAAATATATTATTTTAATCAGACACAAAATTTATCTTGTGACATTTATGTGAGACAGAAAATGAAAAGAAAAAAACATATTGCTAGAAAAATCAAGTGAAGACGTGACATTGACATGTAAAAGATAAATGCTGATTAAAATAAAAAGGATGTAAAACTTACAGCAAAAGTTGAATTTTTTTCCACATAACATTGTTTTTTATTTTATTTCTCAGCATAACATAAATATTATAGTATGTGAATATTATTAGTCAAATAATTACTGAAAAACCATTCAAATTTAGATTTTTTATAAATTGGATTTTATTTTTTAAAATTTGATTATTAAAAAATAAGATAAAATATTTTAAAAAGGGAGTGTGGCACAAGAAATAAGGGCACAATGATTAGATTAGAAGGGATTGTATTAAGAAAGGAGCTATACTGCTACTCATTAGTCACTGCTCACTAGTCACTAGTCACTAGTCTTTTCAACGTCATTGCTTCCCACTCTCTTCTCTTTTTTCCTTTTCTTTCAACACTTTATTCAATAATAGTAGCATGAATCAACCCACTCCCATCTCCTTTTTTTCATCTTCGCACCTCACCCTTTCTTTTCTTTCACCCTTTTTCTTATGCTGCTCCTCATTCACCAACCCAATCTTAAAATCAATCAAACACTCACACATTCAATCAATCAATCATCACTCACTCTTTTCCTCTTTCACTCAAATCCTGTCAATCTTTTTTTTTATACCATTTTTTTAGCTTTCAAAAACTATTCACCTTTCTTTTCTCATCAAACATTTTTAAGTGATCAAATAGTTACTAAAAAAATACAACGAGAGACAATCTATTAATCCAGCGCATATGGGAGAAGAGAGACAATGAAAAACATGGTTTTAGAAGCACTTACTTAAGAAAATTAAATTCGTACACATTGCCACCATTGCCACCAAAACCCATGTAAGGTGTTTCCTCATCAGAATATAACTATACGTCAATTACGAGTCTAATTTTTATTATATTATTAAAAGTAATTACAAACACAACGATAACAATGAATAGAAAATTTTATTAAATTTTAAGTTTATAAACCTAGATGTTATTAATTGAGTTTTTATTAAAAGTTTAAGTATTTAAAATATTTATATTTTTTAATTAAATTTTTACGGTTTGGTTTTATAATTAAGGTGACATGTTTATTGATTATCTCTTTTCTATATGAGAAATAAAAATTAATTAAATTAAATTTTAAGTGTTTTATAAATTTAAGATATTCAATTGATTTTTTGTTAAATTTTAATGAGTATCTATATAATTTTTTTAAAAATAATTTTAATTTTATATATTTAAATAAAAAATATACATGTATAAAATTAAATTTAATAGAATTTTTTAATGATTCATATTTTTTTCATAAATAACTTTATTTTGATTCTTAATTTTTTAAATATCAAAATAATTTTTTTAATAATAATAATTATTAATAGGATTGGATACCATGAGTTCTCTACTTACACCTATGAGCTTCTCCAGAGCAATCCTCTTCTCTAACATTTTTAATGAGAATTAAATTATTCTCTTAAAATATATAGAATCAGGTGTCTATACACAATGATAATTAGAAATATTTTCAATTCTTTTATAATTCATTTTATTTAATTCTAATAAATATTAAAATATAAAATTAATTAATTATGAAAAAAATAAAAAACTGATTAAATACTTAAGATAAAAAAATTAATTTTTTTATATTCTCTTTTCTCTTAGTTGTATGTCCAGTTCATTTTTTATATCTTTTTAGAGATGATAAATGAATTTCTTCATTTAAATATTATTTGAATTTGTTTCCATTTTTTCATCAGAAATCGCAAATTGATTGGATAGAGGTATTAGATAATATTTGATTTTTTAAATTGAATATGAGGACCATAATATATATAGTAGTCCTTGTTGTCATACTTGTCCTACTATCCAATATTCATTCTTATTTTAAATTACTAAAACACATTTAGTTTATCAAAAAATTTAAAATACTTATATTAACTTTTTTTAATTTTTAGTTTTGTAATTTATATTTAGAATATATATTTAATATTTTTTTATTTTTTTACAATTATTTAACCTTTATTCTATTTAATGATATTTTAATTTAAAATTTATTCGGTTATAGAATGATAATAATGTTGATGTGTATAGTTTAACTTTGTATAAAAAATTAAATAATAGAAAATGAAAGTAAATAAAAAGTTCGAGACATATGATTTCTATATTTTTGCGAGTCACACCACTACCTGTTTCAGCCCCTTACCAACACGTCATGCGTATGGTCACGCTTCTAACTAGGCACACGATTTTGAAGGATTTATGTTGTGATGTATTTCAACTTGTTAATGCACTCACCAATAAGAACTTTAGGTTTTAGAATTTTCTTAAGAGGGTTTGGGCTCAAGTATTAGAAAAATTTATGAGACGAGAGGAGAATACTACGGTGGAAGATTATACGTGAGAGAGGGGAAGGAGAACTTAGGGCTCAAAAATGAAAAAAAAAAGTTATCTCAGAGAGAAAAAACTGTGTTGCAAATGGGGAGTTTAGGAACTCAAACCATTTGTTAATTAAAATATATGCTAATTAATTTATTACTTTAATTTTTCTATGATAACTTAAATAGCATTGGTAACTAATGCATGTTAACTTATTACTTCTTATAATATTGGTTAAACCAACGCTACTCATATTAAAGAAAAGGAAATTAGTGTCAACTAAATACATAACTTCGTCAAACTTAATTTATATTTATTTACTATTAAGTCGAATTCAGCAATACTAGATTATTATTATTATTTAATCTAAAGATAAATACCAATACACACTTTTGAGCCACATAAACATATATAAATATTTTCTTAATTTATTTTAGAGCGTCAATTTAGAATTGAATGAATCAATGCTAAGTAACATGTAATGTCGACTTAATTTATTTAATGTTGTTTTAAAGTCAGCTAAACCAGTTCCAATAAATTAATTAACACTATATTCTAGAGTTAATATCTAGCATTCTTATAGTTAAAAAGAATATTTACTTAAATTAATTAACACTATATTGTTAGGATTGCACGTTTAATAAAAAAAATAAAAAAAATTGAATATTATATTAGTTTGGATTAGGAGGGACATTAGAGGACAGGAAGGAGCAGCGTCTCGCGGAATGCACGGGGGAAAATTTCTGTTGTGTGAAACCGTAAGGCTCACTGATTCACACATAAAATCCTTCGTACAACGACCCTGTCTCTGCAGTGCAGTGCAGTGCCTCAATACAACTCAGAATCAATGCTCCTACTATACTATCATACCACTAATATCATCACACTCTCTCTATCATCTCCTACAACTACTGTTTTTCTGTCCTCTGCACTCATGTCTCAGCATTATCACCATCTTATCTCTTCACTCACAAACAAAATTTTTAACACAAGAGAATCAATCAACCCTGCATGTGGCAGTCCTATAAGTAAAATCTTACTATATCTGTGCCACCTTTCCCTTCCGCCACTACTACTGTTCAAGTTCATGCACTCCTAATTAATTTCATTCAAGATATGTTTACTTCATTTAACAAACAGTTTTTACATTGCATTGTTAATGTATTGTTCTTTTGTTTACTCAACCTAACTTAAGAAAGAAAAAAAACACTTCTACTTGTTGTTCTGGTTCGAAGTGTTAAGGTTTAAATGATTTTAAATTAAAAGAACATTTAAGTATGTATATCATCTAGATCCAGATTTGCAACACCTGGTATTTATGGAATCCATTCGTGTTAGTTGGAAATTCCAAATCTCGAAAAATCCTCCATCAATTGTATATTTGTGTTACGTACCCAAAAAACTGATTTCATTTAATTTGTTTAGTCACATTTATAGTAGCGTTCGATTCTCAACTATTTTGTATATATTTAGTAAATATCTACTATATTTCTTCCATGGTCCAATTTGATAATATGTAATGACAAATTTTAACGTTATTTCAAGCCAACTCTATTGAAGATTAGCTCAAGGCATTGGTCATTTTACGGTTCAATTCATCACCATGACACGACCACCCATATCCTTATAAAAAATGTTCCATTTCAATGTCTATTTTTCACTGTTAATGTTTTTCACTGCATCATAGGGCTACATGTCCCACAACCCGATGCTTTATTACTAACTTTTGTTTTTCCTTAGCTCCTCTCTCATCTCCCTGACATTAAAGAACCATACAAGTATTTCATGTTCTTCTACTGTGGTTGAATATCATGCTTTAACATCAATAACACCTTAGTTACAATGACTCATATACATGTCACAAGATTTTGTGGAACCCTTGGTTGTGTCGTCATAATGCTTCTTTGAATGTACTACACATTGAAACCGATTGTATACTTTTCTGTATCTCTGTGTTTTTCTGCTAATAAGATACACAGCTAACACAAGTTGTATTGCAAAATCTTTTTATGTGAAGTCTTTACACAACTACATACACAGGTTGAATCTGTGCATAAGGAGAGTCTATGCATTATCCACACTCCAAACTAGCCTTTACATAAAGAGTCATGCTATGGATTCGATGTAACAATCATTCATATATCTTTATCTTATAATTTATGAAGCTTTTATAGAATTGTCAATTCATGAAGGATAGTAGGACCATGATTGAACAATGCTTCGTGCATATCACTAGCGTTTCTTTCCACTTACACAAGCGGCAAAATCAAAATAAGATTACAATAAGATCATCTGCAGTCTAATAATTAAATTTTACTGCAAAAAATATTGATGTAGTTTTTACAAGCCTAAATGGTATGCTTTAAATAATAATCATGTCTCTGAAAATAATAAACTTTTTTAGCCAAACTGTTGAGCGTGTACGTGTAGAAGCAAGTGGATGTCACTGTAATGTCCTTACTCCTTGTAGACATAAATTTTATGTTGCAGCTAAACAAAGGCAACTATAGTGAACACTCGTATTCAAACATGGGCCATATCAAATTTTGCATATTCGATTTATTAGGAGGTGAGACAACCCAATCTAACCTAATTTACTCGCATGTGGAGTGGAAGGTTGAACTGAGTTAGGTAGAATTTTTTTCGTTATACTGAAAATTTTAATTCAATCCAACTTACTAAAGTTATGTAGGTTGATAGTTAGATTAACTTTTTCTATATTTCATTATTTTATTATCTAAATTTATTTTTTTATATTTCTAAACTTTATATAAGAAAAGAAAATACCTATAAAAATTTTATGTGAAAATGATTTTATATTTTTTAAATGGTTTACTTTCATTTTCATTAGGATTAAATTCTCCGTATAACAATTTTAAAACCGTGATAATTATTTCTCCGGTTGGTAGATTTTGAGAAGGACTTGTTTTGTCTCAGTGAGTGAGAGTCCTCCTCAAAGTTTGTCCTAATTCTGTTTAGAAGAGATTTTTTTACATATGTCGGCCATCTCAGGGCCATTTTGAATACAACCGGAATAATTCTTAATTTTTTTCTATAAGAACTAACCAATCCTGATAATCACTTTAAGATAAAGAGCATGCTAAATTCTGTTTAGGTTTTATAAGCATAACTTTTTTGAATTTTTAAACGTTAAATATATTAAATTATCTGGAAGATTTGTAGAAAAATTAATATAACATTACTCTTCCCGTTAATAATACATAATTAAATATAGATATAAGTTACCAAATACTATTACACAACACAAAGTTGATCCAGCAAATGCATAACCATTGAAGTACCAAGGATTATTTCCTAAATTTACACGAACCTTATTAGCCTCACCAACAATTCATCCAAGGATCAAGCATGGTTACCACTTGCAGGCCCTCCAAGTGTCAAAACCAGGCCTTGAAGGTCACTCCTCATTTGATGCTCTTTGGCTAAAGATGCAGAAGCAGTGCCTCTCATGATTGGTGATGGTTGAGCTACCACAGGTTGCCTGAAGTCATGGCAGGGCTCTCCACGCGAACAACTAGTTACTTGCTGCGAATCCCTCACATCATTTGAGTTCATAAATGGTTGAGTGGAGGGAAATGAACAGTTTGGCTCAACACATGTGGAGAATACTGCGCCTTCCTGTTCACAGATAGATAAATTTCTTTGTTACATAGCTTCTACTATAATAAAAATAAGGTATATATTTAATTTTTAAGAAAACGTTTGTTTCAATTTTTTTTTCTTACTAAGAAGGTTAGGTTCAGAAGCTTACTGGTGCAAATAAGACTCCTCTGAAAACTCTTCCATTAACAACTGCAGTCATGAGTAAACCTGAATCAAAGGCTCCATCAACTTTCCCCCGAACTTCAGCACCAATCTAAGATGCAAAAGCCAAAGTGAAAGGACGATTAGAGAAACATATTTCAGCAGAGTGGAATTCCAAAATTTGAAAGTAAAGGACCCACCAGGTGTTGAGTGTGGCGATGTACTTTTCTATCATTATCAATGTGAACATACTGCTCTTGTTTAGGCTGATGTTTCATGGGATGAACACTTCTTTGTGTTATATTCTTCAAAACTGTGGTGTTACTTGAGTCATTGTCAAGCTGTCTATAGCTAGGACTTTTATTGATCTGTTTGAACCAATGATACCTATGAGAATCCATGATAGAAAAATTTGCTTTTTGAGCTGGGGTCTGTTCTTGATCAGATTGAGAAGGAGATGAATGCTGGGACAGTGAAAGAGAATGTTCTTCTTGCTCTGATTCAACATCCCACACCTTTGCAACAGCAATTCTCTTCCTCTTCTGTTGTGAAGTCCCTGCAGCATAGAATCACAATTTTCGCTCAATAAATCCTTCACTCTTTTGAACGTAAAAGTGCAGAAATTATTACATCATCCAGCACCATGTATTTCTAACCAATCTTTATGTATCATGTAAATATATTTTGTAAGTTACGAGTTAATAAAATGTCACATGTAAATTAGTCAGAACTGTATAATCGTGATTCATACAATAATTTCTAGGTTAAAAATTCCTTAACCCACCCGAATCAATGTTACAAGGTTGCACTTTATCGGATACAACTTCATTAGCCCATATTCCTATGGCTTCCATGTTATTCTCCGGGCATGGAGTTGTCTGCTTTAAAACACATTATTAGTAAATAAACCATTATGAGCAAGAAGTTGAAACAACATTTCAACACGAGCTTTTGTACCAAGTTGGTATGAGCTCCTTCAGGTATGGTCCTCTTTTCTTGTTTCCAATAACTTCCAAAAACTTTGCACATGGAAATGTTGTAACGTCCATTTGGATGCTCTGCTCCAAGCTGCAACACTAACAACTCATTCAAAGGACGTTCATCTTCCCCACACCTGTAAGATATCAGAAAGAAAATCTTATGCACAAAAGAAAATAGGAATTGTCACTTCACATTTATTAATTAATAAATAGTAGTAAATGGGAACCAACCAACCCGCCATATATGGCGATATCCATGTCTGCCACAACAGCAGTGTGAGAAAATCGCCCCTGTGGCGGTTGACCACGAATATCAAGCTGAGCCCACGAACAGCTGCAGATATCAAAGACCCATATGTCATTGTAATAACGTTTATCTCCCACCCCTCCAATGACGTAGACCTGTAAATCATGAAAATGAAAATTTCATCTTGTTAATAGTATGGGGAAGCTTCCTATAGCACATATCACATCAAATTTAAGAACTTTCACAATTTTTTACTCTAATGCAGCATTCTCCTATGACATTATATTTTGCGTGAAACTTGATTTTTTTTTTCAATACAATCATCTACGAACTTACTATATTATCTCACAATTATTTTTAATCATAAAAATCAGATGCTTGTGTAAAATGAAAGGCATGTAGTAAAAACCAAGTTGCAAAGTAATTAAACATCGTCATAATGTCACAGCTGAAAGCTGATGCAATGTAAAAGAACTTGCCTTGGAACCAATGCTCACAGCCGCATGACCTGCCCTGACTCCTGGGGAAGAGCCTTGAATTTTCAACTGTCATCAAAATTCAAGAAAAGCCATTGTTCAAGATCTTTGGTCATTTAGTTGCATTGCGAACCAAAAAACAAACTATGGGAGACAAGGAGAGAAAACCATACCCTTGACCAAGTCATTGTGTCCATGTCAAGCACATTAACATCACCCTGATACTGATCACCACAATCTCCACCATAAACAAAAAGCCTGTTCCCCATTGCAAGAGTGCTGTGACTGTCCCTAGGGACAGGCAATTCACCTTCGACCACGGGAGAAGTCCACCTCATGGCTCGAAGGTCCAGAACATGCAAATCGTTCAAATAGTTTGCGTCACCTTCACCACTGCCACCAAAAATCACTAGTCTTTCACCACCAACTAGAGTAGCAGTGTGACTTTCCCTTGGAGAAGGAGGAGTCCCTTCACATTTAGGACGAATCCACTCTTTGGTAACAAGGTCCAATATATGAGTGTCATTCACCTTCTTTAACCCATTTGTGCCACCGAAAACTATCATTCTATGCCCTACAAGAACAGCACTATGGCTATCTCTAGGGCCTGGCTTTTCACCCGTGGTGGCAAGCTTGCTCCAATTCATTTTGACAAGGTCCAAACACAGAACATCTCCGAAATGTAGCCCCCCACAACAGCCCTGGAACGAGTACACACGGAACATTTTGTTATTGTGAAACAGATTTGAACACACCAATGAAATCCAGCTCCAGGTTTCGTAGAGATTATGTGGTGTGTGGTCTATACAGAAAAGGCTAACTAGTTTCATAATCGGAGGTTAATCATGCTTAACAAGTTAAACTGAGAGTTTTGCAATGATTAAATTATTCATCTGAAGACGAGAATGAAGAGGACACTAATAAAATAATTAAGAGGTTCTCAGATTATCAAGATATGTAAACACTTTTTCTCGTGCATGTTCTATAAACTGAGAAACATAACGCAAGAAGGAGAAAAACGAAATGTGTATATAACTATATTAAGAAAACAGAAAGTTTATCGTCTCCCAAACGTGTATTGTCTCACTAATTAGAGAAAGAAAAACGAATTCAGTCAATCGTCACCAAGAAATATAAGCAGCAAGAGAAATTAGGAAAAAACTAAAATTCAGAGATGAAAGTGTTTTGGTTATTAACCAAAGATAGCTAACAATAAAGCAGGGAGGGTGAGAAATAAGTACTATGAGCTTGTGAAATTAATGAACACATCACCAAAATGTAAATTCCCAGTAGTGAAGAAGACATTATAACACATCGCCTACATGCCAGAGCTCCAAAAAGGTAAGACTAATGAGGAATTCAGACACCATAAATGAGGCCAACCCAGTAACTAGCACCATAAACAACTCAGAAGTTATTACTAGGAACCATGTAAAAAAGAAAAAGACAATAATTTAGAATAAATACAAGGGATTTTACTATTCGTACCCCAAAGACATACATAAGCCCCCCAGAGAAACAAGCAGAGTGCCCCCATCTTTCAGAAGGATTATAACCCAAAACCTTTGGATACAACCACATTGCTTTCTTCTTGACTCTTTGAGCAACCAGAGACCCCATCTTTGTATCTATGAGTGTGTGTGGGGTGTGATGTGGTGACTGAGTAAGTTTAAACTTCGAAGAAGACTTAAACACAGTGCTTGACAACGATGAAGAAAGAGGAAGAGGAGGAGCAGAGAAAGAGAGAGTCAAAAGAAGACATGAACAAGCCAAGTGATGTATCAACTATCAATGTCAATGGACATGAAAAGATGGGCGCTTTCAAGTCCAAATCACTGGCAACCAACAGCAACAGATGGTTGTTGTGAAAAGAACATTATTTTTCTCTCACTCTTTTACATTTAACATTATAAATTATCTTGTAAAGGTTACATCACTCACATACATATGTAGTCTGGTAACCTATAACAGTGAAATAAATAAAGAAAGAAAGCTGATTCTCAACATTGACGTAATGGAATCAACATGCATGATATAATCATATTCAGACACTTGTGTCATAATGCTACAAACATACATACATATGCTCCTTAATTGGTTGGATAAGCTTCATCAACATTAATTAGTGGTGTAATATCATGGAATGTCACTGTTGAAGGGAAAAAGACACTAAGTAAATCAATTTTAGTTTATGAAATTTTTTATTTTATTTATTCTTATTTTTTTAAAAGTGCTTATAAGAAAAGTTGTTCAATCTATTTAAGAGGTAATAACCGTGTAAAACTAATACACAGCAGAGTATTTTCTGTTCTTAAATATAATAATTTTAAAAGTTTTTTGTTTTGGATGTGGTTTCTTGGTTTTCATAGTTGATGAAGAAGAAAATGATGGAGTGTGGGGGCATAGAGTTGTTGGGAATGGCGAGGAAGGTGTTTTGTGTTTGAGGTGCTTTGACAGATGATAATATGGCAAGGTTTGACAGACAAGGGAATTGGGAAAGCACTCTTCACTTGGTTTCCTAAACAAACATCACGTTCTTTCTAATAAATAATGTAATTTATAGGGATCGATGGAGGGTTTAGGCTTTAATTAAATTGTTTTTTCTCCATGTTTCATGATCTCTCTCGTTCATCCAAGTCCCATGTGGGGGTGTAGATCTAGAAATGTCTATTTTCAATGTTCTTTGGAAAAGTGTGGTGCTTTGTTTTGTGGAAATTCTTTGTTTTGGGAAATGGAATGGTGTTGTAAGTTGTTTACCCCTAAAAGGTCCAGTTTTTTTTGAACTTTTTAACCTGGTTTATAAGACAAAATTCTCACTCATATCAGTGTTTAGTGTGTCATCCATATTCATCTCCTGAACAAGAATAAGCACAATTTTTATCAGCACAACTATTATCATTCTGGAACCCTAACTTGTACGAAATTATATTTGAATATAGATTTTCTGCAAAAATTATATAACAGAGGTAAATAAGAATATGAGATTGTAAAATATGAAATAAAGGGAAACAAATAACGTTATAAAAAAAATTGAGCCATTAATCTGTTAGATGTAAAATACACAGCCCCATCTCATACTTTCAGAAAACAATCTATCTACTTTACCATCCCTTGTTTGATGCAAAGAAATTCAAAATTTCAATAAATGTAAATACAATTAAAATACAATATATATATATATATATATTTTTTTTTTTCCTTTTTTAATTGTCGATATTTTTAACAATTTTTACTTATTTATCGTTTCTTAAATTTGAAAATAACATAATTCTTTCCAGTTATACCTCAATGTAATTAATTAGTATGAAAAATGTTATGATAAGAAAGAGAAAATATAATGTTACATAAATGTATATTTAAATAAGAAAAGTGAAAGAGATATAATAAATAATTAACTTAAAATTGCATAAAAATAAAAATTAATTATTTTCTTTGATTTTGCTGAAAAAACAAAACACTATTATAAAGGAATATATGGATTTTGAACACACAAAAATCTAGCCCTGAATAGTTTAGAAAGAGAATAAAAAATTATGTATTTAAATGAGATGAAAAAAGGAAAATAAATAAAAATTGATATATTATTTATTATTTTTAATTATTTATAAATTATTATAATGAAGAAAACTTAAAAATTAAGAAAATATTAATGTGTGATTATCTTGTATAGAAATAATAACTTTTTACGTTTTCTATATAAAAAGTTAAATACATTTTATTATCTTATTTTTATAGTCTAATTTTCTTTCTCGTTTTTTATGTTTTTTCTAATTTAGGGTCAATTTTCGTGTCTGGAATTAAACAAGGTAGAGAGTTATTTTTCCTTTAAAATTAATGAAATGTTTATTTTAAAACAGTTATTTTAGCTAAAATTCAGTATCTTATAGAAAATTGAATTGTTAATTTTAAGATATTGAGCGTGTAACATTAGTTTAACCTTAAATTTAAGACCGTTCTTAAAACTAGTGTAGTGAAGACGCGACAAAATGAGAAACCTAGAATAGACACTATCCAAGAAAGAGAAGTCAAAGTCGTATATTCATGGTAACTTGAGCTCACCAAAGTTTCATCTCTTTTATTTATTTATTTATTTATTTATTTATGCTAGATGCTAACAAATTCTTGTGAGAATAATGGTTAAGATATCAAAACCCTTTTTTTATTAAAAAAGTAAAAATGCTTTTATAATTTTTAAAGTATTATATTTTTTTATTAAATGTTCGTATTAATTAACAAATTATGGGCATGAGTTGAGAGCGTAGCAGTACTGTTTGTAGTACATGATTCCATCTTGGAGGGGCCCACCGTGACGGGTACGTGCCGTTCATTGATGCCATATATTCTTTCTTCTCACGCCAACTCACCTATAACAATCAATCAACGTACGTAAGGTAACGGCGTCAACACGGCACATTGAAAAGCAATTTAAGAACCTAAACTAGTTTGGGCCTTATGCTAATGAACCTACAAAGCCCATTTAGTTTTAAGCTTCACATCTGTTTCTCCTTTGTAAGGTTTTATTTTATAGTGATAAATAGTTATTTTGATTTGTCTGTGAAGGAAGGTATTTCCATTTGTGATGAATAATTATAAACATCAAGTCATGAGTCTTTCTGAACACTAGAATTGTTCACAGAGGAGTGTATGTCAATCATTTCCATTTTCCAGGGAAAGAGGTTGAAATATGACCAGTTGTTTAATAAAAGGGAACAGTGAACACTGGAATGCACCTTTTTCATTCTCAATAATGGACTATCAACTTTCCAAGAAAGGGAAAAGAAAGACAGAGAAAAATGTAGTAAAAGAAATGTGATTGCGACAACTATTGCAAAAGCCAAAATATAACTAAATCGACTTGTTATGGAGGTCACACTTCATGAACAGATATCATCCCTGCAGAATCTAGGTTAGGCCATCAGGAAAAACACTTGTGTGATAACATAATCAAAGACCGTATGTCACAGAAAAAACTAGATCAAAGTCAGCAACGTTGATTCTGTGTAAAATAAATATTAATCCTTTAGTTTTAATTAACTAAAATTATTATATATTTTACTTGCAATACAAATTGTCCAAGTTAAAAAGTATTTAAGACAAAAAATTAAGATATTTTAGACAAATAGATAAAATTAGGTTAAAAATTAAATTTAAATTTTAAAGGACATCAATTCCTTTTCCCATAAAGTGAAGTAACCATATAAATTAAACATCAAAATATTTTATTGTAAATCAGTGACCATAGAGAAGCTGTTTTAACAAATTTAGTATTAATTTTTCACTCAGTTCATCCAAATATATTTACATTACAATACAATTTCGAAATATAATCAAATACTAAAAAAGAGAGATATTATTTTACAGGGATCAAAACATGAAGGTACTCCTTAATATAAACAAAAATAATTTAATTTAATATTTAAAATTGGACAGAAAAGTTGTATTCCGTGAAATTTCACCAAGAATCATTGAACCCTATCACAATCACCGGACAAATCTGATTTGAAAAGAATTTAACAATGAATAAATGCTTTAGAAAAACATTTTTACGTGTTGAAACTAAGGAACCTAGCTAATTAAATTTCTCATGTACACTAACGTAATATAAAGGCATGTTTACACATTTACGGAACTATAGGCAAAGCCAATTATTTGTCCGTACAATGAACATCACTGGCTAGGTGAGAAGAAGGAACCTCAAGCTTCCATGTATTAAGTGGATAATCACCCACCATGCTATATTTTGGTTCGTATCCACATCGAACAGCCTTTGCATTAAGGCAGTTAATGGAACAACTGCAGTGAAAGAAGAACAATGGTGAGATAAAGTATTGTATGACCAATGTCTAACAGAATCCATAAACGGCATCCCTAGCTGTCTAAATCAACCAATTTAGTCATCCGCCTAAGGAACAGTAACAAAATCTCAAATTTAGTCATAATGATGCTTAATAGGAGACCAAACAAGTTATATCCTGGTTTACATTAGTTAATGTCGGACCAAGAAAGGGAACAATATGACAAGCACCCCACATGGTCCCCCAACTAACTTCATGAACAATTCTATATAACAAGACAGAAAAATAATGCTAGCGAACGATGAAGTACTAATATAGGGAATGCTGGCAATACACATCAAGTTGAAGATTATAAGAAAACGGGCATTTTGTTGCATTTTACATGATAGGAGACAGGTCAGACAGAAAAAATATGCTCGTAAATAACAAACAGTAAATACAAGGGATACTTACATATTTATCAAACTGAGGATCATAAGAAAAGAGGCTTTTTTGTTCATCTGTTGGATTCAACAGCCATCTACAGAACATCCATGCTGCACCAAGAACTGATAGAAGAGACAACAGTGCCAAGCATCCAAAATGAGAAGGATCATTTGCAATTATTGCAACACCCAGCATTATGGACTCCGCCAAACTAGCAACAGCAATCTCTGTCGTCCCAATAAGATTTGCTTTGGATGATGGGATTCCTGTCTGGAGAATCTGTGCCCCTACAACATCGTATGACATGTGTCCTAACCGTGATAAAATCTGCAGACAGAAGCATAACAGTTTATGTTAAAAATTTCAGTACGAACAAATTTGGAAAACCAAACATTTTACATTAAAAATCCAAAGTTTGAAAATTTCCAAAAATGAATAAATATTGTAATTTATCTTACAAGTCTGTCCTCTCCTGTAGATTCATACCAACTTTTGCTATTTTAACAGATATCCAATGACCTGTTGCAACTTTTCTCAAAACATATATCCTGTCCCCTTCTTAATAAAGGTTCAGAACACTTCCGCTCGACACAAGCTAAGTCTTATTTGCCAACAAATACATTGTACTGAAAATATGAATTTAGAAGATATATTTGGTGTTTAAAAAAGCATCCTTAGAATCAACCACCTTGAGCATTCTGTGTCTCAACTTAGTTCATAATACAGTATAAGCTCAACTTGTTCTACCCCACTTCACATGATTCAGGCCACTCTAATTGATTAACTTCAACATAATGTGACCAGTGACGATACTGTAGTGACTTACAATCAGAAATAAGAAAGTAAGAAGAGGGCTCTGATGAGAAATTGATCCACTCCAGTATACAGCAACAGCCATGCTGAGAAGTAAAGCTTGAAATACCAGCCCAACTGCCCCAGCCTGGAAAAGAGGGAAAAAAAATCTTAAAAGTGCTCAAACTTTCCCATGTCCAAAAGTAAAAGAATAAAATAAAATTGAAAGCTAGAGAATAAACCTTTAAAATGCCAAATTGCTCGACCAGATTTGAAGACACAAATGTTGCAGCAACACCCATGAAAGCACACATTCCGCTGAATCCTCCTATGATAGATGGATGTAAGCCTGCAGAAATATTGAAAAAAAATCATGACCTAGCAATAATAATACCAAAAAATTGATCCCCCAACCCCAAAAAGTAAAGGAAAAGTAAAGAAAAAACAAATAACAGAATGTCAATGATTATAGGTCTAATTATGAAAGAATGATAACAGGTAAAACAATTGCGGAGCCTAGAACAGGGAACCTTACATCAAAACCTGCTACCGTTTCCCTTCTTTTCGACAATTTGTTATACAGCATTCAATTTAACATTAATAACAGTATTAAAAGACATCAATAAAAAGACCTCCATTTTGGGAAGATGACAAATGTAATCATTGAAAAGAGTAAAATAAGAGAAAACGAGGCATAGATTATGTTTGCCGAAGCTGATTGTTAATTTCAAGATGAAGAAGAATCTTCATAAATATATAAAAGATAATTGTTTTGATGATGATGGTTCTAAAAGAAGAAGATAGACCTTCATGATTGAAGTCTTGTGGAAGCTTTAATCTTGTATTTTTGTATATATGTTTGCTTATAATAGTTAAGAATCATGTTAAAGATCATAGCATCCACTCAACTCTCCTTAAACTTTGAAAAAGCCTTTTGTTTTTAGTAAAAAACTTTTAACATAAAAATAATTGATTGTCTCCTGAAATAATCGATTATCATACTTAAAATAATCGATTATCTTGCGAAATAATCGATTAGCATCAGCAAATTTTTATTTTTCAATTACTCTCTGGAATGATCGATTATCCCAAACAATAATCGATTATTCTAACTGTTTTTCAAAAACCTTTTATATTCTACAGAACCTTGCGCCTCTCTTTACCTATAAATACATAAGGGGTCTAAGCTTTCAAAATGAACCTAGAGAAATCAAAGTGAAAGTTGCTCTGCTGCTAGTGTTCAAACTTGTTTCATCCTTTGTGATTATTCAAATGAGGTGTTCATCTTTTGAGGTTTTCAAAAAAGATGTTCATTCTTTGTGTTTATTCAAGGGAGGTATTCATCCTTTGAGATTATTCAAAGGAGGTTGTGGTGTTCAAGGAAGGTGTTTTTTCATCTCTTGTGTTTTCAAGAGAGGTAGTGTTTCATCCTTTATTTTGTATAAAGGAGGTGTCTTGTTAATTTCCTGTTATCTTACTTATTCCGCTGCACTGTGAGTTTGTAAACTTTATTATTAAGATAGTTAGTAGAAATCACTCTCATTTGAGGTCATAACGTTATTGGACGTAGGATCTGCTTTGATCTGAACGAGTATAAAATACTCCGTGTATTTTTCTCTATCCCTACTCTCTTTACATTCAACTTATATTTTGCTTTTGTATATTTTGTATTCTGATTTTTATAAAGCAGAACTTAAATTTATGTTTGGGTTTTTGTAAAACTCTGTTTAACAAGATTAAAATAAAAAAAAGTTTAATTTTTTATTTAGAAGTCAATCCACCCCCTTCTTGGTTTGCTTTATCTGTCCTATTATTCTAAGTATGAAATATTTGTCATTTCAAACAAATACATAACCCCCGGCAATTATGAGTTAATGACAGATGGAAGATTTTGAAAAACTTGAAATTAGGTGCTTCACTATATTGTTAATGCAACAAATTAAGTGTTATACGTGAATGAAATTTCCCTAGATAAAAAGGTACAATGGAGGAAGTTGTCACATACCACGCTGCGTTAAAAATGCTGTCAACAAACTGCCTGGCGTGAGAACAATATTAAAGTAGAGGAGCACCCATGCAAGACTAGCAGGAAGAACAGGTTGACCCAGATACTCCTTCCAGCCAAGCTTGATGGCTTCCAGACCTTTAAAAACTGGTTTGCCAGCAGATGGAAGTAAGTATATTTTAGATACTGAGACAAAAGATAATTCTAAAAAGAAAGAATAGTATACCTATACTGTTAGCATCTGTTCCAGAATCTTCATTAAATGTTCTGCAACAGGGTCTATCAAGAACACCGGTAGAAAGCTTGTTGGTTAAATAAGTGAAAATAATCTGCAAATTAAGAATGGAGAGTGAAAATGAATTCAGCTTCCAAACTATGGAAGTAATAGATCAAGAAGACAGAGAAATTACTGTAACTGGCAGAAGCCCCATCATTAAGCCAGAAGCAACTTTTAAGCAGATTACAGGATGAAATTTAGAAAGAAGGAATCCAAAGAGCAATGCCCCAGCTATCTGTAAACAAACATTTCATAAGTTTCGAAGACAAATAATATAATTAATATTTCTTACGACAGTTTCTGAATATTTCACTCAAATGGAATGGTAGCAAGCTCTGTAACACATGGAATTTATAAGCTAGCCAATCAACATAAGGCAAATATAAAAGAAATAAAACAAATAATTACCTCACACAGGAGATCAATTCGGTTTAAAACAGCATTTGCCTGTGCAAGTGCAATAGGCCTATTCACTCCTGCCAGCTGTGTAAAGAAGCCAATGAGTATCAGAACAAGATTTAATTTTAACACAGTTTTTTCAAGGAACAAATCACATGTCAAGGGAACAGAGGAAGCTCCCAATGAATGAGAATGACAATACCAACACAACCCAATCACGTTCATTTGCAACTCCCAAAGCTACACCACACAGCCTCTCAATAGCCCCAGCTGAAACCAATATGGAAAACCATGGACGCAGAAGCAGATTAGACAATGAAGTATGTTGCACAGAATGGGCGTGAATAATCATTGCCGCAGATAGTAACTGAGCTGCTGCCTGAAAAATATAAAGATTAATCCCTTTTAGCAAAAGAGCTATATCCTCCTTTATTTTATATCGATTATCAAACAACTTGCCTGAACGACTGTTAAGCAATTATAGGCATACATTCTTGGGAAATGGTCCATAACTTTTCCAACCAAGGGACCACCAACAATTATAGTCACTTTGGTGAAGAAACCCATTACAGCTACCGGCAAAAGGCTTGGATGAATCAAGGCAATGGCAGAAGGCCAAGCAAAATTCCAAAGCTGCTCCACTACATTTGCAGCTATGCAACTAGCATAGAAAGCTGAAAATATATAATCTTTAAGTTGAGAGCAGCGTAGATGATTGAACATCACAGCATCAATAAGTATAGATGGAAAAAAGACACGGAATAAAGTCATTGGACAAGATATAAATCAAACAAATTTCGAGACAGTCTTGATCATCTCAACAAGGATAATAACTGTAACAATGTGTATTCACGAGATTGTGATGTCAGGCTTGCAAGACTACTTTTGAGGTTAAAGAAAATGATCCACGAAGCCATATGAAGTCAAAGAATAGCCATGACAATATCAATCAATTGAAACCAACCACGCAATGGACAGTCTTTTAATGCTTTCCATTCCAGGAGTAAATCAGGGAATTTTGGCTCAAGAAAGAAAATTCTAGTTAGTTGTTTGGAAAATCGCATTAATTGCGGTCTTCCAAAGTTGGTTGCCAATGTCAGATGTGAGAAATCAACCCACCGTGTAACCCAGCCGGGTGGGCTGGAGTAGCTGAAAGGGCATGTTGCTCCTCCTCGGACAAAACCTGCAGAACACACCATGGGAAGATGAGAAACCGTGAGCAATGCTTAACAACACCCTCAATCTCAGTAAAAAAACCTACAGGCAATGTTGTCAAGAGAGTATCTACAAATGTGGCTTCAGCGAGCAAGTTCAAAGACTCAGTCTCGAGAATATCAGTTTTGAGTTTAACAAATGGCACCGGACAGAGAGGCTCAACCACCCCTCTTCCCTGACCCTCATCCTCATCGTCGGTCACATGATCCAAATGCACATCAGTATCTGTCAGTGAACACTTAGAACCAAAACAAGCAAATCTGAACAGAAAGAGATAACGAACATCCATTAACATTTAACTCGGAACCCAAATTAGAAATTTCAATTCCAATTTCATTCAATGAGAGATAACTATTGACCTGTGAGAGGCACGAGGGTAATAGAGATTCAACCCTCGGCCAGGAGGTATACGATGGCGTATTGAAGATGAATTATTGTGACGAATGGGGAATTTGCCAAAATGGAAAGAGAGGGAGGCCGTAGCAATAGCCATAGCTGTTGCAGCTTGTAGAACTTCAAGCTACCAATCTTCCTCGTATTTATCCAACTCATGCAGTTGTAGTCCCAAAATCACTACGCTGAAGAAACCCTTTTTGCCTCAATGCTCATCCCCAAACAACACTCTTTTCTTTGGTGGAATCGTGAATAAGATTAATTCGGGATATTTCGCAAACACCTTATCTGTAAGAAGTGTTTGGAATGTGGTTGGGTGCGTGAAGCCTTAGCCTGAATTTTCGTCGCGTGCGCTCGAGCAGAGAGTGCAACTGGTGTTGTTTGTGTGGACATTTTTTCTCTCTACTTGTGTTTTGAGACCATTACGTAACAGAATTTTTAAGAAGCCACGTGGCAGTGTCGTTTTATCGTTGCACGCCCTTTTTCGTTTCCTCTTACCGTGTTTGGTTTGGACTTTGATTTGGCTCATGATTTGACTTGCTAATAATAAGCCGTGATTAAAAGTGCCATGTAGCATAGTATCATTCCACAAACTAACACTGGCGCTTGGATAAGGCCCAGTCACTTTCCAAGGCTCTTTTATCCTGCACCCCAAAAATTTCCGCCGCACCTCCAAGAGCAGTGCAATTACGAAATTACTTTTAAACCTAAATGAAATGCATCCCCACTTCATTTCTCTTTGTTACGTTTTTTTTTCGCGTTTCCTTCTCTTCATCCTGTCTCTCTTTCTCTTCCAACGTCCGCACTGCTCCATTCCTCTCTTGTGGTTCTCCTTCTTCTTCGTTGCATTTAATTTGTATGAAGGTATTCTAACAAGTTGAAGCAAGCAGACACGACTACATCGACACCGACACGGGTAAGATCCTTCGTTTTCACCTATTTCCAGTTTCAAAACCTATTTCCAGTTTCAAAAAATAGCTTCCGACGTGTACATACTAGAAGTCAATTCGGATACGAAGTAAAAATTGACTTCCGGTCTGAACAAGTCGGAAGTAAAAATTTTTTGAACTGCTTCCAGCTTATACAGACCGAAAGTCATTTTCGGATGTGAGAATGATTTCCGCTTTATACATGCTGGAAGCTAAAAAATTAGTTGATTTCTGAGTTGTAGAAATCGAAAGTCAAAAAGTGATTTTCAGATTGTAAAAATCGAAAATCAAAAAATAACTTCTAGATTTTAGAAACAGAAAATGAAAAATAATTTCGGAATTCTAGAAATTGGAAGTCAATAATAAAAGTAATGTTGGAATTTTAATTTTTTGAAAAGTGGAGGAAGAAAATTTCACCTATTGGATAGAGAAAGAAATTCTTGGGCCTGTGATGCAGACTTGGTTCAACTGGTTTTATTTTAATTTAGATTTATTTACTCTTAAATAACAAGTAAACTTTGTTTAAATATGAGTGGGAGCAGAAAAACAAAGAAAAAGTTGAAATAAGAGAAATTAAATTTCTTAATTTCTTTATTAAGCCCTAGGGATCCATCAACGATGATTCCAAATCCAAAACTCGTACATAAAACTATAAGGAGAAAACACCTTAAAAGTAATGTTTTTTCCCTTTCAGGTGACTTATACTACTATTCCGTCTGCCAACTCTTCCTTCAGTTATTTCAGCATAAAACAAGGCGTCTAAATTACGATTAAAGATGTCACTGATTCTGTAGTGGTACTTGCGAGAGCCAACCATCTTGGTCGATGAACACTGAAATGGTAAAATTCTGGGTAAAGTCTGTGGCTGTCAATTTCTTTTCCCAAGAAACACGTTGCGCAGTATTGGAACCTGGTCCTGTACACTCAATCTCAGAGTAGAAAAGGCAACTCCTGCATAAATTTGTTCAGAATTTAGAGAAATGTTAGAAACTAAGATCAATAGTTAGAGAAATGTTAGAAACTAAGATCAATAGTTAGAAACATGCATTACCATAAGTTTAAGATAAAGAAATTGCAGGTATAATGGTAAAGGAATAGATGGATCATACACATCGGTTGCAGATTTCCAAGCTTCCCATCCTACAGGTTGAACCACGTTACCAAGGTCTGTTTTGTAAAATATAACTCTGGAGCAACTACGATAGCCTCTGCCCAATAACGAGTCCCCATTACTGTTACCAATCACAGAACCTCCTTCAAACACAAAACCAGTTGGCTCATTAATAGAGTCGCGCGCTTGTGCTGTTATGGCACCCAAGGAAGTCACATTTATCAGACAATTCTGCAATAAATTCGATTAATTGGTTAATCAATGTGTATGATGTAAAAGGGTTTGATGAGAAACAACTTTGTTTATTACATAGCAATTACCTGGTAATAAGATTGTCCATCGCCAAATATGAAGTCGACAGCACCTTCAATGACGCAATTTTTGAAGTAATGACGACCTGTTTCATCCCAGACAGTATCTTGAAAACCCACGAAATGACAATTGTAAAAGGCAGATTTGTCTCCCGATATTCTTGCCGCCAGTGACGGAGCCCTTATCCCGTAAGTTGTTATCCCATGCTGTCGCACAAACTCCAGTGTTTCCAAACCGTACGAGTTCTGAAATAAAAACAAATACATCATGGACAAAAACAAATACCCCATTTTCTATTTTTTTTAAAACACTTTCTCCATTGTTTTAATCTTTCTTGTCTATTTTTTTTCTCTTTTAAATGTTTTTTTTCTTTTGTACGGAATAATTTTTTAATTTCATTTTTAATATATATTTTTAATGTGATCTCATTTCTTAAGAATGAGTCATTATTGTATCAGTGCTGATACGATGATACTCTTTTACACTCATTACTTTCATTCAACAAATCGTTATACTACTTTTTTATTAAAAAATTTAATTTACATTTTAATTTAATATTTTATTATTATACACGGTTGTTAACTGAATTTTTTTAAAAAATAGTGATGTGAAAATTCTTTTAGTCTTATTGTACTGTTTGGCGCTTGTATCATAAAGTCAACTTTAATTTATTAATATTATTGCTATATTATTATTATTATTAAAGGTATTTAATATTTAAAAAAAAAGTGAAATCTCATTAAATATTAAATGAAATTGAAGTTATACTTGTTACATTATGTCTTGAGATGAGCTAAAGTTACATTTGTGCGTTGATTAAAAGTTATAATATTGAAAGAAAATGTGCCAAAATATGATTTCGAAGAAGAAGTTCATAACTTTTTCTGAAGTATACGTTTATCTCATTTCTCTTATGTTTTTATTTGTTTAACAATTATTTATTGTTATTTGAACAAAATGACAGATTTTAAAGGGGAAGTAATATCTTTTATAAATAAATATTAATTAAAATATAAAATCAATGAAAAAAGTGCTAACTTATACCAAGAATGATAAAAATAGACAAGTTGTTTTCACTGACCAGTGTTAAATGTTTATGTGTTAAAATATAGTTAACCAGTGTTATTCTCTTTTAAAAACAAGTCACTCGTGTTTTTTTGAAGAAAGCCACGTACTTCTATGCATGCTACACTTAATGAACAATATTCATGAATGAAAACGAGACTATTTTGAAAACACACACACACGTGTATATATATATATATATATACCTGAAAAGTAATGTCTGCTGCAACAAAGTTGTCTGCAAACGAAGTGAATGTGGAACTGGTATTTGGTGCTAAGTGGTCATTGAATGTAATGGTGGTGATGTCTTTCCCTTGGCCTTGTATAAAGATGCATGGCTTATCAACTGGGATTTGAACCTTCTCACTACACACAACATGGTTAGTTTCACTCGAGTTATTTCAGTATAAGTAAGCATGCAAAAACACAACAAAACAGTAGAGGGAGAGATAGTAAGATAATTCTGGTAAATTTCAATAACATACTTGTATACGCCAGCATTTATCTGAAGTTTCACCCATTTAGCGTTGTTTGGTTGTATTGAATCAATAGCAGCCTGAATTGTTTGGAAACCTGGTTTTGATTTATCAACTATGATGGTGCTTGAAATCTGTGAGCCACCACAATCCCCTGCTCTACAAACCCCGAAAGAAAATACAATAAACAGAGCAAAAGAAAGAACGATTTCTCGAGTAAGTTGCTCCATACTCAGAGATGATCAATCGGTACAATTCACCGATGCTTGTTCTAACTATATATATAGTGTTATAGCAACTGGAAGTATTACTTTTAACTGTTTAATAATTTAATATCTATCGAATAAGATGTGTTTGTCAGAAGGTCAAAATAAAGCCTTCAATTTCAATGAGAAAAAAGTGAAAGACACTCTCTAATTTATTTCTAGATAGTTGACTATGATTTAAATAATAAATTACATTTATAAGTCAAAAACAAACATATTATAATATTATGGTATCATTATATAATTTAAGGACATTAAAATTATTGGTTTTTGTCTTCTTTAAAATGTACAGTTTGACTATTATTGGTTCTGAAATTTGTTGGTTATGAAAACAGGCAGCAAATATAGTTTTGGTTATATCATTTAATACTATTAATAAGGCCATTTAATTGTATTAGTCATACCTTTTATAAAATCCCTCCATTCTAATATATAATATAAAATTTAAAAATATTGATATTAAATAAGATTACGCGTCATAAAAATAAAAAAATATTTTTTCTTTCTCAAGAATATCAATTACCAAATAAAATATTAATAAATTTTAATTTTATAAATTATTTCGAGTTATTTTATAATGTAATAATTTATTATTTTTTAAATTGCAAATTTTATTGATTCATATCACTTTCATCATTGTTACATCACTTTTATTCCAATGAAAAAGTATTAGCTTTATAAGAGTTATGATTATCTTTTTATGTGATATGTTATTCTTAAAATGTCACTTTTCCTTCAATAATATTATAAAATTCATACCTTTGAAAAAGATATTATTAAAATTAATATTACTCATGGCATATTAATATTGTAATATTTTAAATTAAAATTAGAATAATTTATTATATTATTAAAAATAATATATGTAAAGTTTAGAATCATATAAATATTAGTGAAATTTAAATGTTTGTATATAAGACTTCTTTATTTAAGTGTGATGATATAACATAAAACTTAAAATCCCTTATCATAACAATAATAATACAATTATTTGAAAGACGAAAACCAAACGTATTAATTAAAGTGTGGAGTTTAAGGTTTAGATTCTTCGATTGGACATTGAAATAAAAGTGATATATTAGTGTTAGAAATAATGTAACACAGAGTAAATTAAAATTTTATAAAAATAATTTTTTCAATAGAGATTACTTTATAAAACTCAAACTTATTAATATTCTATTGGTGATTTCAATACAACTTTTATTATAATATTACGAGATAAATTTTATGTCATATAATTTTTTTTATAAAATCCTAATTTTAAATTTATAATTTATATATAATTATATAATATTAAGAAATGACAATAAGACAAGACAGAGATGGGTTGTACTCCATTATCGTCTCCGTATTGAATGGGTACGAAATGTTTATCTCATCCACATTAGGTACGAATATATTTTATAATAGTATACCTGTCTTTTGTTGTTTCAAATATTAATTAAATAATTTTTATAAAAAAGTAAAAATCATAACAAATAAAACATGATATTATAGAAGATTCAATATCAAAATGATTCAATATTCTTTTCTTCAATGACAAATATCAATAAAAAAAATATAATTACATAAATATCAAATTTGAGTATCATTAAATAACAAATGAATAGGCTAAATAATTATAGAAAAAAATAAAAAAATGACAAATATATGCTTTATAAATAAATTAAAAAACTAAAAACTAACAAAAAAAATTAAAATATTTAATAAATTAAATATATTTTAGTAATTAAAAAAAACATGTACAAAAATAGAAACAAGATATGGAACAGGAACGAGATGAGTGTGTAGATTCATCTCCATCATCGTTCCCATATCCAAACTAAAAATTTAAGTCAATACCTTCATATACATATACTTAGGTTAATAGAAAGATTTTGAGTATCCAAATTAAAAATTTAAGTCAATATACTTAGGTTAATAAAAAAATTCTCCCTCAATATCTGAGACGAATTTTAATAATGTCCACGAAACAAATTCATTTATCACTCATGATATTTATAAATAAACTAATCCAAATATTAAATATTTAAGATTCATTCATGCTAAAAAACTTCTTATCTTATTTATGTTAATTATTTAATTTTTATTGACCAAATTTGATATTAAAATATTTAAAACTTTTTTAGTTAAATTAAATAACTAAATATTTATTATTATATTTTTTAAATAATTTAATTTAATGTTGTGAGAATCCATCTGACTATTTATCCCATATTTTCTACATCTAATGCACATTCAGTTAATTTTCATTTTGTAAATATAGGGTAAATGATCAGATTGATTTTCATTTACTCTGGTCAATTGAAATATTCGTTTAACAACAAATCTAAATTTAAAGATCTTTATCATATCAATATATCAAATAAGAAATAAATTTCAGCACACCTAATTACATAGCTCAAATTTTAGTACATCATGCTAAAATAATTAATATCCAAAATAAAATTTGTAATAATAACACAAGTCTATAAATTAAAAAATAAAAAATAAGTTATATATATATATATATATATATATATTATATTTTCGCTAACCCAAAATAGACTATCGAGTTTTGTATGATTTAACTCAGTCAGACAAAAATAATTTAGGTCGAATGTTGTTCAATGTAAGCATCATCCATAGAAATATGTTTTAAGAAATTAAAAATATATTTTTAAAACAATATTTTGAATAAATTTTTTCAAAAGAAAAATTGAACCAAATTTTAAAAATGTATTTTCAGCAAAAAAATTAAAGAAAGATTAAATTATGAGAAAATATCAGTTGGATTAATTTTGATCAATTAATTATTGATGGGAAAATTCATTAAGTTTTGAAAAATATAATGAATAGATTTTAATAACGCATAAAATTAAATAAATGAATTTAATCCAATTAAATTTTTAAGTTTTTGCAATAAATGAATTAATGAATTTATTAATAGATGGACTAATATACCATGTTTTTTAACCTTTTTCTAATAAATTAAATAAATAAATAAATATATTAACAGATAGATAATTAATTATGGATACTTTTGTATAATTTATAGTAAATGATTTTTTTAATAGAAAAATTAATGAAGTGTGGACAAATAAATTATTTGGTTTTATTCCTTAACAAACAAAGAACAATATGGTGGAGAATTGATAGTCGGGCGTAGGTGAAAGGGCATACCAAAGGTGGGGAATGGGTAAAAGTAGTGTAGAGCCGTGACACTTGTGGATACTAACCGATTTTGACTAATAATTCTTTTAGTTAAAAAATAATATAATTAAAATTTATATTATTATTATTAGTGTCACTAATATAATAAAAAAATATTCTTTATTTTCTAAAATTTTTAAATTCATCAATATCTGAATTAAAATTAAAATTTTTAATTATTCTTTCTAACATTTTTATTTTATTTTTATAATTTTTATTTTAATAATTTTTATTAGGATTAACAATGTAGAGTAGGTCGTACAAGTCAACTAGTGGTTCACTAGAAAAAAATGTAGGATGGACTAAATATTTTAGTCTATATAGGTTTGTCTCCTATAATTGCAATATGCACAACTCAAACAAAGTGGGTCTTCTTTCCCGTAACTTGCATTATATTTTTTTAAAAATTATTATTGTATAATACTGTGTGTTGCATATGATTAAATATTTTTATTCATTTTTTCATCAGTATTATATTTACAAGTATAAATTTAAATTTTATTTTATTGTCCAATTTAATATTTTTTTTCATAATAACTCATACTTATACTAAATTTTTGTTTATATATTATACTCAAAATTAGGATTACAAAATTATGAAAGAAAAAAATTTTAATTTTTTTTTAAAATTTGTGGGTTAACGTGTGAACTCGCAGTTATGTAGGCAGACCACACTTTTTAACCCACAATACTTATACAGGTCAACCTGTTCGACCCATTTTTGATAGACCAAATGTAGACGGACTAAAATGAGATGAATCGATCCGCTTTGTCATTCTTAATCTTAGTTTCAGAAAATGATATTTTTGTTGTGGTTATAGAAACAAAAGGAGATATTTTTGTTGTTAAAATAAAATGTACTTTTATTAAAGACTACAAAATAAACTACAAGCATATGTCTCATTATAAAAGTACATAAACCACGTTCCTAAAATATTTTAAAAGTTACAACACTTAAATTAGTTAGATGGTAAGAATTTAAAAAAGAAAACAAAATAATTCAAAATTCTTTGAAGATGAAAAAGAATTGCATTATAAATAGTAAAAGCTCTTATTTAAGCAATCTAATAAGTGAGTAAGAGAGAATTATTTTTTTTTAAAATGTAATAGAACATACGAATCATGAATAGGAATAAAGTATTTATGTTTAATGGTTGAAGAGACAGAACTGAATAAACAAGTGGAAGTAGAAGGGAACAATATAAAAAAATCTTAATTTTCATATGTTAAACATTTAATTAGATTTTTTTTCTTTCTCATAATTCATTTTATATTTTAATATTTATTAAAATTAAATTATGTGTTATAAAAAAATTAAAAAATATATCATAAACTCCACTCTTAAAAAGTTTGTTGTTAATAGGTACATATACATTTATCTAACACTTATATTTTATTTATCTCTTTTTTATTATATCATATATTTTATAAATTTATAATTTTTTCTTTCTTTCAACGTACGTATGTATCAAGATAGATATTGTGGAAATTCCTAAATCATTTTTCAATATTTATAATAATAAACTTAACATATAAGTCTTATAAAGATTCTTCATTGAAATTTGCTGACATAATTTTTTTTATATTAAATGTAAGTCTTGTATTAAATAATTAGTAGATGAAAATATAAATAATATTTTATTAAATAAAATTGTATTAAAAAATATATAATATCTTAAAACTTGATGAAACCTTAATAGAAATGTGATTTAAGAAGTAAATAGTGCGATATTTTTATTCCCACTATCCTTTTCCATCAACACAATATTTACTCTACTCCTTTTATACATGCTTAGTTAAGTTAATTCAATAGTTTTTTTCATGCTTTACGAAATTAAACTTTCTTTAATTGTCTAGCTATAATTTCTGCAAGAACATTAAGGTTTTTATAAGCATTTGTCAGTTTTACAAATACAATCTTTAGTTTCTTTTGTGTGTGTGCATATTTGTCTCAAGTAACTTTTGTTTTTCCTTCCTTTAAATGCTACACTACTTATTGGTACTACATGACCACAAAATGAAAATCAAATAGTGATGATACGGCGAAAATAAAATTGAAATGATTGTGAAATTCTCATCAATATTTGTTACAAAAATATTGAATTTTTTTTAGAAAAAGTTAATTTATAAAATTACATTTTTTAACTTAAAAATCCATTATAAAAAAAGGTATTAACACTCTACATTATTCTTTTATATCATAAAAATGGTTATTATAATTAATTAAATATATTATTCATATCTTTTCACTTTAAAAATAATTTAAATAAATATTAATATGTATTTTGTTATTTTATTATTAGGTTAGTTATTATTATAAAAATTATTATATAAGATAAATATTAGTATTATATTTTATATATTTGTTTCGACAAGAGTGATTTCCTGCTGTTATGTATATATATAAGTATAAGTATAATGAGAGATCAGATTTTGTTACCTATTGAATAAATATGTCTGAGTTGATAACTTTTTCAAATTTA
This sequence comes from Lablab purpureus, assembly GCA_030347555.1. Taxonomy (NCBI): domain Eukaryota; kingdom Viridiplantae; phylum Streptophyta; class Magnoliopsida; order Fabales; family Fabaceae; genus Lablab; species Lablab purpureus. Next base: position 5,067,781 of record CM059260.1, read on the forward strand.
GGATTTTTTAACCTTCACAACTCATACATCCTAAAATAAGAAATTAATAATTATGTAGAACTAAGTTAACTTCTAAAAACATTTAATATATTTATTATTTAAAAACATAATTAATATAGGAAAAGACTTTTAGGAATCATAGAATTAAAAGAATGTCTCCTCTTATTAACTATTTTCTATTTTTGTATATTGTCATAATTTATATTAAATACCATCTCATTATTATTTTTATTTAAATTTTAATTGAGAGAAAAAGTTAACACAACCAGTTTTACACTTCAGAAATATACCATTAAAAGGAAAGTTAGATCCAAACAATTAATTTTCTATTAAATATGCTAATAGGTATATAACAAGAAAGTTTGACTTTAGTAGATATGATCATTTTTAGCTAAATTATACTATTATTTTGAAAATAGTTTAGAGAAAGGCTTTAACATAGACAAAGTTTCACCACTTACATATTTAAATCCTATAACTAAAAGAGCCTCATATCCCGTTAACTCATTCTTTAACTTAAATATTATCATAATTTTAATTTAAAATACAAAACTTGATTTTGTATTTATTTATTTTATTGAGTTTAAACGAAATATTTTAGATAAGAAGTTGTTATATTATAACTTATAATTTCAAATCTCAAAATCAAAAGAATATTATATTCAATTAATTTTTATTTAGTGTATAGATTTTATGAAGTTATAAAACTGTTTATTTTTATTTAATTATATTGTTATCTTTTAAAACATAATTAAAAAAAAGTTTGTTTAGATGTATATATATTTATTCAGTTCTCCATATATTAAATATGCAAAATATAACTTAATCCTACAAAATTAGTAAAACTTGAAGTTTACATTCACTTATATACTATAATTTAATTATATTTTTATTTGACGTAAGATCTCTAAAAGGGTTGAAATTAAGGTGAATGTTAGATTTGTTATTACTAAAATAGTAAAATAGTATGATTGTGTCAATTGAAATTTCAAAATAGTTAAATAATTGTTGTAATCAAACCACTTCAATCACCAATGAGAACAAGACATAATATTTATGACCCAATATTTTATTTGAAAGACTTTAAGACATAATCACCAAAAAGAAAATACAAAAGAAAGTAAGTAATTTTCTAGTGTCCAAACAACTATCTTAAATGAAATTTTTTGTTAGTAGAAAAGAATAGACATTCACTACAAGTGAACTTTAAGTACTTTAATGGATTTAGGGTTTAGGGTTTAGGTTCTGACCATCTGTCAGAGAAAAAAGAACGAGTGGCTCTGTATCAATGGAATCTCATCATCCATACATAACGAATTGGTGTGGTATATTCAAATCATAACATATGAACAGTAAAAACTAGTATTTTAATTGAGACTAGAACTCATAGGGAAGAAAATAGATTTATGAATGGAATAAAATATGCAGTATTTACAGACAAAAGTATTCGGTTATTGGAGAAAAATCAATAAACAACTTTAATGGATTTTTCACGTACGACTTAGCTTATCAACAATTGTTCCTTTTGTAATTAGGTTGATAACTAATTAACTTATAGCATTAGTTCTTGATATGAGAGATGATTTCACAACAAACATATACAATTTTGTCTTTCTTGCTCTCAAAATTAACTCCATTTGTTGAACTAGCAATCTTCATTTACTTCTTTAGAAAGTGAATGAAATACTCCATTTGATCACACAAGTATCATGGTTTGATGTCTTTGCAAGTATGAACAAAAATTATCTCAATCAAGGATTCTCAAGTGGATCTTAACTTTGCTTGATAGGATGGGACTACCATGAACCCTTGTTAAAAAAATCGAAACAAGATTGTGTTTTTGTTGAAAAAATTCAGGTATATTGTGTAAAGTGTTTTTGGATATCAGTCTAAAATTGTGTGATTGAAGAGAAATGCAAAACACTCACCTACATTTCCTTTGAACGTGAATTTCAGCTCGTTGAAATAACAATGTTGTTGTGGTAAAGCCAAAAGGAATGTATAATAAATCTAGAAGAAGGTTTTGAAATGAAACCATCTATAAAACTATATTTATTTTTGGGAATATCACTCAAAATTTGAGTGTTTTAATAATAGTGCAAAACACTCAATTGCATTTCCACCGAAAGTGAGTTCAAGAGTTATGAAACAACAACATTACAATTGTGAAGCAAAGAGGAATTTACCTAATTCTCTTATAACTACTATAAATTTTTGTTTTAATCAATATGAATATTTATAATATTGAAATAAAATTATATATTGAGATATTCCATATGAAAATACTTATATGATCCATATGAAGATGTGTTTATGTTATACATTAAAAGTGATGTCTTATGTAAAGTTGTCTGAAAACAAAGAAAAGACGACATTTGTATATGTTTTGGTGGTGGTCCTTATATGTAATAGTGGTGATATATGTGAATATGTATGTTAAGAGAAAATGATACAATAAGATAAATATGAATTTATTTTTATTAATAGTAAGCATAAAATGAAAAATGAGTCATATGTCCTAGTTAGTCAAACTCAATGAATATATTAGGTTAGAAACACCAAAACTCTAATTTACTAGTAGTGAAAACAAAACTCCAAGATTAATAAGTACATCAAGAAAATGAAAACATTGATAAATTCTATTTATATCTAATACCTTAAATAATGAACACAAATTTTTATTAGATAAAAATAGACCAATCAACCACTAATAGTGGAAATTGAATTATGCCTCATATAGATGATTACGACGATGAAGATATTAATTTAATAGACAATGAAAAAAATAAGATAATATTAAGAAAAATTATAATAATGATAAGGTTTATATCACTTTGTAAAACAAACTTTGTAATTAGATATATTTATTCTTTTCAACAATTTAGATTTAAATTAATCATATTTGTCCTTTTATTTCCAATTATTTATTTATGTAACTATTTAATTAGAGAAAATAGTTTAAGTGGTTTTAATTTTATAAATTGATTGATGAATAGAAAATCTTGAGTTCAAGTTTAAAGTAAAAATAATAATAAATTTATTATATGATATGTTATATTAATGAAAAATTATTTATAACATATATTTTATTATTTTTAATGAAATTGTTGCGAGAAATTAAAAAAAAATAGTTATACTTAATAAAGAAAATCACAAATTCAATCACTAATATATATATACAATAAATATATAAAAATAATTTTATACTAAATTATTATTGATACAAATATTTTATCTTTCTAATGATTAATATTTTATTACTAATAATAAAAAACTATTAATTTATATATATTTAATAAATTTTATATTAATTGTATTTTTATTATAATTAAAAAATTATTATATAATATTTCTTTAATAATTATTATGATACTTTTAATTTTCTCACTTTGTGACCAATGAGAATTTAGTCAAAAAACTAATATTACAACATATTCTTTCTATTAATAATATACAACAATAATATGCAAATATATATATATATATATATATATATACACTTAAAATTTAATTAGATATTCAACTTTTTTTTTTCATCTTGAAAAACGTTTATATCATATTAATTATTTTTTTCTTCAAATAAAATAAGTTTTGAAAAAAAAATTATATGTTTGTACTTTTAGAACCTAATCGATTTAAACATAATAAAAAAATTATTTGAATGATTTTTAAAATCTTGAAATTTTAAAATTAATTTAAATGACATTAAATTAAAATTAATTTTTAAATATTATTATATTATTTAGTATCTCTCACTTATATTAAGAAAAATGTAATATATATAACTTATTTAGTATATGTAAATATGTGATAAAAAAATAACATAATATATATGTATATATATATAAATAAATAAAATAGAAAAATAGTTATCCAATATAGTAAACCTTATATTGTTGTTAGTCTTAAAAAATATTAAAAACGAAATAAACTATTATAAAAAAAATAATACAAAAGAATTATTTTATATATTTGTGTTTTAAATATTATGTAGTATTATACATATGTATATATCAAAAGTAAATCTGTTAATTTATTTAATATTATATCACTATAAATATAATAGATATATGTTATAATGTATAAATATAACATATATATTAATACAAAATTATATAATAAAATCATAAAATTAATTTTAAATTAAATCATAAAAATTAATTTTATTTAGTTCAAATCATTTTATGTTTAAACTAAATCAAATTGAAACCATATTAATTTTTATGTTTAACTAAAAAACGAACCAAAATCTTTAATTAACATTCTATTTCCATTTCACTATTAAATAATGAAGATTAACAAAATAAAATATACAAACTTTAATAAAAGAAAATTAACATTTTTCATTTTTTTTCAAACAAAATAATTTAAAAAATTATATGTCTATTATAACATGATTAAATATTATAAAAAAAAATATGTAAAGAATTAACAAATTTATGAGTAACCTAATGTTATTTAAGTATAAATAGTATATTTCAATTGTTTAGACAACCAGTCACATCCATAAAATTAACACATTCAATTTTTATCTCACTTTTGGTAAATTAACTACACAAAATATTTTAACTATTTTCAACTGTGAATACTCTCCAAACTTAATACACCACATTAAAGGATATTCGAGTATTTAATTTAATTTAAATATAACTTCAACTTCAGACCGCATTAAAATACATGTTTCCGTTAGTATTAATAAATAGAATCCCGTGATAAAATAGTTATTTTTTATATTTTTAATTGCTTAAATAAATTTGCGCAAATATTATATATAACTTAAATTTGAAAAATAATCCATACTCTACAAAATATATTCAATTATATAAAAATATTTATGTTAAAAGATAGATTAATAAATTTTTCTTGTTTACATTAATTTTCAGTAATTAGAAATAATTTCTTATAAAACTTTGATAGAAAAATAGGAATATAGGTAGTTGTATTTTGAAAAACAATTACAAATGAAAAATAATGTTTTAAAAAACGCTTTTTAATAAAAAAAATATTTCAAAATACAATTTTATTTTTCAAATAGTTGAAGTCTTATTTAAGGATGATAACGGGATAGGGTAGGTGCGTATTTCTCTATCTCATATTTATTTTTAAGATAAAAATTTATCATCATCTTCATCTCATCGTGATTCCTATCCAGTAATAGTTATATACTCATATTCATAGTGATACTCATTCTTATTGTTTTAAATACTAATCCACTATTTTTTTACAAAATAAAAACAAATCACAAGCAAATATATATAATATTATTAAGGATTTAATATCAAATATAAAAAAAATTGTAATTTCAAAAATATCAAATTAGAGTACTAAACAACAATTGCACGAGATTTTTTTATACTAATAAAGATTATAATACATAATACCAGCAAAATTGTATGAAAAAAAAATTAAACTAATAATAATAAGAATTTATAAATGCATCTTTCATATTTTGGATTTAAATCAATTTTTTATCCTGTTAACAAATATTCATGATAATAAGTAATTATATCATAATAAATGTGAAAGGGTTAAAAAACAACCATAATTATATAAAAAAATAATTTTTATTCAAAATAAAAAATAATGAGTCATGCATTCTTACATAATAAAAATAAAAAACAAATAAAAATATTATAAAGAAATCAAAATAATCAAATGTGTCTTAAACAATTTGTTTCAATAAAATTGAGAGTTGCATTGTATTTCTTAAAATGTCATACATCATTTAAACAAAATCACACAAAAGAAAAACATGTGTATGAGGGCTATGATGGAAGGAAATGTACCTTGAAAATCTGAGTACATTTGGTATATATTGAATGAGGACATTTGGTATACATTGAATGAGTCGTAGTAAAACAAAAACCAAACATAAGGTCAAAGCGAACAAAAAAAGATAAATTTGTTATGTTACCCAGTAAACTAAGGATTTAGGTGATTAAACACTTGATAATGAGAGTTAAACATTCTCGTGTTAAAATATAAATAATAAATAAAAATATTATAAAGGAGTAAAAATCATCAATTTTGTAACCTATAAAATATTTGACTCAATGGAATCGAGGTTTGTGTTTTCTAATATGCAATATTTGAACCAAATCGTACAAAGGGGAAAATGTATAATCAAGATTGTAATAAGAGAGAAAATACCTAGAGGATCTGAGTGAACTTTGTAGATTTTGAAAAAGTTGAATAGTTGAAAGAAAATAAAAGAATTATGTAGTAAAAAAAAAAAAAAGGGTTGCAAAACTAAGGATAAAAAACAACAATAAATATAAATTTTTTAGATTATCTAATAATTATGAGTGTTTTAGTAATTTCAAACGGGAACGAGTACGAGGGTCTATATGTACATACTCATATCATCCCCATACCCAATTTAAAAAATCAGATATTACCCATATTCATACCCATATTCATACCCATATTCATACCCATACTCAATCAATGCAAAAATTCTCCATTAAACTTATGACGAATTCAGTTAATACCAAGAAAACGAGTTTATTCCTATTCTTGTTCAACTCAACTTTGATTTTGAAGTGAGGTTTTATTGATTTTGTATAAAGTCAAAATCGTATTCAAAGTATGATTTATTTATATTTTATATATTTTTTAAAAGTTGTCTATTTTTTAAAGTTTTTAAATTGATCTTAAATGGTAAAAAGACTACTGGTATCTTAATTAGTTGAAAATATAATAAGATTTGATAAATTATATTAAATATATATTTTGTTAAAAACTTTAAATATTTATGTGTCATGTCATGACTCTACGGTAGGAGTATAATATACAACATCTAAGAATTTGTACACAAATATACTCTGCACTATAGTGTCCTATTATGTTCTTATGGATTATATGGTTAATGTATTTTTTTTAATAAGATATACTTAAGGTTATTGCTAAGGTACATGTTGCAGAATATATGTTTTAAAATCCTTTCTACTTTTTATTATTCATTATCTTATACATGTTGTTTTACTTTACATGTTATTATTTTTTTTTCTTTCTTACATTAAGGACAAACTTTTCTTTAAAATAAAAAGTTAAAAGATGTAGAATTCACTGTCATTGTCATGGGTCCGCAGGTGTCATCCGTAGGTGACACTGACGAGATTTGCAGGTGTCGTCGACGAGAGATCCAGTCGCTGCCAACAAGGTCTGTAACTATCGCGACATATTTTATATTATTGTCCGCAACCAGACGAGGACTCCGATGGTGGTGTCGTTGAGTTTCATGAGAATATCGATAAGATTCATTGCACCGCAAGGTCCATAATCGTCGTCGACAAGGTTCGTTACTGCAACATCCACTATGTTGTTGAAATCTACAACCAGATGAAGGTTTTGATGACAGTGTTGTTGAGATCTGCAAGAAAGTAGGTGGATGAAGTTAGGAAGGAGATAGGCAGTGCAGTGAAAACAAAAACAATGATACCTATAATGATGTCAACAAAAAAGCAGACAGAAAAATATATAGAGAAGCTAGACTATAATGGAGACGATAACTCCAATAACAATGACGACATAGTACCATACGGGAAAGTGAACATCCAACAATAAGGATAACAATTACAATTTTATTCTTCTATACAATAATTAATAATTAAAAATAAGTATCATAAAAAATAATATACAGATGCAAATAGGGAATGATAAAACACCGAAGGATATTGAAGCATGTTTGTAGAAACATGCACGGTAGCATTCACGTATGCTTAATGACTGAATTGTTTTTCTTGCTTTATATATGTGTATAAAAAGTAGTTAAAATATGTTTTTCTTTCTAACTTGAAATATACTAAAGAAGACACACACTTTCTTGCAACACTTTGAAGAAAAAATATAAAACTTTTTTTTTATAACAATGATCTTTAGCAATAGCAAAGAAAGATTTGAAATTATAAAAATTATCATAATTATCATAATCATATTTATATCCATTAAAAATAGGATCGCCACGTACTGGGGTGCAGGGTGCAGCTGTCGCAAAGGCCTAAGGTCTCCATGTCCTTTCAAGTAGTTGGGTTGGGGTTGCTGTGTTTCACCCTTAGCTTAGTTACTTGCCTCCTCAAACATGGAGAACAAAGTGGAGATACTGCTTCCATCGCTATCCCAGACCCATACCAAGGACCTTCCTAATGTTTCCTTCGCTGCAAGGGCTGCTGACTCCCACAAAGAACACTGTTCTCCGGGTGATGACTCCGACAGCTTCTATGGTAAACTCGTTGAGTTGTTGGAGTCTTCTGGACTCACTCTCATGTGAGTAATTTACTGGTTGTATAGAACCAACACTTCACTCAACAACATTCTAGCTGTCTCTTGTTTTTATATATCCTTATCCTGCTTCTCATTTTCAGTTTTATTTCTCTGATGGGTGGTGAAACACTCAAATCATATTTCCTTATAGTTGTTGTTTGGTTTCTCATAAGCTGCATTGCATGACAAGAAAGTTCACATTTTTTTAGTGGGTGACTCCTGTTTGGCCAGTTTGAACTCTCTACTTTTCATGAAAAAAAAACAATCACCAACAGATTTCAAATTATTATCTATTTTGCCTCAATCAAGGTATGCAAGTTGTCAATTGCTTTTTGTCTTATAGTAGCTCTTTCTCTCATTTTTTAGTCTACATCTACATGTGTTGTCAGTTCAACATGAAATTGTTAGATAACTCGGGTAAAGGTGATGTGAAATATGAAAGGTTTGAATAATAATTCTCTAATGTAATTCTACTTGGCAGTTTCAATGTTCGAGAAGCATTGTTGGACTTGTACCTGTTTTACTTGGAGGTGACAAGAAGAGGAGGATATCACCAGGTATATATTGCATTGCCCTGTGGAAGTGTGGTCCAAATTGAACTCAAGATTTTTAGTTGTTTTCGTATGTTATTTTGTCTGTATTGGAGCTTCTTTGTGCATGTTGACTTTATTCATCCAAATCAGTCGTGGTTCTATAATAGACAGGCTAAAATAGTTATATATCTTTGCATGAATTTGTCTCTAATCTAATATCATGTTAATGCCATGGATTTTCTCTTAAATGTTTTCAGGTTGGTCGAGAAAAGAAGTGGGGTGAAGTTGTCATTGCCCTGAAATTGGAAGGGAACAGTGTGAAGTTGTGTGCTCAAGTTGAAAGGCTTTACTCACATCTTCTCTACCAGTTTGAGCAATTGTACTTCTACAGGCTTCCTGCAAAACAAACTGGCCGATCTGGCAGCAACAAGGGTTAGCCCAAGAGACCTATTGTTAGTTGTTGTTATTTAAGTAGATGTAAATTCAGTCTGGCACTTCACACATAAGTTTCATATATGGGGATGTTCTTGGCAGTTTCTACATACATTCACTGCTTGGACATATATAACACAAGACATTTCTGCAACTTCTTTATTTGATGATTTTGCTACACTTTGGTTTTTGGCTGAAAATGTACTGTTTAACCTTAAGGGCCCTTTTTTCTCCCTTACTCACTTTGGTTTTCTCCTCTTTATAAGAAGGTCCACTTAGGAAGAAGAGGATTTCAACTGCTAGTTTGCCTCGTATAATGGATATTAAAGAAGGTCAGAAGGCCACAGAAATGTCCAAGCACTACTCTTGCCACATGACAGGTTTGTTGATTGGCTAAAATCTTTCCTAGTCTTGAGATGATATATATCAGTTTTCTTCTGTAACGCAGTGGTCTCTTGTGACTTTAGAGATGCTTATGCAATACTTTGTGTTCCAACTTGGCAGGGGCTGAGTATGTGCAACAGCCTGTGCTTTTACCAACACCTTCGAAAGAAAAGAAGACAGCTTCCAAAGAAAAGAAGAAACGCCGAGGTGCCCCGGTGGGACAAAAGACTGCATATCAGATATTCCTCAAGCATGAATGTGCTCGGTTGAAAACTTGTAATCAGGCCTTAGATGGCAAAATACTGAGTATGGCTATTCATTCATGGAGGACTATGTCTGAAATTGAGAAACAGGTATATATAAGTTGACATAGTATCTATTCTTGAAAAATATATCCCTGTTCTATTTCTTATGTCCATATGAGGTTGCATAGAATTGTCCATCTATGATAACTTTTCATGCAGCCATATGTGGAGGAAAGCAAGAAGAACAAAGAAGAAATTAAGGAAGCAATGGTTAGTCACAGTAAACATCAGAGCACCCAAGATACCAGGGAAGAGAAGTGGTCTAGCATGTGTGGTGATTACCATGTAACTTCGCAACCTGAGGCAGGTGACTCCCTAGTCAACAAAGGAACTGTTGGGGTAGCTCTTAAAATGACTGAAAAAGCACCAAAGGATCCTTCATTTCAGATGGATTGGGATGGTTATCGTCAACTAGATTTTGCAACTAGGGAATCCGAGTAACTCCACTAGTCTAGTTGTAGATGGGTTATTTCTGCTGAGGCCATGTCTATGCATTCAGCAGTTTTCTCTTTGTAATGACTCGGTCCTGGCTGCTATGTATATATATAAATATATAGGTATATGCATGGTTTTGAAACAGCTTAAACGGGCCTGGAAGAGTTGGATCATAGCATCTTCTCTTGGCACTAGACAAGTATGTAGATATATGTAGCAAAGGCTTGTATGGTAACGCAAACTTATGTTGGTGTAACTCCTATTGCATACTACGTTTTTGTTGGGACAGAAAGAACTAATTCGAGCAATGAAACTTGCAGAAAAATCCACACAGTTGAGGCCAATAGATGTCACTGATGCCATGTTTCATGACGAACCTTTTGGCATCTTCTTAAAAAGCATATAATGCTAGGGCAATGCAAACAAAACAAAAACTACTCTTCATGATTAAACTGAAGTTACCACAATTTATATAATCTCAATACCTGAACTAGTCATTTGCCAAGCTAAATAAGATATATCTTGATACAAACTTAATTTCGAAAACTGAAAGCAATTATTGGTTTCAGAGTGAACTTTATTTTCGTCTTTTATGGTGTTTGAGGGCTAGTTTTCATTGATCTCATGTGGAAGAGTGCATACAACGTACAAATTTATTTTCAGAGAACATAGTAGCTTTAATTACTCGATTCTTCATCTATGTTTCAGGTTCTGATGTAACAGTAATTTTCTTTCAAAATTTCCATTCTATATATTACGGGCTCATAAAGTATTCAAATTGTTTGAGATGATTCGAAAGGTTTGATTAACTTGAAAAATAATAAGAAAATAAGTTCGGTAAAGAAGAAATAGGACAAATTAGAATAGAGTGAGTAATACTGAGTATGAATGACTGAGGAAATTATGAGGGGGTTGGGGTGGGAGAAGAAGAAAAAGAGAACTAAAAAAAAGAAAAGAAGGCGTATGTTAGTAATAAATTAGGTGTATATAGTACTAGCTCTTTATATTCGGCGAAAAGGCCTATAAGGCTAAATAAAGCCTGATAAAAAAAGAGAATAGACTCTTAAGTCCCAATAGGCGAACAAGCAAAAAAGATAGTATTTAAAATTAATATCGACATGGTGAAAAGAGATATTCAAATAATATTAATTTAATTTAAATTATTTTTATTACAGAGTAAATTAATGATAAAAAGAGAGAAAATTGGTATTCACACTTCCAAGTTAGGTATCTTGGTAAGTGTGAAGGTAATTGAGAAAGCAGTGAAATTGAAGAAAATTGGTATTCACACTTCGAGTGTGTTTTTTTTTTTTGACATAATTTAAGTGTCAAATAGTAGTTTTTTAATGATAGTTAGTGGATAAGATAAGATTGATTGACCTCAGTTTGGCACACTATTTGCAAATTAAGTCTACTAATTTCGCAACAATAATTGGTAATACTTTCATAATCATCTTCTCACATGGCTATCTTTTTGGGAAAAAAAAACACACAACATTCATTCATTATCTTATGGGCCATCGTGTTGAGTTGAGTTATATAAAATCTACAAATATTCAAGATTATTTTCATGCATCTAACATCACCCTTTTTCACATGTTAAAAGGAACATAGTTAAGAATCTTGAGATCCTTTTCATGATTATCTCTTGTTATCAATTGGATTACTTATCAACTAATTCGAGAAATTAATTTAAATTAACTTGATTTTAGTGAAAAGTGCGTTTGAGTATATGTAAATAGATTTTTGTGAAGAATGTGAAATGAGATTTCAGTTGAACACAGTGACAAAATAGTGCTTTTTGGGTTAGAGAAGAAGTCGTAACATTGATGTAAGTAGAAGTTGATTATAAAAGTATGAAACAAAGATTTGAACATAAATTTGAAAGCACGTTTATAGTTTGAGAAGTGATTCTAATACATGTGTTAAACGTCTCTGGAAACATTCTAGAAGCACTTGACTCATCACCGCAGACTTAACATGTATCTTAGCGTCTAAATTAAACAAGCTCTACATATCAACAGCAGACACAAAATTTGGCCAAAATAATTGGCTGTTTTTTCTCTGTGGTGCCAAAAACTAAGACTATTATAATTTTACATTGTCACGTTTAACCATTTTAATTATTTTATCTTTCTATACAAATTTGCCTCCTTCTTTATAATTATTGATTAAAAAAACCACTTGTTAATATTTTATCATATGTGTATAATTTTTTGTATCTCCATTTCTTTTCTTATTAATAACTAAAATGAGTTATTTTATTTCAAAATGAATTAACTTAATTTAAAAGACTGATTTTGTTTCCTACTTTAACTGTGTTGTAGACAAGTCACATCTACCATTTCTTATAAATGCATCTCATCACTTCTAAATACACTTTCATAAATTCCTTAAATTGTTGTGAAAATAAATGAGTTGAGTTTCATATTAATTAAAATAAAAAAGTTGAACAATATAAAATAAAAAAATCCAAAAGTTCAATATATTAAAACTTTAAGTTAAAAATATTGATTCATAGTTCGATGGTGTTAAATCTATATGATTTGTATTTATCATTAAGATATGAGAAAAATGTATTTAAATGAATAATATGATTTGATTTGATTGATTTAATAAAAATATTATAAAAGTTGAAGGTTGAAAAATAATTTAAAAATGATAATAAAAAGATAATTTTTTTTGTTTTTATATTATAATTAATAAAATTATTAATATCAAATAAAATTATATCATTTTTCACTTCTTTAACTTCATACAAATAACTTTATTTTTACTTTTTTTTTCTACTTCCTCACTTTTCATCATTTAATCACATATTCAATAAAAATATATAATTCAATACAAATAACTTTATTCTCATTTTTTTTCTCTACTTCCAAACTTTTCATCATTTGATCACATATTCAATAAGAATATATAGAAAATAGGAGAGGTAACACATAAAAGGTTACTATTAATTAAGATATTAATATTTTATTATAGTTAGATGAAAATGATAACAAACTAAATAAGGTGAGACTCTATTTTAACCTATAAAAAATAACTATTATACTATATATATATATACACTTATATATAACCGTACTATTAGTATATATAATTCATGATATTTTTTATTTTTCAAACAACTAATTTCATTATCTAAACAATAATTATGCAACCTCTTGATTTGTTTTAAAGAATTGGTGCAAAAGAATTAGTTGAGACAGTTTGTCAAGTATTTTTTTTTGTTTGTTTGTTTTTAAAAGGAAAAGGACACCTTTGTTAAGACAATTCTATGCAGTGTGTTATTATTTATTTTTTTGTTGATTTATATGAAGGAGTGAAAATAACTAGACTTTTTTTGTCAACTCTCCCACTCTTAATTAAAAGGGTAACAAAACTATATCTACTGCATTTATTGCCCAATTTAAATGACCAAATTGATTTAATTGAGACAACTTATCAACTCTCAATTTTAAAATGGTCACTTTGTTTAGTTGAGAAAGCTGATGGACCATGCTTTTATAAATGTTATCACATCCATTTTTCAATCTCAAATAAAAGGACAATTACATAGGACACTTTGTCAACTATTTTTTAAAACAATACGGATTAAAATTATTTATATATTTTTTGGATTGGTTATAAAATAAATAAATAAATAAATAAATAAATAAGACGGATAAAAATGAAAAAAAGAAGAAGTGAAAAGGATATATTGTTTGAACCAATAAAAAAGTAAAAGAAATAAGTAGAATACTTTATTTTTATTTATTTGAATACGTAAAAATATATAAATAAATAAATTATATGAAAATACTTGTATACTATTTTTAAGAAATAATCTTCACTATATTACTTTTCTTAAAAAATAAAAAAAGAAAAGAAATATAATTTCCTCACACTTGATTATAATTTTGGAAAGAAAAGAAAAGTATTTTCGAGTTAAAACTAATATTTCATCTTATCTTCTTTCCTATACTTTCGTCCAAACAAATATGAAATTAATAATATCTTAAGATTTGTTATCTTGTATAATTTAATTGCTTAAATCTCAATTTTTTTTTAAAACTTTTAATTTTCTCCTGATATTTTTATAATAGATAAATAATGAAAATCTATAATAAATTATAACATGTTATTTTTTATTCTATTATATTTTTTTAATTTTATTATCTAGATATATCATAAGATTATATATTTATTAGTGATTTGTTATGCTCATGAAATATATTATTAAAAAGATAATAGATAAAAGATCAAGATAGTCTGAACATATTTGTAATTATATTTAGATTTTTATTGTTGATTTAGCTCTTCTTTTTATTTTGGATTATGATTAAGAGAACATGTTCTTGGTGTAAAGATTTAATGTAAAGAGTTCTAATAACCTAGTTAAGACCTTTTAGTATTCTAGATGTATTGATTAGTAGATACTTTATTTTCAGGTAAGGGAAGTTAATTAGGTGACATTTATTTAAATTAAATATTATTTTAGATGTGTGACTCGTACTTATTAGAATAGTATGTTAAAATATTTGATGATATATGTATGCGTAAAATTGTTGAAAAATTAAAATATGATTATAAAAGTTACATAGGTATAAAAAGTATTTGGAGTCTAGTTTATCTTTTTGGAGCATTTTAAACATAATCTATGTGCTTTGATTTATATTTTACTCATACTAGTTATGAAATTTGTGTCACTAGATTGACATTGCTCAAGCGCCGAACTATCCTTAAGCGATGAACTACTGCTTAAGTGACACTTAAGTGAAGGATCACTTTTTACTGCTTAGACGATGAGTTATCATGATACGTTTCATGCAATATCGTCCAAGCGCTAAGATGAATGCTAAAACACTAGAGCATATTGCTCAAGTTATAGCTTTAGGTTTCAGCAAGAGATGTCAATGCAATTCTCTCTTTCATGGAACAAGAAACCTCAAGTGACAAAGGTCACTTAAGTGTTGAAGTAAAGTGGTGATGCATGAGGCTTTTAGAATATGTTGGACCATAAAACTACATATAATCCCTCAAGCATACGAGAGACAATGTGTTTGGTCATTCTGGAACTTGTTAAAGTTTACATTCAATCTTCTTGCTCAAGTGTTGATATGATGCTTAAGCAATAGGAAAAGAACATGGTTGTTAAGTGAGAGAGAGACCAAAACAATTCTCTTTTCGCTTGAGCGAATGTCACTCAAAAGATGTGAAGTTACTCAAGTGAGGATGTGTTCCTCTAAGTAATACGAGCCCACTCAAGTGATGCATGTGTAATAGTGTTGTGTTTAAGTAGTGATATGCATGAGTAGTATTAGATATGTGTGTGTATGTTATATGTGATGAAAATATATGCAACAATATGATATTCTAATAATGTATATTATATGTGAATATTTGTATGATATTGGGTTCTGATGTGTTTTTAGTGAATGAGTGATATGTGAAATGATATTATAACTCCAAGGGTCATAATATAAAGTACAAGACCATTATGATAAGGAAATAAGTTAGTTTCACTTCTGGTTTATATAAGGTAGATTAAGATATGAAGTGGTAAAAAGTGGATGAAGATTAGGTAGTTATAAAGTAGCTACAATGAAACTCTAACATAGGAAGTTTAGGATGAATTTTCCTATATGTTTCTATTGAGTTGGGTGATACTCTCTAGTATGACATACTTACCATGAGATTCCTAGAAGACGTTAAATGTGACATTATTCTAAAGTATTGAAATGTAATTAATAATTATATATTTTTATATAAAAGTCATTTATGTATAATTTTTTGTTGTGTTCTTTGAAGTAAATATGTGATGTGTGATAAATTTCATGATATATAATATTTTGTAGTTCTTTAAATAATTAGGTCTCATCTTTATTTATGTGTGATATATTATAATTATAGTTAGTACAATAATAAATAATTATATATCTTTTTCTATATTTTCATGTATAATATATTATATTATTTTAGGGAACATTGTAGTATTATTATATTGCAAATACATTATGTTTATACAAACTTTAAATACATTATCTATTAGTAAATGTCATGATTTCGGTATGTTACAATTAGGAGGAAGCAACTTTATGTTATTTCATTGATCCAAATATGTATTGGAGCAAAGAATATAAAGTGAAAATAAATTTCTTTTCTTTCTTATTATTGTTATTAGTAATTTCCCTCATTTACTGTATTCTTTTATTTTATTTGAGGTTAAATAAATATTTTAAAATTTATTAATTATAAGATAATTATTTTTAATAGATATATTAGAATTGTTGTAGGATTTAGTTTTCATATTTTCTTATGAATAATCAACCCTTGGTTTCAAATTAATTTTCAAAGACCAATTATTTTCACAAACAAAGGGCTTCATTTTTTTTTCCAATTTTAATTTTAAATAAAGCTGGTGATAACTCTATTGTTTCACCAATTTAATTGTCATTCATCGCGTCATTCTCTAAGCATATTGTGATAGACGTTGCACCAATACACAAAATTAATAACAAAACACATACGCAAAAGTCATCTTCTAAACCTAAAAAGTCATTGATGAACCTAATTATATCATATGCAAAAAGATACAAATTTCTAACCTAACAATTGTTTCAGAAACATCCAAAGATGGACCTTAAGACTCTCTATAATTGGTTCATTCAAGTTGCATCTCTTTGCATGTTAAAGAAATTAATTCATCTAAGCCATGTGACAATTATTTACATCGTGGAGATATATCTCAATATAATCGTCTCATTTTCTTTAATCCTTATCTATTAAGACGTCTAAAATATAAACAATTTTGTTCAAGAGTTCGATATTAGCTCAACCCAAATCCAACATTTAAAATCACTTCTTTTTTTCATTTTATTAGTAAAAGTGGTGTTTTTGTTTTTCTTTCAAAATGAGACTAATTACTTGATCTGAGAAGGAAAAGAGAAAGATTAAATAAGAAGTTTGTAAACAAAGGATATCACGAGAGAATAGATATTTGTTCTCACGATTTATATATTCTCTCCATTTCTTTTTAAATGGTGAATATTTAAAAAAAAATACATATCATTTTTTTCAGATACATCCAATAATTCTACATTGCTTAAGAATCGAGGTCAAGAACAGTTTATATACTCCTTCATTCTTTAATCCTCCGAGACGTCTTTTAAAGATAAAATCGTGAGAGAATTCCAAACTCCAAAACGAACAATATCTCGAATACAGTGATTGACCCCAACTATATTATCTAAACAGATTTAAAATCAGAACAGTTTTTAAAATTTACAATAATATTAATAATTTTTTATCAACTATATAGTTTTATCCATTTTTAATTAAGTTACACATTTTCCATAAATGAAAAAGAAAAAAAACTAATATGATTGTAGAAAAAAAAAAGTAACATACAAAATATTATAACTATGTTATTACGATTGGAAAATTTTATTATATATTTTTAAATTTTTACATATCCTACTTCACACGAGACAGGATAAAAATAAATTAAGGATAGAAAAATAATATTTAATAACCAATTATTATTATAACGGATTCTAATTAATAATAATAATAATAAACTTATAATATAGTACTATTTATTAGAATTGGCATAAAAAAATTTAATTTATTTATTAGTTTGTCATCACATTCTATTTATTATGATCACCAATGAATTACAACTAAATTTATTTTTACGTTAATGAAGGAAAAAAATGCAAACTTTGCTACATGATTTATTAACTCAATAAAATTTTATCCCTTTTCCTTCTCATATTACAATTCACCTTATTTAATAATATTTTAACTCTTATTTCTTAGTATAAATACTAAAGTTTCTAACGTTCTACTAAAAATCATTACATAGATAATTTCATTGGTTTGGTTAATTCGTTATGTATAATCAATTTACCATTCTGGTTGAATGGTATATTTAAATTTTAGTGTAAATATACATTACTATATCTATATGTTTACACCGATGGAAATAAGCCTAACGATCGACTTCGTTTTCTAGTATATCTTAAGTCTTTTTGTAATGAATGTAAAAGTGTGAGACGAAAATTTAACTTATTATTTATAACTAAAAAATTAATTACTAATTAATACACATATATATTAACCAAATTAAGGTATTAATATTGTTGTGAGGCCACCTTCGGACAGTGAGTTCCCAACTCCACAAAAACCAACCTCTCTCGCACAGAAGCACATTTTAGACAATTTAAATATAAGTAATAATACTAGTTACAGTATATTTTAAAAAATTATAAAAAAAATAAAAAACAATATTTTTTATATATACATTTTAAAGAAATTAATCCAAAAAATAAAGACGTTGTTAAGACACATCTATCTTGGGATGAAATCCGTCCAAATTTACAATTGCAATGTCTGTGTCAGGTGTTTTGGCTTTCTCTATTGTTGTAAGATGACATTGAAGAATAGGTTTAATAGCATATTATAGAAAATAAACATTATTATGATGATGATTGTTTTGTGGATAAGCAAGGGATGGATTGATTAGCAAGGCAAAGAGTTGCGTTTGATTAATATAAAGCTTGTGGGGTGGCCAATAATGGACATTCGTGTGTTTTATTCACTCTTAGAATGCTGAGAAGCATATATTTATATCACCCCCACAGAGATAGCAACTAAATTAATTAGGGTTTAGAAACAGTCTTCTTCAGCACAACACTGATTATAATAATATTCCATATAAGACAAAGTGAAACGCGTTAGTTGCACCAAATCCCAAATTAAACTTCTGCCTAACAATTGTCTAGCAGTAGTTTGGTAGAAGCCTTTGGCTAGTGCTTTTATTCTAACCCTTAATTATATCATCTCTGTTCATGCCACACATGTGTACAATTCTCCTTCATAACATTCTTACAACACTTACATGGATATTCAATGCAACAATTATACTTAATTTACATAATTAATATTTTTATACCAAATTGAAAAGTATGGATAATCGCATCACGCATATACCCTATTCATAGACTTTCATCAGTAATACATTTTCTATTACATGACATCGTTTCTACACAAATAAAAACATTGACTATTGATGTAAGGGATTATCTAACTTAATTAAAATTAAGGTTAAACAACTCCATCGTACATAATTAATGCAACTAAGAAAACTACACTGGCCATCTTTAAGTACATACTTTGTCCCAATAGTTAACTATGGAGTTGTTTAACATAATTTTATAAGGAATAAGTTAAACAACCTCTTAACATAATAATAACTTTGACAACTTATCCACTAGAGTTTATCTATCGGTGAAAATTTGGATAATTTACACAGTTTTACTGTCAAACCTCGTTTGGCACCTATTAGTACACAGTTTATTTTTTCATCATTATAGCCATTTGCATCATTTTGAAATCTTCGTCGTTTTGACATTGTTAAATACAACAAATTGCGAAATGACAGTTCGCATGGCCCTCACAAAGCCACATTAAACTCTATATATAAGTTGGTTTGGTAGTGATATAACCATTTCTGAGTTCAAGAGTGGGTAACTGGTCAAAATAATTGAGGTGGGAAACCTTTCGGTAATTGAATCCCCGTAGGATAAAAAAATTTCTGTCCAGACATGATTGCTCTTCTTTTTGGTGTTGTGAAGAAAAATAGGCAGCATGCCGCGAATTTTGGTGCCATGATCACGAGATTTGGTTCACATTCGAATTGTGACAATATAGTTTTGCATCAAAGTTGTGTGATGACTGGGCTCTTGCTTTGCCTATCCAAGGTCAACGATATTCATGAATCATAACCGGTGAAAAGATGTGTGCATATAAAAAAATATAAGAAACTGCATAATATGTCATGAGTTTATTTAATGCAAGAAAAACATGTTGGGAAGCATAGCAGCATCATTAATGAATGTTGTTTGTCTTATGCGGTCACCTGCTATAACTAATCTTTTGTATTATATATACTAATGCTTGTGCTAAGAGCTGAACTTTCCATCAAATTAATATAATATGGTCCGAAACGAGGATGTGAAATGCAAATTGGCTTCTTCACGAAACATGGTTAATTAACTGCAGGGATGGATAGAATTATTGGTCTTTTGGAGAAGTCAAAATGAATATTGATTATAAACTATGAAGAGGAGCTGCATAAAAGTCTCATCACATCATGTAAGTCATATCTTCCTTCTCACATGGATTAATAAGAAGATTTTAAAGTGGAAATCCTAGTAACCCCACATGAAAATACAAGATTCGGAGCAAATCTACAAGAAAGGTGAAAGAAGAAAACAGTTGTTCTTACGGAGTAAAGATGATTTCTGACCAAGATAACTTTGAATATGCAAAAGGGTTGTACAGCATTTACAAATGAATATAATAAGCTATCGTGCTGTCACTACTTGACCATCTGTTTCATGTTAGGACATAACATTAGTGACCTATAACTAATTAACCATGCGGTGAAAATATCTTTTGAGAGAGGAGGGGTCTCTCTCAGTCTCACTATCACATAGGTTTTCAACTGTACATGGTTATGATACAATGAAATTAATACTCTATTGTTTGTTTCTTGGCTGAATGCGCAAAATCATTGTACTGGACCAATTGCATTGATGTTTAATATATTGGGAGGGAGTTAAGACAGCATGGCCTGTCTCTTTCAAGGAGACAAAGTTCACTGGCTTGCCATTTGGATACGAGGCTGATCAGATTTTTCACAGATTTTGTTTCCAATCTTCCATTGTCGCCACAGCTATTTTATTCTAAACTTTGTTGCTGATAATTTAACATGCTCTTCTCAAAGCCATGGAAGCAATTGAATAAGGTGGTGGCCAAAATGGAGTGCGTAGTATACCAATAATGCAGGGCAATGTACAGTAGAATATTATTATTCTTCAGAGAGAAAAGGGGTGGGCAATGTGGATGAAACCTGGCCACACCGTCTCAAGGAGGAAGTGAGTCCAAAAACCCTTTCTTTCATACATTGAAAAACAAATAAATAAATACAAAATAGAGGGCCAGGTGATAGAAAGTGCGATGAAAACAACCACATGTCTTCCTTTTTCTGTATCTTTGGCTTCCATTTGGGTGCATCACCCCCTAATGATTGCCAAGAATAAAAACAAACAAGTTTGGCCCCATTTCAGGAACCAATCAACAGAAGCCAACTCCATTTCTCCATCCAATGGCCATTTCCATTCATCATCAATGCCTTCCAATTAAAGAATAAAGTTTTTTCTTCATGGAATAAACCCACATTACTTTATCAATTCATCAACCTGTTTTTCAAACTCCGTGCCCAAAAGATGGGGAAACTTATTTCTGTAACAATCATAAAATATAAACCAAACCATGAACATAACAATCCTTGCAGGTAAAGGAAAGATTCACAGTGAAATTTAAGATTATCATAATACACATTTTGTGGATTTTATCACATGCTAGCCATTGTCCATGGACTCATTAGGCCTGTCATTCACGCCCAGCCAAAAAAAAATGAACCAAGGCAAGAGAGAAACTTTATCATTTAGCGTGACCAGGTCATGACTACTCTGACCATCAATCTTGACCGTAGATGAGACACAGCGATGCCTCTGTACTGCACTCTTTGGTTCCAATATATATTTTTAAACCCCCAGTGCTGTTCGATTTCTGAGAAGGGTTAAAATTTGCATTCTGTGTAATAAAGAGTTGGAGATACTTTGAAAATGTTCTCTTTTTGATTTAGGGGTAAAGAGTTAAAAGAATAAGTTTTACCTGAAAGATGATGACGTTGCACCCACAAAATAAAATACCCAGAATTACACTTAATTAACACTAGGTACCCAAATAGGTCACTATATGTAATGTTGCACCAAATGAAAGTTAGACACTTTGGTTAACCTAATCATGTTTTAATATTTTCTTTTTTTGTCCCCATTTCTCTCTCCTCTCTCTGTCCTTAGGTTCTATCTTTGTAAGCAAGTTAAGATGATTGAGGCAACATGGGAGATCTTATCCGTATGAGGCACAAAATAATAATAGTGATTAATTGGGTGTACATGGTTTGAAAATGGACTCCTCCTTCTTCATTTAATTACAAATAGTTTTATGTCTCCCGTGACTTGCAAATTTTAAAGTTTGTTCAACCGAAATTTAAAATAAAAGCAGAGAGGGTTGAGACCATGAGGGGCAGAAATTGAAAGCCAAAATAAAATAAAAAAAAAGGGATAAAAATAGAGAAATTAGTTAGAACTGGGAGAGAATACGATAAAATTAATTAGGCAAGTTGTCCACTAGCCCACCTTGTCCAATCAAATAAACCTCAACTTTTCTCATGGGAGGTGCCATGTGAGGTCTCTATCTCTCTCTATTTTATTATTATCATATTCAAACCACATCCTTCTTTCATTTCGGTTTATTAGTCAAACTAAACTCATAGTTAAACCCCTCCCACTCCCATGTCTTCCTTTCATTGTTCCCTTTTCAATGTTTTATTTCCATAGGTTAAAATGGTCTCACTTCATTTAAGAATTAAGCTTATTCACTTTTTTTCTTTCTTCCACTTACACAAAAACATCTTTTTTACCATCAAATTTCAAAATAAACCAATATCTCAAATTGCTAGACTCTAATACCACATAATCAAAACAAATCATAATATTCAAACACCTCAATACATTTCTTTCAAAATTAGATTCATGTTAAATAAACATATACACACAGCAACAAACCAAATATAATTCTTTTATTAAAAACAACTATACAGCTTTCATGAATAATTTGTTTCTTTCGAGTAATTTGTGCATTATCGAACAAGATAGTATTATATAATTTTTATTTTATTATAAAATTATTATTATTATTATTATTAAAATAACAGCAGAAAAACTAGGGAAAAGGAAAGAGTAGGGGCAATAAATGTGAGTAACGAAAGGACGCGTGGTTCCCCGTGACTTCAACTCCTTTTATACTCTTTCTTCTCTTCTAATTTCCTCTCCTCACTTGGCTTCCAACACCATCAACTTCTTCTTCTTCAACTTCTTCCTCTTCTTCTTCACAGTTTCCATTGTTCATTCAAATTCTTCTTCTCTTTTCACCTCAACCTACAAATCATTCGATTGCAGTTATCTATGGCGTCTTTTGAGCGCAACGTAGATTCAAGTAATTCAGAAACGTTGCGAGAATCTAATCAAAAGAAACGCAGGAAAATCGGAGACCACGCCGCCAATCACAATTCCACCAACGCTGTCCCTTGGAGATCCGAAGCGGAGCAGCGGATCTACTCGCGCCGCCTTGTTGAGGCTCTCCGCCGTAGTCCATCATCGGCGGCCAAGCCTAGAGCCGCTGGCCAAGTCCGCGAGACCGCCGACCGAGTCCTCGCCGCCACCGCCAGAGGCCAAACGCGGTGGAGCCGTGCGATTCTCGTCCGGTGGAGGAAACTCCGCACGCAGCACAAGAAGGCGAAGAAGGCGTCCACTGGATTGAAGAGAACGAGGATCAGCGGCGGAGAGAGGAGGAACCAGTTACCGGCTGTGCAGAAGAAAGCGCGCGTTCTCAGCCGGTTGGTTCCTGGTTGCCGGAAGGTCTCGTTCCCAAACCTTCTGGAAGAAGCCACGGACTATATCTCCGCCTTGGAGATGCAAGTGCGAACCATGACGGCTCTCGCCGAATTACTCTCCGGCGGCGCTCCAGCTGGTCTGGACGGTGGCGCGTTGAGTTGACCACGCGCGTTGGTTACAACAGCCTAGGCTATATTGCGCCAGGTGTTTCTTTCTTTCTTTTTTTGTTTTATTTTTTTAATTATATCGTTTTTATTGGTTTCCCGATTCATGTATTTTATCGTGTACACTGTACATGCCATTTGCTTATTCCTCCTTCCTTTGAGTTCCACTATCATCTCCACCTTCCTTTATTTTATTTCTTCTATTCTTTCATATTTAAGTGATTGTCAACATGCTACCTACTTTTATTCTTTTCTTAACCACTTCCCTCGTAAATGAACAACTCTTATACATATTTATTTACAAAATTAAATAAAATATCACTTCCAATTATTACTTAGAATAACTTAAATAACATTTTCAGTACTCCATATTATTGTTCTTCCTTGACAAGTTTCTATCGAACTTTTTAATTCCTCGTGAATGTTAGTTGTTAAATCGTAATGTCTACCATACAAAGATATCGAGCGTTTTAGTTTTGTTTATTTTTACACTTTTTTATGTCTTGTTAAATAATTCCAAAGGAAATTCGGCACAGTGCTCTTGATTTTCTCAGTTTGTAGAAATCTCTCCGCCTACTATTCAAAGGTTTATTACAAAATAAAAAGAAAAAACATAGTGTAATTTTTTAAAAATAAGAAAAGCAAATTACTCTTTTAATTTTCTTCCATCGTCACTTTCATCCTTTTATCGTTTGAATTTGCACGTCATCAGAATGCTTCACCTTTCATTTATCACTGCTAATACTTCACTTTTATGGGGATTTGTATTGCGTACCAGTTATCAACTTAGAAAATTGCAATTACATTCTGTGTATCTATAGAAATTTTTATTTGTGCTTGAAAAGTGTGGAATGAAAAGCTCATAATAAAGGGAAGCAATACAAATTGATCCAACTTGTTTCCGCCCAACTTCGCATTCTGCTTAACGGGTAAGCAAATTATCGTTAAGTAAGCTTCATTTATTTACGTAGTTTTTCTTCTCTGTGGATGACTTTTGGACATGTTTGATCGAGATATAATTTTTTTAAAATTAAAATATAAAAATTATAAGCTAAAATTATTTTATATATAAACTACTTTATAGAAAAATTCTCATATTTTTTTAAAAATTATAAATTAATTTTAGTTTGTGAAAAAATTAATCTAATTTTTTAAAAATTTATAAGGAAACTTATCCAAACATATTTTTATCTCGTGATTTGTTTATTTATTTCCCTACTGATTGCAGCTCTTTCTTTCTCTCTTTAAAATGAAATATTTTAAAAATAAGTGGCCGATTCACAATTAATTACAGTGAAACCCAAAAATGTTTGGGATTTCGGATTTCCTATTTTTTTAACCGGTTGGGTTTAAATTTAAAATATACAAAATGCGCCCTTGAAATTACTGTAACATTATTGTGCTAAAGTAAAAAAAAAAAAAAGAAACGTGTAAACTAAAATTTCATTAGATTGTGGGCTGCGTCGAGTGTACTTTAAAAATTGAGCTCCACTCACCTTCAACAAAATTAGAAAATACTTAATATGGTGAACTATATCAGCCCATGCAGATAAATCATGGCTAATTATGTCGTATCTTGTGTGATGAAGTAAAATTTAAAATAAAATCAGATCTAGTGTGGTAAGTCATATGATTATTGACTCATACGGATCAATAAATAATTTATTGTGTTCAATTTTTTCTATTCTACTACAAGAAGATTAAACTCTATGTTACAATATACTTTAATAAATAATAATATTTTTTTCATATATTAATTTATACACTATCGTTATATGTAAGGTCGATTCAACTTTTTCTTAACAGGGTGAGAGTGCAAAAATAAAGTGTGTGTGTGTGTTCGTTGATTCTATTACCTTAAATTTCATATATATTATAATAATTTAATGTTAAAGTTAAATTTTATATATATATATATATGTATTAATAGTTTAATGCTATTTATCTTTTAATTTCATGTGGAAAAGTTACGAATCTCTTTTTCAAAATTTATAAAAAGTAAAAAAAAACTACAAGTCCAATAAATAAATTAAATCATTTGAAAACAATATTTTTAATAAAAAAGAAAATAGTAAAAACATAACAGATAATTTCAATAATTACAAATTCGTAGATTAGGATGACACTTTCTATATTATTTTATTATCACACTAATCTGCAATCTATCAATAACTTCTACAAAAATGCAAATTACAAATAAATATAATTCACAAAAAACTATAGTTCCATGAGCAAAACTTGCTTATATCTTTTGGAGATATCTTCAAACAAAATTATTCATAGTCTTTAAATTTTATGCAGAAAAGAAATGAGAAATATAAAAAAAAATACGTAGAACATATATAATCACTTTATACTTTGCCTAAACGATAAAAAAAATCACTGTACAATTACATCTAATTATACATTAAAATTTAAAAATATTACAATTATTTATTTTTAACAGTAAACTTTTAGAGTTTTACCGGTGCAAAAATAAACCAGAATAAAAATATCTTAGAAACGTATACACCAAAAAATGATATGATCTTTATAGATTGCTATACATCTAAAAACATACATAAAAAGTTACATAAGGTCACATGATTATTTTAAATAAAAAATACGCACGTGTGAAATTCAACTAATTATACATGTTTGTTCTTTCTCTTTCATATAGAAAAAAAAAGTACATATTTACTGTGTAAAAACCCTTTGACATTGCCATATATAGGTACTTATATCTCATTGATACATAGTAGAAATCTTGAATATGGTCATTAGCATCAAAATCTCATCACAAACACAGAATCAGTCATATTATCATTGTTAACTAATCCCTGTACCAAATAGTTTATGAAAATTTTGACTCAGTAAAAAGTTGCCTTCACAATAAACTAATAAGTGCTTAGTTACCTTTTGGTGAAAACACACACACACACACACATATATATATATATATAAAAGCACCTGACCCGCGTAATCGACGGTCCATGACAGCTGTACTAGCAAATGTATTATCCCACTGTCATTTGCTTCACCATTTTTGGCGATCTATTATTCTGGTTGACTGCACCATGCTCAAACTGGTTAGTACATATCAAAGAGATTACATGTCGTTAACTAATAACTATACTCATTTCAAGTACTGAGTTAGTTGGCATCAGCTGGCAAACCCATTCCTGCTGCAACAACAACATTTCTTCCCACTAACACATGTCTGCTTAAGCCGTTAATTGTTCCTAAAAATCATTGATTCATTATATATATCATGCACTTGCAAGAAATAGTTAAAAGGGGTACTAATACTATAGCCATGTTATTTAAAATATGGTGTCATGTGGTTGAGGCGCAAGATTGAATTAGATAGAAGCTAAGGTAGTTTTGGATATTTTGTTTGTAAAAAGGGAAAGTAATAAAGAAGGCGACAAATGAAAAAGTCAGTGAAGTGGTGGAAAATGAAAAGAGGGTGAATGAAGGTGATGAGTCTGATATATATATATATGTATATTATGTATCATGTGGGAGGGAGGCCCTACAAAATGAAGGAAGGGTTATGCATTGGGTTGCATGTGAGAATGTGAGTGTATAGGGAAGAGTTTCACATGGTGTTTGGAGAAGGAGAAGGAGAAGAAGAATTGGTGGGGTTTTTTCTTTTCTTTGTAGTGCACCTTTGCATAAACTTTGTTGTTCTTGGAACAGACAGTGATTGGGGATGGGATAAAGACTCTCTAAGGTTGGACCCTATTCTCCTACCCTCCCAATGAAGGGATTAGCGAGTTTTAAGGGATACCTTTTTCTAATTAAAGGCTGCCACGTGTGGCCCAAGGGCAACCACATTACAACTGTCAAGTTCCACATGCTCACACTCTCACGCATGCAAAACTTATTTCCATACTTCAAAATGGAAATTTAGACATAAATTAATTTAATTTCAGTTTATGAAGAAATTCATTTTATTTTTTAAAATTCTTTACGAAAAAAATCATCTAAACACATGTGGTGGTGGTGGGTACCTTCTCACTAACCAAATTATCTATTATGTCTAAAATGACATTGCTGTTGAGCTCCATCCACGTGGCAATCACATTTCACTTTTATCACAAGCTAGGGTTTCCTTTCACGGCAGCCACACCCATTTCAAAAATAGACATAGTTTAATGAAATAAAAGATAACATCATTTTATTATTGAAAGTAATGACTTTTTTATAATAATATATATATACAGGGAGACTTTTTACATCGACCATTTCATATTTTGTGTTTTTTAAAGTTTCATTAAATCTTAATTTATTCTATTTTCAGCAATTTGGATATTTGTAAATGAATAATATTGCCTAGTTGATTTTTATTATTTCCTTCTTATTAAGTTTAAAATCTTGATTTTTCTAATCCATCGTTGTAAAATAAATCAAATCCTCATTTTTTTTAATAGTAACATGTTTATATACTTTATTTGTCTTTTAAGATGGAAAATTTAAAATTGATGATATTTTAGATTTTGTCCAAAATGAAAAGTACACATGTAATATAGCATAAAAAAATGTTGGTGGATATATGATTTATAAGTAGATGATAACGTCACTTCATTGCATAGATGAAGGGACCACGATATATATATATATATATATATACATATAATGTGTATTTTGTTGGGTTGCCCCTTCAAACTTCCATGAAATCACATTATCTGTGGCCTTCGTTTATTCTTTTTCATTCCCATTAGTCACCACATTTCACATGCATCCATGTGCCTCCATTTAAGAAGCCGTCTCTCTCTCCTCTCTCTTTCTCTCTCTCTCTCTCTCCTTTTGTCTTCCTTCTTTTCTTCTTTTTCTTTATTTTCTCTTTTGGTTTTTCATTCACCTTTATCCTCCTTTTCATTCTTTGTTTTTACTTTCCATATGAACTCTTTGGCTCAAATTAAGCGATGGAATCTGCCTTAAAGGGAAATACTAAAAAAGAAAAAACTACCCTCTTAAATACTAAGAATATATTTTTCATGACAACTTTACCATGCTATATATCAGGTAATTATCAAATGTCTTTATAAATACAACTATGCATATACCAAACAGTATCCAAGTTATCTGCTAATGACATGCGTCCTAGCATTTTCCTTAGATGGAACAAACCTAAAAAACAAGGTACATGAGTTTGTTTGATGGGAAAACTTGTTGTTTTTTTCAAACTGAGATGCATCTTCTTTTCAACATTCAAATGTGGTCCATCTAGTGACATGTCTTGATTCCTAACTACTCTGTAGTACTATGTAAAATGGAGTTTGTTCCATCAATGGTTTTGAAAATTGAGTTTACTTTACGTGCCTTTGAAAGCTGGGGTTAACCTGGTTCAACAAGGTAAAATATCGATCATTGCCTTCTTTCATAAATCTACCTTTTTGTTCTAATATTAAAAAGAAAAAACAAGTTACCTCAGTGTCATCATTGGTGTCATGGTTCCAAAATCTTGAATTGCGTTTCAAGGAGTTCACTTTTAGAGCATAAGTAATGATATGTTAGGAGCCTTGGAGCCTAAAGCATCATAATTTGGGCAATGACCCATGTTGCTTTTATTGTCTGATTAAAGAGGATCATCAAGTAACCTCTAACCTCTTAACTATTTCAAACATTTTTTAGTTTGGCTTCTGTGTTTTTTTCACCTTTATATTCTTCTTCTCTCACTCAATGTTCATGTTTTGACCAACAAATAATATTGTACTATGATACAACCTAACCTACCATGGTAAAACCACTCACAATTTACTATTTCTTAATCAAAACCCTTAAAATTTAAATGTCTTCTCCTAGCCAGTTGCTTATTGTAATATTTAAACTACGTTTTCACAGAATATAATGTTCTATTGCTTGAATATTTTTATAATGGGATGCAAAATGAGTTATACTTTTCAGTTTTCACGTTATTTATATCTTAAATTTATTATTTTTAAGATACCAAGGTTAAATTTTGTAAAAAGTAATAGTCTTTTTATTATTTACAATTTTTGTTTTATTAAAAACACCCTAAATTTGAGAGAAATTAATTAATGGAATGAAACGAGTTGTGTTAGGCTTCTTTCATTGTACTTAATTTTTTATTTTTACAAACCAAACAATGAAAAAAAAAGTAGTTTCTCGTTATCTTTCTATATTTAACCTTCTACCACACCAATCCAAAGATAGGTTTTAATTATATATAAAGTCCAAAAAATATTGGAATTTCTGTCTCTTCTAGGAATAGCTTTTTTTTATTATTTTTTTTAAATCACATTGCGTGGTTTGCAGAAATGCTATGTTCTCTGGGGTGTCACTTTCTTTCAGAAATTCAGATATGAAACTGTAATTGTATGTATAACTGGATGCATGTGATGCCAAATGACTAGTTGGATCAAAAAGAAGAACTTGCATATTCCTCAATCCAGATCCAACCAAAAAAGAAAACATTATTTTAGATATTTTATTTTTATTATTATTCTTTTGCTTTTTTTATGCCTTTGGTCTTATCGAAATCAAAGCAAATGGCCAAAAGAGAAAGGAAAAAAAAAACAACAATGACCCTTTCAATTCAACGCCCTAATAATTGAACCCATGTAGGTGTCAGCTAGTTCAATTTACACATCACCAACTTAGATTTGTTAAATTTGTGAACGTCTCAATTTCGAGAAGGTGAAGATAATTTGATAAAATATCCATATCATCGTACCTAGATGTTGTTGATAAACAAAATATTAAAAAATATTTCTTCATTTTTTCAATTCTACTCACTGGATAATTTTGAGAATAAATTGTAATATTATGCTCCTTTCATTTTTATCCATGCTTTTAATATTTTTTTTCCTTTTTTTAGGAATACTAGTTCAATTTTTAATTTTACATGTGATTTTTATTTAAATGATAAATTGTTTTTGGTGGTGCCTTAAATGAATAGGCTAAATCTAGAGTATATTTAGATCAGAAGAGAAAAATTATAACACATATATAAAATTGAAAAACAGAGCAAAATTGCATATTTTCGAAATAAAAAAAAATGTATAAAGAATCAAAGTTATAATTTAACTACTTTCATTCAATTATGTAATTTTATTGTTGTGGAAGTTTAGTTTTGCAATGAGAACTAAGATAAAGAAAAAGTGGAATCGAAGTCACATCTAGAGATTAAAGAGAGAGCACATCCATAACTACAACCTAATAAGAGTTGTGTGGTTGGTTTAGCAATAAGTAGCAGTTAAGCCCAAGCTTTCATTAGATTAAGATTAGACAGGTAGAAGAGTAAGAGAATAGTGGAACTAATAAACGACAACATAAGAATTACTTTTGAGTTGTCAGAGTCCAACGACAACGCCCCCAAACAAACAACAGTGGTCACATTGGGTTGGGCCCAAAACCCAGTATGCGACAAAATCTGTGTCAAACAAACCAGCTTCACCCGTTTTCATTCAATGAACATCGTGCGGAGATACCGTGGTGCCTCACACAACGCAAACTATTTAATATCCATTTAGTGCATCGTGTTTTTCTTTGATGCCTTTTTCTTTATGCACATTATCTTACTTTATCTCCCATTTTTTTTATATCACTTGGTTGCTTAGTTTTGTTTGGAATAGTTACAATTGTGAAAAACAAAAATGGATGAAGACTTTTGGTGGCTGTTGTGTTGAGGGTGGTTGAGAAAAAAGGCAAAAGAAAAAAAATAGGGAAAGAAACAAAGGAGAAATGGTTGTGGTACAAATACAACAACTACTATTTTGGGGAGTGGGCCCAAAGTGTCCCTTACCACACGTGGCCTCTTGGAATGATGGACAAAAACTCTTCATGCATGGGTCCTCACCCCCCCACTCCTCTGGATCTATCACTATTACTTTTCACACAACAATTTCAGGATAACATTTCTTGTCTTCTTTTCTCAACTATTTGCTTAACGTCAATATGTGTACAAAAATGACAAAAATCAAGTGAAAAAATATGTATCATCATGGAATATGTATCAGCACATGATATCAAATACACATGTACCATTCCTCACCCTTCTATCAACTCTCCTCTGTTCCCCTTTATCTATATATTTATCCATCTATCTCTTCCTCTATATTTAAACTTGTATTAAGCAACATTTCTTTATAAATTTATTTGCATTTTCAGAATCTTTGGAATCTAGATTTTTACGATTGTATGGTAAGCTTTATTTAGTCCTCTATATTTGTAGTTGTATCTATTTTTTAAATAATATTATTTTGTTTAAGAGCATATTATTGGTAAATATTAAGATGCTTGAGATATGAAAGTTTCGTAATGAAACTGGGAAGAGAATATTTTTTTTCTATAAAAAAAGTTGCCCCTGAAATTGCTAAATAAAAACATGTATGTGCACTGTTTATTTAATTTAAAACTTATTTCAATCGTAGCATACCGAAACATAAGGACGAATAGATTAGTAGCTTGTTTAGAACTTTAACTGTGTGGAATGAGTATTTGTAACATCACACTCAAGCAACTCTAAGATTAATAACTCTGACTCACACTGTAATAGTCGTCTAAAAGCCGAATTTGTATAACGATGAATCTTTACCCAAAGAAACCAAAAGGAGCAAAGGTCCCCATGTTCGGCCCATAATAACAAAAACAAAGAACCCTACAGCCTCAACTGAGTTCGAAAGCCCAAACGCTAAAGGATTTTGCTTCCTGCACCCCTATATTTTTAAAATGACCATCTTACCCTTGTAGTCTATTTCAAAATGACTAATACAAAACACAACATAATTACCTTTTTTGTTGTTGTGGAGGACATTAAAGGTATGGGTGAGTACAGCAAAGGCTGGGAAGGGCAATAAAAGCGCAGCGAAGACAGCAAAAAGCAATAAAATCGCAGCAAAAGTAGGGCATTTTAGACTTTTGCAATTGGTATGGGGATTAGTAACCATGGGAGTGCAGGACGCAAAAGCCTACACTAAACAATGACTCAACGAAGATTAGAGCCCAAACTTAATTACATGCATGACCATCAAAGAAAGTATTCGAGGAAGTTGCCAGTTGCTCCGACTAACATAAATACTTCACCAAAAAGACTATCATAATTAGATAAATAATGTCTGGTTTTATCATGATGCACAACATAGTATTGAATCAATTGCGGAAAAATTAAGAACGACTGCAAAAGATTGCAATAGCATCTTTGGATTTAACCGCAGCTATCTGAACTAATGAAAGTATCGCGACTCCTAAGCCCTCAATATTCTTCGCTAAAAACAAGCGATGCGACACATAATATGCAATGATGTCACCGGGGATATGAAATAACAACAAAAGCTGTCAATTAAGACCAAGTCCATTCTACATAACTGGCGCAAATACCAAACTTTGTCCGCAAGAGATAAATGTGGTGAAAAGATCTGTGGTCTCTAAAGAAAGTGACTTGATCTTTCCATGTAAAGTCGAGCATTGTCATTCTGCTGCTGCTAAACATTTGCAATATGATCTAACAAACAGTTACTACGTACTAGCTAGAAACCAATCAAGCTTTGATGCACTCAACACGTGGTCTCCATAATCCCAGTCTGTACTTGTGTGTATATTTCAATATTAACTTCCTCTGCAAAGCAAAAACTAGTCGTTAGGAAGAATTTGCAAGTTAACTGAACAATTTGCATGTGTTGTGGGCAAATCAAATCAAATCAGTGTATCTTAAAATCCATGTTAAGTATAAAAAACACAATCCTAACAGAAGTGAAAAGGTAATTTCAGTCCCAATCAGCTAGTTATGAGATTGAAAATCTGACCAGAATTGTCTCACAACAAGTGACAACCATGAGAAGGAGTCATTTTACTTCCAACATTAGAGTCAAAAACAGCCCAAAGATTGGTGCAAATTTATCTGGGATACTCGAATGTAAGACATAGAATACATGTTATAGTGGCATCTAAGATAACCCATGTCTGGACTCCGGTAAAAACGGTAATTTAGGATCATAAAGCCTCATCATGTAACCTCATAAAGTCTGATTTTGTTTTAAATGATGGAAATCGCATGCCTTAAGACATCTAAGATGCAGCAATATAACCATGTAATTAACACAGGTAGTGTGCCGGATGAAGATGACAATAGTACATCAAATACCTTAAACAAGGATAGATGCAGAAAATCGAATCACTTAACAATGTGTACATGTGACCCTTTTCTATTAGCATATTAGGGCCAGATCAATGGCTTAATAACAGAGCAGAAGGGAATTTATAGAAAAGGTAGCAGGCATTGAGAGGAGAATATATTTTGTCAAGGACAGGAAAATCTGCAAGTTCAAAAGTCATACAGATTTTTCAGATCTGTAATTTATGTCAAATCCAAGTTCTCTTAAAAGCATAAACTGTTGAATGATGACTCGAGATAGGCCTTATGTCTAACAAATTATTTTGTAAAACACGGTGCGTATGAGCCCCATAGAGCTTTTAAAAAGACCTTTGATAATCTTACCATCAAGGCCCTCGATATGGATAAATTTCACATAAATCAGTCATTCATGCTCACTTTAATGGACCATTTAATACAAGAGAGGGAAGCGAATGGAAAATGACATCTCCTGATATTGGAGGGGAGGAATGCTCAGCTCCTCAATTCCCCTCCAACCAAACAAAATGTTAAGTTACTGCTAAAGAATTGCATCCACTTATAAACTATAATTTGACTTTATCTTTAATTGATATAAACTCTCAACCGTTACAATGTCAGTCATAAGATTCAACTATTTAAACACAAATTTGCTTACAGAGTTATGGAATAAAGCAGGACACAATTCAACATAGACTGAACTAAAAACAGGAAACAAGTCAATCCAGTGGCTTCATCAGGTGTTACTGAATACAAATCAAGCTGATCAGACAGCACCCAAAAATGTCGAACTTGAGGTAGTTGATTCCATAAAAAGTTAGTTGGCTTAGTTGATTACGTGTGTAAATAGCTTATGTGATCAATTAGTTCTTCAGTTAACTGCATTTATCTTTGTGTGTGTGTAGCTCAGCCTGCATTAGCTTTAGTTTTACTCTCAATTGTCAGTATTCGCCAATCTCCCTTCATTGTTATTTATCACCATTTTCACATAATGCACACAAGGACTAACATTTTTTTTAAATATGCACCTGCAACAGTGGCTAATCTCATTCTTCCTCTGCAGGTCATCATCCAATTCCTACTTTTGGAGAATTGCCAAATTCTTTGTGGCTAATAGGGAAAAGATAATAGCCCAAATATTATACAGAATGGGCTGGAAAAAAACATCACTCTATTCACAAATTTGGCAAGACTAACGAATGAATTTCATACATTAAGCTAAAGAAGCAGGAAGAAGAAATGGAGCGAAAGTGTAAAGAACAAGGAATACATACATGTTTGCAAGGAATACCGAGCTTCTTAAGCTTGAGGGTGCGAGTGACAAGAAGCTTCTGGAAATCTCCGATTTCGGATTCGAGCTTGGGAACGTGGGACTCAACCCCTTTCCCAATTCCGTTTAGAAACTCTGGTATTCCGACCTTCACTGCAATTAGCACCAATCAAAAACATTAATAACGGGCGTGTTTGTTTAATTGTTGGTTAGCGATGAGTGCAGCCAAAAAGTGAATAGAGAAAGAGATTACCAACATAGGGTGATGATTTGGAGAAGAATCTAGAAGAATAATAGAGCGTAGAGGGTGGGAATGTTGAGATCAAATTAGCACCTCCCTTGGTGATGATTCTCTGCAACTGCAACCATGCCATTCCGATGCTTCTCTGCAACGTTTCGCCAAATACCTCCCAAGCTTCCCCAGACACTTCCGGTACATACAGGGTTTCGACTTTGGCATTTCGGACTATGCTAAACGACGTCGTTGCAGCGACTACATTGTTTCTTGCTATACCGGCCCAAACATGAGGTTAGGCCCAAACAGTATAAAGCAAAACTTTAAATTGGATTGAAGAATGACTATAATTTATATTTTATTAAATACAGTATATATCACAATGAAATTATATCTCACGATAAATATTTTTTAGTCTCTAAACTATTTATCAAAATTGTGTTTTATTTTTGGACAAATTTTGAACCCATTTCGTCCTTATACAGATGTAAATGATTCTTAATTACAAATAAAAAGTGAAAAATAATTATGAGACATCATAAAAAATAATTATGAGACATCATTTACATAATTTTATAAAACATAACAACAAAATAAATCTAAAGTTTTATTTGGTAACAAAACACAATTCTGACAAATAGTTTAAGTAGTATGTTAATGAGATATTGAAACCTCCAACAAAAGTCTACTTAGAGATTCATTATATATATTTTGAACTATAAGTAATTTTATTCAATATATAAGAATCATGAAAAAAATGTACACCCATATATTTTTAGGTCAAATTTAATATCAAATGGATAGTTTTTAATAATATTGATAATAAATATATGTATTTTATTTATCCCTTATTTAATGGAATGATTATCATGATATTCACTTGGAGATACTTATTACATGTGGTTATCAAAATAAAATTATTAATAAAATTATTAATAATTAAATAATTATTTAAAATTTAATTTATTTATTTCTCAGATTTGTGAGACTAAACTTTTTTTTATGAAAAAGTTTGATTTTATTTATATTAATATTTTAGTATGTAATTTTGTTTGAATTATCACATTTTAAGACTCTAACAATTGCGTCAATTGGTGGAGATTCTTATATCTGAGATAGATATGCATATAAAAAAAATCTTAAAAAAAATCACAATATTGGTGGTTACATTCTTGTATCTGAGATAGATATGCATAGAAAAAAAATGTAACAGACCCTATAATAATATTTTGATTGTGTATCACAAATATTAAAAATGTACTTATATAAAATATAAAATACCACACTAAAGATTCAGCAACAAGTATAATATTAAAAATGTGAAATTCGTGTTCATATATATAGTTATACATAAATTATAGTAGTTGATTGTAATTAAGTCTATATGAATATTAAAAAGATGTTTTATAAACAAAACTATTGATATTTTGATATATATATATATAGTAAGACAAGAAAAATATTTTTTTTATTTTCTAAAATGGAGAAAAGTGACGTCAAGAGAAAATTATAAGACTTTTATTAAACTTTTAATTTATTTTTAACTTTTAGCATCATTCATAAATACTTTATTGTACAACTTCCTTGCAACTATGTATGGAAATTAGAAAAAAATCTGGCCAAGTAACTGCACTGTTTAATCACACATAAAACTCACCTTTTCTTATTCTTTAATATTAAATGAACTTAAAAATACATATATTTTTTTATTGTTTATTAATTATTAAAAGAAACTTTCTTTGAACAGTGAGTTGCCAAACAACACGCCCTTTCCTATCATTACCTCATTCAACACTAAACAAAAAAGAAGTAGGGAACGGTACCAGATTCAGAGGATGAGCACAATTTTGAATACCATTCATTTCTGCTTTACTTTGTTATACACATAGCTCTGGAACTCTCAGAACAGTACACAATAGTAGCTAAAATTTCATCCTAGTTCAGTCACTGCATTTCTACTCTTCCACTAACACAGAGCAAAATTTCCATTACAGAAAACTAAAAAGAAACATAAAATTTGCCGCTAATAAATTTGAAAATGGGAAAAGAAGATTCAGGGCAAAGGAATGAGAGTTGAGATTAAATGGTACAGCCACAGAACAGGAAAAAGAAGCAGAGCATCGAAACAAGAGCCACCGATTCAAACGCCGTCACCACTCTCCACACCACCTCGTCCACAATGGACATGCTCATCATTCCCGACCACCTCAGCAACCTCACTGGGGACCACCGAGGAGTTATATACGACGCCAATGTTCCTGGCCACGACGACACCGTTGAGAGCTCCCACATCGCCCAACGAAATGTTGAACCCATCTCACCTTGTGAAAGAGGATTGGGAACCAGTGTGGGTATTTATTGATCTCAAATATTAATCATGGTCAATAGTAATACTAAATGGTAAAAATTATAAATGATTGTTTTCTCTTATGTATACTTCAGTCTTCGCATTAGTGGTATATTGTTGAAGTCAAACTCCTGTATAAATGATGTGGGGTTCACTCTAACCCAAGGTAAAGAACATTCATTTATTTTTTTGAATTTTTAACATTTACACAGCAATGGTTTTATTTGTTTATATGTTCATCATTAATATATCCCTTATTGTATGATATGGTAAGCGTGAACTTCCTATGTTTGGATCAAGGTAGTGTAAAGTTGAGCAAAAAGGATACTAATTTTGCTTGTTGATTTAATTTATTGTGTGATAAATTTATCTTTAAAAGTTAATTTGAGAAATTTTGAAGGTGATCTTGAGAGATGCACATATGAATTGTATACAATTCATTTTAAAATTGTTTAGTTAGGTAATTTTCATGTGCAGGAGTAGGACCTACCAGTGTATGGTTCCGGCATAAATTGCGGTTCAAGATGCAAGGTCTTATGGAACAGTTACTTTCTAACACACATCCAACAAAGTTCCAATCAAATCAAAATTATCAATAAGACAAAATATCTGAAGAGTCTATTGTGTTTTTTTATTGAAGCGGGAGAAATTTGAATTTAAACAATTTTGTCTGCAAATGATGTTTCAATCCCGCCTCTCACTCTTGGTGGAGTAATACTTTGTAATTACTTCTAAAATGTCCTTTTAAATAAAATAAATATTTTATTTCCATGTGGTCATTGTATTTTGTTCCTTTCTATTCTTGTATAATATATAAAAAATGTTTTGATGGAACTACTCTTTTTTATATGATTTATCATTTTTATTCTTAAAAACATAATTAATTTTTATTAATTAAAAAATGAAAAATTATAAAAATTAATAACATATGTATTCTAAATGTGTAACATTATATGTTCACACTTTTACAAATTTTTTCTTGTGTAGAATGTGTTATGCGATATTTACATAATTAACAAATAATTGTTATACAAAATATAAAATTTTAAAATAGTTGATATATTCCACAAGTGTATTATAATTTTTATAATTAATAAGACTTCCATGCGTATCCATCATTGTTTTTTAAGTTTTATAAGAATTCATTAACATTTTAAATTTTGTTTTGCACACCATTAATTAGATTCATCAAGACAAAATCTAATATTGATAATTACTTAGAGAAAGACATTTGTTATAAGAATTTTTTTTAAAATATTTTAAAAGCCTAAATAAAGTTATTTTCTCCAATCACTTGCTAACAACATAAAAGTTGCAAAGAAAGACATTTGCTATAAGAAAAATCTTTTAAATATTTTAAAAATCTAAATAAAATTGTTTTCTCCACTCATTTGTTAACAACATAAAAGTTGCGAAAAAAGTCAACTTGATTCATGTAACACCAACAATTTCAAGTAAAATATAATATTAAATACATTAAGTAATTTAAAATGTTTATTAATTATTTACTAATACATAAAATGATGTAAAATAATTAATGTTTTTTTATTTTTTCTTTCCTAACTAAACTTTCATCTTATTATTTTGCATTTCTATATTATTTCTTATTTATTATCTTTTCCACTTATTTATCTTTCTCTACACAATAATAGCGACAAACAGGTTTTAATAGTATAATAGAGCAACAAAAGTTTTATTGACTTAACTATACTTCATACTGATATAAAATTTTAAATTATATATTTTTAATAAAGTTTTAAATTATTAGTAATATATTGGTTTATTTTGAAACTGTTTTATTAGTAATATATTATTTTATTTTAAAAGTGCTATTTTATTAATAATACATTATTTTGTTAGAATGTAGTACATAATTCTAAAATTATAAGAGAGTTAAATTAAGGTGAAAAAAAAAATAGCCGACAGAGAATTTGAGTAGACAATTAATTATATGATAATAAAATAAAGAGTAATTAATGCACTTTAACATATGTACGAAGATATAAATTAGTCAAACGGTAAGTAATTTCATCTAATAAGGGGTAACACCTTGTGAGGACTCATTAAACCTACTCCAATGAATACTTAATTTTATTTGTGATATCCTATATGCATATATAGATCTATAGAATTATTTAATGGTCAAGAGATTTTTTTGATTGCTCTCATTGAATGTAAGTAAATTTTAGTCATGTCAATCATGATAGAATACTCATTAAGTTATAATTTACTAGGGTATGAATGACCTATTAATATATCAACCAACACATGATTATGATTCCGACATATGACCTTCAAAATCCACCCTCCTCCAATGTGTACATATTTACCCTACAATTTAAATGGACACTCACATTCTTGTTTTTGTTAGAGTAAATTGTAATTCCTTTTTGTAATTCTTATATTTACGCCCCTTTCACATCCTAACAAGACATACATTTTTCTTCCTTGTTGTCCATTTGTTGTTCAAATCTTAATATAACAATCACAAATTCAAGTTTAAATGTCACACTATCCATCCATGTAAGTTATCACACGTCTCAAAT
Organism: Lablab purpureus; assembly: GCA_030347555.1. Taxonomy (NCBI): domain Eukaryota; kingdom Viridiplantae; phylum Streptophyta; class Magnoliopsida; order Fabales; family Fabaceae; genus Lablab; species Lablab purpureus. The sequence goes on from CM059260.1 coordinate 5,108,283, forward strand.
ACCTACACAAATATATTCTAACATAACTATATATCTTTATTGTAAAAGAAGATTTAATACAATTTCAAAGTTTACGTATATCACTATGTGTAAAATCCTCAACACAAAATTTTTCGACTAATTAATCTTCACTTGTCTCAAATTTTACAACATTAGCCATTTCATCCATGTCAAAAATTAAGAATCCATTTATATAGAAAACAATCACAAGTAAAAAACAAATTTCCAACAATTTTCATTTTTTATTGTGCAATTCAAATATCAAATTTAATTTTCAGAATATACAATTCAAAAATTTATTTTTAAAATAAACAATGAACTCTTGATTATACCGTTTAAAAGTCAATTTTAAGTTTGAAATTATATAATCATATAATTAAATTTAATTTATAATTTATAATTTATGTAATTAAAAATCATTCTAAATTTTATATTGATGTTGAATTATGTAATTTGGATATCAATTCAAGCCCCAAAAATATAATTTTAACTAAAAAAGAACATCACTCACCTCCTCCTCCAATATCACTCCAAACTTAACAACCACCAACTAAGTAGTACAAAAGTCTGTATATAGTACAAACAAGAAAAAGGATAATGAAGAAGTTTTTAATACTATAAAGTTGAATATATAAAGTGAAGAAAGAAAAACCTTTATTACGGTCATGATTTCTCTCTTTCTAAAATTCTTGTTTTTTTAATGGAACAAGGAAATATATGGTATCTCTCTTTTTATTTTTTCTCTCACAGTATTCTTTGAAAAATAATGTCATAACAGTATATTTAATAGGAGGGACTATACTCTCTAATGAATAAATAATTTCTATTTTGTTGAGTGTTACATTATCAAACCCTTGCCACAGATGAGCTTTTAACTTCTCCAAATGAGATTAGCAAAAATTCCCAAACAAAAGAAATGTTTATGGATATAGCTGATATAACTAATAAAAGGTTTAGTTTTAAGTAATTAGGAAAATATAAAGAATGTGATTTTTGCAAGTGTTATTATTAATGCCAAAATAATTAAAATTGAAATGAAGATTAAATGCGAGTTTGATTAAAAATGTTGAATTTGTAGGAAAAAACTCTATCCAAATGCATATCATCGAATTAGTTTAAATCAGTTGAAGAATCTCACATATATATATATATATCTTGGAAGAAATATTTGAGAATTATAATAGTATGAGGATTTTTTTGGATTTTTATTCATTATCAAAATACTTTAAATTATGTTGCAAAAATATTGAAATTTATATAAAACTTGGTAATTCTTATGATCTTGATGGTGAAGTTTTGTTTTAAAAAAGTGAAGTCATTTGATATGTTTTAACAATTAAATTCAAATAATGTTTTAGTTCTTTATAGACATATAATTGTTTCCCTAATGCATGTATAACATATAATATAATACTAAACTATTTTTATTATGGTTGCGTTTTCTTAAAGACGTTTTTCAAAATTAAAATGGTTAAAATCCTAGTGTTCTATTATGTTACAAAGTAGGTTAAATAATTCTGCACTAATTTATATTAACAATAAATTTTTATAAAAATTTGATTATGAAAAAAAATTATTGATGATTTTGTAACATAAAAGTTCAATAAAAATTATATTTAAATAATTAGAAGGACAATAAGTTTCTAGAATTAACCGAGTACATCCAAATTTTCAGGTTTAAATGTACTTTCTCAATAATTTTTTTGACGTTCAATAGATCTACTTGTTTGATAAAGTGCAATTGAATATTAAAATTTTAGTTTATATCAGATGTCCCATTGTTTATTAAAAATTTATTAAATTTGATATTCAAGTCTTTTGAAGATCTCTCTCTTTTTAGTTTTCTTTCTTTTATATTTATATTTATATTTGTAATACAACTACATTAAACCTTCTTCATCAAATTTGCTTATAAAAAGTGAAGAGAATTTTTCTATAACTCATAGACAACTTATTTTTATTTAAATACCCTTAGATGAGTTTAGAAGTTTTGAGACTTCTATAGATTTTGTTAATTTTTAGCATACAGTTCAATAATTTTAGTAAATAAAAACTGAGACTTTCAAACAAGCAATTAAAACACATTATCATTTAACCGTGTTTTATTAGTTGAAATTGACAATTATACTACTTATTCAATATTATTTAATATTATTTGATGGAGAAGTTCAAAACAACATACATTTTTTCCCCTTTAAATAAGACAAGTTATAATTATGTAATGCAGAACAATTTAGGAATGAATATTCAAAAATTAGTGAATTGGTTTTTTCAGCTGCTACAGGACATCAGAGCCAATCAGGGGAATTAAATTAGTGAAGTACTGTGGAAAATTTTCTTGAAAAACGTGCTATTACAGAATTTTTTTAATATATTTTTGTGATATATTGTTTATTAAATAAAAACATATTATTAATACTAAGAATTTTATTTAATTTTATGTGAAAAAACTTGACATTAAAAAAATCAAATAAAAAATTAAGATGATTAAAGAGAATGAGTAAGGAATAAAAAATAACTACTTTTTTATTTTTTATTAAAAATATTTTATACTTTTTTTTTATCAAAGTTAATCTTAAATCTCAGGTGTATTATTATTTTTTTTTTAACTTTTCCGACTTCAATAAATACTCACTAAAAATTTGACATTTCAAGACATTTAAAAGTGCGACTTTCTCTCGAATAAAAAATATTTTATAAATTTATATCTTCAGGTACATACATGACAACAACAATTAAAATAATAAATATGTTATTGACCAGAAATATTAAATCGAATAATTAAAACTGATAAAAATATTTAAAAAAAAATAACAGTATGTCTCTTTAATATTAAGGGTAATTAATAAGATCATTAATTAACATATTATACATTTATTATCACTAATTAAATCAATTAATTTCTTTAAATCCTGAGAATTTATTAATCGAATTTTATAAAAAGAACCAGAAGTATTTAACAAACAAAATAAACCAAAAGCTAATTCAGAAACTACATGAAAACATATAGATAAAATTATAACTTTTAAAAATGATATAGTTTCGAGAGTAAAAGTACAATGGACAGTATATAACAATATTTATATTAAACTATGAAAGAAAAATAATAGTATCTGATTGCATTTTTATTTCTTTAGATATTATATCCGTGGAAAATAACTTTTTGAATATTTTAATTCTGTTTCGTCTATTATTTTATTAAATATTATTTTCTTAACATTAGAGTAAATCATGACGTGTCAAAGATTAAACAAATTACATTACATATTATTTAACATACATACTCACGACATGTGCGACATAGTCATCTTTTGGTGAATAGCAGGAAAATAAAAATACAATTATCATGTCATAATTAAAGGTTATGTAAAAAAAGCTTATTAAATATTTAACGAAAGAGCAATTAATATCGAAATTATACTATTAAAATGTGTAGATCATCCATAATATATTATTATTATTATTTAAATAAGAGATTTATTTACGTTTTTGTGAGTATTAAAGTATCTTATTAGAAAAATGACCCGAATGCTGGAATTGTTAATGTAATAATAAAACCACAATTAAGAAAATAATAATTAAAAAACACAAGAAACAGAAAAAAAAGAAGAAGCAAAAGGATCTGGGGGCAAACGGAGGGAACCCAGCGCGCCGTTGAATCGCGCAACCCTGCACCGCTGTGACAGAACCGGCGAGCATAAACCCTAAACCCTACCATGTCCGAAGACAAAGACAGAGAGCAGTACGGAGTGCTCCTTTATTACAATTACGCTGAAATTCCAGACATCACCCACCTCTTCTCCTTCTATCACTCCAACTGCTCCTCCCTCAACCTACGAGGTCGTGTTCGCCTTTCTTCCCATGGCGTCAATGTCACTGTTAGTAACCATATATACTATTCCCATTCCTCTTTTCATATTCCCTTACATTTCCTAACACTAATTTCTCTCCGCACAGGTTGGCGGCAACTTGCCCTCTCTCGAGTCCCACATCGAAGCCCTCAAAGCCTACAACTCTCTGTTTCACCGCGCTGATTTCAAGCTCGCCTCGTGTCATCACCCACTAGACGACAAAGTTGCCCAGGAGTGTGGTTTCACTTCTCTCTCTATTCGGATTGTCGATGAACTTGTGACTCTCAGTTCTCATCCACTGTTAAAATCGCCCGATATCTCCAATGCTGGAAGGCATCTATCTGCACTTGACTTCCATTCTTCCCTTCACAATGCCAGTAAGTTTCTATAACTTCATACCATCCATTTATAGTTTCTTTTTTTGTGTGTCTTAGTTTAGTTTTACCCTGTTAACTTGTTTATTCCTCAGTTTTATCGTCTCTATCTGGTCATGTTTGGGGAATTGGTATTGGAACTTGAATCTTCTATTCTTCATTTGTGCAATGCTGTTGTTTTTGTAGACAACGAGAGTCCAGAAAACGGCCTTGTCTTACTTGATGCAAGGAATCTGTATGAAACAAGAATTGGGAAGTTTCATGTGCCACATGTTGAGACTTTGGATCCACAAGTTAGGCAGTACAGTGATTTGTCCTCATGGATAGATGATAATGGTGACCGGTTGAAAGGAAAAAATATCCTCATGTAAGTTTTCTTTTATGACATTTTGAGGGTGATTCTAATTAGGAAGTATGATATGATAGATTATGAAGCTCCGACTCTGACAGGCCCGAATATGACTAGTGTCCAAAATGTAAGACACGGTGATATTGCTGATATATATAATCATCAACTTGACAAAAATCTCAATTGAAAATTAAGATTTTATAATTTACACTATATACACAAATTTGCTATAGTTTTTTTTTTATAATAACAGCTCTCACAATAGAATTCCTAAATAACAAACATATATCTTAATAGTGTAAATAACTAGTTAAATCTTATGGGCACAAGCCTAAAATATGAGTCCTGCATTATTTATAATATAATCTGATTTCTTTTAATTTCTTTTTTACTTTTTTTATGATAATAGTATCTAGTAAGTGCTTAGCCAAGAATAGATGTTGGTTCATTTTCTTTACTTGAAGCTTGTTTAAGCTGAAAAAATGATTTTTAATTATGACATGGTTGGGGAGTGTCAGACATGTTTGAAGGCATGTCTAACCAATGTCATATCCAAAATGTGTCAAACACTGCACTGTTTCTACAGGTCTGTTTGTGCTTCCTATCTGATCAGCGATTTGAGGGGTCATTTTGTGCTTGAGTAACTTGTAATTACTTATCCTGTGGTTTCATTCATTGGTTGCAGGTATTGTACTGGTGGAATTCGGTGTGAGATGGCATCAGCCTATATTAAGTCTAAAGGTGCTGGATTTGAGAATGTGTTTCAGGTAAAACCTGAATTTTCCTTTTCCCTACCCATCCCTTTTGAAAACAAAAGAAGGAATCTTGATTGTTAGGCAATGGAAATATATTACGTTCACCAGGTGTTCATGCTGCCACTAATTTTCACCTTATAGAAGAGCGTATTAAGTCCTAAGGTCCTTGGTATATATTAGTGTGTGATGGAATATTGTGGTTGATGTGTACCCTTTTATAAGAATTTGCTGCGAAACATGATCAATTAGCAGTATTCTTATTACTGTATTAATTGCAGTTATTTGGCGGCATACAGCGGTATTTGGAGCAATTCCCAGATGGTGGTTTTTTCAAAGGAAAGAATTTTGTATTTGACCACCGGTATGCCCTTTTTATTTCTCAAGGCTTGAATTTGCATGAGTATCTTGTAATCTTGTAGTGATTGGAATATTGATATTATTTTGAATTCGTTGGTTGTCAGTGTCTGTATTTGGTAACAAGAGCTATAGAGGTAGATCTTTTGTTTTTCGAATGATAAAGGACAAAGACCTGCAAATGGAATTTTTAGGCTTCAGAACACTATAACCAACTCTCTTTGTTTTTGGATTGAAGTTATAGTTAACCTCTATGTAACATAGATATGATATGTGTATGTATCTCATACTATAAAATATGATTATTTTAAAGCATACAGGATTTAATACACGTAATATATGTGTGTGTGTCTAGATATGTATTCACTAATCATTATAAATATATAATTATTGTTATAATTATCGAAATAAGTAGTTGATTCTATTTAATTGAGAATATCTAGATTGAACATTTTTCTTTATTCTCGTTCATTATTTTTGATTGAAGAATATCAAATCTTCTCTACTATTTATTGTATTGATTTCTCTTTTTTCAATGTAAATAAAACACCCTGTTTCAGGAACACACAGTTTAAGTTTAGCAATTATAATTATGCAAATCTAAATTATGAACATACTTCTTGGACATTACTAAAAGCAAAAAAATTATAAGTCATTGTTTTCATAAACTACTTCCTGTTATTTACTAATAGGAGTAGTACTATCAATCTCATTCATTTCTTGAAATCATCCATAAACAGGGCCATTTTCTATTTTTGGTTCATCAAGGGCCAAAGCCTCTATGTTTCTATATAATACATGCTTGTATGTCCCATGTAACTTTACTGGGATTTGACAATTCTTTTTGATAGGCTTGGATAGTTTACCAATACATGTGAGTATGAATATTGGATATATGAAATAATAAGTATTGGTGTTTTGCAGGTTAACCTTACAAAGTTCAAATGTTTGGTTGTATTTGTGAACTGGGTCCTTTTCCACAAATAATGTTTTTATGCTATCCCTTGGTTTTAATTTTTCCATGTTTTACTAGGATTTACTTGGTGATTATGCCCCCTCATTTCTCAGTTTTTTACATGATTTTACTATTACTTGTAAGCTTTGCATCCAAATTTGATTTTAAAGTTTTTGTTTTCTTTTTCTCTTCCTCTTCCCTTCTCAACGCTACCGATCTTATTTTTATCAGGTCATCTTTATTCCCCCAATCTTCATTGCTCTCAATTTCCAGAGTATTTATTTGCTATGCTTATCTTAAATTTGATGGAATGACCTAATCTATAATTTGTTTTTCTAGAGGTGCCATTTCCACTTTTGTGTGTGAAAAGGAGGGAAAACTTTACTATGAGCAACATTACTTCCATAATCTCTTGTACAGTCTTTCCAAGTTACTGCCTATGCTCTTAAATCTCAGTTTAAAGAACCTGGACAGACCATCATGGTTTTATTGCGTTCACTGCTAGGTGTATTGTTCACATAGCTTGCTGCACATGCTGATAATTTCAATTTAATATCTTTGCCTTTTAACTTTTTGGGGTTGGGGTGGTTCATTTTTTCGTCTTCTGGTGACAACATTTGTGGCTCTCAGTGCATTGGTGGTTTCGTTTATTGTATATATTCATTTATTGAAAGTCAGTAAGTGTCTAGAAAAGAGTGGGGAGCTGGTCAAAATCATAGCGGTAGTTTTGCAACAGTGGATGAAACGAATCTTATTTTATTCCTTCCGTGTAGGATATCAGTTGGAAGTTCAGATGCTAATGTTATTGGTACCTGCCTTATATGTCAATGTTCATTTGATGATTACACTTCTCGCTGCCGGTGTACTTATTGCAGAATGCTTGTTTTGGTTTGCCGTAGTTGCCAGGTATGATCTGATAACTTGTATTATTTATGCCTACATTGTTGTTTGCATTTTTGTGAATTTTACCATTTTGAAAGAGTTAGGAAGCAGAAAAAGTAAAAGAAAAGAAAAGGAAGTAATTAATATCTCCTGAGAACATGCACTGGATCTAGCAGTGTCAACCATGCTTCTGTTTTCCTGTTTTTTGGAGAACTTAACTTAGAACTGTTATATATGATAGTCTGTGAAGTGTCCATGAAATTCTATATAAGATATTGGTTCTGATTATTTTTGTTTACTAACTGAGCTTAACTTGAGTGTTGCTTTTGGGCTGGTTTACTTATAACTGGTTCTGGGTAATACAAATAATGTGACTTGATGTTGATCAAGAGTTTAAGTTTATTATTGGTAAAAAGGTTGGATAATTCCCAAATTAGGTTCAAGCATGAATTGATTGTGTAAGACCCCAGCCCAGCTACTGCTTTGGTCATGGGCCTCAAAATTGGGCTTCAAGCATGCTTGCACTTGAATAACATTTGTCCTTATGCCATGGCTCCTATATCTTGGATTAACTACATTTCTTAATTGGTACTCCATAAAATTTATCCCTTCTCCACCATCTTTAATTTCTGAGTCTAATATTTTTTCTATTTAATTGCTGGGTTCTTTATTTTATTTTTCTTGTTTCTGATAACATTGTGTTCCACCAGAATGAATCTACCGTGTATGTTTGTGAGCTATGTCAAAAACAGGGCAAGACCGTCAAGTCAACACAGTTAATTGAAAATGGTGAATCAAAAACATCGTTGTTAGGTGCTGAGCTCCACAATTTTTCTTCAGATACTATACGTCTGCCTCGAGTGCCTGGGGGAGATGGTAAGGTCTGTGATCCATATTGCTCCATAAAACTTTTCGTTCACTTGCGTTTTCTAGAATTTAAAGTTAACTGTGGTTAATTTTACAATTGTCAGTGTAATGATTACTGGAATTCAAGGGTTTTAAAATTTGAAGCTCGGGCAATTTTAAATGCCCTCTATAATTTACTAAAAGTGTGCAATCCCTAACGTCCTAATGATTAATGTTCAGATCCAAAGACCTCAAGGAAACTGAGAATCTTGTGCTTGCATGGGTTTCGGCAGAATGCATCCGGTTTCAAAGGCAGAACAGCATCACTAGCCAAGAAACTAAAGAAAATGACTGAATTTGTTTTTATTGATGCTCCCCATGAATTGCCATTCATTTACCAAACCCCAATGTTTGAGCCCAATGTAAATTGTGCATCATCGTCGTTGCGGTCTAGTCCTCCACCGCCATTGGAGAATTGCAAGAAGAAGTTTGCATGGTTTGTGACACCCAACTTTGATGGAAGCAGTGGTGTTGACTGGAAGGTAGCAGATGGCCCATTTGATCCACTTCAATACCAGCATCAAACTGAGGGTTATGATATTTCATTATCATACTTGAAGAATGTGTTTATCCAGGAAGGACCATTTGATGGAATCTTGGGATTCTCACAGGGAGCAGCAATGGCTGCCTTAATCTCTGCACTACAAGAAAAGCTGAAAGGTGAAATGGACTTCAAATTTGTAGTCTTGTGCTCTGGCTTTGCTCTCCGGATGAAAGCGATGGAGTGTGGCCCTATCAAGTGTCCTTCTCTTCATATTTTTGGTAATGAACATGGTAAAGACAGACAGATAGCTAACGAAACCAGCAAGGAACTTGCTTCTCTATATGATAGTGATTATTCTGCGATCGTTGAGCATGATAGTGGTCATATAATTCCCACCCGATCTCCTTACATTGATGAGATCAAGGATTTCCTTAATCGCTTTCTGTAGGAGATCAAACAACAATGATCTCTAGTTTTTTATACCATTCAAATCTACATCGTTGCTTGGTATCTTGTCTTTCTGTGTACCGCCACAAAAAATTGTACTATGCTCTTGTTTTAAGATTGCCTCAATGGAACTAGAAAAAGTGGACATCTTTTGCTTATATTTCGTGATTGTCCACTGAACCCCACGTTGAAAGAAAATGTTAGGTCGTATCGAAAATACGGGACTAATAGGAATGTTTTTTCACTACTGAAAGGAAGAGAATGTTTTGTTGAATATTTCAATAACTAGCTTAGAAGTTATCCTAACAGTTATATTTAATTGTAAGTATTTACATTTTGGTAGGTCTCTGCCTACTAGTGGGAGTTGTGAATGGATTCCAGAATGGGGTTGGTTGCGAGGGATACACCTGATTCGAGGACAGTACTCCAAGTTCACCTAGTGTTATTTCAAATGAAATTGAAGCTTTAATTTTGTAATTTGAACTCTCCTTTGATAAGTGTGTTCAGGGGAAAATCATTGAAACGATTTTTTGTTTTTAGAATATTTTTGTTCACCTATTATTTTCCTTGAAGAAACTATAATAAAAATTTAAATAACAATAAACTTAGTAATACTAATTCGTTCATTGGTGTTGATTTTGTATGAAATAAGTATTTATATTTAAATATTTCCAAGCATATAGTTTTGCATTATCAAAGACAGTATAAAATTTATTCCAAAGAGAGAGGGAAATAATAAATTGGAAAATAATAATAATAATAAAATGACTGGGACGAGACACAAATGAAGCGAAATGAGTGCACGAACTTGTGAGGATTAACTCACTCTTAAACCTTTAAACCTCTGCACTGTAGTGTATTGTTGAACAAAGAGAAGATGCAGCGCGTCGTAAGAAAACTAACCAGGAGAATTTCACACAGACAAGTATGCCTTCTTTCATCGCTTTTTGGCACGTCGTACTTCATATTCATAGCAACCCAAGCTGCATGTCTACTTAGTATGTTATACATTATTTGCTGATGCCACTGTGGTTTCGAACATCGGAATTTTGTTTTGTTTCTTCAAATTCCGTTACCCATTTTATTAACTGATTCTAACTCTTGCTTTTCGGTTGGTCAATTCAATCTTCTCGCTCTGCAAATATTTTAACAATTCATACGCTCTACCTTTAAACCTGTTCCTCTAACCGGAAACTATGTATAATTGATGATCTCATTTTTTTTTCAGCTTTCTTTATTCTTTTTTGTGCGGGTAAATCTAGGGATTATTCAAATAATTCATTTGGGTTACTCTAACTGCTTGGCTTTTGCAAGTTTCGCTCGCAGGTTGTAGGTTTTCGTTCGTATTGCACTGGCGGGGTTGTGTTTGATGTAGGACAACCAACCTCTGCATCTCATCCGCAGGTTTATTGTATTTCCATTTGTGTTTATTAAAAGTTCAACAACAGAAGTAAAAGAAATAGTGGAATGTATAAGTATTTGAAGTGTCTATTATGTGTTTGACACATGTACGCCGACTATTTTGAAGTGTGAGGGCTTCCTTTACTTGGCACTATATGCATTAGAAGTATACCATTAGCTAAAGTGCTTGTTGAGACTGCTTAGCTTTTTTTTTTGTGTTATGTTACATTGTAGTTACTAAAAGATGGGGAGCTCACCCCGGGCATATCTACGGAGGAATACATCCTAAGAAGAAAAAAGTTGTTGGAACTTCTCCCAGAGAGGAGTTTGGCAATCATTGCTGCGGCCCCAGTAAAGATGATGACAGATGTCGTGCCTTATACATTTCGACAAGATGCTGATTACTTGTATATCACAGGCTGCCAACAGCCTGGTGGCGTGGCCATTTTGGGACACGACTGTGGTTTATGCATGTTCATGCCAGAAGCTAAGCCTTATGTGTGTCTGACATTATATCTTCTTGAAAATAGAACTATGTTTTGCAATAGGCATGCAATGCCAATGTAAAGATGATGTAAATTCTCCTTTTATTATTTGAATTGACATAAATTGGTCATGGGTTTAATATTCATGCATTTTGAATGTAAAGATTTTTACACAGTGAACCGAATAGAAATCATCATAAGAATGACTTTTGAAGTAGTTATTACAAAATTCAACAATTTTCTCTTATATAACAATGTCTGATTAGGTGACAATGTAAATTTCTTTTACACCGTCAGTTTATTTAAATTTATTCAGTTATTTACTTACGTATAAAAAAAATTCTGTTATATAAATATCTGATTATCAGTATAAATCTGTGTAATGTTTTATTTCAATTGTTTTTCATGTCAGATTCAACCATCTGTCAATTTGGTCATTATCTGTGCGATTTTTGTTGTGACTTCTGTTGAATTATGTGATAAAGAATTATCTAATCTCAACTGAACATGGTTTTAAAAACTTAAAATGTGTGTAGGATGTTATTTGGCAAGGGCAGATAGCAGGAGTTGATGCAGCATTAGATACATTCAAGGCTGATAAGGCGTATCCAATGAGAAAATTGCATGAGGTGAATTACTGGTATCGACTATCAAAAGCTTTTACTTCCATAGAAATTATACAGTAAACTATTTTGTCGTTGCAACTAAGATATTTCCATTGGTAAGCTTGCTGGAGGCTTGAAGCCAATATTATCATATCTTTCCAGTCTATATAGTGCATTGTCATCTCCTCCGTTAAACTGTTACATCTGTTCTTTATAATGATTTTTTTATTTAACAATTTTAACTACTGATTCAGGTCCTTCCCGATATGATAAAGGGATCATCAAAATTGTTCCACAATGTCCAGACTGCAACTCCAGCATATATTGAACTAGAAGCTTTCAAAAAACTAGCATATTCTAACAATGTAATGGATCTAGCTGTTTATACCCATCAACTGCGATGGATAAAGTCACCAGCAGAGCTTAAGCTGATGAAGGAATCTGCATCAATTGCTTGTCAGGTACTTTCGTCACTCGTGCAAGGCTAACTATTTGGTAACTAAATATTCCAAACTCCCAATCAGGCTGTTGCATGCTCATTTGGTAATACCATTAGTAGGTCCTAGATGTAGAATGATATCTACTTGATAATTGAATATTTTGTGGTCTTTGTACAGGCTCTTTTGTTGACAATGCTACATTCAAAGACATACCCTTTTGAAGGTACACTTGCTGCAAAGGTTGAATATGAATGCAAAATTAGAGGTGCCCAGCGGATGGGGTGAGTAGTTTTTTATGTCTGAATACTTCGTCTATTGTTGTTGATAATTTAAGAAGCTTCTTCTACAAAAATAAAGAAGTTCATTAATAGAAAAGAAATTCAAGTTTAAGCATCACTTTCATCCATAGTTAGTGATATAATTTTTCTTTTTTTTTTCTCTATATCAGATTCAATCCTGTGGTTGGTGGTGGACCTAATGGAAGCGTTATACATTATTCTAGGAATGATCAGAGAGTAAATTCCTTTAATAAATGCTATATCCTGGTAACTTTAATTTCGTGTTTCTAATCTTTACATATGTTCGGCAGATTAAACAAAGAGATCTTGTTTTGATGGATATTGGATGTGAGTTACATGGTTATGCGAGTGATCTTACTCGTACCTGGCCACCTTGTGGTAGCTTTTCTTCTGCCCAGGTTAGCATGATTGAAGTCCTTTTAGCAATTCAACTAGTATGTATTCATGTTTGTAGACGTAAAACTTTTATAAACAATGCACTTGCTCTGGATCAAGTTTCTACGATGTTAAAATAACTTCACTTTTGTTTCTTGTAATGAGCTATTTTGGCCATCATATTGTGCTTGCCAAGTTTACTACTCAAGGCAGAGACTTTGCAACATTAAACTTCACGACATGAAATGTTATGGCTTTTTTACTTTAAGAAAATGTTTTCTATTTCAATTTAAATAATAAAAATGCTACTTTGTTTTGAACTGCATATTTGTTTTCTGTAGGCAAAGGTTTGTAAAGGAAATAAAGAAAATAATGTTGTTTATTGTGAAAGATTTGTAAAGGAAACATTTGTTTTCACCATTTTCTATACTAGTGTTATTGATATTGGATAACAGAAAATATCAGAGACTCCACAAATCCTTAATGAAATTATAATGGAAGCTATAATGGGTTATGGTGGAAGCATCATGGACAAAAGAAATACAATATATATGATATAGATAATTTTAAAAAAAATGCAGAAATAATGAAAGAGACAACCATAATTAATAATAATATTATGTCTAGAAATTCAAATAACAATAGCATCAAATCAAAACATCACAAATTTCAAGTTCAAAATTTAAAATAATAACAAAACATAAGATAAATATCCTAAATTTCTAATTATTTGACTCTTCTTGAATCCAAACGTAATTAATTATCTTTGATATTATCCAATGGGGCATATCCCTCCTCCTCTTCACCTTTAGAGAAACTCTTGTTACACTTAAGTAATTTTTCAAACCTAGAATTAGGGCCATCAAATTACTATTCATTCTCAACTCCAATTTGAATCTTCTCTTTGCCCCTCTTTCTTGTTGGGGCTGAAGTTGCACCTCGACCTTTATTAGAAGCATGGGAAGATCCAATAACAATACGATCACTTGACGGTTGCTTTCTTTTATTGTTTGCTTGTCTTCTTGTATAAATTATTTGTTCTCCAATACCTGAAGCTTCATAAACAGTTGCCCAATAAGAGTAGGATCATCATCAAAAACCAACTCATCTCCCCATTTTCCTTATCATCATCCACTTGTCCGACGAACCACTCATTGCACTCATCAATGTCATTTACTACAATGGAGTCTATATTGTATCTTTGAGGAGGTTGTTGGTTATACTTTATGCAAATTTTTGTGGTCCAGCCTATTCCTTTTTTTTAATGAATCTGCATTATGAACAAGTAAAATGTGAATTAATTTTTCTTCCTACATTCTACGAAAAAGATAATAATGAAATGAGTTATGCTATGAACAATAATTATTACTTGCTCCAATACACTCCAATTGAATTACATGTCATGCTTAAAATCTTGTTTGCTAGCTTTTGTAAGTTTGAAGCTGCATGCCCATAATTCAATCACCATTGAGCTACAAAAGCAAAGCAAGTAACTTAGAATGTAAACATTATAACTTAACACAACTTAGAAAGTGTTTAAGTGTCTCACTTTGGGCTATGGTCTTCCTTGATTCTTTGTCAAAGTCATTACCAAAGAGTCCACTTCCACTCTTATAAAGAGGCAACTCAGTTAAATTTTTTGTTGCACATCTTTATTTGGCACCAACCTCTTTATGCAATCATAAAATCCGTTTGTAACCTCCAAATCGTATTCCATTTCCGGATTGGAATTCAGAACTATGGGTTCAAAAAGTGACCAACTGCATGCAAGGGGTGATGAAGTTGGCATGTCTATTATCAATTATTGTAGAAAGTGACCAGGATCTTGTAGGTAAGTTGAGAATGATTGATATTCATTTACCAACTTGAGGGAGAGTATTGTAAATAATGGTTCATTGGGATACAAATATTTTTAGTATATCTGTAGATTAAGATAAAATATTCTCGGAACTTTCCTGTTTATTTTAGCATATTTTGTTTCTTTATTTTAGAGAGATTGATTGTTACAAACATAGGAACTCATAATGTATATGGTATGCTCATCAATAAAATTATTTTCTTGTTTCCCTGTTTCAAATGTTTTGCTCCTTGTTCATGCCTTGTGAAATCATGACAAAATGAAACTGCTAATCCCCGTATTGCTTTGTTCTTTTAACGTCTAAATCAACATATTGCTTTGCTCTTTTATTCTTGCCACTTTTCATATGAATATCATGGTTTCTTTCTTCTATATTTCAGGAGGAGCTTTATGAGCTTATACTGGAAACAAATAAGCATTGTGTGGAACTTTGTAAGCCTGGTGCCAGTATTCGGCAAATACACAATTATTCGGTACCCCTTTTTTCTGTACCCTTTTCAATTTGCCAGAGATGTAATAAGGAGTCTATCACTCATAAACCCACCTAATAGCTTAAGTTTTTAGGAGAGTTGGTGACCAACATAGTATTAGAGCCTCCACAACTAAGTTGTCAAAAGTTTAATCCTTGCTGCCCTCATGCTTCTAAATAAAATTTGATTTTTGTGACAAGTTTGGGTGGGCCTGTGATATTCCTTCCTTTCAACAAGAGGGATTGCGTTGTAGATATTAATAATGCTATTTTTGAGCCTTCACCTAACAATATTTCAGGAGAGTTGGTGATTGACACAAATTTTAGTCATTATTATCAGAAGCTGTGTTTGTTCTCTGTTGCTCTTCTCTTTTCCAGTTCATGATAGGATTTAGAGGGAAAAGTATACTTAGTTATTCTAATCTTAAAACTTTCTTAATGATCTGATTAGGAATATGCAGTACTTTCTCGAGTAATTGATCAAAAGCTTCAAAACTATTTAGATTCAAGGTATAGTTAACCATGTGTAGAATGTTATGTAATTAAATAAAATTAATTTGTCTTAGGTATATTTTTTGGTGAACAATAAACAACATTTTGTCATAGCTAGTAGCAAGAATGGAGTTGCTTATTCAGATTAAAAAAAATCCAGCATTGTCCATTAATGCAAAAATTATTTTGTCTTAGCTAGTAGCAACTTGCATCAACATATATATTTGGTAACAATATTGGATGTCCGTCTGCACATTTTTACTTTTTAGATTGAACAACCTTTGCGATTGCTTCTATTCCAGCATTGCAAACAAATACTAGAAGTTGGTTTGCTTCAAAAGTTGGATGCAGACTTATTTTATGTGGGTATTAAGGCATAGGTTTCTCCAAATATCCCTTTTTATGTGAAGCTCATTAGTAAATCTGATTAGCGCTGTCATTTGATTAATTCTTGTTTTATTCTATGATCAGTTGGGGAGATACTAAAGGCAGAGCAGAGGGAATTTAATTATCTATGGTTTCTGTTGTAGGCATGTTGAAACTGTCCTATAATTCAGCTGTATTCTGGTTCCAGATTTCAAGTCGATCTGAATTTTTTTTTTGACAGTTGGCTTAGTTAATGTTCAAATATTTTCTTTAAGCCTTCGTTTTGCATTAACACCGCCCTCTCCACCAAAAAAACATTCAATATTTGCTTTGCTATATGCATGATGAACATTATCTCTTAACCAGTAACAGTAATTAGTATGTGCTGGTGGCCTGAGTATCTTCCTCATGGACGAATTGTTATTTGTTGCTTGTCATCTTGCTTTTTCTTTTTGCACTTTTGAATATTTTATTATTGTTCATTCAACTAGCTGAAATTATACAAAGTGTAATCGGAAATTATCTGGTTGCATAGGTTGAAATGCTGCAGAAAGGACTCAAAGAGCTAGGGATTTTGAGAGGTGTTGGAAGCAGTTCCTACCATAAGTTGAACCCAACTTCTATAGGTAGCTTTGTGCTCAAATCTGCTTGCTGAAAAAGCGCGCAATATGTTGCCATGAGAAAAATAATTGTCTTCTTGATTCATAAGCCAGTTTGATGGAGTTTGAAAACAAAAATTGTAATAGATAGGAGAGACTGCAGATGTATATCTAATCACACTTTGTTGGTTCATCAGGTCACTATCTAGGGATGGACATCCATGATTGTTCAATGGTCAGCTTTGACTGTCCTCTGAAGCCAGGTGTTGTAAGTAGTTTCCCTGACAAAGCAAATTTTGTCCTTTTCCATCTATTTTCTATAAAGTTTAGACTACTTGTACCCTCTGACAGATAATATTTAAAAATCACATGTGGTTAGTGGCAATATCTTTGCCTTATTCCCATAAAATTATAATGCATTATTGTTATATATATATATATTGATTTATAATATGGAGAAATTGATTTATAATATGGAGAAATTGAAAGACAAGTATATATATATTGATTTATAATATGGAGAAATTGAAAGACAAGTAATTTAAAAATTCTAATACTCATTCAAAAGTAAATTGTTAGGCAAATGGAGAAATTGAAATACAAGTAATTTAAAAATTCTAATACCCATTCAGTAATAAATTGTTAGGCAATATATTTTGTACTAACTATCTTTGTGTATATAGAAAGAAGAGACTGCCTGTATTTTAAAAGAAAGTAGCATAATTGAGAGAATGAATGGATTCTGCGGTTCTAGTTCCCTACAATCTGTTAATAGACACTTTAGCATCTCTTAGACTGTCAGAAACATACTTCTATTTTTTCAGTGCTTTAATTATGATAATTGGTCAATTGTCAGATATTGTTAAATATCCTTCATTATGGTATTAGAAAAATTCTTCGATTTACATAATTTTGGTAATTGGGAAATTGTTTTCTCTATAATTATTACCCATGCTATATAATAATACACTTTGTTGTATACATTTACACATGGTTTTAGACACGCCTCTTTCTTTCTCTTTTATTGAAAATGGTATCCAGAGACTAACAAGAGCCAACCATATTGTCTTTCCAATGGATCCATTGTTAATCTACGCCATTTCTTTTGGAAACCTTCTCTTTAGTTTATGAGTAGTGCCTTTGTCTTGTTCTTTTTCCAACTATATATTGTCTTCTATTTTCACCTCACCACACTTCTATTGTCATCACTGCACCGCCAACTGCCTCTTGCCATCCATGTTGTCATGTCCACTCTGTTGTGCTCTACATTGATTTGTGCTTTCATTGCCCATTCTAGACCCTCTTGCCTTTTAGGTTTTCTTGCTATTATCGTCTTACAAGTTGTTTCTCTATCCAGATTGGTCCATGGTGTCTTTTGCCCCAATCCTCCTATTTTCATCAACAATGTCCTTGCACTTTTCTCTACCAATAAATTGAATACAGCCATGACACTTGGATTGCTGACATCAAACTTTGGCTTAAAAGTCAGGAATTTTGTTGATCACTTGACCACAACTGTTGATTCTATTGCACTAATTGGAACAAGATTGATGCGTAACAATGTAGTGCTTGAAATCCCAAGGGAGACACTTTTAGATGCCTGGCAAAGTTGGAAAGCTGAATTAGTGTCACCTGACCAGATATTTGCTTTGGAATTAGTGTAGTTAGTTTCTTAACTTTCCTCATTAAAGACATTGGGATGCTATCATTTGTATTCTGAAATATATCAAAGTTGTTACAAGAGAAGGTCTTTTGTGATAAGAGAAAGGACACACACAAGTTCTCCCACTATAGTAGTTCCACATCAAAATATTGCATTCTTATTGGTGGTAACTTCCTACAGAAGTAAATAGCATGTTGCCATTGCATGATGTTATGTAGAAGTGGAGGATTGAGTCATGGCTTCAACCACTTGTAGATTTATTTGGACCTGGATATTTCATGAGAGAACTAAGCGCATTGAGGTAGATTGCACTTCACCAGGGAATTGTTGGTCGACATTTACCTCTAATTTTGTTAACTCTACTGATTAGTTGGTTGATGTCTTCATAGTGTCTTTGAGGGGTACTCAAATTTATTATATTTATAACAACTAATAAGCTTAGTGCACATGATTTACATGCTCCAACTAGGGGAGTAATGTTGGATATTTTTAGATATTTTTAGATATTTTTTAATTTTTGTGAATAGGTAATTGTTGGATATTGTTAGATATAATTTATTATTGTAACTTGGTAATCTTTTTCTCTGGAATTACTACATATGCAGTATAATAACACATTATTCTTCCCAACATTGACATTTCTGTTTAATACTATATGTAGTGTTCATTGACACCTGAATTCCGTCATATACTTTATATTTCCAAATCATATTAATGAATCTCTATTAACTGAAAAATGTAAAATATTACCTTATATTCCAAAGTTTTATCTCGTAGATGTAGTGTGCCATTTCAGTTCATGTTTTTCTGTTTTCAGAACCCACCTTGAAAGGTGTCAAAATTGTTTAACTTATTTGAATGAGTTAACTTGTTAGAATAAGTTAACTTATGCATTGTCTATCCTATCTGACCTAGATATGGGTTGATCATTACTTTTCTACATATCTTGATTTAAGGATTCTTATAAATGAATGAATTAACTAAGAGATGATGTAATCTCTTAAGCATTTTTCTGTATTTCTTTCTCAAGTTGGTATTTGAGCGGGTCAATCCCGCTTTGTCAATCATTGTCTGGTGAGTTCATTATTGTCCATCATTGTTCGCCTCTGACCATTGTGGTTTCCTAATTGGCATGCCTCTAGTTGTGTTTTCGTTTCTTCAAGCCGACTTAGAACCCTATATTGACCATCATTGTCTGCCACCACCAACCAACATAATTTTAAAGCACTAGATTTGGAGTGCCTTCGAGCAATGGAGAACCCAACCAGTCTCAGAGGCGTATTCCTCCTCATGTTCTATCATATGCAACCTCTTTACGTGACTAACTTGGGTGCATGTAGTCCATGTGCACCTTCTGGTCACTGGAATGACATCGTGCCTCAACCATTGCTCGTACCAGCTTCTTTAGTCCTTGTTCCAATTTCTTTTTCCTCTTTTGAAATGCAAGCTCTTGACCAACACCAAATATGCGAGCTTGTTCCTCATCCACCCAGAAAGAAGATAGTGGGATGCATGTGCATTTATACTATTAAAGTTGAGACATGGATAAATTGACCACCTTAAAGTAAGATTGGTTGGCAAAGGATACAAATAAATATATGGTCTTGATTATGTTGAATACGTTTTCTCCTATGGCCAAAATGACCACTGTTAGACTCTTCTTTGCCATGACTGCTATTCTTTATTGACCTCTCCATGAGTTGAGTATCAATAATGTCTTTTTCATAAAGACCTAAAGAAACATTTACGCAATCACTTTTAGATAAAAGATTATAGATGTCTTAAATACTTTTTGGATATTGAAGTGACTTAATCAAAAGAAAATATTATAGTTTCTCAAAGGAAATCCTTAGATATGCAAAAAGAAATAGGTATGGTTGATTGTACATGGATAGTCTTATGGATCCAAACAAGAAATTAACTAGACATATTGAACTCTTTTAAGACTTAGAAAGGTACAAAAAAACTTGTTGGAAAACTTATTTATCTCAATGTTACTAGACCTGGCTTGTGTCTTTTGCAGTTATAGTAGATAGTAAATTTATGTAGGCTCTTCGTATAAATGAATGGAACATTGTCATTTGCATCCTGAAGTATCTGAAAAAAGCTCTGTGACAAGGATAGCTAAGGGAAATAATCTAATGACTAGGTATTGTGATGCTGATTGAGTAGGATCTTCAATAGATAGGGGATCCACTATTAGATATTGTGTTTTCATTGGACGAATAGTCTATCTTGGAAAAGCAAGAAACAAAATGAGGTTGCTCGATCAACTAAAGAAGTTGTACTCTGTTACTGGACCTGACTTGTTTTTGCAGTGGTAGTAGGTAGTAAATTTATGTAGACTCTTTGCCATTCGCATCCTTAAATACCTAAAAAAGGCTCCATTTGCTAAAGGAAATAATCAAATGACTAGGTATTGTAATGCTGATTGAGTAGGATCTTTGATAGATAGGCAATCCACTAATGGATATTGTGTTTTCATTGGACAAATAGTCTTTCTTCAAAAAGTGAGAAACAAAATGTGATTGGTCGATCAACTGGCGAAGCTAAACTCTGTTACTAGACTTGACTTGTCTTTTGTAGTTGTAGTAAGTAGTAAATTTATGTAGTCTCTTTGTCTAAACTAGTGGAATGTTGTCATTCGCATCATCAAATACCTCAAAAAGGCTCCATGATAAGGATTGCTAAGGAAAATAATCAAAATGACTAATGTAATGTTGATTGAGTAGAATCTTTGATAGATAGTCGATCCGCTATTGGATATTGTGTTTTCATTGGATGGATAGTTTTTTTTGGAAAAGTAAGAAATAAAATGTGGTTACTCGATCTATTGACGAAGCTAAGTTTTGATATTGGATTTGACTTGTCTTTTGCAATTGTAGTAAGTAGTAAGTTTATGCAAACTCTTCATCTAAATTAGTGGAATGCTGTGAATTGCATCTTCAAATACCTTAACAAGCTCCATGGTGAGGATTACTAAGGGAAATAATCAAATGACTAGGTATGGTGACGCTGATTGAGTAGGATCTTCGATAGATAGGCAATCCACTATTGGATATTGTGTTTTCATTGGACAAATACTCTTTCTTGGAAAAGCAAGAAACTAAATGTGGTTGTTTGATCTATTGGCAAAGTTAAGTTCTGTTACTAAACTTGACTTGTCTTTTGCAGTAGTAGTAAGTAGTAAATTTATGTAGGCTCTTTCTCTAAATCAATGGAATGTTGTCATTTACATCCTCAAATACCTAAAAATGACTCCATGACAAGGATTGCTAACATAAGTAATCAAATTGACTAGTTGTTCTAATGCTAATCGAGTAAGATCTTTGATAGATAGGCGATCCATTATTGGATATATTGTGTTTTCATTGGATGAATATTCTTTCTTAGAAAAACAAGAAACAAAATGTGGTTGTTTGATCTACTAGTGAAGCTAAGTGTAGGGTGTTGTCATCACTCACCAGTGAACTTATTTGGATAAAATAATTCCTTTAATAGCTGAAATTTTCTAAAATTTAGCAAACAATATGTACTATGATAAACAAGCAACTATTTACATTGCTCCAATCCTATATTTCATTAGAGTACCAAAATGTAGAGATTTATTGTCATTTTGTTTGAGAGAACTTGATGTCAAAGGAAATTCGCAAGAAATTTGTTAGCTCCAATGATCAACTTGTAGATATTTTGGTTAAGTTCTTGAGAGGATCTCAAATTAAATTTATATGTTCCAAGCTTAGTACATACAATTTGTATGTTCCAGCTCAAGGGGTACATATTGTTTAACTTATTTGAATGGTTTTAACTATTTAGAATAGGTTAACTTACACATTGCATTTCTTATCTGAACTATGTGTAGGTTGATCATTAATTTTCTTGATATCTTTGATGTATGGATTCTATAAATGAATGAATTAGCTAAGAGATGATGGAATTGCTTAAGAATTTTTTTCATATTTCTCTCTCAAGTGTATAGGTTCTCCCAGCTAACTCGTATAAGAGGAACTCTGCTGCATAAAAATATGTTAAAGCTAGTGCTGACAGAATTAATTTTTAAAATTTACAGCTTAGGGCTCTTTGCCGATATTTTCATCACATATTTTATGATATATAAATACAGCACAATTTCTGGCTCAATTAACAAATATAATCTTTTTGGGCTGGGGATTAGGTGGTGAATTGAAGCAGGTGAACCCTGCCACTTAATTTTAACTCTCTTTGAGCATGTTAACCTCTTTTTGGGGATTGTGATTGCCTGCTTATGTGGACATATGCTTCAGAATTGCTCTGTGTAACCATATTAGCTGACAGCCTGTTCTTTTTTATAATTTGTGTGGCTGTGTACAGGTAATAACTATTGAACCAGGAGTGTACGTCCCATCTTCTTTTAATGGTCCAGAGAGGTAATTATCGAGGTTGATTAAAGAGCTTTTTTTTACAAACTGGCTTTTTCAAATTGACGGTTCCCATTGCTTACTCGTCTTAGGAAATTTTCCGGTTTACCAGCTAAATCTATTTAAGAATGCTAATTTGCGGGAGTTTGTTTCCCTTGACTAGCTCCACGAATTTACCCTTCATTTTTCCTTCGAAGAATTTGGTTTCATATACCAGTTTGTTCAAGCTTGAATTGAGTATCTTAATTAATTAATTTCCAAGGATGTTTTAGCACCAATTACCTCGTTTGCTCATAATTTTTCCGTTCCCTAAGTTCTTATTTGGAATTTTAGAATGAGACTAGTCATTCACTGTCTAGGGTGTTCTTAAACCATCAGAAAAAGGAAACAGCCATTCCCTCCAAAATAGGAACTGTATTTCGTTCCATCAAGATTTACCGCAATTGCCTCTTCTACCATATGTCTTCCCTAAAATTGAGAAAAATCATTTTCTACCAGTAGCTGCCCCGTCAGCGTCCTACCTTCAACCTCCAACTGCCACTGCACCAACTCCATCTCTTGTCATAATTTTTTTTTATTATACTCGTTATTTATAAGACTCGAATGGAATATCATTTAATCATATACACTTGGCAGTGGTGGCTATTCCATTCTCATCCGCATTCCTATTGAAATCATTAAATCCAATGGGGCCCAAGGTCTAAAGATGCATAGTTCCTAAATTATTCAATCCATCAAGAGACATGTGTCCCTTTTTCGGAGCTCAAATTTTTCATATGCAAATTAAGAATCTTACTTGAGTTAATCTGTTTCAATCGTAGTATTAGTTGGACATTTGGGCAAACGTAACATGGATTTTATTCCTCTCATCTATATTCTGCTTGTTCTGTCTTTCTTGTCAATCGCTGCCCTGTTTACAACTTCCGTTGCCTCATTTAAATAATCTCAATATATATGTTCACCGTATATTCCGTATGAACATATAAGTTGTTTTCACCCTTGACATTAAATGTTTGTTTCAAGTGAAATATAATAAATCTTGGAGGATGTGCAATTGTAGGTATCGAGGCATTGGGATACGGATTGAGGATGAGGTTCTCATCACTGAAACTGGTTATGAGGTAATTTCTTTAAAATTTGTGCAGTCGAACGTTGAAAATAGTATGTAAATTTGTGATATTTAGGTGATATGCTAATTGTGCTTCTCTTGAGCGTTAGAATAATGAATGAAAGAGGCATGAGGTTGCAATAGAGGAGTTCAAGTAAATACTTTGTCCTTAAAAGAGAAACAACTAAGCACTTGCTATGCGCCGTTTGAGTTTCACAGTGCCCTCCTTCACAAATTATTATCTAATATGCCCCTTTTTATGTTATGAAGTCGAGCTCGAATTCACACCATAAAAAAAGTGGAGACATATTGGTTAATAATTCGTTAACAGGCATCGTGGTGCTTAAAAAACTCAAACGGATGCACAGTGGAAAAACTCCGGCATTTGAAACTTACTAGCGGACAAAAACGGAGGATGATTCTTTACTCGGCATCAATCATTCAGTTTGGTTTAATCAAAATTTGGAATAAACCAAACTGAATGATTTAAGTGTTTGTCAAAGCTATATGAAAAAATGGAGAGAAATAGAAATGAATAAAAAATAGGTGAAAAATAAAAAAAATTAAAATAATTGTTAAAAAGGAAATAAAAAAAGTCATAAGAAGAAAGAAGAAACGAATGAAAACAGATTAAAAATAATAAGCTGAATCTTACTATTTTAAAATTAGATAGTTCAAATTAATTTCATCTTCTCTTTCCTCTTCAATTTCTTTCCTACCAAACATATCATTAATGATTTTGTGATACACACGGCTATGGTACAGTTTTTTATTACCCTTGATGAGTTGTCAAGTATTCTAGGGATGATTGCTGCTTCGCACAAGTTGGTCTCTGAAATCTGTATGGTATTATTAGTAGTAGAATTTGTTATTTGTGAGACATATTTGTCATATCACAAACCAATAAATAGAAGGATATTGGTAGTACATTAGAAAACTAATGAAGGTCACTGATCTCCATCAATAAGTGTAATTAATCAGAATTAAGTCGTTAGAATATTTTCAAACTTGGATGTAATAGGTTTAATTCAATAAATTTAATTCGGTTCGCTTAATTTGTTTTGATACTGTAATGGCAAGGGAAAGAGTAAAAAAAAGAAAGGAAGAGAGATAAAAAAATGAAGTGGTTTGAATTAGGTGAAAGAGAGAAAATGAATATACAGTAATATAAATTTATTTGTCAATCATGTATTATTTTTTAATTTTATTTATGTAATTATTTATTAATTTTTAATAATTTATTATAGTTATTATAGTAAAAAATGAAAAGAAAAACATTATAATCAATTATAAGTCATAATAAAAAATTAATGAAAATATCTATTATTTGGTATATTATGTGTCACTCTGCAAATTCCAGTTCTTTCCTCTTTTTTCATATACTTTTTTTTCACACACAAATCTAATCATTTTCATATTCCTAGTTTGTATTAAAGTATTTTATTAATGGAAAAGATCTAAGCTTCTTAATTAAAAAAGAGGTATATATATATTACCTGTATCAAATAAGCCAGCAGGCATACTATCACACAAAAAATTCATAGTAAATAAAGTGTGACATGAGTGACGCATAACTTTGCCTTTTAAACATGTCTTTCAGTTTGATCATTAGACTTGTGTGTGGAAAAACATCTATTTAGAAAGGTCAATTTTTTAAATAGATTTCAGTATTTAAAGGGATTAATCCTTAACTTTTGGGTTGGAATGTCTTAGAGTATGTGTAGAGGAAGAGAGTTCTTAGATTTAGTTTCAGTCTTTTGAGTGTTTGCGGTGATTTTTTCTGAGCAACACATGTAGTATGCTATTCTTTTTACACCTCACATGTAAACACTTTATAAGGGTCTTTCATAGAAAATTGGTCAAAGAATTAATAAATAATTTTTCATTAAAAATAATCTAACGAATGCATTGGAAATAGTAAATTAAGAACATTTCAATAAAAAAAGTTATTACTATATTTTTTACTTCTCAAGTAATACCTTATCACATTAATTTTTTGTGTGACCATGTTAATAATGGAAATTTTCTTATCGGGTTTGTTTACTTATGTTAAACCACTAAAGCAACTAAGACATAATGTTTGAGTGTGATCTTCACCAAATCTATAGGTGGTTTGTTCGACATAGATATTTGTGACAGTGAATCAGTGACTTATATTTAAGCTATTGGTAAACAACACAGGTCCTAACAGCATCAATTCCAAAGGAAGTGAAGCATATTGAGTCCTTGTTAAACAACTTCTGTCCTTGAATGGGAACGCTGGACAGCCAAAACAACTAAAGAAGGTTAGCCCATATATTATTCCTTATGTTTGCAGATGCAGACAACTGCCAGATGGTGAATCCTTGAGACGTGCATGTCATTGTTCGCAGTAGCTAAATTTTTATCCTTTATTTTGGTCTGACCTGTGAAACATGTACTCTATAATCTTTTTGTGACGAAGAAAACGAAGTGGTCGGAGATGGGAATATGTTATTTATGTTAGTGTTAGTTGATCATAAAAATAAATTAGAAAAAATGGATAAGATTTGATTAGATTGAAAAGCAAAATGAAAAAAATTAGAAAAATATTTTTTTTATATTCATTTTATTATAAATTTAAAAATGTTGTCTATTCATGTTTTCTTTCTTTGCAACTGGGCTGAACTTTAATTAATTGCTGTTCCTTGGCCTGTTCTGTTCATGCCTCACTCTTGTACTGTTCAGTTCATGTCTCACTCTTGTATTGTTCTGTTATGCACTTCACATTTGTAAATGATTGATGATTGTGACATCAACAAGTGTCCTATTACAGATAAATTGTTCAGTAATTTAGGAATGAAACGGTTGAAATATGAAAAAGAAGATAATAATTATTACACTATTCTATTTTACTAAGTAGTGTTTTGTGTGGTTTAATAATTACTTTTTTGTGTTTTAATTTTTATTGGTGTAATTGGACCCAAATATTTTCACCTGTGTTTGTAGTATTTTCAACACTGCAAATTTAAAGATAAGTTAAAATAAACTTTCGAAATCATTTTAATTTGAATTATTAAATGAATTTACTATTGTATTACTGCAACTTATTTCCTGATTCTGTTTGAATGGTCGGATTTTGAATAAAAAAATATTATTTTAACTTGTCATTTTTAAATTTCAAATAGTATATATTAATGTTATCTACTATAAATTTGTTATTGATAAAGTGAACTGTAATATAATAAGTTATAGTTATGTTTGTAATGCATTTCTGAAATATCATTGAATAATATTTTAATCAAATTATACTTAGTTTTTTTAAATATTTTCATGTCTTTAAATTTATTAAAAAATTAAATAATAATTACATAAAAATAAGTTATTATATTTTAAAAAGTTTGTAATTATTTTCAGTATTTAAATAATTTTTTTATTTTAAAATATAATTAAAGATAAAATAGGAATATAAAATGTATATATAGAAAAAGAAAATCTTATTATATATTGTTATAGATTTATTTTTATTTAAAATTTTTATTAAGGATAAAATAAAAATATAAAATATAAATACCAATTCTATCATATATTCTTATAAACGATATATTATTATAAATTATAAATTTTTATTTTAAAATATATTAAAGATAAAATGAGAATATAAAAAATAAACATTAAAAAAATTCTTTTCATATATAGTTATAGATATATAATAATTTTTTTTAAAATAGATTAAAAATAAAATAAGAATATAAAAAGTAGAAAAAAAAAGAGAAATTCTCTTTATATATAATTATAAATGATATATGGTTAGAAATTATATATTATTATATATTATAGATTTTTTATTTAAAATAAATTTAAAATAAAATAGGAATATGAAAAGCATATAAAAAAAATCTTTTATACATAGTTATATATTATAGATATTTATTTTAAAATATATTAAAAATATATTAAAAATATAAAAAAATAGAAATATTCTTTATACATAGTTATAGATATAATTATTGGTTAATTTTCATGGTTAGTTTTTATTTTAATAAATTTTAAGATGAGTTATAACAATTTCGACAAAATTACTTACGTAAATCAGTCAAATAAGGATTATCTTTGATAAAAAAATATTTTTTTTAATAATAATTTTGCATAAAGAAATTTATGTGGAACAACTTTTATATAAAAAAATTTACGTGAAACACCTTTTAAATTTGGTTTGTTGTTTCCACAATTTGTGAGGCCGACATATGGCTTTTACGTTCTCTTGATGATGTTCTTCCTTGCCTTTAAGCGTGTGAGACTTCTTTTATCTATGACATGATATTTAAAAGTATTTAATATTAACTTTGAATGGAGTTATCTTCTTTAATAACTTTGTAATTGATAATTATTATTACTTTAATTGTTTTATAAAGTCTAAAAGGTTTTTAAATTATTTAATACTTGCACTAAACAAATTTAGGGTAAAGTTTATTTACAGGTAAACTTGTTTGTCACATGTTAAATTTATAACAATTTCTTTTTGGAATGATTTATAATAAAATTTAATGTTTATTTTGTTCAAAAAAAAATAATCAGTTTTAACATGGTTATCCCTTTGTATATTTTTATTATAGTAGTAAAACAGTAGTTATGACAGTAAAAAAAAACTAATGACAGTACAGTTAATATCTATTTCTAAAATTATTTAATTTTATCAGTACAATAAAATGAACATTAATAATAACTATTTCTGAAAATTATATAATATTTTATTTAACTTTTTTTAGTTTTAATGTGCATTTAATATTTTTAAGCATGTTTATATGAAATTAATTTTTTTATAAGTTAAAATTAAGTTGTGTATAGATTAATTTATAATTTTTTTATATTTTTCTAAATTTTATTTTTAACTCATGAAATAATTTTAATTTATAAAATATATTTTAATTTTTTCAGAGAAGATTTATAGAAAAATTAGTCTAAATACATTCTTAGTACTTAAAGATACTAGTTAACATTTTTCTTAAAATAAAATTCAAGTTTAATTAAAAAAGTAACAAGTATAGCCATAGGTGAAGTACATGTGAGTTTTGTTTTTATAAATAAAAAGAGTGTATTAAAAAATATTTTAAAACATGGAGTTACTTCTTAAGATTGTTTATAATTAATTATAATTATAATAATTTATTATTAAAATTCATGATGATATAATAAAAGATGTTTATAAACTTCTGAAAATTATTTATAATGAGTTGCTTGTTAAGATTGTTTATAATTAATTATAATAATTTATTATTAAAACTAATTATCTGATTAAAAATTGTTTATATCTATTTAGTAGTTATTTATTTAAAAAACTTTAAACAAAAGTTACTTAGTAATATAATAGTATTTTATAATTTACCAAGCTATTTTTATTAGAAATGATGTTAGTTTACTAGTTGAATATAATATAGGTGATGGATGGTTGTTAAAATTCATAACAAATAAATAGCTCACCTTCCCAACTATAACAGTACACGTAAACTCTTTCTCTCTTCACTCTTTATTATGCATTAAATATTTTCAACAGTATAATGATAATACTATCAGTTTTATTAATAAAGTGTTAGGTCATCCACTCATAGTTTGCTCCTAATCTTCTAGGATATTGGTGCCCACTCTCACATTACCACATTGTTATTTATAAAAAAAAATTATTTTAAATATAATTATTTTTATTTTAGACAACAATAATTTTTTTATAAATATTCTATTTTAATAATTTTTTATATTTTTTTATATTCGTGTATAAGACCAGAAATTATGTCATTTTTTAACTAAAGAGTATAATAATTAAAATATTCTACTATCATTTATTTGATTTCTATCATAAAATATTTTATTTAATTTATAATATTTAAGAAAGAAAAAGAAAAAAAATTTAAATATTCTTATTATTAAGATAGGATAAGATGAGCATGACAAAGATAAAATTTTAATGATATAAATTATGTTATTTAAATTTATAATGAACTTTCTTTGAATTAGATTTACAAAAATTTATAAAAATGTTAACAAATCGATAAAAAGTTTAATTGTAAAATTTAGTAGTTTTAAAATAGGTGGAGATAAAAAAAATGTGTAGTATATAAAAAAATACTCACAAACATATCATCTTAGAGTTTTAGATTGAATGTCCTATCTAGATTTTTTATATAAATTTTATGTTAACTCGTGACCTTTTGAATTTGCAGATATTTATTTAAATAAAGACTTTATTTGATATGTTCATTATAAGAACTCAAAAAAAAAAAAGTAAAATTGAGATTAAAAAAATTTAAAACTTTTTTAAAATCAAGTTTAGTCTATAATAACACATGTTCTTGCTTTTGTTATTTTTAACATAAAATCTTAAGACTCAATGTGTATGAGTTTTTGTTTTTTATTTATACATTTCAATTTTATCATTTTTATTTAATATGAGACTTTTAAACTTAAAAATAAAATGTTTTTAAAAATTGAAAGTTTAAAAACGAGTTCATAGTAAATAGATATATGAACAACTATAAATACAAAATTAAGACAATTACATAAATCACCACAACTATTATAACCATTATTTACGAAAAAATCTTACATAGACTATAGAATTTGCGTCTTTGTAGTAATAGAAAACAAAAACAATGTTATATTTTAAAGAAGAGAGTTAATATAGTTTTTGATCTTTATCTCTTTGATATAAGAAGTAAATATAAAGAATACTTAAAGTTTTTATTTCAATAGGTGACTTGTATACTCGTCTATGTGTTATAAAAGTCACATAAGGTATTAAATTTATAATTAATATTTGATTAGTAATTATTAGAGAAGAACTTAATGTAACTAAAAGTTAGAATAAAACATCAATATAAATACTTTTATGTATAAATGGTTGGTTATTACACTGTTTAATATTCATGCCAAAAAATTTATTTTCTATTTAATCTGTGTCTAAAACTTGTCATGCCAAAACATCAATATAATCTGTGTCTATATATATATATATATATAAAGTTAGTTTTTTTTTCTTATAAACGAAAATAGTTCATTTAACTTAAAATGCTAT
This sequence comes from Lablab purpureus, assembly GCA_030347555.1. NCBI lineage: Eukaryota > Viridiplantae > Streptophyta > Magnoliopsida > Fabales > Fabaceae > Lablab > Lablab purpureus. The sequence continues at coordinate 5,139,224 of CM059260.1, forward strand.
TTATCAACTTTCTTTTAGATGCCATATTACTTACATACATATTAACAATCAAGTTATTTCTTTGGGTGGTAACTGGTGAAGGAATAAATAATTTAGTTCACTATACTTAAAGGCATATAAATGTGTTTTGTTGATTATAACATTATCTATGTACACTGTCAGCTGACCTAACTCTTTTTAGTTACAAACTAAGAAAAAATAAGAAGTGGATCAATAATTTAACTAGACTAATGTTTTCTGCAAGAAAAACATAATTAAGAGGAAAGATTTGGTTAAAAGTAATTAGTCAATTTTTTCAATAAAAATAATTATCAATAAAATTAATAAATACTTCATATTACTATAGTAAAAAAACAAAAAAAAACATTCTTTTAATTAAATAAAAACCACATATTTATCTCATTCTAAGAGTTTAAAAGTTCTTGTGTTCATTAAAAGGGTAATATCATGTAACAGATAAAAATATAATCTAAAAGGTTTGATAATCTGACTAAATCTCAACTTTAAAATAAGAATTATATTTGTTGGGACATATTGAGAATATTTGATATTCTGAGATGATAAACAACTTTATCCAAAGACTTAAAGAATTGAGTTTATGCGTTGTTCCTTTTATACTATTCATCTTTATCCAAACTCTACAGTTGAACTCTTGGCAATATTGATAAGAAATGGTGAAGGTTTACGTGAGTAGAGTGTTGTTAATACAATCCGTCCGATCTTTAGGAGACAGTAGTAGAGTGTTGTTATATGAATGCTGTCATTTGGGACCGTATTGAATCCATTTCCTAAAACTTAACATTGGTGTAATAGCGAGCAAGAAAAGTACACCTGCCTCAAACGAATTTGATTTAAAGTTTTACTGCAGAAAGACCCACATTAATACTCTTTTAATACATTTTCAGCCCCATATTAACCACATGCAGAGAGGCATTTAAGACCCACATTTTTGCCCACCAACTACCTTAATAGTGAGTGCTACAGAACATCACATATTACAAAATTAAAGACAGTATGGGGGCACATTATGAACTGTGATGGTGGCATTTGTTGAAGTTTATGGGAGATAGAAGGGCAAAGAGATATCGTTAGAGCTATATGAACCCCACCTATCTCCTTCCTTCATCCTTCACAATCTCATAGCAAACGCTATTTGATCATAATATCAGAAAAAAAGAGAAAATGAATCTAGTGTCTGCAGAGATCAAGGCCAAAGCCGAGGTGTACCGTGGAGATGAACTTGGCCAGGAAAAGACCAAGTTGCTGCTGAAGGAGGTAGGGCTACCCAATGGCCTTTTGCCCTTGAAGGACATTGAGGAATGTGGGTACGAGAAGGAAAGTGGGTTTGTGTGGCTGAAGCAGAAGAAGGCCATAAACCACAAGTTTGAGAAGATTGGGAAGCTCGTGTCCTATGCAACTGAGATCACCGCCTATGTTGAGGTTGGTAAGATAAAGAAGCTCACTGGTGTGAAGGCCAAGGAACTCTTGATCTGGGTCACACTGAATGAGATCTTTGTTGATGATCCACCCAGTGGCAAGATCACATTCAAGACCCCTACGGCGTTGTTCAGGACATTCCCAGTCTCAGCTTTTGTGATTGAGGAGCCAGTTAAGGAAGTGAAGAACAAAGATGAAGAAGACAAGGAAGTGAAGAAGGAAGAACTGAAGGAAGTGAAACAAGTTGGCAGTGCTGTTGAAGTCCAAGAGGTTTGATTCTTCCTCTGGTGGCTGCTATGGCTGTGTATGAGTAATCACTGTTATATGATAATAAGTCTATTATTCTATATAGGTTTTATGTCTAAGTTGTAATGCTTTCCATTTAGCTGGGCTCTAGCTAGCTATGTATCAGTTATATTGGCATAGCTACTAGCTATCTGCACCTTGAAAGAAAAAACAATGCTCAAGTTATAAAATTTTTATCAGTATTAAATTTATTCTCTTTTGTTTCAGATATGATTTCACATTTTCTTAATTACTTGAAATAGATCCCTCACTTTCCTATTGGCTTTCAGCACCTTGCAGTGCAGTAAACAGCTCTCATTTTCATGCTTTGGAATAAATATTACCTGTGCTCAATGGAGAATAATGGACATACTTTAAGCCCGATATTTCTTTTTGTACGTACTTAGCAGTGGGTTTACCAAATAAGAAGCAAATCTATGGGCTATTTCGCAGATTTTCTTCGATTTGAAAAACTTATTAACGAAGTGATTTGCACATTTCTGATTAAAATGTGGTGTAATGAGAAAATGAATCTGGGATACCATTCTTTATTTTAAATATTATTAGAATTTGATTTTGATACATCATTATATTTACATTATCAATTACTTAAAAATGATTGATTAGAGTGATCCTTCTCTAAACCTATTTTCGTTAAAAAAAATAATTGAAAATGATCTCAAGTGACTTTATAAATAATTTTTCCAAAACCCAATATTATTAAATTGTTTGACAATTTATTATTAGATGAGATAAAAAAACATCTGATCATTTATAATTGAGTATAAAAAACATTTATGGTGTCATTATATTCCAACTCTCTAGGGAGAAGTGTGACGTGAGAAAGAAATATATTGAAATAAATTTCAACCCATTAACCTTCTTTTTTCAAAAAATGAAAACTAGAAAAAAAAAACCACACTTTCACACAATAACAAGATTGCATGGCAAAAACATCAAAAGATTGAACAAGGCCGTTCAAAAGAAACTGCAGGATCACAAGTCTTAAATAAAAGGGTGCATAATTTTAAACTTAGTTTATTTATTATTTAAACTGTAAGCTTTACTTTTAATGATTGGGCATCATGCAGTTAAATTTAAACCGCAGAGAATCCTGATCTAATTAAATGATGTATAGACAAGTTTCCTTAGTTTATTGATTATCTTTATTTCGGGTACACTTAAGGAATTATTCCCTTTGTTTCTAAATAAGAGTAATTTTAGAAAAATAATTTTGTTTCTTTTTAACTGTCGTTTGTAAAGTTTAAGATTGCATTAATTGCTTTTTACCAATTATACCTTTACTTTTGAAAATATCAATAACAATTAAATTCTTTCTTTTATGAGACTTTAAATAGTCTGTTGCTTATATCAACTAATTACTTAATACAGTAATTTATTATTTCTATCTTTTCATTTACCTTCTCTTTAATCAATAAAATGTATTTAATTTAAAAAAAAAAGACGTTAGAGTGAAATTATAAAGAAAATAAAAAGAAAAGTTGGTACTTACACAGAAAAATGAAGACAGAAGTTGACAATTATATCATAGAAAGAGTTGAAGACTCCTTTGATAACACACATTGAAAATGTATCTTCAATACTTATTGGTAGAATGATAATTTTTTTAAAATTTAGATTCAATATATATATATATATATATATAGTGAAACTAAGAGTGATATGAAATTTTTTTGTGGGAACAAAAATATTCTTCAAATTTTTAAATCAAAATTTCTGGTGGTGAAAATTTTCAGATTAAAAATTATAGAAGAAAACTTATTTTCATGGAAATAAGAAAAAAAAAATTCATACATATATACTGTATCGTTGAGAATTGAAATTTTTTTTTTAAGTGGAGAAAGAATACATTGAGTACTCTTTATTATACTTTATTATAGAGATAAAAAGAATATACTCTTTTAACCTTAATGACAAGGGTATTATTGAAAAAAAAAATTAAAAATTTATTACAAATACTAGAAGTTATTACTTTTGGTATGTGTATCAAAACCTTAAACGACTCTTATTTAGAAACCGAGGAAGTAATTTTAAAATGTCTAAGGAATACATATCATGTACTCATATTAAGTCTCCTATTGAGATGTTTAACCTCCAACTAATTAAGGAGACACATTCTAGGTCCTAACAACGAACACTTATCCACTTTTAATAAACCAACATTAATGCGCCAAAAGGAAAGTCGAGCGAAAGCAATAAACATATTGGACTTTTCTCTTACAGAAAAGAGTAGCTATGTACTTTTCATTTCGTTAATTCGAAATAAATACTCACAATATACGTCACATAATACTAATAATTGTAGGATATATTAATAAGTTTTTTTAATAAAAACTCTCTTTTTATGACTTATCTGTTTTTTCAAGGGCAATATATGACGTTTGTGGAAAAATATTTGTGTCACGTAGCAAATCGGCACGTCAGAACAGAAAATATTTGTGTTACACTTAAGCTCAAATTGCAATTTCGACAGAATATGTACTGGCTATACTTACCAGAAAAACGTCAAAGTCAATGTCTAAAGCAAAATTAAATAATCCAGAATCTAAAGTGGGCATATCAGGTGAGATGAGTTCGTGTTTGGATCCAAATGAACTGGTGAGCCTCCACGAGTGACTGAACCAAATCCGGGATTTTCTTCTACCTCTTGCTATCTTCAGCCTTCACAACTTCATCGCCTGAATTTTTTACCAAAAAACATTGAAAGGTAGTGATCATATATTTTTTGATGAGTTAGTAATAACTTGAAATGCAACTGTATGTCAATTACTCGTCTTAATCAACTAGAACATAACAATCAAATACATGTTATCTCTTTATCAAAAAAGACTATCAAATCAAGTCAAGAGATCACTCTCCTCCTAAACTTAGTTTTTTTGCAAAGTATGCAAGGTTATATAGTCTTAATTTTGATGAACTGAGGTTACAACGCATGATATATTAAAAAAAACACCTTCAATCTTGAACAACCTTGTCCATTATGTCAACATCAAATATTGATCTGCAACGTTAATAATCTATAACTAACAAGTCATGAACGATACTTTAATTCTATCGATATTATACATTAGTACATCCCTGAACTCGTTATCTAAGGTCACAACATGATTTGTCAGATGAGGATGCAAAACTAAGCTAACAGCCATAGATGCAAATTAAATTTTTGGAGTAAGTTTATTGTTCCTGCAGAGAACAATATGTATTTGTCTCTTGGATGCAAGTGGTAGAGGGGGAAGGGAAACTAAGCCAACAGTCATAGATGTACATCAAATTTAGAACAAGTTTGGATGTCGTTCCTGTAAAAAAAAATATAGCAGCTGACCCAAAAACATTACAGTAGGATAGCAGATAGCAGCAATTCTGAATTTTTATTAGCTTATGTCATCATACTATATACATATAAATTCTCAAAAATATCAAGGCTAATCAAAGTTCGGAAAATTCATATTTAATATAAAAAGACAGAGGTGGATTAAACAACAGACTACCATACCCTAGTTCTATAAGACTCCTTGTTATGGGAAGAAAGTGAGGAGAATAATTGTAAGCATTTATACCCTTGCATATATGCAAAGAGGTTGAATCCAAATTTAAACTCATTAACAATTCGTCAACATGATGCGACTCTACAGTTAAGTCAGGGCTTAATTTCATGTCATCTATCATTTTCACCATTGCAGTGATAAGATTAGAGATTGAAATCTCCAGAATGGCACAAAAGCCATAATGTTAATGTTCATAGAAGTCTTTTAGAATCAATGCATGGCACTACAATTGCAACTGGTATTTGGGTCCACTGCAGCAGCAGTCAGCGCTGCTCTGCTTCGCTACACCACTACAGTGACACTATTTAAAACCTTGATTCTGACCTACTAAGCTTTATCACTGACTTAATTTAAGTTAGTAATTATACCAACATGATTAAATGGCAAACTTTTTTTTAAGAAATCATCACATGAGAATGAATCTTCATAAACTGAATTTTCACATGTGAATATCCATGCATACCTTAGAAGGCATAACCCATTTGCCATGAATCCAGTCCTGGTGCAACCTCAGATGGGAGTGCTGAAACTCTAGTTCCTCATCAGAAGACCTGAAGTAAACTACATATTTGGAATCAGTAAGAACTTTAGAAATCACACCGACCCACCAACCGTCATTGTACAGGGCATCAACTTCATCAAGAAGACTAAATTGACCATCAACAATAGTATCTGGTGGAAAAGGTCTCATGTGCAAAACATCAATCTCCTCTCTCAAAAGGTTAGAATCATCATCAGCTAAAAGTGTCTGGTACTCAACAACGAACTTGTCATTTCCCTTTGCCTCAACAACAGTGGCAGCAAACCAAGCTCCACTGAACCCTTCTTCGTCACTGCTAACCTCAACTATATCCCCAAGGCCAAACTCCTTGGCCTTCACAGCTTCATCAGACTTCACATTCTGTGTAACCAACACTTTTTTCTTTTTCTTCCATTCATCATTATCCTATAGTTAACAACGACCGTCATGATAACGTTAAACTATTATCAAATTAGGCCTACCATAAAATTTGCAGTTTATAGGGTATTCTCTAATGCAGTAAATAAGAATAAAATTAAGGTGAATCATGCCTGTTTGAATGGTGGGACCCAATCGTAATCAAACCATTCTCGATGGATTCTGAGTTGTTCCTTGGAAAACACTAATTGTTCCTTTGAAGCCCTGAAATAAACCGCGAACCTGTCATTCTCTAATTCCTGGGTTATGAAGCCCTCCCACCAACCATCGTTGTAGAACGCGTCAACCTCGTCACCAAATTTGAATACCGGGCCTGCCTCCAGTGGGAGAATGGGCCGCAGCTGACGGATATGTAGGATTTCTCTCAAACGCTTTGAACTTTCCTCGTCTGCCATCAGGTTGTGGTACTCTATTAGGAACTTGTCAGAGGCAAGACTGCGGATTACCGTGCCGGAAAACCAGGAGCCGCGGAAGCCTTCATCCTCGGAGCTGACTTCCACGACAGTGCCAGGTTTGAAGAAGGCGTTGGAGGAAGAAGCATCTTTGGATTTAGGTGTGCGCACCATTGTACTCAAGGGTTTAGGGTTTCACCGCGCGTCAGTTGCAGAAATCGAACGGAACGGAATAAGAGAGAGAGAGTCTTTTATAAGTACAATTGGCGGGAATGTGAAGGGACTAGTCTCTTTTTCTGCACTTTCCATTAATTATTTGTTATTATCCTTCTGTTATGTGGATCCTAAAAGAAGTAGTTCTCTATTATTATAAAATTTGAGATTCACTAAGAAAATAAATTTGTGATAATGGAGATATTTGAAGTGCTAGAAAATATGTACAATGAATGCTATAAAAGAGTGAGACTAGAATCACATTTGTCTTTAGCTTTGAATTTACTCTTAACCATTCTTTGATGAAGCATGAGAAATTACACAAAGATATATAGCATTGAAAGAACAATAAATGGTGAGACTATAAAAGTAATCCCTTTTTGAAACCATAAATCTTTACTGGCATTGGGAACAAACACATCAACCACCCATTGGTGAGATATAAGGTTAGATGTTAATAGTCACAACACACGCATGTGACACCATGTTCATGCAAGTGTAGAGCATGTAATATTAATGGTTTTAGGTTTTTTGAAAAATGGAAAATCCTCTATGACTTTAAGAATTTGTTTTGTTAAAATATATAAATTAAAAAAAATGCAAGAATGTTCTGTAAAGTTCAACCTAATTTTATTAGAATCAAATCCCTATATCATCATCACCTTAAAGATATTGGAAAGAAAATCAAATTATTTTATAACTAACTAAGTAATTATAAGTATATATATATAATTGTGTATAGATAATATAATATAATATAATATAATAAATTATTTTTTAAAATCTATTTATAACGATCTTTAAACAAGGTATAAATCCATTTTGTATGAATATTAACATATTTAATTTTGTTTCTTTATAATTACTTTTTGTTATTAAATTAAAGAGAACATTTAATTTATATATTTTAATGCAATGTTAACTAACATACCTATATTTATTTATATTTAAGTGCTATTATATTTTCTATTTATTATTGTAATTATTTTTTATTTTTATATTAATTAAATTAAAGATATAATTAGAAAAAAATGTCTTCTTAAAATTTTTTAAATGATAAAAAAATTGTTAAGAAAAACCAATCAGAAAACAGAATTACTTAACAAAAATAAATAAATATATTGTTGTAATACGTTGTAACAAAATTTAATATAACAGTAATAAAAAAAATAAATTATTATTTATAGTTATTTAAATAAATTGATTAGTAAGAATGAATTTTTTTTAATGATACAAAATTGGATTTTTTTTCATGTTGAAAGAGATGGTATGTAGTACTAGTTAGAATTATCAAATATTTTAAATTAATTATTTATTATAAATAGTTTAAGATACTAAAATAAAATAAAATGAACAAAATCATAATAACTAAAAGTTGAGTAAAAAAATTTAGAAGATAAATACAAAACGTGAATATACTTTTGGAAGCAAGAATAGTTAAGAGGTCCGATACTCATACTTTCCATCTTAACGACTTTTCTACATAAAAAGAATATATATTTTAGCATTGAATATGAAAAAATGATCCTTAAATGTGTACAAAAGATTTAACTCATTGTTATACTATAATACCAAAATAGACTTTAATTAACTGTAGAATTGATTCTTCAAAATATATTTTAATGATAAAATAATCTCACAACTTAGTCATTGAGTGTAACTGTAGACTTGTTACACATCCAAGGAATCAAATATAATTTTTTTTAAGTTTAAATTAAGAGTGTCTCACAGCACCAGATGCAGTCATATTATAGGCTAAATCAGATTCATATCAACATCTTTTCTATCACACACATCTTCATTGGAAGAAACAAATCTATTCCCAATAACCAAACTGCAAATCTGGTCTTTCAATTCAATCTAACTCCTTCCCGAGTCACTTTTATTTTTAATACTTCTCCTCAATTTTTTGAAGCTAGCAAAATCAGCACAGTTTTCTTCAGCAGCATAAATATGTGATAACAAGGCACAAGTTCCTGTCCTAATTGGCTTCACTTTCAAAGCCTTCAAAACTGCTAATTTGGTCAAACTGGGTTGTTTTATGCAATTTACAGACTCCCAGAAGGGCTGCCCAGATAGAAGCATCTGGTTCAAATGGCCTAAGCTTCCTTCACTTTTCAACACGATCGAGCAAATCCATAAATGATAACAGTTGGTCATTAATCTAAAATATCTCAGTCCTTCCTCCACTAGTCCAGCATGGCTACAAGCAGTTAGAATTTTCATAAACACCATCCTATCTGGTTTAATACCTGATACTACCATTTCATTGAAAAGCTCAACCACCTTTTTTACCATATCCATGATCCCCATATTCAATTATCATTGAAGTCCAGAACCAAATTTGTACTCAGCATTCTGCTAAATATTTCATGTGAATCCTCCATATTACCACACTTGGCATACATATACATTAGGGCATTAGATATTTCTAAGTTGTTATGGAGGATTTTATGAATGATTGCACCATAAAGCTGTTGCCCACAATACAGAACTGCCAAGTTAGCACATACAACTACCTGGTAAAGGAGAAGCAATCTGGATTAAAACCTTCTGAGACCATTTGCAAAAATATGCATAGAGAGACTCTGCAATCCAATGCTTCAAATCCAGCTATCAAAGTATTCCATGTGATGATATCTTTCTGAGTCATTTCAGATAATAATTGTTTTGCCTCAGAAACAGAATGACACTTGCAATACATGCCCAATATATGGAATTCATGACAGGAAGGTTGGTCTCAAATCCATTTTTAACCACTGCAGCATGTACCTGCTTGCCCATAAAACCCAAATCAAGAGAGGCAGAAGCTCTAGCTGCAATTGAGAAGCTAAAGGGATTCAGTGCTCCTTCCTCCTGTTTGTACTAATTAAGACCACTAATAAATAAAACAAATAAGTGAAAATAGGCTTGACTTTAAAACAAGGAAAGAGGAGTAAAAGAGAAGTTGGAACATTTGTCCAGAAAACTCTAAAACCAAACAATCATTTAGTTTCATTACAATTAATCATGAAAGTAAAATCCAATTGAATCAATCCAATCCAGTCAATAAAGAAAGATTACGTTCGTGCTTCAGCCTTTATTTGATTTGATTCGATATAAAAACGAAGAAATCTCATTGTTGCGGGCATGCCTAGGTACCATCTGTATACTCGAGAGACGAGTTGACAGGAAGAGAGTAATAAAACATGGTCAGGTCATCTGGATCATTTCATCGAGCGATCAAGAAATGCAATCTTGAGATAAGGAAAGGAATTTCTTGAGTTAAGGAAAGGAAACAAATTAAGTTTGAGTCAAAATGGATACTAAAAGTCTAAATACAAAATGTACTCTCCTATACAAAATTCTAGTTTCCTGTAAAATTTATAGGAAATAGTTCCAATCTCCAAAATCCACGTTTCACATATGTAAATTGAAGGTTCTCCAATTAAGGAATCTAATAAAAAATGAATAGGCTAAATAGACAAATGCCTGATCAGAAAAATATAGAATACAACATTTACTCAGGTACAATTTAATACAAATGTTAAAAAGTATAGGTAAATGTAAATAATAAGATGAAGAAAAAGTATTTAAAAAATGCAATAAAGCTCTAAATAAGAATACAAAATATATGATATCATTACTATGTGACCATGAAACGTATTTGGGGATGGACTTCCAAATGTGCAACTGTTAAAATTTCGCAATCACCTGTCATGTCTAAGTTGATTCGAGGTATATTTGATGCTTTTTCCTTATCATTAGAGATAAGTTAGTTACATGCTAAACTTTTGTAATGATCATGATCTTTAAGATCCCTTGACTTTAGTTATGTGTTGTCATGGAATAAGCTTGTTTGATTGAGACCTATTCGACAGGGGACTGGCTAATTGGCCTTCATGAACTTGGCCTGAAGTCAGGAACACATAAATTTTTAGAATAATTATTGAAATAATAATTACTTGATAAGTTTGAGAACTCGGTATTTCTTTCACAACATCATCTATTATTTTTAGTCAATGGTTATAATTATGGTGAATTCTTAATCTTAATACACGACAACCTTGGCTACATGATTAGTCATGTCCTTTAATCTTAAGACCAGTGATGAGAAAATGAAGTCAAAGACACAGAAGTACAAGGTATAACAATTGTATAGTGAGATAAAGAAACTCATTATAAAATGCTGCAAAGGAGCAACTGTATATTGAGAAAAAACAATGTGAATATTAGTTCGTATACAAACAAGAGGACGTGCTTTTAACCTTCTATCCCCTCATTGTTGAAAAAAGTAAGAATTGCCATCCTAGAACAAATGAACGCTTTCTTAACCATAATTACAATAACGGAAAATATGTTAACCTTCTGATTTAACTTTTCATATAAGCTACCAAAGGCATAAAATAAATATATGATCCCCTGAACTCTATGAATTTCACACTACACAAGGTATTCATCATACAAGAATCTGAGACCTCGCAGCACCACGGGAACACCTTTTCCTGCCATTCTTGCTAAGTCCACAAACACAGATGTCTAGAAGCTCGTAATCCTCCTCCCAGAATAACCTGGATGCCATCTCATGATCTTTTAAAAGCATCTTGGATGTGAGGAAACCAGCTATGGTCCATGTTTGATACATCCGGGCTTGTTTTCCAATAAATTTTCCTGTGCGTGTATCATAGTATTCAGGCCAAGAATCAACTGGCAGTCTCTTCTCAGCCAAAGCAACTGCTTTGTGGGCAAGTTCAATTCTCCCCATTTTGATGCATGCCAGCGTGAACTGAATATGAGATGAGGTACAACGAATATATCAGAAATTAAAGCAACATTTCATGACTTGACAGTATGCAAGGTCCCAGCAACAAAACTGGCAAATAATTTTGTTTCATTTATAAACACATTTGCTCTCAATTAACAATCCGAGAAAATAATCTCTCCAGATATTTTTCTCTTACCTCAGGTTCTGCAGTGTATGGTTTTAATTTCCAGAATGAGTTTCTATTGGCGGCCTGGTAAGTACTCCTCCCATACTTATTATTCCCCATTGAGTTCAAAAGTTTAGGTGGTAACAAAGCGGATAGCCAACAACACATCTTAGTTTTCCTTAAAATACACCCATTGCAATCAGAAAAAATTTACCTGCCACAGAAGGGTTGGCCAAGATCCACCATTGTGATATGACCAAGGGCTGCAAAAAGTTAAGAACGTGGTTTTAGTTAAGATGCACACAGTAGAAGCAATTCTGACTACAAAGACAAACAAATTATAAAAAATGAATTCAATAAATGTACTCCACACTAAAAAAGAATCAAAGTTCTCAGGTCTGCAAAAAACAAAAAGGAAAATTATGGTAAGAACTTACGTATTCTTTGGGTCACAGCCAGTAGTTATGCGCCACTCTTCATTATCCAAGGCAGGATAACATATCTTAAGAGGCATATGACCCACAAGATCATCCCATTTTGCTTCTATCAGATTTAAAATAGCCTGGTTCTGTCTTGGGGTGCCCAATGATGAGACAATGGACCAAAGATTTCCAAGTGTGAAAAACCTGAAGTCCATGTGAGCTGGCTGCAAATTGCCAATCAAATATCCACCTTCTTCTGGAATCCAATCCATTAACCACGGTGGAATTTGTTCTGGATAGATGTTGAATTTATTGATGGCATCCATGGAGTACTCTTCTGTTTTATACCTGTATATTTCATTAATCTTTTTCATGTCCACCCAATAATATTCTCTAATGTGGAATGACAGAGCACTGAGTCGGTTGTTAATAGCTCTAATAAGATTATCGGTTCCCTTAGTCACAACAAGCATCTCACGCGAGCAGCGGAGAGCTGAGTAAAATAATGCCTGAAAAGTAAAACTTGCCACAGTTAAATGGAGGGATAATAAATGAAAAAAGAAGAATTACAATGAAGAAACCACGTTGCCTGAATTCCGAGTTTTATCTCTTATTTAGCAAAGACAGATTAATGTCAACGGAACGGGAGCATATAATGATAGACGCATAGACTAGGCCAATTTCAATGGTGTAATACAGAGCATTTTTCAATTTTAAACAGAACAGACGAAAAGAACAGCATGATTTCCAAATACATATTTAGCACCTACTATGAATAACATAACAATGAAAAAGCATAGCATAGTTCAACTGACTTGGATCTCAAGGGGGTGACCATGAATGCCCATTCTCCTGTCTATCATGCAAGAGCCATCAGTGACTAGCAGAGAAGGAAACATATCGAAACCATCTGTTAAACACAAGTTAAGGATCATTTTTAAGCCTGTTTGAACATCCGCTCTATCTTGCAAGCCGCAATCTCCAGTGAGCTTCCCGTAAGCCCGCAAGAGGATGATCCACCACAATCCTATCGAGAAAACAAAACAGAGATAATGAATGAAAGTTTTTTTTTATACTACTCGAATAATATTTTTCAGAATTCTCATTGTGTACAACTCTAGCAATTTTCAACATATTCCACTATGGGAAGTATTTAAGAAACTGCTAAATAATCAAACTACTAACCTGAATCTACAGGTGCAACGCGACCAATAGCTGATTCCCCAAAATCAGGATCTAAAACTTCTTCATGATTATCTTCGTCAAGAGCTACAGTTCTAACTTTGAAACTTGCGGGCATCAAGCCTTGCCCTGGACTGTAGCAGTCTACTGTTTTCTCCCAACTCTTTTAAGAAAAATATGTAATATTAGCAATCAGTATTCACCAAAAATTTTAAACACTAAATGACTTTTGTTCGACAAAAACACTTTCTTTCTGGATCAATCAAGTACAGACAGAACACTGAACTATAAAATCTATTAATCCAAAAAGGAGTACTAGTCACTCTTTCTAGAATGTTCTCTACTATTATTAGAAGCAACGAAATCATGAAACTCGTTAAATAAGAAGCGAGACCTATAACAATTTTGTGATGTCCAATAAAATTTTACCAAGAGTAAAGCGTATGTTGTCAACATTTTTATTCTTCTAACAGGGAAGGGGGTTCAAGTGATGGCCTGCCAGTCATTTAAAGGCTGGACATTGAAAGAACATGATTGAATTATGAGGTGTCTGACTCTAAAAGGGTAAATTACCTGCAACTGCAAGGTGTGAAGAAGAAAGTTTTTGACAATCTCACTTTCTCCTCTAAGCAAGAAAGCAAGTGCTGAAGGGATAAAATCCCTAAGAAAGACCTGATCATAATTCAAGGGAAGCTTGTCACCAGGATCATTTGCAGCCACAGTCCCCACAGGGTTGCCACAATAAGTCACAACGGCGCCCTGCAACAACTTCCATGCTTGTTTTTCCACCTCAGACTCCTCCCATTTACTCTTCTCCACACTCACATTCACTTCATCACCTAAATTTCTCTCATCTGTAACATCCTCATGAGCACTTTCCATCACCAACGGCTTCACGTTATTCATGTCACCCTGTACGTAAATCCTCTCAAAATTGTTGTCATGGCCACGGGTCTCCACAGAGGTTGAGCAATTTCGAACCTTGAAGGTGGATACGTCCCTGTTGGATGTGATTAAACCAAAGGGCATTGATAAAGGGGCGAAATTCGAAGAGGTATGGCCAAAAAATTTCTGTGCAATACCCTTTATGCGATGCATTGGCAAAGGGTGGTGATCGGCGTGGTAATGATTGAAAAGAGGTTTCAGCGAATTGTTAGCAATAGAAGGAGTGTTATCAGAATTCGCAAGAGTGGACAGAAAAGGCGATGAGTTCTGAGAACCAATGAGAATCCTGCGAATGGATTTCATGGCGCGGTTGCGAATAAGGGCAATTGTGTTCATCATGACAAAGAAACGGGAGTGGCAACAGAGACGAAATCTAAGGAATTTTTTTGTGAGAAATATGTTAAATAGGAAGGTATTAGCATTGGGGGTGTGATGTTTGTAAGAATGGGAGAGAAGGTTTGGGTTGAGAGGTTATGGGATCATGGCATGTGGGCTGAAGGCGGTGCAGCTGCCGGAGAGGAACACAAAATTCTTCTATACCTTTTCATTTTAGGACATGAATAGGTTATCCAAACATTAGTTTTAAAATATTTTAGTCTTCCTTAATTATTACTTTCATATATACACACTTCAATGTGTTGATATTATCACCTCCCATTCTAAATTTAAATACATTTCTGTCATTGTTGTTTATGGTAGTGTATTTTCTTACTTTGGTGGTCCTAATGTCACTACAATTTTCCCAAACCTTGCAAATTTGCCTGAAATCATCTGAATAGTTGCATGAGATAAATATGAATCAAGAAATGGTAGTCATTACATGATTATCAACTTAGATCAAAATAATTTGACAACTCGTCAAAGTAAAAGAATTATCAATATCACCACTAAAAAATTAGTCTGAGTGGTAACTAATTCAATGATTTTAAATTAATATTAAAATTAAAGTGTTGTAAATGAAAAATAATAATTAAAAAAAATAAGATTTTCTAAAAAAATATAAAATTCACTTATAATAAATCAAGTTGTGAAAACAGATTATATAGTCTAATTTGCAGTTTAAAATAAGTTATAATTTTTTTTAGTCTCATCCTATGATAAGTTTATAGATTTAAAAAACATTTTTTTTAATTAAAAATTAGAAGAATTATAATTATATATAAAAAAATATTATATATTATTATTTAAATATTTAAATTTTTAATATTCAACAAACATATCATACAACAATATTATATATCTTAATTTAATATTATTTTTTTAACAATAATATATATATATATATATATGTATAATAGACAAGAAAACAAAAAATTTATATAAAATTATTCATAATTACAAAGAACAAATTGAATCAATAAAAAAACTTAAAATATAAAAAAAATAATATCATATTTAATGGTAAAAAAACATTTTATCTAATAAATAAAAATAACATAAAAAAACTCTTCATCTAAATTAATTTTTCTCTACTACACTATTCAACTTATATTTTATAATTGCATGCGTATCTTTCTTAAACAAAATTTATTATTAAAATATAATTAATATAAAAACATAAGACAATTAATTATATTCTAAATTTTATATGAAAATGAAAATATTAAATAATTTCTTTTTTATGTATTGTCTATAAAATATTTTTTAATGTAATATTATATAAAATATTTTTATTATTTGTTCTATATTCATGTTATTATAACATAAAATATATAATTAAATTAAATTAGATAAAGATTAAGAAAAAGAACAAAAGAAAAAACAAACGAATTTATTAATTTGTGGGCAAGTATAATCTTAACCCGCACTTCAGATTAAAAGTTATTTTTATTTTAATCATTATTTTTTATGGGTTGGAAGGACTTTTACTTGCACTATTTATTTTTTCTTTCACTTTGTTACTAATACTATATGATTGTGACTTACCGAAAGCAAGTATCGAACACCATGTCTCAGTGTCTCCAAAAGAATCTTTATAGAACCTAATTTAAATTTTCCAAGTATTATAAAAAATAAAAGCCATATTTTATACAAATTATTTTTCAAAATTTGCTCATCACAAGCAAGCGTAAATTGTGATTAGTGAATCATGTTTCAAATTGAATAAAAATAAAGACACCATGTTGCAATTGAAAAAAAAAGTGTTCAACATAAAAAAATTGAAAAAGGTGTTGAGAAAAACAGTCTTGTCAGGTGTCAATTCCCAATTATTCTTGGATCTGCTGCCCTGGTGAAATATTTTGAGTTTAAGTACAATTCCGAAATCAAGCTTTTATTTAAAATAAAAATGGCAAGAATCGTATCCAAAATTACTTAAATTTACAAGTGATAAAATTAAATGATAAATACGTGTAATTAAAAATTTGATAAATTTATATTTCAAGTTTTAAAAAAAATATATTCACAAGAATGAAATAATACTCATATTTCAAATTGCAATAACTAATTTAATTTTAATTTTGTATTTATAATTTAATAAAAATTGAAAAATTTTGATTAAAATTTTAAAATAAAATTTAATATAGTTATTTACAATTTAGAAAAAATAAAAAATTTAATAAAAATTTTAATTGAAATTTTAAAATAAAATTTTAGTATAATCATATATAATTTGATAAAAATTAAAAATTTTAATTGAAATATTTATTTAAAATAATTAATAATTTTAATTTATAATTTATAATTTTATTAAAAAATTAATTTATTTATAAAAAAATTAATTAAATTTCAATTAATTTATTTAATAATAATTAATATGAATAAAAATAAAAAATTAAAAAAATTAATTATTTTTATTAATTCATGAAAATTTGTCAAGCCTATGCATATTATGTTATAACATGTTATTACGGATCTTTCAACAAAATTTTTCTGTTAAAAGTGAAGAATTTTCAAAATTCGTGCTTTTTTCAATGATTACTTACATTTAAATTCAAACTTTCTTAGCAAATCTCTCCCAACTTTCCATCAGCGGTTTCAAAGAGGGCCTAAATCTTAAATCTTGAAGCACAAATAATACACGTCTACCTCTTTTATTATGAGATTAAACTATTTATGAAAAAAGCTACCCCTTCCTAATGTACAAACATTTTTTTTATAAAAATGTATAAACAAAATTAGATAGAGATAAGATGAAATTAAGAGCATGAACAATTTGTAGATCCAAACAAAGTACGAAGATACTAACTAAATAAGAAATGCAGAGGTTTTGCACCACCTGGTAATAGGAAGAAGAAAACATAAGGTTCAGCAAAGAATAACTCATGACTAGAGCAAAACATTATCTACTTACTTTTCAAAAGAAACCAACTAATGTTACTACAGGCAATAAAACTTCATATCCACACTATACATATGACTTATGGTAGATCCTAGATTATGATCTTACATCAAATTGACCTGCCCGAGTAAGAGCTCTAAAACCTTTGTAAAATCGGTATGGTACATTCTTCAAATCCAGTTTATCTATTTGCAGACCAGAAAGGGCGACACCCATAATCCTAAAACCCACTTGAAATGAGGGAAAGACATGAAGGCGCTCCAAACCAGTTTCAATCATCATTGTTCCAGACATGGAAGGGGCTTTATCTTTTGGAATCCGACCAATGGACCATATGCATGTCTAGTATAAGAAAGAATAAAACGAGTTATGTTAGTATAAAAATTTATACCGTCAATCAGTTAGAAATCATCATTTTAAAGTAGTTATTGTAAAAATCACTGCAATCACTTTCCAATGGTTTTGTAATTGGATAACAGTGTAAAAACTTTTTTATATCATGTATTCACTATTTACTAATTATACTGCAAAAGTAGACCATAGAAGCTTATCTTTGATGATTTTAATTACTTTCAAGTTTCTAGTGGATACTGCTGCTTACTACTTACTACTCACTAGAAGCATGATACTGGGGAAATTAAGTACCTTTTTAGCAAGGATGTTCACTGTTCCATAATTTGAAGTAAGGTCGGCTGATAAGATGAAAGGAGGGAGCTGAAACTGAACAGTAACAGAGTCGATTGACTTTCCAGGATCATTTCTTATTCCAACCAATACACTAAGACGACATGTCCCACCATCCGAAGTTAGCTGCGGCTTTACATATATTGGAGTGCTCTTCAACTTTCTTACTCTGAAAAGAAAAGTGCTTGAATTATTGAGAGAACGCAAAGTGGGAATACAAATATTGTGTAAACAGAGAATTCAACATTCACAATCACAACTGTATCCGTAACAACTTTTTTCATAAAAGATTTTGGTTCTTGATCCAGGAAACAAATAAGTGGATTTTGTACCTGTAACTCATAAGCTTAAATTGTCCATCAGGAGGCACAAAAGAAAGAATTTGATGAGACTCCCAAGGTCGAAAACGAACACACGGATGGAACCTGACATCATCTAGGACGGAAGGATTTGTAAATGAAAGGGTTAAATCAGGAAAACCTGAGATCCGGGAATTTACTTGAACTTCACCATATATCTCACATTTCAACAAACCTCCATCCCTGAATGAATAAAGCTCTTTAGCTGTGACTACTACGAAATAATGAAATTCTCCAAAAGATAAAAACTACAAAAGAGCGGTCTGAACATGATCTGCAATAATTTTTTACAAAAAAGGTTCCTCCAAGTTTTAGCCTCCAAGAATTAGTAATATCCCATTCACAAATCTAGCCAAGTAGATGTCCCATTCACCAAAACATTGTAACATAAGACCACAGTATCCAAAAAGTAAAAACACTATTAATATTATCAATATCAAAGTGTAATTTTAAGAAGTGATAAAGGAGAATGTGCATATAGACCTGTTAATAATCGCATCCATTTCTTCAACTAGGTCCACATATACTTCATTGTTGGAGTACTTTGGCTCTGCTGCTCTCCAGGGAATACAAGATGCAGTAGCCCTAGGAAGGGTATCACTCACATTTGAATTTCTACCAGTCACAATGCTCAAGGCTTTGTTAACCACATTTGGCGGATTAATAATCTCTCGCAGGATACTAGGTTCTGTAGTTAAGGGGAAGCCATTGTCTATCATCTCATCCAACAGCTAAAAGAATAACAAAAGGTAAACTGGATAGTTTGCATCTAATCAACAGAGACCAATTGATAAAAGCCATATCAGTAGAGATTATACTCGACACAAGTACCTCGTATACAATGACAAAGTTGTCTTTAATTATGTCTTCGTTTAAGGCCCCAAAATAATCATTGAGGACATCAGCTACCCTACAAAGGAACTAAAAATGAGATAGTTAAGAGAAAAATCAATAAGTAAACAGAGTAGCATTCATTCGGCTTCATATTATGAGTAGCAAATAATATACCTCAATGGCCATCAAGGGTGGCATTTCAACTTGCGTGCAGCCCAAAAAAGTGATTCCATCACGAAAAACTTGGAAAATGTAATGCGTATGAGAGGTAATCACTGGTTGTTGCTAAAAGTAAAATAGTTAACTGAAGAACACAAATAAATAAGGTCAATGAAATTTAAAAAATCTGAAAGAAAAAAAAAACCTTGAAGGAGTCGCCAAGTGAAATGGCTTGTTCCCAGAACCAGGCACAAATGGAGCGATCGACGCAGTGCCCCGAAAGCTGTTTCTCTAGCATTACCTCTCTTCACATGAAATAAAATTCAAATTGCAATCAAATTTAAAGAACTGAATTTGCAGGAAATAGAGCAGATTTTAAATAAAATGAAGATTAAGAAGTGTGATTTATCTTACCCGGCATCTGAGAGGAGAAATATGCACTGCAGCATCACTTTCTTTCTCAGGAGTAAACCCAAATCGGAAGGAGAATTGGCAGTGAAGAAGAGTGCGGAAAATAGTTTACTTTGATGTGAAAGAAAGGGTTATGAAACAATAAACAATGCGCCAGCTTTGCAATGATTCCATCCAGAAGAAGCTGGCAAACTTACCTCCTGACGTAGATATCCAATAAACTATTAAATTAATTTAATCTTATGTAAAGGTTCTTACACACTAAATTATCTGATTTTTAACTAATTATTACATTACTCTGCTAATTTATTAGCCCTTAAAGCTTACTGGAAATCCCAGTGTTATAAAAAAATCACTGTAATTTGTTTTCAAGTACTCACTTGACTTAATCTCAAAAGTTTGAATAAACTATATAATTTAATTTTATGAATAATTAATATTTTTACATCAATTCTGCATATTAAAAATTAAATTTATGATCATTTTTAATAATTTTATTAACAAAAATTTGTTATAAATTGATATATTCAAAATTATCAAAATGATATCGACACAGACTTTTAAATACTAAATAAAAATTATAATAATTTTGTGAAAGGGGGAAATTGGAAAGACTGGAGTTGAATTTTAAAATGAGCTCTCTCATATCATTAATAGTCATAAAAGAAAAAAGTGGAGAAAATGAAAGGAGAATGGAAGAAATAGAAGAGAAAAAAAGGAATTTATTGTATTTGGTAACCAAGAAACATAATGAATTAATAAATGTCAAGTTGGAAGGTCCTGAAGCAAAGAAATTCTACATTAAGAGGGGGAAATGAAATTGAAATCCAAAGACATAATAAGGGAGGAACAAATTTTCTTAGTTGAAATTTTGACTGGGAATAGATTTTCACCAATGAAAAGATATTAAATGTTTTCATTGAAACTATTATCTCCTAGCTACCCAGATGATTTATCTTCGCTTCTTTTTAAATCCTTCTAAATTTGATCTCAGTTCTGCATATATTCTGGTTAGTGAAACCACTGTGGCGATGCAACATCGTCATTTATAATTATCATTCATATCCATGATTCAATATCCTGATTATATGCCGTAAAGATTTTTTGCAGTCAATACTGAATATCCTTTAATGCAAAAAGAATACAAGAAAAAACATGATTTACACCTAAAAAGAACTGTTTTACTATTCGATCATAAAAGTCTCATTGAAGCCATTTCATATAAAAAGTACAAAATTTTGCACGTGCTGTATAATCATGTACAAACTTCCACCGCATCTCAATTCAACTTGCATTTCCATCTTTCACAAATCAGACGACACTGAATGCTGACTGTAGGGTAGATGAGAACCGAGAGGCAATTGTCTGAGAGGCAAATTGTTGAATCTGCTTCTTGGCATCTGAAATAAAACCAATAAGCTCTCGTATGTCAACAACCTTAAAGGAAGTAGGAGAGTGCAGCAAATTGTAGTTTACATTTTTCAAAATGAGATGAGAAAAGGGCACACTACAAGATTAAGTTTCAATAACTTCATGGTGAGATATATGTATTATACATCATAAACCATGAAAACTACTTGTTTATTATCATATACAGATAATTCCTCTTAATTTTTGAATATTAGAAGAGTGGGAGACATACATTTTAAGAATATTATCAATAAACTTACTGACCTTTTTTGCATTTGGTAAAACCAACAATATTTGCAATGCTGAGGGTCAGACAAACTCCAACAACAAGGAGATAATCAGCTTGAAGCCTTATGAGTGAGAATATTGCCAGAAAAATCCATGCAATAGCCTGTAGAACAACACAAATAAAAAACTTCAATTCTTATGTTGATCCTGATCGTGATTTTATCTTGTCGGGGGGGCTGGTATCAAGATTACAAGCAATTTTGTTAATGACAGATGGTGGTTATGGAAAGAAGCCAAAAAAGCCCATAAAAATATGCTAGATGGTGTAGCATTTCAAAGTGGAAGCAAGGTGGAAATAACAAAAATACAACACATGCAAACAATATAAAAAACTGCACAATCTAACAAAAAACTAATGTGTTAAAGAACAATGAACAAAAAATATGCAATTCATAAACTTTAGACACAGAGCACTGGACCCTAAATAAACAGAGGAGGGAAAAAATGGAGGGTGGAATCAATTTGAAAAAACGACCCAATGGATGGAAAAGAAAAAAACAGTGTCTAGCTAGAGAAGGTAAGAAGAATATGGAAGAGAAAAAAAGGGGTTCAGGGGGCATAAAAACCAAAAACGGGGAGGAAACTGTTGGGAATAGAGTCTACGCTGGCAGAGATGGATGAGGAAAGAACGAGAATGAGAGTGTGTGCTGAAAATGAAGATACAGGTCTCCTGAAGATTGTGTATTACAGTTTAACTAGAACTTACGGATCATGGGTATATCCATGAATATGGGTCTAACATGTCCGGTTAGAGTGGTGGCCCAATTTTTTTCCTCGGAATCTTCCACTACAACCATTTTTTGGCTGTATGGTGCCGTGAGCATGATGGTCACCATGCCACGACCACAAGAATCTGCTACACCATAGACTAAGTATGGCATCTTGTTGAAAGTTCGTCATGCCATCCCATCATCACATCAAAACCACCTTTCAGAAACACTGACCACAAGCACTAATACAACTATGTCATGTAAATTCATAGAGTTTTTCTCCATGTTAATTGGCACCATCCCAACCCAACTTCATAGAGAACTGATTACTTTATTTCTGAGCATTACAATCTATTTAGCATACTATTTACTCCCAACCAACACATGCACCATGTGAATGAATCTGATCAGGCAATATTATAACATAAAGCCCCCATTATCAAAACTGCCAACAACCACATTTTTTACTGTAACTCTGTAAGAATCCAAGAGAAAACTGGAATGCCATTGCATACAGCAATCAATCTATATTTACTTACCGTAAGGTACAGGGTCCACCAGAAAAGCCAAGAATCTTTCTTGTTCATCCGAGCCAATGACTGGAGGTGTAAAAATCAATATATATAAGTTGCAAGCAAGTATCTATAAAGAATTCAGGGCTCATTCTTTGCTATGTTCTGATTCAGCAGAAACAGTATATGACAGAGATATTATTTAAAAGATAAGCTTACATGGCTGCCACTGATCTAAAGAAGGAATACCTACCTCATGGTCAAGACACTCAAATTTCCAAACACTCTCACCCAGATCATTAATTTCATTCCACCACCTCAGACCAACTAAAATTCGCCCACTCACATTCTTGACTACCCAAAAATCAAGGGCAGCAAGAAGGACAGTCACGACAAAAATGATGACAAAGTTATCAATAAAGAGGGCCGAGAGAATGTAAAATGCCAAGGCTGCGGCCTGCGGGATACAAAGAAAACTTATGCCTTAATGAAATGAACATGGCTTGCATAAAAATACATGCTAAAGAGGCATCTGGATAAACAAAAAAACCTTGAAGAGGACATGGAAG
This sequence comes from Lablab purpureus, assembly GCA_030347555.1. Taxonomy (NCBI): domain Eukaryota; kingdom Viridiplantae; phylum Streptophyta; class Magnoliopsida; order Fabales; family Fabaceae; genus Lablab; species Lablab purpureus. The sequence continues at coordinate 5,162,750 of CM059260.1, forward strand.
AAGCAAGTCTTGGGATTGGCGTAGTTTTCACCCACAGGCTGCACACAGGAAAATTTAATTAATCACCTAAATCTGGAAAGAATCAATATTCAAAAGCACGATCAATCATTAAATCCTGTCCATTTTCAGTGTCCAGCGCAACGATTGAAAAATAGAGCAGAGAATAAAAGACATTATAAATCATCAAAGGAAATTAAGCGTGTATAGAGATGTTATTCGGTTAGATATTCCCAATGGACGAAAATCAAATGAACTGTCTTTGAAGAAACGACGGAAATTGAAAGAAAGAACTTAGATATCACCAGATCTAGGAATTACCCAGAAATGTAGAAAAGTAGTTGACTAACCTGGTTGGGATCCATGTGTAAAGATAGGTGAAAGAGAATGAACGAAGCTTGCAAGTAAAGAGAGACGAGGGAACTATAGCATACCAGATCTCATACCCTCCAACGAATTTCGGACCAAAATTTGTTCGCAAAACACTTTCATAAATATTTTTGGAGAGTAAGAGCTTTTTTTTTTCGAGGAAATGCAAACGGTAAAACAAAAATCGTGTTGTGCTGGAATGGGCTTTACTTGGGCTAATATTAGATATTAATTGGGCTTTATCAAGGAAATGCAAACTGTGAAACAAAAAGAGCTATGGGCTCGATTAGGCTTTACTTGAACGAACGTTAGATATAAATTGGGCCTTTTTCAAGTCCAGTTAAACGGCAAAACAAATTAGCGGGCCCGTGGGAACTTTTTAGGATATATTTTATAGTTTTTACCATTTCTTTTTCGTTTCTGATTTAGCCAAAGGATAAAACATTCAATTTGTATGTGTAATGTTCCCCTTATTCTTCGTGTTAAGATGATATGTATTTATAAGTTTTTTAAATTAATTATTTCTCACATCTTCTGGTAATGGGGCCTTAGGAATATGAGATCAAAATTATAGGGTCTAAACCCTTGCACCTTAGGTTCTATGTCGGAAACAATTAAGTCCGACATTTCAATTATCCTACATTTAAATATAAATAATCTTAGTAGTCATTTGAACTTTACATGGTTAAAACTTACTCAAAAGTACTTTCCACTTAAAGGAGTAAAAATCATGCGGATGTTAGAAGTTTACATAAATTTGTATAAAATTGAAAAGTGTGTGTAACAAATAAGCATTGAATGGTAGGTAACTACAAATCTGAGACTGTTTGTCGTGCCTACTTCTATGGTGTTAGAATTTTACTAACAAGGAAAATCCACTTTTGGTAATACAAATATTCTTATTTAACGGCACCAACACAAGCTCTTCTTAATTTTGTTTTGTTGCATATCTTTTTCTTTTTATTTATGGTCCAGAATATGAGAAATATAAAAGAAAAAAGAGGAATCTAGAATTTGACAGAATATTCTGGTGGAGGATGTTTCCTTGGTGTCGGCAGTCAGTGTCTTTTGTCAAAATTGAAGACAACACTTTTCAACCTAAAGCGGAAATGGTCGGTGTTGGAAAACAAAGCCCAAAGCGTTATCCTAAAAATATATAAAAAAAATGTCACATTTCATTTTACTATTTCAATATTCTTCATGCTGCAGCACCTTATAACATGGACTAATGTCGTATTTTTTAAATTTCTTTCAGTGACCTTACTATATTTTGTAATTAAAAAAATAAAAGGAGTCACATAATAAATTAGATTTGGTCCTTTCGTTGATTTTCCAGCAACTACCAAAACCAGAAAACGATAGTCCTAGGAAGTTAGACTAACCGCCATGTGGCTCACTCTTCACCTGACAGCGCCACCCCTCCTTTACACACGCAAAGGATTTCATGGATCCCACCAAAATACAGAGTTCGCAACAATACATCCGTTCAATGCCACGTGTCCATTAATGGTCGACGTTGCACTCGGTGGTGGATGGTATCCACTGTTTGGGGGCGGTGGCAGTTAACCTCGTAACGGATATTCTGTCTATACTCTGTTTTTGTTCTTTATCTTCCCCAGTAAGAGGTAACTTTTCAACGGTCAAATATTTACCTGCCACTGTGAACAAGATCATCAAATATTTTGATTCAGAAAACTACAATTTGTTTGTAACGATGCTAGAGTAAGCTTGCAATTGTTGGATATGTTGGTGTAAGGATCTTATTGATCAGTTAAACAAACACACATGCAACCATTATTATTGTTCTATATTGTCCATCCTTATCAAGGATTTATTACTATTACAACCTAACACCAATTAATAACACCAATAATTCACCCTGAAACAATGCTAGAATGCTCTAATGTTATAAAAATCCACAAGAAAGATAATGTAAATTAATTAATCATTTCTTTAATTAATTAACCCGTGAAAGACTATCTATAAGCGCGTCATCGACCATACATATCCGTTATCCTTCACCGTTTGATTCCAAAAACCATCTCCTAACCGTTGGATTACCTGCGTACTTAATTGACGATACTACCCTTCAGAGCTCTATATAAGGAACCAGAGCCACTCCCCGACCAACACAACAACAAACCAAGATCTTCCTTGCAGGTTTTCAGTGTCCTTTGTCTCCAAAAACCCTTCAAGACAGCAAAAACTACTCCCTGAGATCATGGCTCCTGTTATGACCACCGTGAAAGCCAAAGTCACCGACGCCGAAGCTAACACTGCCGAGGGTAGTGGCCGTGCCTACGTGACCTTCCTCGCCGGAAATGGTGACTATGTGAAAGGTGTGGTTGGATTGGCCAAAGGTCTGAGGAAGGTGAAGAGCCTGCACCCTCTGGTGGTTGCAGTGTTACCAGATGTTCCTGAAGAGCATCGTAACATTCTCATCTCACAAGGCTGCATTGTCAGAGAGATTGAGCCCGTGTACCCTCCAGAGAATCAAACTCAGTTTGCCATGGCATATTACGTCATCAACTACTCCAAGCTACGAATTTGGGAGGTGCGTATATATGTCTATAATTCATGTTATTAACTTTTGTTCTTTCGGCCATTTTCTTAGAGTATTAATGTGTTGTTTTCTTCATGCAAAATGTTTCAGTTTGTGGAGTACACTAAGATGATTTACCTGGATGGTGATATCCAAGTGTTTGACAACATTGACCACTTGTTCGACTTGCCTGATGATTACTTCTACGCGGTCATGGACTGTTTCTGTGAGCCCACTTGGGCCCACACTCAACAGTATGAGATCAGTTACTGCCAGCAGTGTCCTGATAAGGTTCAGTGGCCCACTAACCATGGGCCCAGGCCTCCTCTCTATTTCAATGCTGGTATGTTTGTTTACGAGCCCAATCTATCTACCTACCATGACCTCCTTCAAACAGTACAAGTCACCAAGCCCACTTCCTTTGCTGAACAGGTACTCAATTGCTGATACAATATTAACATGTTATCATGATAACAATATGTTTATGATGGATTATTTATGATTTATTGATTGTGTTACAGGATTTTTTGAACATGTACTTCAAGGATAAATATAGGCCAATTCCTAATGTGTACAATCTTGTGCTGGCCATGTTATGGCGTCATCCTGAGAATGTTGAGCTTGAGAAAGTTAAAGTGGTTCACTACTGTGCTGCGGTGAGGGTTCAATTCTGATTGAAATGAAACTGGAATGTAAATTTGTTATAGAATGAGATAGATATTTATTTGATTTGGTTGCACTGGTGTGACAGGGATCTAAGCCTTGGAGGTACAGTGGGAAGGAGGAGAATATGGAAAGAGAAGATATAAAGATGTTAGTGAAGAAGTGGTGGGATATATATGAGGATGAGAGTTTGGACTACAACAATTCCCTCAATGTGGAAAGGTTCACTGAGGCACTTTCGGAGGCTGGTGGACTCAATTTCATTCCTGCTCCATCTGCTGCTTAGAGTGCTTCTGCTTCTCTTTGGAAGTCCCACCAAGTACATACAATACAATATAAGACTCATACATTAAGTTTTATGTGTTTGTAATTAGTTAAGAGGACCCTTTTTATGTGTCCCCTTTCATATTTTTATTTTTTCAACTCTGCCATTGTAAACCATTGGATACCATATATCCTTAATTTTATAAATGGATAGCATGAAACAGTGATCACATTAGACCAACTATGCTGCTGTTCTTGAATCAAGATGGTCCAGAAACTACTCTGATTTCAAACCAGTCACTAATTTACGACAGCATTTCAACTTATTATTTTTAACTAAACAACGAGAATTTGCTAATATTACTATACATGGACTGTAATATGATGCTTTCATGATACAGCACTTATTTAATACTGTTTTATGGTCGCCAATAAACTTCATTCCAAAAACAAGTTTGCCAAATTGTAACTTGGTATTCCTAAAACTTGTTTCAAGAATTGCAGAGCGTTTCAACAACCTTTCCAAATTGTATGTAGCGATCCCGGAAACAAGTTCCAAGAACTAACTACGACATGTTATTTTCCTATTTCAAGACTTCTTACTCGTAGATATTAGCTTCTAAAAAATGTTTTTCACAATATATAATAGAATAAATGGTGATTTTCAAAAACTCTCATTCAAACTTGACCGGCTAGAGAGAAAACCTGGTAATAATATATATATATATATATATATTATAAATCTCTAAAGTGAAAAAAATAATAAATCCTTAAAATACCAAATAAAATTTTTTAAACACAATTACTTATTATCAAGTTAGGTATTGAATATTCGTTAATACAATCTCTCTAATAATTTTTTTAATTTTAGATTAATATGATTGTAAATTTTGGTAATAAATTATTTTAAAAAATCATTAAAGAATTAATCTGACAGTGGTTTTACAAAGGTTACTAAAAAGAAGTGAAGTAGATCCACCGCTTTCATTAAAAGACATGGATATGTGTTTTTGATTCCGTGTGAACTATGCGTTATGCTCCCAATGGTCGTTTGGGTTGGTGGTTGAGGCAAGCGCGAGTGTCTGAGAAGTAGCCACGCATCCCCCTTTCCTTCCCCCAAAAGCTTCCAAACACCACTTCATGAATCATTTTATTCACCAATTAAAAGCTCACAAGCATAAGCACAAGCAGACACACTCAGTTACGTTTCGCTGTTAAACGTTCAAATCAAAATGGCCGGTAATGGGACCCATTCAGATTCAAAAGCTCCAACAATTGTGATTAAAGATCTCAAATTTACATACCCCGGCATCGACGGCCACCCGCCGCCGGGTTCCTCACCGCTCATTCAAAACTTTTCTCTCTCTCTCTGTTCCGGCGACCGTTGCCTTCTCGTCGGTTCCAATGGCGCCGGTATTCTCTCTCCCTCTCTTTGAATCTTGACAATAAGCAATTGGCTATTTTTCATATTCAGTTTATTGGTTTTGCGATTTATAGGGAAAACCACGATCCTAAAGATACTAGGAGGGAAGCACTTGGTGGAACCTGACATGGTTCGCGTGCTTGGAAGATCAGCTTTTCACGACACCACTTTGGTGTCTTCTGGTGATCTCTGTTATCTTGGTGGCGAGGTTCGTTCCTGCTTTCACTTTACTTTTACACTAACCTCTACTTTCTTGTTAATTTTACTTATAACGAATGTTCATTTCGGTCATTGGCAACTAGTTAATGCTCAACTCCCTAGTTACATTTCAGGACTGCTGGAAATTTAATATTGTGATTGTGCGTTTTTATTTTATTTTTTTGTTTCTATGAAATTTTGTTAATTGTTTGAAATTGATTCATCAGTGGAGGCGAGATGTTGCTTTTGCGGGTTTTGAGGTTGCAATACAGATGGACATTTCTGCTGAAAAAATGATATTTGGTGTGGCTGGGATTGATCCTCAAAGAAGAGCGGAGCTCATCAAGGTTGGATGAATCTTTTCCTATTATTGATTGGGCTTTAACTATTTGTTCTTTTCTATGTGGTTTCGATTAACTTGTAGTTCATGTCGATAAAATATAAGGAACTCATTGTGGTGGAAAACATAAGAACCTAAATGCATTTTATATGGTACCTGATTCTATATCCATGAATTTGATATTATTATTTGATTCATTGAAGACTAAACCTGGTAGTACTTGAATAGGGTCTGTGTAGATAAACATTTCTCATAAAAAATGAAATAAATTTCTTCATAAACTAAGATGACGTTATACTTAAGTTAATCTATAGAAATTCTTTTGTATTAGATTTTCTAAAAGATGATTTTTAATTGCATTAGCCAATTTAAGTTTATGGATAGACCTGTATCATTTTTCTTTTTCCTTTAAGTGTTTACGTACAAATTTATCCAAATATGTTCTAAAACCAAGTCGTTACGTTCTCTTCATGTTCATGTTCTTTGTCTATGCGTGGCTATCTCTGGGAAGGTTTTTGTGGCAATACATATATAGTTTTTCTCTGGAAATACTGTTGCATAATTTCTATTTTTCTATTGAACTGGGTAGGTATTGGATATTGATCTTTCCTGGAGATTGCATAAAGTATCTGATGGTCAAAGAAGAAGAGTACAGATTTGTATGGGTCTCCTCAAACCGTTCAAGGTATGTTCATCTTTGGCTTGATCTGTCAAAAAGTCATTTTAGCCTCATTGCACGAGTGTACAAGCTTGTTCCTTGTTTATATAGGTTCTTCTTCTTGATGAGATAACAGTTGACCTTGATGTTCTAGCAAGAGCTGACCTTCTGAGGTTTCTAAGAAAGGAATGTGAAGAGAGGGGTGCCACCATTATCTATGCAACACATATATTTGATGGTCTCGAGGATTGGCCTACAAATATTGTAAGTTTGCTCTATTTATGAACTCTTTTTGTGAGTTTTAGTATGATCTAATCCTGCATCATTCTTAATGTTCTTTTTATCAGGTTTATGTAGCCCATGGAAAGCTGCAACTAGCAATGCCTATGGACAAAGTCAAAGAAATTAGCAAATTGTCGCTAATGGTTAGTGTTATACATAATCTTAAGACTTCAAAGAGTTGTAGATCGATTATTTATGTGTTTCTAGTAATGTGAACCTAAGCCAAAGAAAATAGCAAATTGGCCATTGTAAAACTTGTCAAGACCCCAAACATGGATAACTCATAACAAATTATTATGTGTGCTAATGTTAAATTGTAATGCAGAAGTAATGTGCGGTATGCCTTGACTATAATGATAACTAAGATAAAGAAAACATTGGCACACAAATGTTATAGAAAGCAAGGTTCCTCACATTTTTTTTACAAATGAAGATAAAAAAAAGTTAGCCTAACTGGAATTGATTAGGTTTGGTGCTTCGATAGGTTAGTACTTTTGTTTTTTCTTGGTATTTTGATCAATTCCACAACAGTTGGAAATCAATGATTTACTTTTTCAAAATCAGTAAAAATTATATGCAAATCTCTTACCTTTCTTGCCATCAGTTCCTGTAGAAGATAAAAAACTTTAATTCTAGACCTTCCTTACAAAAACCAAATTGATTCTATATGATTTCATAGTCCACTCTTAATCTATGCTCAGTAAACGTTTCCAATAGTTTAATAGGATGACTCAAACTTTCTCCTTATAGTTTACACAATGTGAAATATCTCTATTGTTCTTACATATAGGAATAGGAACCAAAGGACTCCACTCATCTGATATTTTCTTCACTCTCAAAATGTTATTAAAAAGCTAAGCGAGCTAAACGATTGTTCTCTTGTACACTTCCAAACTTCAACAGAATACCATGTGGACTAATACCTTTACTGTTTTTAATCCTTTCAAGAGCATTTTTTACCTCTTCAAGAGAGTAAGCCAAAATTGGTTCATTTTCTTAGATTTTTATTTATTCCATATTACAAGTCCATCCTTGTACATAAGTGAAAAACTTAAGAAAATAATTATTTCTCCTCTCTTTAATATCTTGATCTATAACTAGAACTCTTTATTTTTTCATCCCTCATATTTTACTTAATCCAAATCTCTTGACATCCTTTCCTTATTTTGCCAAAGCTTCCTTATTTATATTTGGTTCTTCATTCAGTCTTAGGTTTTGAATAAAACTTCTCAAAAACTTTAGACTGTGCCTCGTTATAGCATTCCTTAAGTAATTATTGTCTTTCAGTATCGTGCGGTATTTTTAGCGTTATTGCATCCAATAGGTTTAAATCAGAGGTGAAGTTAAGTGATGCAATTTTACAATTAAAAAGGTTGAACCTAATTGGTTTTGAACATGCAGAGAACAGTAGAAAGTTGGCTGCGGAAAGAACGGGATGAAGATAGAAAGAAAAGAAAGGAGAGAAAAGCAGCTGGTCTTCCTGAATATGGAAAGCAAGTTGAGGGAAGCCGTGTAACAGGGGATCCTGCACGTGCTGCAGTTCGAGCAACTAATAATGGCTGGGCAGCAGGACGATTAACTTCCACCGTTGCAGGTGAAGAAAACTTTATCTTCAGCTCTAATCGAGTACTGAGGCAGTAGATCAATTTAAAATGCAATGAGCATTTTTGTCGTGTTATTTTTTATCAACTTCAGAACAAAATTTGTTCGCCACTGCCTTCTGGCATATATAATCTATTGTTATATAGAAAATATCATAATATGTGAGGTATGATATTTACCCTTGGAAGTGTAATGTCCCATGTGGACCCAGTCTTGCAAATTTGTGCCCAATATATATTATGAGAATAAAGAAAATAACCTTCGTAAAATTCTTGTTAAAGTTACTTGTTCTTTTTATTTAGATGAAGTTTTTTACTGTAAATCCAAATATCCGAGAATTCACTTCCACAACAAAATAAGCTTTTAGAAAGGTTGATCTACGGACTCGTACCCTGGCATCAGTTCCCTTGAAACAAATGGACTTTAATACTCAAGTGTTCAAGATAGAGTTCTTTAAAAGATTAAAAGGAAACGCATGTTATTTATTGTACGAATTAGAATGCATATAAGCAATACATGGCCATTGCACCTCAAATTGTATAACTGTTCTCCATATCTTCAATTTAAAACTTGTCTACAGGGCTTTGGCAACAATCGTTGAAAAAAAAACATTAACCTGGAATTATGTGATGTCGGTTACATGGGGTTCCCAAACTGGAAGCAACATAGATTTTGCCATACATAGCGAGCGTACTACTACGCTTGGCTCATGACTCAAGTAACTTAATTTCTTTGGAAAAAAAAACGCAGTACCAAGTACCAATGTTTCCGTGTAAACAAAATCGTGTACTAAGTAGAAGTTGTACATCGTACTCCGGAACTCCGGAAAAACTAATCGAGGCTAAAAATGAAACGGTTTAGAGATTATTAACTCGTGCTAAGTTGTAAGAAAATCAAGATCGCGGCATGTATAGTTTGTAATTCATTATTATTAATTATTTAGAAATTCTACTGCAACAAATACGATTGCTATGATAATATAGTTCAAACACCTAAATAAAGACAAAAAAAGAACTTAATAAAGAGTTGAAAAAAGACTTTAATGCTTTAAGAGAACATCAACCGATCAGCTTCAAAATAAAGCCGAGCAAGATAGCAGCGTTCCCCAAAAATGTCCCTAAGCCTGGTCCAGAAAAGTAAACAGAAATCAACTATAGTTATACAGGTCAAGCATCGAACGGAAGATATGAAGAACTTATGCCCTACCTTGTTAGCTATATTGTTGGAGAGCCAGTCCAGTCCTTCATAGAGCCCTTCCCCAGAGGTGGCACATGTGCTCTGGATATACCTATGATGAACAAAAAGAAAAACCCAACACCAAAATCCAATTATCATAAGTACTCGATAAAGATGACAGCAGGCAGATATGAAAAATGCATTTGAATACCAGTGGCGTTGACGAAGAGAATGAAGACCAAGCTTGTCTGTGATTTCTGCGGCATTCATAGCATTTGGAAGATCTTGTTTGTTGGCAAATACAAGGAGAACTGCATCTCTCAACTCATCCTATAAATTAACCACGTAGATAACTAAATTGTGTACCACAATGTATAGCTTAAATGCAGCAGTTTTATTATCAACACTCAATCAATCGAGAAAGGCTACAGCCCCAGAAGATCATCAATAAAAAGAGTATAACTAATGCCATGTTTGTAGTTGACATAATAAGAGAAGTATAAAAAATTATTTAAAAAACCTGAACATGCAAGACATTTCAATCAAAGTGATGCTGTCCACATTAATTTACATTCATCTTGCTCTTAGTTTAATCTATTTACCTCATTCAGCATCCGGTGGAGCTCATCTCTAGCCTCAACAACACGGTCGCGATCATTGCTATCCACAACAAAGATAAGTCCCTGGGTGTTTTGGAAGTAGTGTCTCCATAATGGACGAATCTGTGAGAGCACCGTACAAAAGACCATTAGTGTTTAGCATGCAAGAATCAAGATGAAGGCAATACAAATTTAGAAGCTACCCTAATAGACCTTGTATTGTATGTACTCTAACAAGGGTGCAAAAGTGATAGCAACCATCCAAACAATTTTAAAAAGTAAACAGAAACGTAGTAGAAGTTTTGCTACCACATGAGTAAATCTAAAGCACATAATAGAATATATATTTGATAAATACTTCCGAAGCAAAAAAAATGGACAAAATGAAGAATGTTCTTAACAGAAATCATTAAAAATGCTGGGAGGATGGACTACTTGACACAGACTGTCTCTGTAAATGCAACTCATCAAAGAACATGAAGATAAATGTATGTGTGTGTGTACCTAGGAATTATGTTTAACATCTAAAGTGTTAGTCACAGCGCTGATTATTTTAATTATTTTTAAAATGTAAGTGACAACGCTATAATTTTCCCTAATATGGTTCAAAGAAAATTTGAAAGGAGATGGATGGCATATATGTTGATCGTCAAAAAGTAGGTTTAACAAAGAAAGAAGTAGCTACTGCCACATGCTCAAATCTGTTGTCGCAGGTTCGGAGGGCTTTATCAACAAAGAAAAGGAACAGGAAAAATTAATAAACGATTCTTCCAAAATCTTAACAGATCTTAGTATAAATATGCAAGCAACGGACCTTGTCTTGGCCACCCACATCCCATACAGTAAAGCTAATATTTTTATATTCCACGGTCTCCACATTAAAACCTGTACAACAACAAATATAAGCATCAATTGGCAATTCCTTTTTCAACGACCAAAAGATGTACAAGAGAAGATGGATGGTGAGTTTGAATCAGATCATAAAAGCACTAGAATAGAACTTCCAAAACTACGGAGAATAAAAGAAGTCGCAACATGAGCAAAAATGAAGCATGTAAAATACAAATTCAGGAGAATACCAATAGTGGGAATGGTTGTCACGATCTCTCCCAGCTTGAGCTTGTACAATATGGTAGTCTTACCAGCAGCGTCGAGACCTACCATGAGAATACGCATCTCTTTCTTCGCAAAGAGCCGGCTGAAAAGCTTGGTGAAAGACAACCCCATCTTACTTCAACTGGAAGCAGAAATTCATGGGAAGACACATGTCAATCAAATCAGATAGTCGCAGTCAAATCTCAAAATTTTAAGAATCAACGTACATGAGAACCATTAACATTAATTTTCCAAATTCAGACAGAATTACAGAAAAAAAATACTACACGCAAGTGATATCCCATCATTTTTTGAAAAAGAAAGAGGCATAATTTATTTCACCAATTACATTAAAAAATCTATCAAACAAATAGATAACATAATTGGGTGCGAGGTAAAATGAACAATCAGCTAAACACAATTATGAAAGAAAATTCTGAAAACTAGTTTTGAAAATAAAATGATTCGATTTCTTCATTGAGCACAAGACGGCAAATGCGAATGTTCAGATCTCCGTAACTGAGAAAAGCCTGTTTGATTTTGTAATTAAAAATGAGGAACGGTTTACTTTCAACAGATCTGCTAGCATAACACGTAACAAGATGGCGGTGATTTGAATCCGGAACTGGAATAAAAGGTAATCAGATCTAGACCAAGCGAGAGGCAAAAATGAATTACTCACAGTCCACAAGAGAATAACCTTACAGAAAGAGCACTTACGAGGTGTAGAAGAAGCAGAGGCAGAGAATTGAGATTATTAGGGAAGTTGAGAGGGTAGATCCAAGAACAAGCTCCCTCCAAATCCAAACGCTGGCAGGGAAAGGGAATAATGCTCCTTACTTTTATTATTGTTGAGTCATTTTAGTACCAAAAATTATTATTTAATATAACAAAAGAGAAATGCTAATCTATACTCGTTAATTATACATGATAACATATTATTAGATTATAATATATTTTAATTAAATTTATTTCATGTATATTCCAGATCTTAAAATGCATTCATTAACTAATACGACAACAAAATATTTATTATGTGCTAGCATGAAAAATTTTAGAAGGCAATTTATTTATATAAATTACACTTTATGATAAAATATGTTATTTAAAAAGATTGAAATTTTTATAATAATATAATTATTTAAAGTTGTAGAATTAATTTTTTTACATTCTCTTCCTTTTTCATGTTTATTCTTTTATATTTTTTCTTGTTAAGATCCATCAAAACTTTTTCGGTTTTGTTCGACTTATATTAAAATATTACTTAATATTTTAATCTTTGTTTTTCTATTGATATCAACTCAAGTTATTCTGAGAAGATGTTAGTAAGAGGAATTTTGAATTATATGAGTTGGAATTGTTTCTTTAACTAATGTACTTGACCTATAATTATTTAAAAAATATATGTTTATACAATATATTTTTTTAATTTTAATTTAAAAATTTTAGAGTTATATTTATCTGTTATTCTTGCTTCTTTAAACAACTATGAATAAGTATCAGGAACTAATAATAGTGATAGGAAAAAAATAAAATTTCTACGGAATTCTTCTGCATTAAAATAAAATAGAATTTCTATGGAATCCTTCTGCATTAAAACTCATGTAATCTACAGCAATGTACAAATTATCTTTCCTGAATTTGAAAGAGAGCTTCCATGTTATTATTGCTAGATAAGGGTAATAAATTAAAATGTTTAGGAGCAAGGTTCAATTTGGACTTTCAAACGCCACATTACAAAATGCACTATTCTATAGAAACGTCTTTTTCTTCATGCACTTAATCTGCGTAGAATCCTCTGTCTGTCACCTCCTCTTCCCTTCGATCATTATCACGATCATGGTTACCGTTACCCTTGAAAGAATTATAGGGTTGCAATTCCAGGTCTTTCACATCATCCTTCATTGCCTCCGTTATCTCATGAACACCCTCATTCTTATTCACCTCTCTGTTCTTTCCCCACAACACAAAATACAGCCCAAACACTATCAGCAGAGACCCTATGGCACTGAACAAAATCAAAACTTTAAATTAGGAACAAACAAACAAATTCAGAAAACCATAATCTACGTGTTCGAGTGGAGTTCATGTAATTTCGTACGTGCCAACGTATAATTGCTCGTGCAGCAGGGCCCAGCTAACAACAGCAATGATGATAAGCAGCAAAGGGGAGAACACAGACACATAGAGAGGACCTTTCTTCTCAATGGACCACGAGAGGAGCACGTACGTTAGCCCGGTAGAAATAATTCCCTGAAACCAACATTGTAAACTGCAATAATTAACCACTATTATATATAAATGAACCAACTCATCCTAGAAAATTGTGACTATATAATATACATATATACCGCATAAAGTGCAGAGGTAAGTCTTATGGTACTGTGCAGTGACCAAGCTGAGGCCTCGTGTTCAACAGACAAGGCAATGGCCAAACACTGAATGCTTGCCATCAAACACATGTAGAAAGTGCTGGTATAAGGAACTGGATAGCTCTTGCTCATGTTTGCCTGAACAAACAATGCAAGTATATGAATTTAATTAAGGAGCTGTTTTTTTAAGCTATAGTATTTAATTTAATGTCAGTTAGTGAAGTGATGCTTACTTGAATTATGAACCATACTGCCCAAACAAGAGCGCTACCAATTACAGCACCAGGACCCAGAAGCAAGTTTGTTTCACCACCAGAAGAGGCTTCTCTTTCCATTCTTTCTGCATATCTCCAGTGAACTTTTGACTCACCCAAACCAAGGACTTCTCCATGGTAAAATGATAGAAGCACTGCTCCACCCACACTGAGGATTGTCCCTAACGCCTTTGCTACTCCGGGCTTGGTCTTGATCCTCAAACACTCTTGTCTGCTTATAAAAACATAAATTAAGTCAATTACAACATCAACTTCTGCCCTGCAAAGAAAATACAAGGGCTGTTGGTTCTGTTTGCTTGCTTGCTTGATACTTACCTAAAGAGAACTGCAAGAACGAGAGTGAATGCTGGGAGCAAGTTGTTTAGTGCACATGCAATTGTAGCGGTTGAATATTTAAGCCCCACGAAATATAGTACCTGGTTTCCTGTTAATCTGCATTTTGAGGTCAAACTAATAATTACTAAATAATTAGAATGAGTAAACACAAATATCAATAAATAAAATAGGAGATATCATCTCGATAAGAACATAATGATGGTTGTAACTAGTATGTCGTGTCTCATTTCCTAACTTGAAGATGTATTATATAATATATTGCCTAAGAAGAGAGTGCAGTTTGAACACATTAAAGGGTAACAACAACAAACCAGATTAAACTTACCCTGTTAAGGATGATAATACTATCTGCAACGCAATGCGCTTTGTCATTCGGGGAGCCGTATTCCTATTTAAAGGAAGCAAAAACAATAAATAAATTATAAATCTTGATGCAATGGCTGATCAGGATTTTCTCCCCTGTTTATCAATTCTTCCTACTTATTAACTTTATGCTAGGGAAGAAAAAGAAACTAATAATTTGATTTCCACCAAACTTCTTTACTAGCTACAGAAATAACTATAACTATATATGCACTCGGTAGAGTATTTTTATCACAAGCAGATTATGGTGAACACTGTAACTATAATTAATCAAAAGTTCAACACGTGCTAAAATAATAATAATAAAGTCCATGCTAAATTGGGTGCAGAACATGATATGGGATGTCTGAGAACTATTAAGTTCTTTGAGCAAAGGGTGACGTAAAGTAGTGGAAGTTGTTATTTTGTTGTGGTGGTGTTGCCTTTCTCTGTCAATTTTTCCGCATGTGTTTTTTGCTGCAGTGAGGGAGGTGTGAATCATATAAACATGCTTGGTTGTGTAAAAAAACTCATTTCCTTTGTATAAATTATCCCTTAAAAAAAGTATATTTGGTAAGGATTGCAATATTTTCAATAAGTACTTTTTCTTTTCAATTTTTGCAATTTTTTACATCGCTTAGAGACAGAAGACTTTGCATGATGTATGAATACTTAATTTTTTATATGAAAATATGTTAATTAAATTAAACAAGGGAAGTAAGTATATGATAATAATGTGTATTACCGTTCAAACCAATAAGCAAAAGGAGCTAAGGAGAGAGTGCCAAAAATTTGA
Source organism: Lablab purpureus (assembly GCA_030347555.1). Classification (NCBI taxonomy): domain Eukaryota; kingdom Viridiplantae; phylum Streptophyta; class Magnoliopsida; order Fabales; family Fabaceae; genus Lablab; species Lablab purpureus. Next base: position 5,178,079 of record CM059260.1, read on the forward strand.
CGATAAGCAACAAGGACAAGAGGGTGCATGCCAGATTGTATTGCAAGCTTTGAGGAAATATTCATCCCTGCATAACCCAATTGTACAACAATCATGGCCAAAAGTGTTATAACACTACCAGCCATTCTCTCTTCAAAGGTTCTTCTTAGGAATTTGGAGAGAGTTTTCAAGAGAATGGGTATGTCTTCACTCCTGGCAATGTACCAGGACAAAGGGTGAGAAAAGAACTGTAAGAGAGTGAGAGATACATGTCTCTTTTTACAGATATATATACAAGAAACAGCATCGACAAGTATGAGATACCGTGGATGACATTAGTGTGAGAAAAGGATCGCAAGTGTTCCTAATATAAAAAGAAAAACAAGAAACCTAAACAGAAGTATATGTATGTATGTGATCCATTTTTGAGAAAAAAAACAAATTTAGGTAATTACTTACCCAAACACTAACATTCTTAGCCATGTCTATATACATGACAAAAGCTTTTTTAATGTAGTAAATATATTTGTCTGAAACTTTGATTTCGGGACGAGTGTACATCCTTTGTAATACACTTATACTTTACCTACTTCTCTTCATAATTATATTTTTATTTTTTAAAATTTAAATATAATATAATTAAATGTAGGAATTGTTTGAGTGGAGGCTAGATATATATTTTTTATTTGAAATATTCTTAAACCCACTCATGAACATCCTCTATACAGTGAACCTAGATATCCAAAAATAATTTTATTTCCCACCATTAGTTGTCTGAGTAAAAGATATAATTTGTAAACCAGTTACCTATTATTGAACATTCCAAACCATGTAGAGGAAACCGTAACTAATCACCAGTGGATAATTGCAACAAAATACCCACACACAAAAATCAATTGGATGTCACTGGATTTATATTGTGAAGTACATAATAGAAGACACATTTGAAATGTTTAAAGTAAAAATAGTGGCGAAGAATTGTTCTCCCAACTAGTATAGATATGCAATTTTTTTTCCAAACGTTCCTTTTTTTATATGTAGATATCACTCTTTATTATGAAAATAAATAATTAGTCTAGAGAATCAATTTTAAACTTTGTTTTACACCTTGTTGTTAAAAAATGAGTTAGAATTATTTTTTAAGGAATCTAATTTTAATTAGACTAGTTTCTTCAATTATATGTGATCTTTAACCATAAAAACTTAGGTTATTCATTTGTTAAATATTTTCTTATGACAAATCAAAGATGTTTTGTTATTACTTTGTGTGCTTGAATGAATACGAGATTTAGAAGTGTATAAGACTTGTTACAATAATTTTATTTTTGTCATAGATGGATAATATAAGAATTCTCTCTTCTTTTTTTTTACATTGATTCACCAAAGACTTCCCTCACAGACTCCAGCTTGATGCACCAATCCATCATGTGTTCGTTTCTCTCATTGATATCCTCATTGAGACGTGAAACATCTTAACTAACATGAATCTTTGCATTGACTCTGTTTGCACTCAAGTCAAGTTGATGAAGGTTTATATATGTTTAAAGAAAAGGAAAACATGATTAAAATTAGATTCCTTAATAACTAAATTTTTGTCGATTTTCTAATAAGATCGAAATAAAATTAAGATCATAGTTCAATGAATTAGAGACCAAATTTTAGCTCATTGAAAATCGAACTTTAGTTTGTGAGAATTAACCATGTCATCTTGTAATTGTTTAGAAAAATATGTTACTTCTATAAATATTTTTCAAAATAATGGTAGTTGGAAAAACTTTGTAGTAACAAAAGGTATTCTAAAACTTTCAATATAGATTAGATAGAGACACATGTTTTTTGTGATTAAACTTAGCCCATTTTAAATGTTGTTATCTCTAGTTGCAAACTTGAATTGTTCATCATAAGAATTTGATCTAAGAAGAATACTTTCCTTTATAAAAAATTATTTTGAAAAGATGTATCTAGAATTTCTACCTGAATTTATAATTCCAATAAAGAATAATTAGGAGGTGTGAAATGAAAGAAAAAGATATATGAATTGAAGTCACCCTTAAATAAAAATATATGTATAAATAGTTGTTCTTAACTATCATCAAATTAATTCATATCATACTTTATTTATAAAGAGAGAACATGGTAAAATCATTCTTCTTATTTTGTAGGTTAATGTGTACCATAAATGATCCTAAAGAAATAACAACATTATTTATTTTGAAAATTTTAAATAAAATATGTAGGTCTTCTGAAATATTTTATTAGATACAAGTTTCTAGATAAAAAAGAACAATATTTTTGTCTGTTTTAAGGGAATTATACTTTGAAACTTTTGTGAAATTCTAAATCTTTTATGATAAACTAATATGGAAGGGTGTTGTTTCTTCTATAGAAGAAGATTTGAAATTGTAACTATAAGACCAAATTAGGTTTCCATTGAAAAAGAAAGGGGAAGTTTGTAGGAAAAATAGTGTACTTAAATCACATTAAACATCACATCACTTATTCATTAAATGATGTTAGTTTATATATGCATAACCTACAAGAATAACACATAAATGATATTATGTGCTTATTAAGATATTTGTATTATAGGCTACAATTGATGCTTCAATAAATAAAACCACAAAATGTGGTTGCACCCTCAAGTACAAAAAATGAATTAAGAGATTTAACAATTATCTTTTTTGTTAAACAATTTAGTTGAGATTGCTTTTGGAAGATTTTTGGTTATTCAAATAGGAAACCAAGTGTATTTATTATTACATTAAAGTTGTGTATTACATTTACCCATAATTTACTACAAGATGAATGAACAGAGTGGATAAATTTTTTATTAAAAAAAGGTTAGACAAATGATTTTAGAGTTGACTAATATTATATCAGAAGACCAATTGGTCAATAGTCTTTGTTAAAATTTTCAAGCAATTGATATATATGGGTCATCTTAAAGAGGGCGTTGAGATTTTTTTTTTCCCCAAGTTAACTCATATTATTCGAAAGCTACCAAATATAGATGGATTAGCTAGTGATCAGGGGCTTTACAATGAACAACTTAGTTATGAACATTGAAATGTTTTAAAAACAACATTATCTTTTGTTACTTTATTTTCTTTTTTCTGTATATACAATACAATTATCGTAATAGTATGAATGTAAATGATAGATTGTAACAATGTCAACGTAAAAAATTAGAGTTAAGTATACAATTGAAATCATAAAGTAATTGATAATATATATATATATATATTATAATGAAGATACTTAATAAATTAGTTTTACATAGTACAAAGTTATGTATGTGACAATTTTCTCAGTATTAATTGATAAGTTGTATTTAGTTTTCTTAATAATTTTCAGTTTAAATTCTCGTATTTACCAAAAAAATCACCACAGCATGTTTATAATTATATGAATTGTTCGAGAGTGTTATTTGAGTTTAAAATCTTTAATTAAATTTTATGTACTTCTTAATCATATCAGATTATTGTGAGACGAAATCTTAAAATACTGATAGACAATGTATATAGAAATAAAATATAATATATATATATATATATATATATATATATATTAATTTTATTGTTAAATGAAAGATGCAACTAAGTGATGCGTTGCACATTTAAAGCTTAGTTTAGATTGAAAAAGTGTGTTTTCTTCTTTTTATTTTCTTTAAGAATTGAAAAATTATTTAATTATTTTTCAATTTGTTTTATAAATTTCAATATGGTAAGTGTGTTTTTATTTTTCATGGAGTGACGCAATAAAGTGACATGTCTTAAAATTTGTGTATTTAATTATTGAAGAATCTTTTAAGAAAAGAATTATATGATTTTACTCTAAATCCAAAATAAATATGTAGCAAAAACATAAAAGAGTGAGGGTAAGAAAAATATGATTATTAGTAATATATTATTGATAAATTGAAGAATAAATATTAAATAAACCCTAGCGCACATTTACAGTTTTTAAGTTTTAACATCACTCCATAAGAAACGTGAGATAGTATAAAATTAAATGTCTTGGGAAAAGAATAAATTATTATAAAGCTTATAAAAGAATATGCACATGTGATTCTTCTGTTTGTAGTGTTATTTGTCTGGGTCTGGAAAGCTTTTTCTGCATTCAGAATTTTAATGTTTCAGAATGTTATACTTCTAACCAAAGTCCCTGTCAGCAAAAACAATAAAATTGGATCTATCTCGATTCTCATTTCACACATTATGATCATTTTTAGAGTTGGAGTGCGTGTGTGTTTGTGAAATCCTATTGTAACTAAATCAACTTCCTACATATTTAAAGTATGCACAATACTACTTTTATTTTAACATGTGAAATCTTTCTTTTACTTTTACTTTTCCTTTAAGGACCATCTTAATGCACTTAAGGAATATGTTGGCTACGTATCTCTTTCGTGTTGCATTTCGTACCTATATATGTTAAATACTCTAAATGTTATAAACTACCTTGTTGTAAACGTGCTTACACCCACAATACTATATGTTCCACTTTTACTCAAACCTTTGAGTTGTTTTGAATCTAAAGAAGTTTCATACAAAAAATATATATTATCTATTATGTTTAATATAATTTATTTAAAAAAGTAAAAAATATTTCACCTTTTTTTCTCATTTTATTAAAGTAATTCAATTTAAAAAATCAATTAAATTTGTATAATACATGTTATTTAATTTTAATAAGTATTAAAACATAAAATTAATTGTAAAAAAAATAAAAAACTGATAAAATGTTTTAAAGAAAAAAATTAATCTTTTTATTTGTATGTATACTCAGTCCATTCTCTTCTTAACACAATTAAAAAATGAAGAAATTTTTTTATCCAATTCATTTTTAATCTATTTTGTTATATTTTTTAAGAAAAAGAAAAGACAATTATTTCTTATCGTATTTTGACAATGTAATATTAATTTTATATTATAAATTTCTCATAAATTTTTATTATTTCTCATAAAAATATTTTTTATTTATAAAATTTTTTAAGTTCTTATAATCTAATTTAATTGTTCTTATTTTTAAAAATATTAAATATGAATTTTTTAAAATATAATAAAACTTTAATTATTATATTTTGTATTTGCTTATATTTTTATATTTTTTTTTTAGTATTTAATAAGGAAGTTAAATATATTTTACCTTGATCACTCAAATCCTCTTATTTTATTTATTAAGACAAGACTGTGAAATAGACTGCAAAATAGAAATTTGTTTATTAACAAATATAGTTATTTATATTGAAAAGGAAATAATAGAAAATTTTAATTTTAATTTAATTATGGATAAGTTTAAAAATTTAAATGAATAAATTATAATAATATAAAAAGTATGATTTTTTATAATTATTTTTTATATTAATAATAATAATAATATATAAATTTTAAACATTATTTTACTTCTCTAAATTATTTTTTGTCTAAATCGGTCACTACTCAACTTTATGTTTTCACTCAAAGAAACTTTCAACTTTTTTTATTCTATTTGTTTATTTATATATAAGGATTCTATTTGATTCCATGTGATCAACGATTTCCTTTCATCTAAAGCTAAAGCCTAAATATATGTTTCCTATTCCTTCTCTTGTCGTTTACCATAAAGAGATGGTCAATGTTACCTCCAGAGTTTTTCTTTTTTTTAATGTGTAATAAAATATTCTCTCTGAATAATTGAATATTAACTTCTATCAAGAGACAAATATCATGTAAATTTGATATCTCTATATATATATATATATATAACTAAAAACTGAAATCTAAAAATATATAAAAAGAACTCAATCATATGGTATTTATTAATTAGCAGGGATGGCAAGAGATCACACATGTTGTAGTTATCCTTTACATGTTCCATCTAAAAAAGTATAATGTTACTTGTTTAAAAAATATTGACCAATTGTTTTATACTAATAGGCATCTATAAATACTTTTTAATTTATATTGTTGTTTGTAAACTCTAAATAAGAATATTTAAAAATGATTTTTTAAAATATAAACTTTGGTTAGATTTTATCTTAAAGCATAATCCATTTTTTTCTAAAAAAAATCAAATAAGTTTACAGCAAGGTATAACTTTAAATAATAATTATTATCTCTTAAAAAAATAATTTCATAAGTCTAATTTAATACATATGGATTCATAAAATTAAACTTTAAAAAATAACTTGATTATTAATTATTTTTCTTACTTTTCTATACTCAAGCTTCTTTTAATGAAAAGAGAAACACAAACAACAATGTAAGTCTATCAGATGTTTTGGTTACATCATAGCATGTGATGTTTGTTAAAGAAGATGCATGATAGATGATATAAGATTATGGATATGTGCATGAGATTGTGGAGTAGACATGGAAGAAGGTTAGAAATGATAGTGAAGTGCAATGAATGGATGATAGGATGATGGTGAAACAGTAGGCAGCAAAATTATATGTGGTAGGCCAAAGGGAATCTCCCATGCAAGGTGGCAAAAATAATGCTAACAGGTGGAGTGACACTGCTGTCATTACTCTTTAGACAACAACCACAGAAACTAAACCCCTGGAATTGCAATACCACTTCTCTTCCCAGGGTCAGGGAAGTAGTAAAAGATATTGCATAGTATGATTATGTGCAGTCTAGGTTAGAACATGTGTATGTGCTACTGAGTGCTATTAAGGTACACTGGACTATGTTTATATTTTCTCCTTTCACTATAATTCTTAATTCTTAACACTTGTAAACTTGCCATATGAGTTGTGTCTTTTATTATATATCTTGTTAATTTTACTGAAAAGGTGTAAATAAAATAGGTACAAAATTCAAAATATTCATCTATATTACATCTAAAAAATAGTAGAAGAATTATGGATCAATATTACATCTAAAAATAGTACAAGAATTATGTATTAAAAATATTAAATAAATGTATATAAAGAATGAAGATTTATGTCTATCACTATCTATTAAAATATATGTTTTATACCTCCCAATTTTATCTATAAATATATGTGAAAACATAATTTTTATCTATTTATGTGGGAGACTTAGTTATTCTTGTTATAGGATTTTCACTATCAAATTGTTAACTTTTTGTGCATTTTTTATTATTTTTATTTATTTATTTTTCTCTTTTTTTATCATATTGTACTACTATTTATTATTATTATATTTTTTTAAGTGTCAAATAATGTGAGATATTAATGCATTATTTTCATTTAATAAGCTAAAATCAAATTGATATAAGTTGATGTTATATATTGATATATAAACTTTACTCGTCTCATATTATTATTATTTTTCCTCAAAATGTGCCTTGATTATGTGTAAAATGATTGATTAATTTTTCCAAATTACTTTTCTTGCACGTTACACATTTGTGATTTCCCCCTCTCTCCTCCCTTTATCATATGGTCTGTGGTTAGACTTGTTTGTTGTGAGCTTGGAAATTTGGTCCCCTATGATGCTCTTTTTCCCAACATGCTTAATTGAAATTGAGGCATCACCCTTACTTCAACCTTCATCCATGGTGATACTTACATATTCTCATCCATCTTTATCAGTAATTTTAAAGAAAACAAAATAATATGCTTAATATTTATATATACTATCACGGTTACCAATATGATATAATACGGAAAAAAAAAATCCAATTTAATAAGGTAAGTTATAATTACAAAAATGTTATACTTGTTTAAATAATTACATTTCTTTTTTTAAAAATTTTGAAGTTATTAATAATTAAATTAAAAGTAAAAATTTTAATATTAATAATCATGTTATTAGTAAAAAAAATTATTTTGTTTTGATAATATTTACTATACAAAATAATTTTCTAATATAATTGTAGAAGATGAAAGAGTTTAGATTTTATTATATTTTTAAAAATAATTTTTATAAAAATATTTTAAAAATAAAAAAAAAAACTTAAATAAGTTTGATTATAATAACTTAAAAAAAATATTCCCAAACCTTCTCTATATATAAAAAAATATTTTTTTTATCAAAAACAGTAAAAGCTTATATAAAAAAATGTTATACTATAATATTTTATTATTAAATAAAACATTAAAAGTGTCTCTTTCTTTCTTTTTTTTCATAAGTGAGATACAACATAAAAATAATGAATAGAAACAAAGTTTATATTTTAATATATATTTAAGAAAAAATAAACTAAAGCAACATATATGAAAATATAAAAAATATTTTCATTTATACATTTTTTAGTTTTTTTCTATTTTTTTCATAATTAATATTATATTTTAATATTTATTAAAATTAAATGACGTAATTCATAAAAAATTAAAAATTCCCAATTTAATTATTTGATTCTCATTATTTATGTATAATAAAATTTAAAATTTTGAAGAGTCGGACCCTCAGCTCCATCACTATCTGTCAAAAGATATATTTTACATATAATATAAAGGATAACACTGTTTCAGAAAAAAGTAATTAAAATATATAACAAAATAATTAATATATATATATATATATATATATTTGTGTGTGTAAAACTAAATTATTCTAGTAGTAATGTTCAGTGTCTTTTCATAATTATAATAGAATTTATTTATACTTAAAAATAGCTTCATGTTTATATTTGAAACAATAATAAAAGAGACGGAAAAAAAAACAAAGTTTCTTGAAAACATAATAATATAATATGGTGTCAAATTAAACAAAACACTAATCCTACGATAAATTAGTTAGAAAAAAACTGAAAAATCAATAAAAGTGTAAGATATTTATATATAAAGTCATGGAATAAACTATAGAAAGACTTTAAAGTAAAATTAAACTTACTTTAAATGGAATTTTAATAGATTAGAACTTGACTGTTTTTAGTCATTTTATATATAGTAGGATTTTTTTTATGAAAAAGATGAAAATAATTTCAATAATTTTGAAAAATAATAAAAAGGAGAAACAATGAGAAATATTGCCTATATAAAACAAAGATATATATAATTAATCTATGATATTAATGTTACATTTCTTGGACAGAAAGAAGTGATGTTTCCCAAAAATGTTGATTGTTTTTTCCTGAAATAATTTATATTAATTAATAAATCGACCTTACCTTGAAAACCACTCAATAAACTAACAGAAGAAAAATGTGAATTTTCAATTCACAACATGAAATTTTAAATATAATTAAAATTAGTTGTGATTTAAAATATTGAAAATAAATTAAGTTAATTATCATATTTCCTATGTTTTTTTAAGTTGGGTTAAAAGTATTTATTATAATACAAGTATAGATAGTGGACTAAATATGTTTTTAGTCTTTAAATTATTTATCAAAATTATCTTTTCTCCTTAACATAAATTTTGAACTTATTTTGTTTTTATACTTTATAAACTTGTGTAAATAATTTTTTATAATGTGACAGCATTTTATTTTATTTCTTTATTTTTCTTTCTTATAATTTTCTATTTCACTATCATTTGTGTTTTAAGTTTTTTTGACTCTTTTAAAAAATAATTTAAAAATTAAAAAGATATTTAAGTTTGGAATTAAGATAAACGCAAGTGAATGTACATTTATTATAAATAGTATGATGGACGAGTGATCCAACACGTGTACTGAAGATATTATTTTCATATTTATATTTGTATTCTTCATCCGTTTCACATTAAAGTTTTGTTGAAAATCTGAAAATTGGCAAAATCAGAAGAGTTTATAAATATAATGTATAAAGATACTATTTAGTGACTGAATGTAGATGTAAATAATTGAAACTTGAAACAACTTCCAAAAGGTATAGCCAAATGTATGATGATTGAGAAAATAGAAGGAAAATTGGTGTTGAAATTAATTAATGGTAGGCAAGGCAATCCATTAGGTTTACAAAGAAAGAGTTAGGTCTAAATCATGGGTTGGTTTGTTGTTGTTTGTATTTTGAGGGTGTGCCTGCGGTGGCTCTGTGGTTGCTTCTGCTGATTCTTTGTTGGCAGGGTCTTGCTCTGTGTGCTTCCCTGAAGAACCTGGTGCATCTCTACAATTATTAATCTTGGCCAACTCTTCATCATCCATGAAATCTTCTGGTTCAAAAGTTGGTTTCCAAACACCCTTTGCCTTCTTCTCTTCTTCCTTCTCTTTAGACAACCGATCTCGTGCATCTTTGGTGCTCTTGATCAGTGCAAAGAACTTCTCCATCTGCTCCTCCTCACTTTCTTCTTCCCTCTCCATTTTCCTCTTCCTTCTTCCTCCTTCCATTCTTCTCACTACTACCGAGCTTCTTCTGGCATGTACATATATATATATCACTCACTCACTCACTATTCCCTTTTGCTTGCTTCATGGGTTGGTAATGGTGGCTGACGATGAATCACAGAAAAAAAGAAAGCGATGGGAACAGAGTGAATCCAAATTAAATAAAACACAGTAAAAGTGAACAATTTTAGAATGGAATAATTAATATACAACCTGCCACAGTTAAGTATGCAGGAGATCCTCTAACCCACTTAATGCGCCAAACCCTACCTCTTCATTCAAATTGAATGGCAAGAGAGGTAATTAAAGACCTTCTTGTTTTGGTTTGATCAATAGATTATTGGATTCACAAGAATGGCCAAAATATGAACACGGTTTTAACTTCATGACAGCATGGGCAGCATGGTAGTTAGATGGAGCCCAAGTTCACCTTATTAACATATTCTATCTTTTCATCCAAGTTAAAATTAATATTATTCACACACAAAATTATCTTGTTAATTGGTAAGCTTGCAGATTACTATGATTTCTAATTATGAAAAATAATTTAAAAATATTTAAAACTGTGGCAACCCATAAATAGTTATGCATGATGTAGGAATGGATGAGGGTTGCTTTTATGAGAAGAAGGGGTGATGCAACTTTTGGTAAGATCTTGAGAAGAGGAATAAAACTTTTAGGTGGGTTCGTAATAGAAAATTATCAAAAGCTAAATTCAAGTCTCAAATAATTTGTGTCTCAACAAGTAGATAACACGTCTCTGTCTTCCTCATATTCATATTATTTTCTTTTTTATTCTCAAAGCATCTTTGCATGTGTGTGCGCTTCAAAACATTGTCTTAAAAAAAATACTATATAAGTTTATTTTAGAAAAATATTCCTAGTCGAATACTTGGATTTTAGGGAAAAGCAAAGAACGATTATGTTAGTTTTACTCCTTTTTTTAATTTATATTTCCTTTTCTTTTTATTTCGTCCATATCCTAAATAAACTGTGACACCACTATACCAATAGTCAATATTTTTGGTTGTTACACCAACTATGAGAATTAATTATAGTTTTAACCATCGAAATTATATAGGCATGTGTGAATGAGTAAATGGACTTTGATATGTTGGAAAAAAATCTTAATTATTAATATTTTTATTACATTACTGATACAAATGAGTTATCCATTTTTTCCAACATTAGTTTCTATTATCGATTTTAGAATATTAATATTAAATTAAAACTTAAAGACAAATATTTGTTTCTAGAAGATATACCATATAATTAATTATACAATTTCTTTACACATGAGTAAGCTTTCTCATAAATATTTTTATATTTACATGTAAAAAATAAGAATCTTTTAATCTATCAAACAATAATTACACTAGGTAAATAGCCACAATTATATTATACTATTTTTAATTTGAAATTTATAAATGTAATAACATCACTTTAGATCTTTAATGTTCAAACTCAGTTTTATGACAAATTAAACAAGAAGTTATTAACTAAGTTAAATATCTTTCCATTCTAGACCATTAGAATATTTCTTTAAATCTTAATACATTTTAATCATGTATGGATGAAAACTAAATTTACCTTGTTCTTTTGTCAAAATCAATCTCTTTAATTCATCGTCTCTTAACACTCATATTATGATTCTAAATCTCATAATACTATTTAAGTCCAAAAGGAAATCCTGCACTTGCTCATCATCTAACAAATCCTTAATATAAATCAAACTAGGACCTACAAGTTGTTTTCCTTTATCATGCCAAATAGATCATTAATAATGGTCAACATACCACAACTAATATGATAATTTGAAAACTTTACTCTTATATTCATATATTTGAAGTGTTCAATCAACTCCAACTATTTGGAAGAATCCGCATATGAAACTTGAAGCTCTGCAATTTTTATTATTCAAAGCTTAATCCTTCAACTTGTGATGAAAAAAATTAATCAAGGCAAAATATACAAGCTCTTTGAATAATATGTGAGTATAATGTTAAATTCATCGAATGCATCAAGCTTCCAACTTATTACTTCAACATAACATTTCAATATATATAGAGGAAGAAGAGATTGATCCATATAGTGTTAGTCATTCTTCTTATATCTTGTTATTTTATATTATTATTATTTAGTCCTTATTAATATATTTCTTATGTTTTCATTATATTGTCATAGGAATAAAACAAGTATGTGAGTAAAAAACGTTAATGCCATTGAAAAAATTTGAGTTAGATCTATATTTGGCTAAAACACCACTTGAACCAAAGTATTTTTCTAAGTTGGATGTTTTGAGTCATTGGAAGGATTGTAAAGAATTTTATCCAAATATTCATAATTGACATGTGAGGTGTTGAGCATTCCAATAACAACTATGGCTAGTGAGTTTACATTTAGCACCAGTAGTCATGTGCTTAACAAGTATAGTTCTTGTCTGCTTCCTAATAATGTTGAAGGAGTCATTTTAACCCAAAATTAGTTACAAGCTTTGAAAGTATTGGTAAATTTTTTTTACTTTTCAATACTTTCTTACTATCATACTTTTAAATTATATTTTTATTGTTGTAGATGAAGATAATGATAATGTTCAAAAACAAGAAAAATTGTTCTAGATTTTATCATTCATGATTCTAAACTTGTTTAAGGGCATGAACAATTAAATTTCATCAATTATAAAATGAGTATCTTGACACTTTGGTGATTTTAAGTTTAGTCATTTTAATTATATAGATAGACCCTCTAAAATATTATTTAAGATTATTTTATTATTTAATGTAATGTTGCATTAGCAAAATGTAATTTAACTTAAATGAATGATTATGATTATTTATATTTATTTTACATGTGATATCAATGAAATTCATATATTATAAATTATCCAAATAATATTGTTAGGTCGAAAGATAAAAAAATATTATTTAAAAAAATAATTATTTAATATAATTCAAGTATAAGTCGACTTGACTCAGTTTCACACACTTCTAATTTTTATTACACTAAAAAAACTCTTCCTCATAATTTAAATTTTACAACCAATGAATCTCATTCTCACACCTCCAAATATATTACCACATATTCCAACATATAAGTTTTTCCCTCCCATACGGACCTAAAACCTATAAAAAAAAATTAATACTTCATATATCCTATGCTAGTGGAGTCCTTATTAAGATGCTATCCAATATACATGGAAATTAAATTTCATTATGGTTCAGTACCATATCTACCTCCCACCACTATTAAAAACTAATGAAGATGACTCTTTTATACAGTGAAGATTCTGACCTGTTAAGTTCAGATTTTTTATTATATATTTTATTAACTTTGTAATGATACCATTTCATGAAAGAAATATAAATAGATATATACATAACACATTTCATCTCCTACTTTTACTATAATTGTTTCATTTTTATCTTCTTGTTTAAATGTTATTAATTTTTTTTTTACTTTTTTTTTAAAAGCAAATCAATATAGTTTCTTATATTAAACCAATAGTAACATGAGTCAATAACAAATTACACCTTATAATCTAAATTAACATGTTAACAAAATAAATATGTAATGTAAATAAATTATTGTCATTATTAATTTGATAAAAAAGATCACATTAACTTTTTATTTTTATTAAAAGTATAATCAAAACATTGATGAAGGAAATTATTAAGACAATTTTATAACTAATATATATAACAGTTTTACTTAGCATGTAAGATAGACTCATGTCCGAACAAAATGGGCCTGACCCAACCTTACATCAGCGTATCATTCTGAGATGGAAGAGGGATGCTATCATGCACGCAATTGAATACAGTGACTACATTCAGATGCTCTATCATCATTCACCCATGTCATTTTTTTTCGTCTTTTCCCACAAAATATAAAAAATAAAAAGGAACACTTGAAACTTGCAGTTAGAAGCCATTGAAATTCTTACTTTTATTTTACTTTAAATTATAATCATTATTTTTCCACTGAAATACCATAGACTAAATTATAATTTTTAGTCTCTTTTACTTTTTAATCGCAATTTTGATTTCTTATCTTCCCACAATTTTAGTTTATAAATTTAATTTACAAAATTTGTAATTTTTCATTATTTTTAATTTTACTGACATTTTTTTCTTTTTATTTTACTCCAATTAAATTCTATATCTAGCATATTCATTAGAGGGTAAAAAAATTCAATTAATTAAAAAAACGTATAAAAAAAATATCTACTAAAATCAGGGTTTTCTAAAATTTTGATGATTAAAATCCAGAAAAAATAAGGGTCAAAATTACAAATCAGGAATTATAGTATTAAAATTATAATTTAACCAATATTATATTTTTATATAACGTTAAAACAATATAAAATAAAATAATATCAGTGATATTATATTAATAAACCATGTTGATCCAATTTTGTTTCACATAAATGATCCTATTGTGATTACAAACCCTTTTCTCTTCTTAAACTTGTTGTTTTGTTGATGATGTTCATCTCGTTTGTGTTGTTTATATTGAGGTATACTCTGAATGCATTCATCAAATTTTATGTCTTATGCTTCAGCAATATTATTAAGTCTTTTTATCAAATCAAAACCTCTCATACACAAGCATGCAAATGTTTCTGTATTGGAAATGAGTGATGCATTATGTAAGCAAATGTGGCTTATAGTGATTAATGATATTTTGTTAGTTTTTGGGGTGTATTTGGTAACAATTATTTTTAAGAAGATGATTAAATTTTGTTTTTACGCGTTTGTCTAATCTATTTATTTTAAAATGAATTAATATTTAATTTATTTTAAGAAAAAAAATATTTTTAAATATTTTAAATCTAACAAACCAATCAAATAATATTGATATAAATAGAAAAAGTAAGATCATTTATGAAGTAACCTTTTAGAATTATATTATTAGAAAAGAGAATTACTTGAATAAAATTATAAGAAAAGTTGTATAAAAAAAATATTAAATATTGCTCAATTGTAGATAATTCGAGTGATATCTGTCACTGAACAAAATGATAAATAATCAGAACTATTGTATTTTGTAAGAACTTTCGGTCATAGTCAAATCAGACTGGGCAATTTGGGTTGGCCTAATCCTTTGGCCCAAAATTCAAACAACTACTTCATATAAACTCATAATAATTCAATGTTTTGATTGAATTTTCGTACACAAAATACATGATACAGTCTAACAATTTTTTAATAATAATAATAATAATAATTTCTTTAAAATTAATTTATTTTTACTAATTTTAGTGATTAACCTTGAATTTTTTAAAAGCTTATATATTTTTTAAAAAATTATCCTTGAAGTTGTTGGGGTTGATCATCTCATTTTTTTTCACTTAGTTAATTAATATATATACGGTTAATAAATATGGAGACACTTTCTTATTGGTTTATTTTAAGGGAAAAGGGAAAAAAAGACAAAAAAGAGTTTGGTGTTGGTTTAAAACGAATTAAAGTGAAGGTTTTTCAATATTCTTATGCTTAATTATGTAATGAGTAATGATGGGCATGCCGTGAAGTTTTGAAATGCTATAAAAAAAAAAGAGGAATAAAAGAACCTTACTTTCTTTTTCAAACTATCATTTTTCAATACTTTAAATCAAATCAAATCAAAGCAAAAAAATTAAAGAATGGACGGCGGAATGGCCATTGATGTATTTGAGTACAAAAAATAATGCAACCATCAAATTTAATCACTTTTGTTTATAATTAGATAACTAACAAGTGTTTTTTTAACAAATGTGAAATCTTGTATTAATGAAAGAAAAAATTTATTAACAATTTTCAATAATAACATTTTTATCAAATAATGAGGTTGGCGATAGAACAGGAAATAGGATATACTTATGTATGCAACACCAATCAACATAGTAAAAGATTCTTGTTCTAGATTGAATTGTTGAATTTAATATACACAGATTGATTGTTCATTTTATTTTGTTTTAATCAAACAATTATTTTTTTCCAATAGTGAAACGAAAGTTAAAATTTACGATTCTATACATCCAATCTAAATTTTCTCACTGTTAAACCATTTGGCGGATTATATAATTAACCAATTTCAAATTTATGTAAAATATAAAATAAATACCAATTTAAAATTATAAATAAGATATGTGTAATATGTTATGTTTAAGATCATTCTTGTGGCTTTATCTGATTTTTATAACAAACTTAAATTAGCTTATTCATAAAAAGATATATAGTACTGAATTTGAAAGTTTCTTAGGAAATTAAAATATTAGTTTTTCATATTAAAAAATTACTCTAATTTCAGTGTAACTCCATACAAATTAAAGTAACTTTCAATTTTATGTTAGTAAGATTACGTTGATTAAGTACAAGTAACTTCATTTATTAATGAGAATAATAATGATGATGATAAAAAAGATAATAATAATAATAATATTTACAATAATAATAATTGCAGTAATAATAGAGCAGTAGCAGGTGGCATGATACGAACATGATAACAATCCATTACATTACAGTACGACGTTATGCTTTGTTGGTTGAAAGTGACTCCCACGTATCCTTTATTATTATATATATATATATTCTCTTCCTTCTCTCTTTTCTCTAAATAAATCTAATCGGAATCTTCACCAGTTAATCAGAGCTTTGAGTAGATAAGACTCGTCCATGTCTCATCTCTTTTATTGAACCTTCAATATTGTTATTATTCATTCCTGGTAAGGGAAAACTCTCTCTCTCTCAAACACAACACAACACAGGATTAATCTTAATTATCTTATTTTCTGATTCATTATTTGGCTTTGCGATCATCAATCATCTGTTTGGTTTTCATGTCCAGTGTTTTGGTCTAAGGTTCCTTTTTGAGGGTGTACTGTAATTCGTCCATAACAAAGCCATGTGTTCAGTCCTCAAGAGAGTAAATTTATCCGAAAAATCTTGAAAAAACCCATAGATGTGTCTCCTTGTCTTTGTCTTGTCCTTCTTTTGACATTCAATTATCCTTCTTTTGTGTCAATTCTTGATTATGTCAAGACCCTTTTTTGCTACCAGCTTGCCTCCTCTCATTAGGATAATTGCCCTTGCCAAATTAGCGAC
Organism: Lablab purpureus; assembly: GCA_030347555.1. NCBI lineage: Eukaryota > Viridiplantae > Streptophyta > Magnoliopsida > Fabales > Fabaceae > Lablab > Lablab purpureus. The sequence continues at coordinate 5,195,344 of CM059260.1, forward strand.
TTTTTGGGGTTTGGTTACATGGGGTGCTCCTTTTACCTTCTCGAATTTGTTTTCCTTCAAAAAGGCCTTGAAATTTGATTATTGTTCTTTGCAATTCATCAAAGTAATTTTGCGTTGAAATAAAGTTTGGTAGGGGCCTCTTGTGATTTAGGATTGTGAGATGAATTCTGTTAATATGTGATCCACCTAACAGGAAACCGATTCAATTTTTGTTTCTTTTTTTTACTCAATCTTGCTCGTCATTTAATGCAGGTATTGAGGAAATACTTTGTCCTTGAAGCTTTGAATATTAACAGACCATCATCAGCAGATGGGGTCTGAAGGTTCTCCAGCAGCTGTAACAACAGTTTATGTAACAGGTTTCAAGAAATTCCATGGAGTTTCAGAGAATCCAACGGAGACAATTGTCAATAATTTGACGGAGTATTTGAAGAAGAAGGGTTTGCCAAAAGGGTTAGTTATTGGGAGCTGCAACATTCTTGAGACTGCGGGTCAAGGAGCACTCGTTCCCCTCTACCAGACATTGCAGTCTGCCATTCCTTCCAAGGAGTCTGAATCTCCAAGTTCCAACAGAATTATCTGGGTGAGTTTCCCATCTACTCGTTACATAGGTTCTCAGTTTATGCTCTATTGTTAATCCTTACGAAGTTCTTGGTTATAATATCAGATCAAGATTGATACCTCTCCATGAACTTCCAGGTGAATTGTTTACAAAGAAAAAACCAAAAGTGAGACAATATCATTAACATAGTAGGCAACTAAGGATCAATTTAAATAAACTTTATAGCAGAACAAAATAATGAAGTGAAATTAATTAAGCTCTTTTCATTGAAATTTTCCAAAAGGTAATGTGCGTAAGTTGATTGTTGATTATGGAGAAACTCAATTTTCTTATCCTACCAGTGGTTGTGAAGAACTTTCTCTAAACTCCCGTTGAAGTTTTATTCCTTGTTCACCTGCCCATGGACAAACCTGTTATTTTTTTCTAATAACTTAAGAAGCAATGCTGAATGTAAACCATGGCATGGGTAGTCTGTCTCTTCTACTTTATCAAAGTTTCTCGTCTAAATCTATTATACAATTATTGGTATCTTGATATTTAAAGCAGCTGGATCTATATTCAGATAGTTTAAACAATTAGGATTTGGCTCTAATAAAGCGAGCAAGTTAAAATAAATAATCCTCGGTGTTGATATCTATGAATAAGAAAGTTAATGGCTGGTATTTCATTACATTCATGATCACATACGTACAATTATTACCAACTTTGATTTTTATCTTCAGCGATTGAAATTATTTTATCCTCTAAACTGAACAGCATACTTTAGAGTGGCCAGATTCATACAATTAAGGTTTAACAGTGATGATCACTGGACTATGAATTGACATTTCTTGGAAAATTTTGGTTTAGAACTGAATTGAAACCTCTATTGGATTTCTTTCTTTGTACCTTAACTGTAATACCAAGGCTGAACAAGAAGGGTGATGGTCTTAAGATAAATTCGGAGGCCTTTTTATCCAGTTGACGAGTTGGAGTCATTCATTTATCTTAATTCTGTTCTCATTTGATTAAATTTTCTTTCATTTCAGCATCCATAATCTTATATTTTGGCTGTTTCTGATTTTTTTTCATTTAGCTGCATTTTGGGGTTAACAGTGGTGCAACAAGGTTTGCTATAGAGCGTCAAGCTGTCAATGAGGCTACCTTCCGCTGCCCTGATGAAATGGGATGGAAGCCACAGGTTAGATTGGATTCACATTAATAGATGCATCATAAACTAGCTTTCATCAAACCTGATTTCAAGAACTATGTCCTCCTTTAGTGAAATTTCCAAAATTTTATGTTGCAGAAAGTGCCTATTGTTCCTTCAGATGGTCCAATTACAAGAATACGCGAGGTAAATTCGATCGCTTATTTTCTTGACACTTAAATTCCTTAACTGATGTTTACTGTTTGGTTTAGCGTCAATCTATTTGTCCTAATATAGTAACGTTAAGGTTCATTTTATACCATGCAAGTATTTTAGGGTGCTGTAACTGTATTTTGGGGATATAGCTCTAGAATCTTTATGTTCTTCATTTGTCAAAACTTAAAAGTAAGGAGTTATAGAAAAAGGTTCTTGTTTTTAGCAGTCTATGCCTCTTGATGAAGACATGCATAGGTGCAAAGTACAGAGTTATTGGTTTGCATATAAAAACTTGATGAGTTTTAGCATAACTATTCTCTGTTATGCAGACTACCCTTCCCGTGGAGGAGTTCACCAAAGCCCTGGTAAGTAAGGGTTATAATGTAATGACATCTGATGATGCGGGCAGGTTTGTGTGCAACTATGTTTACTATCATTCCCTTCGCTTTACGGAGCAGAACGGGATCAAATCCCTTTTTGTGCATGTGCCACTCTTCTCTACAATTGATGAAGAGACCCAAATGCAATTTGCTGCTTCCTTGCTGGAGGTACTTGCTGCAACATGCTAGAAACATTCAGATCATGCAAATGTTCTGATGTTGCTTCGCTTGTGAAAGTGGATGAGTGTACTTTGAATGAGATTATATAAAAGGATATTGTTTTGAGATGGAAAATGGTTTATTGCAAATGGCATGTGTAGCAGAGGTGTTTGCTTTATCAGTGAATGTTTCTGATTAAAGGCTTCGGCAAATTGTCAAGACATGTTGCCATATTCAGTGTTACCTTGTGAATATTTTTTCCTTTCCGTTTCTGCTCTTATGTTTCATTGTAACTTGAATGAATGAATTGTATCCGTTACACATCCCAGTAAAACTGAAAACTGATAAATAATTCAGATTGTCTTTTCAGTTTAGATGCAGTGACAGTGTGGTGAGCGAACCTGAGTGTTATGAGAAAAAAGAGAATGATGCACGTTTGAAAAAAAAATTATATTTTAAGCTTACGTACCAGTAAACAATTTTACTGATACTAAATTAATTTGAAGTCAAATCTAACTTAAAAATAATAAATTATTAGTTTGTATTGTTGTTTCAAATTTATTCTTAACGAGGTGAGACTTTTTGTGTGTTAGGAGAAACAAACTTTATGTTATTTCTCTTGTAAAATTGATATAGATGTAATCAATTTATAAAATGAGGGTTTTCAACGTCAACTGATGTAAAAGAACGACATTCAACATAAGTTGTTTCAACCATTGATTAAGTATGCCAATTTTAAAAAATAAAATAACGATTTTCCTATATAATTTGTGTATAATGAATATAAAAAGTATACAAACTATATCAATTAATAAATGTATTATGAAGAGTCCAAGTGACATATTGTGAAAAATGAGGGAAAAGATGCTAAAATGCCCTATTTTAATGACATTTTATATTGGTTGCATCAGATAACCTTTCTACCAATATATAAAGTAAATAAATAGTATATTATAAAGTATCTACTTTTTGCATTTATTCAAAGACCAATGGATGTAGGAAGTAGATACTATAAAAGATGTAATATCTATTTTTACATCAAATCGAAGATAAACCAATACATAAAAATATATCTAGTTTTTACGAAATTTTCATTGTGTTAGTTTTCACATTAATTTCTCTTAACTGATATTATTTAAACAGTACAAAATCACTTTTTCACACTAGTAATCATTAAATTCTTTTATTAAAAATTTATCTAAACTAAACATAAAAATTAAAGGTAATTCAATTTTATTCTATTTAAATTTAATATCAAATACGAACCAAACCACAGTAATGTTTTACATATAATTTAGATTAATTTTTAAATTGTTAAATTGTCAAACATTTTTTTTCCAAAAAATGATAATTAAATATTTCATAATAAAAAATTATCAAATAAAAATACATATTGTGAATTATTTTCATATAATTATTGTCATATTCATAATTTGAACTTTCTTTCATATTTATAAATAAATTACATCACCCTTATAGTTAAAAGTTATAATACAAATTTCTATATATTTTTTAATGAATATAAATATATTGTAAACAAAATTCAACTAAACTATAAAACAAATATTCTTAATGTTTGCTATTTGTTAATAAACCTTAAAAATGAAAGTGGTTTCATTCAGTTTTTAAATTTCTATCCGAAATCCAATCCAAACATTCTTTAATTAAGGAAAAAAGTCATATCATAAAAATCAAAAGAATATTTGATTTTAACTGGTTTTTTTATTTTTTTATCCATTTTTTATTTCAGTTTTGAACAATCTTACATTTAAGTGTTATTACATTCTCTCCCTTAATATATTATTTCAAAATTTAAAAGTAACAAATAAAAATCAACAAATTTTTACTAAAAAAACAATTGAAAAGCAAGCAAGTATGTGTTAAGGATCCGTGAGTATCTTCAAATAATAAAATGAATTTTTTTACTGCTCTGTACGTTTCTCGACGATAAATTATTAATGGTCCCTCGTCACTATGATTATAGCTAATCTCAATATGATACAAAATGAAGTCTTGTAATTTTTTTTATTAAAAAATTCAGTTGTGTGTTAGATAAAGATAGAATGAGACTATAAATGGTGGTTACAGTAATAATTTCTCTAGTACCTACAGGATTAGGTAATGGATTGGTTAAATTGAACTTAAAATAAGTATTTATGAAATAAATAATTTATTTAAAACAAACACCCAAGAAACTAAATCTGTTGTTAAGAAAACATTTTTGTATTAAAAAACACAAAAAACTCACCCAGTTTTAAATTACAAGTGCGATTGCATTTCTGTTGTCATCCTTCAAATTACTTGGAAATTGTAAACAAATGTGGTCATAATTACAATCAGGCTACTAAATTTTTTACATGGCAATGCTTAAAATGCAATTGATAGTCATACTTTTCACTTTCATTATTCTTTTATGTTTCTTTTCCCAAAATTACACTCCGGAAAGCAATGAATGAGATAATCACTGTCTCTCACTAAAACCCTTTTTTCTTTGGCATTGAGTCATTCCACCAATTATTAATTATGATATCGTAAAATAATTAGTTTTTAATTTTTTTAAATTTTTATTATGTATTTCTACTATTATCAATGTAATTTTAATATTAGTTAAAATCAATAATGTATTCTCTTCGTGTGAATGATATTAAAATAGTAACAATATAACACAAAACACATGTAAAGAGTTCAAAACAAACATTAATTAATTTTAATCAAAATTAAAACTACATTTAACAAAATAAAAATAAAAATCCATTGCAAAAATACATATAATATTGAAATAAAAAACATAATTTACCTTGTCATAATTAGCAATCTGAAATAAGATGACTACTGTTTCAAAATGCTGCTTCCTATAAGAAAAAAGAAACACCGTTTGATTTCGCGAGTAGTACATAGCTTTCTCAACTATCGATGAAAAACTCTACAGTAAAAACAAATTGAATTGAGTATGATTTTGATACGGTTTGATATAAACAACTGATTGGAGATCGTAGGAATCGGTCATCCTGAAACATGAATTCCATAAGTAACGAACACGGTTGAAAATTGAAAACATTTACAACGTAAAAAAAAATCCTAGTTCTTGTTTCTGGTTAAAAGTGCTTATTTTTTTTCTGGTCAAAATACCCATTTCTCAGCCAATTTTTGACCAAACACCAGAGAATCATTGAGGCATAGTTAGTGGCTTCACATCTAGAAGGCCAAAATCCTGTGCAATTGTGAGTGTATGCATGGTTCGATGTGCATTCCAGTAAAATGGGTTGGTCAAAATCTGGCCTTGTGCAGGAAACAAATCCACTTCAGATAGAATGAGTTTTGTACATGGAACACAATTCCTGGAAGCAAAACGCATTGATGTTGAAGGGCTTCTCGCATCAAAGCTCCTCTCATATTTAATAAGAGTGAAACATAAGCACAAGCTCGGAATGAATATACACGTAATATTGTAATCTGCCTATAGTTACTTATTAAACACAAGGTCATGGCAACTCAGATAAAACAGTTTGACAATAGTATCTACATGCTCCACACTGTTTGTTGACTGAATTGTAGTTGTTGACATTATTTGTGTTTTTAGTGAGTGATGGGTGACTCTCAGAGCAGGTGATATTATTTTAAGCTTTTCTATATGGACATTTTGACACAAACATCAAATCGGAAACGGATTTAAGGGCCTTTCTTGGTTTTATGTTCTTGTACTATTCAACAATAACAAAAAGATCTTCTATATCTGAGTAGACATGCAACCGAACTAAAACTTTGCTTGCACATTCAGAGGACTCTACTGACCACTGATATTTTGATCGGCTATCCGTGCATATTTCTTAAAAAACATGATTTGGTGCCCTCCTTGCGTGTCTCCCCCATTTCATGTCTTGTCACGGATAGTGGCTTTACAAGTTAATAAGGATGGACAAAATAATCTAAATTCTTAAATCTAATACATATTAATCCACATATATTACTTTAAGATTTCTTTCAAATCTAAATCTATATTTTTGAATTTTAAATCTAACCCATTTAACTACATTTGGAGTAAATATAGATGAGATAATTTTGAAAATCCAAAATTAAGATGTGTCTTAATCATTTCATATTATAAAATACTAGGTTGAATCAAAAGTCCAGGAAAGTCACTCCAAGTACAGGATGAATATAGTCGTCCAAGTACAGATCAAGTTGACACAACTCAAACGCAATTCGAGGACGGTCAACATCCAGTTGGCTTGAGCTCAAATAAAACACAATCGGTTTAAATCAGCAACAATTTGACTCGGACCCAGATCGAGTCAAATCAACCTGGACCCACGTCGAGCTAAGTCAGTCTTAGGCTGCATCAAGTCAAGTCAGCTCAGGCCCATCTCACACCAAGATGAGTCAACCTGGGCCTGCAACTAGGTGAGTCAGCCCAAGCCCATGATCGTGAAACAGTGCTTCAAAGAGACAACATGTGGGTGGTCAAGAAGGCTCATTGTTTGAAGCTCCCTATTCTTGTACCTCTTGTCAACTATAAACCTGACTCTAACTAGAAGACAACACCAAATGATCCATAACCTACATTTCTCATTAAATGTTTTTTCCCCTCTAATCCAACTTTACCGCCACATAATAACTTCATCATCAACCCCATAACGAACCTCATGTTTTCTAATTCCAAATCCATGACACCTACCATATCCATAATAAAATTTATAAACACCATTTGCATAGCCAGACTTCATCCCTATTATGTCTTCACCACACAAATCCATATAACTTTTACATGCAGATGCATACATCATTATCTTCCTCAACAAGTTCATCATTTTCATAATCCGACTCATCAATGTTTGTACTGTTAGTAACATTATCACTTTTCTCATCATCCACATGTACAAATGACTCTTTCTTAAAGTTCTCCATGTGCATTGAACATAAACATATCCATATCAAACTCATTAAACATGTGTAAAACAAAATCAAAACACACACAGAGTCCAGTGCCAACAGTCAACTATTTCTCGTTTTAAATATCAGAAATGGTAAACATTTAATTACACCAAAACAAATAACGCCAATAAGTAATACCCGAAAAACGAATATAATGCCAACAAATAATATTTGTCAAAACCACAATATGCAGTGATGACAATGCAGGGAAGACACTCATTCTTTCAATGCAGGGAAGAAGGAGCACTCAACAATGGAATCCGACAAATAAATTAGACAAATGTATGAAATGACGACAATGAGGTTGTCCTCATGGATATTGTTGTACTCAAATTCCAAAAGAGACAACACCTTCAATGTTGCTTTTGCGGGTTTTTTGAACAAGAGAGAAACCCATCAACACCTTTCTCAATAAGGTGCAACAATTCTTTTCATACTTTTTCTGACAGCGATGAAATTATGTCCTTGAAAGAAGTTATCAATTATTTATTTGCATATAGGTCCTTGCATGAAACAAGTAGTATTATGTGACATGTAAAGCAGCTACACATGGCAAGGCATGAATGGAGACATTAAGGGGAACACCAAAACATGTTTTAAGAAACATGCAAAGTAGCAATTGCCATTTGGATATTAAGTTACTATCATTGGTTAGACATATTAGGGGTATCGTATAGATAAGCAAGACACTCACGTTCCTCAAAATAAAAAATAGTTTAAGTAGTAAATTAACTTGCAAGATCACTTGTGGGTTTTTAGACTCCTTTTCTACTTGCAATTTTCACTTATCTATCAAAATGCAGAATTTCGAATTACAACTGAAAATTTGTTCAACTTTAAATTAGACTAATTTTTGGATGTGAAATTCAGGGAAAACAAACCATTGAAAACATTGATGAGGTGCAGAAATCTAGCCAAGGGGTAGAGTAGCACGACTGTTGTTGAACAATTCAAAACACATTCATAATTTTTATGAGACATATGTTCTTATTGATGATGATAATGATGAAAAGCAAAATGAATTGTCATAGGAAGAAAATCTTGGTGATGTTACTAAACTACCTCAAGTTCAAACCAAAAGGTCTAATAAGGAGAGAAAATCATCTAATATATATTTTCCTTGTGAATTTGTGATCTTCATAGACAGTAGAACCAGAGTTATAGAGAGATCATGGAGAGGGAAGAAAAATAAAAGTGGTTGGCTACATTAAAGGATGATACTGCTCACATGAAACCTATTTTTATGTTAGTAAACCTACTTTAGTAAAGTAGTCAAATTCAGGTTGAAAACATTGACTCCCAAAAATCCACTTCGGAATATTTGATTAATTTTGTGGAGAGTTGTGAATTGACAATCTAAGCTGCAAAGGTGTGCATGTACTTTTGTTTACTAATAAGATATAATTAATTGTCATCACTAAGCATACAAGAAGTTACTACAGATGAAGAACTTCTTGTTAGAACCTAGTTTTGTTCCAAAAAATATATATCAAACACTAATACACAGTGAGAGTGTTATTCATCTTCATCTAGACAATAGTTTTACTTTTCATTTAAGATATAAGTATATTGATATAAAGTACAAATGGATATAGATGCTAAGTTGTTGGAGTCAACAAATATTCATATTAATGATAATGAAATTGATATAATGATTAAGTTATTAATAATTGTTTTTTTGTCTCCTCGTGAGAGGAGATTTGTTGGAATTTTGGACTCCCTTTCTATGTGAAGAATAAGCTCAAATGTGTAAAACTCATGTATATCAATTATTCGAATAAGAGTCAAACTAAGCTTGTTCTTCTTGTTTTTTTATTTTCACATGTTCTATTTTAATTGGTGTTCTTCACATATTATAAGTTGAAAAGAATTTTATTTTATCTTTTATTGAATTGTTATTTTGATCCATTCTCCATCAATCACTAGTGTTGAATAGAGTCTATATAATGACAAAAGAGTTGAGGGAACTCTGGTCAAATGCTGTGTGCTTTTTAATGTTCTTTCTTTTACCCTCAAACAATAATTCGTTTGCTTAAATATTTTGTTTTGATACATAATACTATATTTTGTATTCGCATAATTACACATCCATTTTATTCTAAGACGCTTTTTCCAATTTTTGATGATGAAAAGGAAACCCCAAAATGCAATGCAGAAGGATAAAATCATAGTCAAAGACCCTGGATGCAGACATTAGCTTACGCAAATTATTCAAATTCCTCATCAGCATATTCATCCTAATAAGTAAACAACTTTTTGCAAACCAATTTACTCGGCATCTTTCACATTCACCTTAATTTGGACAGGCAGCGAAAAAGCAAATTATTCTTCCAAGTTGGTGGCTTACACAAATTATGTTACATGATTTGCTACAATAGAAGTTACATGATGCTTCATTAACATATTTGTTTCGCATCGTAATCTTATTTTCTAAGTAAAGCATTTACGTGGCAGAGTCACAAAAGGCTAATGCATTTACATACAATACGACATACTTCCGAAGATATTAAACGTTTCAGTCCAAAAACAGATGTTTTCTGACTTTTGTTTTAGGAATCGATCCTATACAATAAAGCTGAATGATGAGATTATTATACATTATACACCAATATTGGCTTCGGGATGGATCAACTCCGCCGCCAACCAATTGTTCCGTGTCAAGCTTTTAAATTGGGGATGGTCAACTCAGTCAGCAATTAATGGTTTCATGTCAAGGTCTTAAATTGGGAATGGGTCAACTTTGTCGCCAATCGGTTGTTTTAAGTTAAGGTTTAACATTACGGTCAGGATCCATTATGTTTTTAATACTACGAAAAAATTGCTAACAAACATTACTAACGTAATTACAATTGTGATTCTATTACTATGATGAAAATCCTAAAAATCTTGACAACCAAGATCACATTCACTAACCTTTTTAAAACCTTGTGTTTATGTATTAGAAAACTCATTCTGTGGAGCTATTAATACCCGCGTTTTCAATAGATGTGTCCTTGTGGGCTGACAACATTTGGTGCCCGCTTTATTAATCAATAGATGTTTATAATTTATTCATTTGACATAACTGTCACTGAAAGCTTTCAAGGCAGGCAGCCGTATGGAGGGAATAACCAATTTGGTCTTTAAAGTGAGTTCCTATTAATATAGTTCTTGAATGAACCAAAAATATTATTTAGTCCTAAAAAACTCACAATTGCATCTTCCTATTAAGTTTCGCAGGATCGTTTTATTCTTAAAATGTAAATTTAAAGACTAATTAGACATAAACCAGAAATATTTTGTCCTCAAGCTATAATATTTAGATAATAATGAGGTGGAGAATGCTTAACTTGGTGAGGTGCCAAAGCAAACTCAGCAGTCCACTATCAAATTATATTATATTAGTATTGATTGAACATTAAGATAGATTTTGGATAGCGTTTGATATATGAAAACTCCAAATAAGATGGTGGGGTTATGCGATGGGAGATAAAAGGTTAAATAATAATTTAAAAAAATTGATAGAACAGAGTGGTCTTCTCTACACAGAGATTCAACTGCTATGAATCTATCCCCAATCCACGAAGGGGAGGCGGGGATATCCAGCCTCCGGCGGAGGCTGCAGCGACGGGGGTAAATTTCCTAATGACACTCCTACCACATTCCCTGCATGCACAATTGCACATATATAATATTTTTTATTATTAGACGATAAATTAGTAAAATAAATTGTTGTAGTAGTTGTTATGTTTGCCTAAGACTAAGTTCTGATTCATATAGGGGACGAATTGAAGGGCATAAAGTGAGAAGTGATTGGTTAATTACCTGGCGAGGGGATTGGAGTGTGGTGTGTAGTTTTGTTGGGAGTGGGATGAAGGTACTTGCAAGAGTGGCCGTAACGACAAAAACCCTAAAATAGAGAGAGTGAATGAGAAACGGAAATTGAAAAGAAGAATGGTAGCGTAAGGTAACGTACCGTGTTGAGGAAGTGAAAGCAAAGGGGTGGATTAGGGATTTGTTGGTGGTGTTGATTGAAGGAATCGTACCAGCGAGCTTTGGCTTGGTGGTGTTGAATACCCTGAGCGTGTCGTTTCCGATCGGCTGGTGTGTCTTGGAATTGCTTGTCGCAGTAGTCGCAGTAATATTTCTTCGCTGGCATCCTTTCACTCACTCACTCAACCACCACCTTCGCTTTCAGTCTAAATAAACCAACCAAACCTATTATTTTATTATACTAAAAAGTAAACAAATCAATTCAAATTTCACCCAAACTTTTCCATATCTCTACGGCTCAGCCACCGGCTTTTAATATTTTTTTATAATTATATGTTAAGAAGAAATGTAATAGATTATTTATCATGATATTATTTATTACGAAACATATTATAAATTGTGTGTGTATATATATATATATATATATATATATATATATACTTTTAAGAAAATTACTTTAATGTTAATAATCTTTAAATAGTGCAAGGGAGAAAACGATAGCTAATGGGTTCGAATTTCTATTAATAAAAATTAATATGTTAATTAGTAATACTTTTCGAAAAATATGTTTGAATGGTTATATTATATCAGCCAACTTATAATTTATTTATTTGATTACTTTCTAATTTAGCTTATCAAAATATTTAAATATACTTTTGATGAAAAATACAGAAAAAAAATAGTTAATTTAAAATATTCATTGAAAATTTGTTTAAAATAATAAAACGTTTTTGTAATAAATGATTTATAAATATTCTGTATGTTTGTATTGACTGAAAAATGAGTTTTTACTAAAATAATAAAGGAATCTGAAAAAAAAATCTCTAATTAGAGAATTAGATAAAGAGTAAAAATTATTAACTTGACTTTCTACTAAAAATGCGGGAAACGCGTGATTAGGTGAAAAAACAGAAATTATTCTCTCTTCAGAATGAAAACTTATATTTACATTGTGTAGTCAGAAAATTAAATGTAAGAAAATAGTTATCAATGGTCATCCCATATGCTAAGAAAGAACCCACCGACAAAGACCACCAAATTGACGTTAGACTCCTTAATCAAATTAGTTTATGAATAGAGATTCAGAGTCTATTAACTTTAAAGTGCTTCATGGAAAAAATAGCCTCCGTTGACGAAGATATTCTTAACGTAAAGAAAGAGTAAGAAAAAAATAACAAAGCAAATTGTCATCTAGCAGAACGCGCTTTTATATATTCTTTGAACAGAAGGTAAGAGTCATACATCCAAGTTCTTTTTTCAGTGTTCGCATTAGTCCGCTCAGACACCCTCAGCTTCGAATTGAAAATAAAAAAGAGCCAGTCTCCTAACTAACTATTTGATTAAACCATGAGAAATATCGCTTTCACTTATTATGTTTAATATTTGTCAATCCAGCAATTCATTGAAGACAGGCCCCAGACTTCGTCCCATGTCGTTCGGCCAGAGATTACCTAAAGAATGGAAAATAAACAATGCAGAGACATTACAACTTCCAACCACCACGCTAAGCATTAACTAAATTAAACAACCCATCATTGTCTCAACAAATACAAATACTGATGCAACATTTAGATAATTGCAGACATTTGTCTTCTATTGTATGTTACAATCTGCTGTGATACAGGAAACAGGGTATTCTGCATACCCTTCGGGGGTTGGGTAATAAGGAGTAGCATGTATCTCTAGATCTGCTTTTACAGGGCAACCGAATACAATAAAGATACCAACAAATATTATATCATATCATCAAATAGAAGAAAGCGCAGCATTCTCATATGGAAACAACACTTGGAAGTTCAGTTACACTTTTCACAAGCCAAGAAACGGGCATTGCTTCCTCGCATGCTCTGGAACCAATTTCACCAAAATCTCGGCTGGGACTCCTTTCAGTTCTGGTACACGGACCGATAACATACAAAAAGTCAGCCAAAATTATTTAATAAAAACAAAATACGAGCAGAGTCGCAAACACAATAGCCTATTCCAAAATCAACATACCATGAGATTTGAAATTAAATAGTGGTGGAAGGAATCGGCCATTTGGCAAGCGAGTATTTGGATCACGAAGCTCATCAAAGAAAGGATGCGTCAGAGCATCTAACTGCACCACATAAAGCAAAATCCAAATTACAGACATTCGGAAGATGAAAAAAAGTCATTCAATAATTAGATTAGAAAACATTAAATTGACAAACAGAATCTTGCAAAACTGTTATCTGAAAGAGGGAACCATGTTATCTTTTTTCTGTGGGATACTAAATGCTTGATGAGTCAGATACTCACAGCTGTGCACCGCAAATTAGGGGAGTATTGTAGTAGTCTTGATACCAGATCAACAGCCTCTGGAGGCATGCGCTTGTGGAAGATCTAGTAGAAGAAAAACAGCATTTCTATGTTAGTATGGTGCTCAATAAGGAATTTCAAATGCGTTAATATGATGAGCTTAAGAATAAAGCATGAAATGCTATTAAATTTATTTGTGATACCTTGTGCCATGGATGTGCTTTAATCTGTGGGAATTTAAATTCTGTATAGTTAGGGTTCATGCATTTAATCTCTTCCCTTGTTGGAGTGCCCAAAACCTATTAAGACAAACAACAAATTATAATGGATCAAATCATCAAATAGGCCAATCAATATTAAAAGACGACAGAAAAATGAGATGGACAGTTCAAAACATTTGCAAATAAGAAACATGTCATAACAGTAATGAAATAAGTCAAACATCACCAGGATTACCTTTATAATCTCAACAAGCTGATCAACTCCACTCTCACCAGGGAACAAAGGCTGCAAAAAGAAGATATTGATTTTAATAAATATGCTAAACCACAAAAATAAAAGTGATCACATCAACAGCCACCAACCTGTCCAAGCAGCAGCTCAGCTAAAACACATCCAACAGACCAGATGTCAATGGCTGTAGTATATTCAGTTGCTCCAAATATAAGCTCAGGTGCTCTATAATATCTAGAACATATGTACGATATGTTGGGTTCGCCTTTTACCTGTCAAAATTCATTCCAAATAAGGAAAAATAAAGCTACAATCTAACTCAGGAAAACAGAAGGTTGAATGAAAAGGAATGATCTGAGGAAGGAACAGAAAAGCAGAGACATATATGTAACATACCAAAACCTTTGCACTTCCAAAGTCACATAATTTAACCTGGTGTGTGTGTGGATTGACCTGCACAGGAAAACATCCCATTAGTATATTCCACCCAACAGTCCCATCACCAGAGTTTCAATTGGTCATTTCCTATCTTTTAGTGACCCTAAACACAACCATAGCTACGAAGCAGGAGAACCAAAATAAAATCCAAATAAATAATCAATGATTTATGCAAAATAAAGCAAAGGCCATACCAATAGATTTTGAGGCTTGATATCCCGATGGCAGACTCCAATACAACGATGAATATAAGATAATGCCCTAAAGATCTGCAATATATCAATAGTATTGTTAAAGCGTGAATGTAGACGAAAGCTGAATTTGGGTAAGGCAACAGGCATACCTGGTATGTATAGAGTTTCACATATATCAGAGGCATCCTTTGGTTCAACTTGTTGTAATGTTTGATCACACGATTAACTGTTTCAGGAACATACTCAAGTACCAAATTAAGGTATAGTTCATCCTTTTCAGTAGTTGAAAAGAAACAGTGCTTCAAAGAGACAACATTTGGGTGGTCAAGAAGGCGCATTGTTTGAAGCTCCCTATTCTTGTACCTCTTGTCTTGAAGAACCTTTTTGATAGCCACAGTTTCACCAGTTTCCAAGCACTTGGCCTATAATCATACACAATGTCAGAACTAAGGCAGCAATTATCTTCACTTGAGTTGGAAAGGCTAAAGAAACACATCTCATTTTGCAACTATAAACCTGACTTTACCTGGAAGACAACACCAAATGATCCATGACCTACAACACGTTCTGCCATGTAGCTTATAGTCTGAAATAACAAGGATATAAATTATTTTAAAGTAGTAAGCATAAATAGAAAAAAAGTGACAAGTATTAATGTAGCCGGTTAAAAAGAATATGACAAACTACATCAGCGCACTACCACCCTATCCAATAATATCATGAGATTCATCAATCAGAAACCAATTGCCAAGGATAATAGCCAAAAGACACTACAAAATACAAAATACGTCACAGCAAGGAGTAATGCAAGACACAGCAAAAAGAGGCATCACAAGATTAGGATATGACAAAAACCACATCAAGGCATTTTTATCCTATCCAATAATATCATGATATTCATGAAACTCAATCAGTGAGGATAATCACCAATCAGAAAAGTCATGACAAAACAAGTTGCACACAGCAAGTAGTTCTGCGAGTCGCCATAAAAGGATTCTAGTCAGCAACTCGGCATCATACCCAAATTTTGAGAATTATTTTTTCATTCTTTGACTTTAAGTACAAACACAATCATTCTCAATTCAAATTTCAATATTCCAAATCACAGCAGCTATAGAAGTGGGGAAAACATTTGCACAAATAATATATCAAGCTGAAGCGTTGATTGTTTACAGCCTTCCATGGTAAACACAGTAAGTGAGATGGCACATACACATTTGACAGACAGTAGAAAAATTAGAAGAGAACATATACCTGCTTCGGCTGACCATTTCTCCCCCCAATGGTAGTCACAATGATATGTCCTGTCTCCGTTCCATTGCCATCAACAACTGTGGCTTCCATTTCCTACAAGATGAAGCAAATTGAAAGTAACTTAGCCTGAAATTTAAAATCAACCACAAAGGCATTCACGAAATAAAGCTAAAATAAATAAATAAAAAGTGCAAATTTGAGAGAGAAGGGTTAACATACTCTATCATCCCTAATTTTCATATCGTTCATCTCCTCTGGCAATCTATCAACACCTGCTGCTCCATGCCCACTGGCTTCTCTCAAACCTGAAGTTGGCGCCACACCAACGGATGTCATCTTCACTGAATCCCTTTCTCTATTAACTTCTGCTCAAAAACCACTCATACACCTGCCAGAATGAACAATTACACCATAATTAAAAATATGAACAATTTTTTTTATTTCATTTGAGCATTAAAATTGGAGTCAACAGACATAATAAAAACTGAACCAAATAGGAAAGTAGCAGCACCGTTCAAACACGAATTAAAGAAACAAAAAAAAAAACGCAAATCTCCTGTCCATAAATAAATATCCATTATTATGCGAAAAAGGAAAACATTAAAGCAACATAAAACTCCATCAATCTCACAGAACGCCACAAATCCATCCGAAAACTCATCAACAGAAACATAAAACAGAAAACAAAAAAAATCCCTAAACAAACCTAAACCGAAGATCCCCGCAACTGAAGGCGAAACAACACGATCCGAACACACAAAACAAAATTAACAAACGCAGAGCGTTCAAAACACACGAAAAGCAGAAACAAAAGCAGCCACGTCGGAGAAAAAAAATTGGACGGAAGAGGTAGAAAATCAAGAGGAGAAAATAGAGAAAAAGGAAATCTAGAGTTTGGAATGGAAAAGAAGGAAGCGAAAAGGGCGGTTAGAAGGAAGAGAGAGTTAGATCCATGAGAGGCATACCCATGGCGTGTTTGGATTTGTGTGAGTAACAGTTGTTCTCTGCTTTTTTGTGTGGTGTGCTATAATGCGCTGGTGACAGTCAAAGAAGAAAACCAACCCATTCTAACTATTTATTTATTTATTATTAATTATTAATTAATAATTAATTAAATAATTGTGTATTTTGGGGTAAATAAAATATAGAAAAATGTAACCTAGTTTCCCCTTCACTTTTGACCGTTCAAACTTCAAACGTATTAAAATGGTAACAACTATTAATTGGCCACCGCGGCATGTGCCTTTTAGGCACCTTCTTTAGTGGCGTCATTTTTTTTATGGTTCCAAAATTCATATATATTTACAATCACACGTGAAAAATTACAAACAAATGAATAGACACTTTCATAATTTACATTATTCTTTTCTTCTCAAATTTAGCATTTTAAAGAAATCAATGTGCTCAATAATTTGGCTTAGGTAGGTACTATGTGTATAAAAAATGACAGTAATATATTCCTTCTATTTTTGTGTAACTTTGAAGTTTTTATAAATTTAATTAATAATCAATGACTGTGGATTGGGAAACACCTTATTAATGTTATTTATTTCTTTTTTTATCTTTTAAACATGGTTTTCAGCATTGAATAATATGCATACTATAAATAAAGAAAGATATGGGTATGTATTACTAGGGTTAGAGTTTCCTTTGGGAACAAAATAGTGTGAGAGTTTTATCTTCACAAAGATTAATAATTGATTTAGTTTTAACTTTCAAAATAACCATTATAACTAAAGTAGGTTTTTGAAATTAATAAAGTAATAAAATAACTTTAACTGTACATCAATCTATTCTTTAAAAGTTAATAGTGACTTAAATTAATATTAAGATTATTCTCTAAAATAATTAATCCCTAAAAAAACAAAAATTAAAAAAATTATAAATTATAAATAATTTTTTTCTTTGATGTTAACTTATGACATTTAAAATATTGAGTTATCTAACTGAATTTATAAGAGTATTTTTAATGAGAATTGTTTATAAATAACTTTTATCAATTTTAAATAATTTCTACTGTATTACATTACTCAAAAGCAACTTATATTATATTTTTAAAAAATTTTATCTAATGAAAATTGCTTATAAAATCTCTATTTTTCAATAATTTATACTACACTTTTTAATATATTAAAAAATAATAATTATTAATAATATATAAAAATAAATAACAAAAAAATTTATATAATAAAAAAATACAATAATAAAAAGAAATTACATAATAAAAGAATAAAGATTATGAGAATTTTTTATGATATGAAATGGAGGTAATGTTTAATTTTGTAAATAATTAAAATAACTTTAAAAATTATATTAGTTGGGATATGTAAACTTAACACACATAAAATACAAATAAAAAACAATCAAATAAAAAAAATGTTTTAGATATATATTTCTAATAATTTTAATAAACTTATAAATTATATTAATTATTTTATTTAATAATTATAAATAATATCAATTTATAAAAGTACTTTTAAATATATCTAATTATAATTTTATTATAATTATAATTATATTTAATTTAAATTAAAATGTATTATGAAATAAAATAAATTTTTTTATAAAGATAAAGTTTGGTCTTTAGTATTATTGTTTTTTAAGAATTTATAACATCATTTTTATATAGAAATTAATATTCAATACATATTAATTAAGATAAAAGAAAAAAAATTTATGACAAAAATATTATATAAATTTTTTCTTAACATTCCGTGGTAGTTTAGAATTTAAGGTTTATTTACGGTTCAGGATTTATTATTAAGATACATATTAAGTAACTTTCATGAGAGATACTTGAAGTGTGTATGTTATTCTTTCAAAAGAAAAATATTTTTTTAATAAAATAATAATTTATTAACATTACTACATGTTTGGATAATTTTATTTTAAAATTCAAAAGAGAAAAAATAAAAAATTATTCTTTTATAAACAATTTGAATTACTTATAGAAATAATAATTTTCTATTTTTATTTTTTTTCTCTTTCTTACAATAATTTTTCAAGCTCAAACCTTTTAAGTTACAGTCAACTCATACATATCTCATTATCATATCATAAACAAATTACTAAAATATCAGTAAAATTGAAAAATTATCACCAAGATAATATCTAAAATTATATAGGATTATTAAATTGTTATCCTTGTAAGTATATTTCTTGCAACTTTTTGAATTTGTAACAAAACTATAATGCATGAGGAAACTTTTATTATTCTTCTATATCTCGTGGATCTTACATAAATTATGAGAAAATTATTTAAATACAGTGGCAGATTCAAAATTCGGAATTAATGTCGATAAATTATTTTAAAAAAATATTATTGCTATACACATAAAAATAAAATCATAACACGTACAAAGACATAATGTTTAATTAATAAAACTTTAATGCGACATACACAAGTAAAAAATTGACTTTCAAGTCAAAACATATTTAATAAAAAAATATAAAACATACAGGAAAAAGGTAAAAAAAAATATACAATGGATTCAAATATAAGGAAATAAAAACTCTAAAAAACAAATTACATTTTTATTTGTAATTTTTTTATCGAAAAATTTGAAATATTAGTAAGAATTTATTTGAAATCATTATATTTTGTCAACTAGGATAAAATTACATCGTTCAGAACATATGTATAAAATTAAGTTATAATTATAATTTTAATATACTAAATCTAATTAACTACTACAAAGTTTATAATAACAATTACCTATCTCAAAACCAAATTATATGAATGAAATAAAAATATAATATTATTATTGTGTTGTGATATATTACAATATTTAAGAGTTTTATAATACGGTGATTTATAAATATTTTTATTCTTTAACCCATAAAAATAACAATGTGACCCATATAACCATGTCTAATTAATATATCTTATAACACTAGAAAGGTTAATGAGTAGTTTATAAAACTCTACTATATTTTCTAAAAACATACAACAAAATCATTTGAGTCACTTAATTTCAAAAAAATAAATACCTCATATAAGGTAACTTTAAAGTTTAATATGCAAAAGAGAGAATATATCTAGTAATTATGATATTTTGTTCTATTATAATAATAAAAAAATATTAGATTTATTAAAACGTAGACTTTAACTCTAATTCAACCCCACAAAATCAGTTTGTAAGGTGAAGTTTGTATCCAGTTATATACACTAAATTGACTATATTTTTAGTCGATGGGATTTCCAAGAAGATTTATGATTAATTTATACTTACAAATTATCTAAATTACAATTTTATCATCAAAATCCCTTTTAAAGGCACCTCCTTATTGACTAAAAGAAGAAAGATTTCATTTAAATGAAAGTGTTGTCGGTTATTTATTTTTTGTAAATATAAAATATGTTGTAAGATGATAAACTTTTTATCATATTAGATATATCTGTGCTGTAATTTTTTAGAGTAAATTAAATAAAAATTATGTTATCAATATGATAAAATATATTATAATGAAATTGTATATTCACTTTTGTACTATATATAAAACTGAATATTTAGATAAGAGTATATTATTGTATTATTTACAGATTGTATCTTTTGTTAAAATTTTATACGGGTTTTTTATATTTGGTTTTCATAATTCAAAAGTTAATCGATTTTTACTTACAATTATCAGCAAAATATATATATATATATATATATATATATTATTAAATATAATTTAATTTAAAATCTAATAATTATTATTATTATGTTATCATTAAATCTAATCTAATTTAATTTAAAATTTAATATTTTAATTTTATTGGTTTATTAAATTTAATTCAATCTAAAATTTATTTATCTTATTTTTATTAATTGTATATTATTTAATTAATTAAATAAATTATTGTTTTGTAAATAAATGTTATAAATTTTTTTAATTTGAAACACTTAAATATAAAACTCCTTTATCTATTACTTCTTCTCCATATCTATTAAATGGCATGAGAGGCATGTAAGTTACTAGTCTCCTAATTAAGTAAGTATCACCCATTACAAAACTCAAGCATCTGGTCAGTATCACGTGACAAGTAGAGCAGAACAATTTTCTTCACAACATAATATAATAAAATTTGCAAAAAGCTGTAATCTTGCTCTTAATGATTATAGCAATAGCATGTAAATTTTGTAAAAAGGTGAAATAAAAGTGAAAAAGAGCATTGTTGTGTAGTTGTTCTAGGTCTAGGGCGGTGCTGCATGTCTGAATCATGACCACTTATTGGCCGGTTATAATAGTCAAATAATCTATTAATTATATTTTTTTATACACAAAGTTGCTACTGTTTATAGTCAACAAATAGTTTTTCTCGTCTTTTTATTTCACAACCATACACAATCAATGTACTTATCTTATCTCCTCAAAACTCAGGCAATGAATTCTTCATGCAAAACAATTCAGTGCCAGCTCCATTTGATTATTACCATGATTTATTCTGAATGAATTTTCGTTTATTTATACTACATTGTTTAATGTTTTAACATAAAAGGGTACATTTAATATTGAATAATTGTGGTTGCAACAAGATTATTATTAATTTGAAAAGAGGACACATGACAACACAAGAACCAAAAAAATGCAAAGAGTCAAAACCTGATTAGGCACCTCTTTTCAGTGGTTCTTCCAACATTTACCAAAAGACAGAGAAGCTAATAAATGAGCTGACTTATTTGCCTAATTGCATATCAGCCTGCATGAATCATGTGGAAACTTTAAACATGCTTCAAAAGTTCTTAATATAGTCCATCACTACCACATGCTCAGTTCTGTGCTGTGCTAAAAGCATAATATATATTCACCATAGTAGCATTGTCTAATTCAGCCATTATCACTCTTATGCAAGCTTAGAGCAAGTGCTTTAGGCCATATCCAAGGGAGGTAAAGCAAAGTGAAGATGACAATACCAGCACCAAATCCCAGTTTGATCCTTCATTTGAACATTTATACATATGCAAAGAGGTTATAAAATACAATACAGTGTGCTGTTAACTGTTCTAACCAAAAGTGTTGGAATATACAATTGTGTTAAACTTTAATTATATGGCTGTTACTACTCTTATCTTGTTTCAGGTTGATAGAGTGGGTCATATTCTAAAAAGAGATTGAGAAAAACATCATGTTAAGTTTCATGCACTATCATTGTAAACATTTTATATTATTTTTAAACACTCATAAATTTTCACATTAGGTGACAATAAGAAAATCGGATACTTGTAATGCTTAATATAAATATAAGTGAGTTTATAATGAGAAGAATCAGTTATTTATTTATATAAGTAACCATTACTTATTGATAATATGTAAATAGAAAATGATGAGTGAACACCTAAATTCTAATTAATATACGTAAATGGGAAATACTGAGTTATAGTGATTTATTTCAAAGGACATCTTGTATATATTCATAAAAAATAATAAAATTGATAATTTAATATTACCTTTTTTTAAAACAAGTTTTTTCGTAAGTATTCTTGAATAAAAGAAATATAAAAAAATCAAGTGAGTTTCTTTGTAAATTAAAATTAACTTATATACAGAAATTAAATAAAAAGTTTTGAGAAATTATATATGAATTTTTTAATGCATAATATTGAAGAAATTCATCCCCAGGTCAATTATCACCTGAATAAATTTCCTTAAAAAGGCAAATTTGATAATTGATTAATCGTTATCTCTTTAATCAAATTCTTATTACAGATATAAATTTCATATCCAAAGTATATAGTCATTAAACGCAATTAAAATTATGAGTAGTAAATAAGTTTCTTTAATGATAAATTCGATATAGGTGCAAACAACATATTGTTGTAAAGAAAATAATTTTTATTTCGTTTTCTTTTCAATTCTTTACGTTAAACATAAGTTAAAAAATAACATAACATTTTTATACTTATTTATAAAAATAAAAAAAATCCTAAAATGGTTTTTAAACCAAACAAGCCAGTCAAGATAGCTTCTTCATTTCTCAAATGAAGAAGAAGATAGTTTCTTTAATGCTATGTTAAGTAAAGTTAATTAACCTCAAATTTATTTTAATAACGTATTCAATATTTATAATGGTTACTTATTTTTAATTGACCAAAGTACACAATTTCAACATGCAGTTGTTCCGTAATAATTATTTCTAATAACATAATTAACTGTATTAATTACATCCATCATTTTTAATCCAATTTTGGAGTTGAGAATTTTAATTTGCAAATATTTATTCATAAGCAACATCCAATATAGACTAAGTCGGAATTAACAACTTCTTGCATTGGTAATACATTAATGCATTGATTAATGTAGGTAGTAGAGATGTAGTGTCATTGCCCCCACCAATAATACTATATTTTACTAATTTATATCTTATTTAATTAGTTTATAAATGGTCTAAACAACATCAAATATATAATAATTAAATTTATCTCATTAATTTATAACATTTTTCACCATATGAATGTTTGAAATATCGGATCGAGAATGGCATATTTGTTTTCACATTGAAAAAAATCGTAGTAGTTGAGTTTAAAATTCAATAATATACAATAACATGAAACTCTAAAATGAGAGAGATAAATATTTTAGATAATTTTTTAAAAATTAACATTGTATTAAGAAATTTTCATGAAAAATATACTCTCTAATTCTTAATAGAAAATATTTTTAACCGAATCACACTTATCAATAAAACTAATGAATTAAGTTGAATTTGTTTATTGTTAAATGCTACAATTTACCACATTTATCTTCGTTATCATTAATTTTAAATTTCTTTCACCGTTATTAATAAATGAAAAAAACGCACGTACTCATTCAATAGAAGCAAGTAAGAAAAAGAACTCAATCTCTGCATAGAAACTATAAAATGTCGTATAATTTTTTTTAATCAATCTCTTAACAAATGTCTCATAACAAGGAATCAAGTATAGTTTTTAAAGTTATTGACCAACAATAAACCAATTCTTTTGTAATTCTTTTATTGATCTTCTGATTTTTTTCAGACAAATTCCTTAATCTTTTTTTATTCTTTATGTTTTTAAAATATACCAAAACATTATCTTAAATATCATCTGATCTAGTATAGTATTTTTTTATAATTAAATTTTAAAAGTACAAATTATATATAACTGTTGTGTTTTTTGTTACTTTTTTAAATATATTTTTATTAGATTTTATTATGTTTTATGACTTTCAATATTTTCTTATCAAAATTCAAATTTTAAAACAATTATTATATATGTAAATTCTCAATTAATTTATCATGATATTTTATTCAACAAAATAGACTCCGAAAACATTATTTTAAATTATATAAATAAATTAATGGAGAGTAAGATTTTATTTTATATTTGATATTAAAGAATTGCTTAATGATTTTTGTTTCCATTATATTTTATATGCGTTGAATATTGATGAATTTAATTTATAAAAAAATCATCAAACACTTTTACATAAATATTTTAATATAAAAATAATAAATTAAAATATATTTTATCAATAAAATAATTTAAAATTTATAATATTACAAATATTAATTTATGTATAAAAAGTGATATATAAAAAAATTAATATTAAAATATTTAATTTCTAAAAATTTATTTTTTGTAGTTTACTTTTGTTACATATATAACATTATATATTTATTATAATTATATTTAAATTTTTAAATTTATTTTAAAAATTTTAAAATTTATATTTAAAAAATATTTTAAAGTTATATTAAAAATATAAAATGAAACAAGATGAAACGAGAAATTCGAGCCCATTAAAATAGATCTAGAAACTAAGTTTATAACTCTAAAGGACTCTAAAGAACATCAAAGATAAAAATGAAAATAATTATGTCAGGACAAAGAGCCCAACTTCTCGTTGCCTTAGCTAGACATCAGTTGTGATTGAGTTCCTGTGTGGTCTAGAATTTGAATCCAGATCAGTTCATTTTCCCAATAAATTACAATTTTTTTTTTATTATTATTATCTCAATACTTCAATAAAACCTCTTCATGGAAAACTAGGAAGTCTTAAGATTGCACTATTTACTTTAACAAGACTAGGAAAAAGAGAACCACTTCGTAAATAAGATAAAAACAAGATGAAATAGGAAGTTTCAATCATTATACTGATTATACCGTCTAATTTTTATTTTTAATAAAAGTATTTATTTTTTAAACAAAACAAAATGAGAAATCAAAACTAACTAAAAATTGAAAAATATAATTACCTGAGTATAACTACTTTTATAACTTCTACATTTCAACAGCCAGTATGGTCTTCCATATTTGCCAATATTACAGACCTCCAACAGGAGTGGAAAAAAGAAAAGGTGAGAAAACGAAAGAAGTTTGCAGACAAAGATTAAGTGATGATTTGGAAGAGAATGGTTCTGAAATCTAAATATCAGAATAAATAAAAATTATCACCAAACAAAATTCAATAATCAGCACACTGATTTTCACGCGCCATCTCTTTCTGTGTTAACTCTTCCTAACCAAAAAAATATATTTTGTATAAAAAATGAAAATATACCACAGAAAACTGCAACCTACAAAAAAAAGTTTTATTTTCTATTTCTAAGACAGGAAAGCACTTTGAATCTAATCACTAAGATACAGTTCACCTAATTGATACATTCCAGGACGAACTTACAGTTTCCATAAAGCATCCTTCTCAAGACCAATTAGCCAAGTCAAGCATCCACGCTTGTAATGCATCCCCATGCATAAACTCAATTTATTTCTAATGAAGAAACCAAACAGTCCTTCAGTTACGAGAAACGCAACAATCCTGACAAAAAAACCAGCATATTAAGCCATAGAAAATGTTCACAAGGGAATCGCTGCATAAAGTACACATATGATTATGTTCAAGTTAATATAGCTATCAATCTCAAATCGGGTAGAGATTACGTAATGTATATGAGGACATATCATGTGACAGCGCGAGGGGAGAGAACTTTTAATTGTTCAATCTCAAATAAATTATCAATATTGAATTTAAGTAAAAACAATCTTTACCATTTATGTATGTTTGAACACTTAATATTAAACTCTTCTCACTTCTCAGGTTCTCACTTCTCAGGTTCTCACTTGATTAACCTTCCTAAATATATATATACACACACATATACACACTGCAATTCTTTCGATCTAAATTCTACATAATATTTCCCCCTATCTAAAACATCAAAGAATCCTGGATTCTCGGTATTTTTCAAGAATTTGTTTTCATTTAGACGGGTGTTAGGTGGTCCGATTTCATTCAAAAGATATATAATGTAAATTGCTTCACAGTCTATATGTACTGTTGATTATGACTGGGCACTGTAGTGCCACTTGTCTATAATATGGACAATTACCAGAGGACGAGAAATGTAAAAAAGGTGGTGACTATCGATTCCCCGCAAGCAAACCACCAGATTTAATTGAAGCTTCCTAACAGAAGACTACAATTAGTACCTCTATATTATGATTGCTGCACTTGTCGGGAAATCTGTATTATCCAATCAGCATATCCATTATTAGTACCCATATGGTCCTCAAACAGGTTTGAAAGAAGAAGGAATCCTTCTCTTGGGTGTTCACCTTGCCTCACAGGGCGGCACAACTGGTAATATGCACGGTCAGTACTTCTGAGCTTCTCAAGTACCTTTATCAGCCTCCGAGACATTTCGTTATCATTCTCATTCTCGCTTAGAGTAACCTGTTCAAGGAAAAAAAACATACACACAGTTGAAGATGGATGCCAAATGTTATTGAACGAGAGAAACAGAGGAGGAAACATCATAAGTCTACAAAGTTATTGAATAGGATATCGATCAACACTGGTGTAAGTCTAAACCAATTAAGGGACAAATTTAACAGAAAATCCACTATGAATTGATTTTTTTTATCATGAAGCTGCAGAACTGAGAAATGCATGCATACTAAATGTATCTATTGAACACTCCAGTGATATATCTTAAGGTTAACATACAATATACTTTTCAGTTCAAATGCAAGAAAACATCAATAATTTGCACAAATACTTGGTGCTATCAATTATACTAAATTTACCCAGGTCAATATAATAATTGTTTATAATTCAACAATCATATACATGTGCACACATCAGATTGCAGAGAGAGAATAATTTAGCATTAACAAGCTTTAGTGAAGAAACAAAAAGTACTTACGGAGAAATTAGAAAACGATGAGATAAAAACGAAAATTTTAAGAAACAGAAGCACTTAAAATGACAAAAATAATGAACCCATTCACTCTTTTGCGTTCTCTCCTTGTCTTTCTTGAATATACATTACCTTTGATAACTCAGCTGCAAAGTTAGACCCAAGTAAGTTCTTAGCTATGTCAGGTGAAATCACTCTACCAAACCATATAATGAACTGGAAGCCATCATCATATATATAAAGGCCCTTAGAATCCAAGCTCTTCCCAGTCAAAGGTAACCTTCTATCAATGCTTTTCAAGTCATCAGCCTGAACATAAACACACATACAGAAATAGTTCAAGGAAAAGACATTTAAACAATTTTAGTTGAGTTTTCAGAGGCAGTAAATGTATACCTTTTGAAGATATTCATCAAGTCGATGCAGACTAGGGTAGAGAAGTTTCAACATCCTTTTTATTGGTAGGGTCATCATTGTGTGTCCAGCTGCACACCGTTCATCTAGTGAAACATCCTCATATCCACCACGGAGAGGTGCTGATCTACAAAGAGCTAAGCCATACAAGGGTAGGGACTTTAATGACTCAGGATATATCATCCTATTCGCCAAGCGATGTTGTCCAGCATAGATATTTCGATAATCTCGGAGGCCTTTCACAATTCTTCGTTGTACAGCACTCCGGGCTTCTTCCAGTTTATGGGATAATGTTTTCTCAATTGCTGCAAATATGAAGGAACTGCTTAGCAAGATGAAAGGAACTATGAATCTATGATCCATGCATACAATGTACCTAGAATAGAAGTCATGTCACCCTACCTAGCCTACTAAACAGAGATAAAATTGCACCAGTATCAGCCAAGCGATACATGTCTACCAAGTCCGTAACTATTGGAACTGCTGCTGTATGTACTCTGATGCGCCTTTCTCCACAAGATGCAGTGTACCTATTTAAGTTGTTAAGGAAGACACCCTTTCTTGCAGAAGTTTCAGATTCTAATCATACTGCCATAATGACCTTAACTGAAAAACAAGCATGACAGACGTCTATATTGACGCAAAACATAAAAGAAATAACAATAAAAATACATAATAAAATGTGTTAAGACAAAAATGAAAAAGATAAAAAAAGTTCACTTTATTTTGTCTTTCCAAGTGCAGTGCGACTTCAAGAGAAGTAAGAAATGAAAAGAATAAACTATGAAAAATAGCATGGCGTCAGCAGCTCAAATATAAATTGCTGCCAACTTGATAAAAAATAAATTGAATGCCATTGTTTCGTGTGAGAAACTAACATTATTTAAAAAGTCCAAAAGATAATCTCTTAAAAGACCTTGTTTCAGGGAGTGATCCTGTACTCCCAAGAATACTATAACCCAAGTCATTCCTGGGAACATTTAAAATACGTTTGGTTAAATTTTAACGTTCTTAAGAATATTTAATGTTTTAAAGTTTAAAACAACTGAAACAAAAAAACAAAAAGTTGAGATGGAAGTTAAAGTTGAGTTAGAAAATAACTTCCCACATTTCCACGGGATAGAACTTTCCCACCCTTCTAATAGAAATGACTTAATTCATGGCATAACTAGTTCTTAGGGAATAAGCAATACCTAAGAATACATTTTCAATGCTCATAATAAACATGGGAACACTACATTCCTAAGTTCATATTCCTATGAAGTTTTTAATGTGTAACAAACATAAGAAATCTACATTCCCAAGTTCGTATTCCTAGGAATGAGTTTTGAATGTATAACAAACACACACTCTTAATGCAAAAACGTAATGGATGAGAAAGGCCTCATGATTCACATAGAACATTATGCTGCAAGAATGAGCTTATACATCTATCTCAAATGTCAGTATCATGAACAAAATTATTTCAAATCATCAGAAAGGATGAAGATATGAATGATTTATAATTATAACTCATCTCAACGATTATGGAAGAAAGGATACAACAATGCAACTTGGAAATACATTGTCTGAGTTGTCAATAATGTTTCTTCAAGAGATAACTGCATGGCAAAGGCTTTATCACAATCCACAGCTGGAAGTGCTAATAAATCTGTGGACCTTAGCATAAAGTTTCCATGATAAGTTGTGAAACGGACACCTAGAAGCACAAAAACAGTTAGTAGCTATTGTATTGTAGATATTTGTATACAATTACATACTTGCTGCACGAGCCAGAAGAAAAACAAAAGTAAGCAAGGTCAAAATTCTCATGAATACACAAACCTTTCGTGCATCTAATTCGCAATACAGCTTCCCAGCCAGTTTCTCTGGTAAGGTCTCTCCTTAGCTCATTTCTTAGTTTCTCTCCATGAATGACTGATTGGAAAGCTGGATAGTAATACAGTTGACCAGCAGTATACTTTGCTAGAGTTCCTATAAATATAGTAAATTATAAGCATATAGTGCACTTTGTCACTTATAAATATAAGTTTGTTAGATGCAAGAGTAACTGCTTAGAGTAAGACCACTTATACCGAAAGAGGAAAATTTAACAGAACTACAAGGAAAGAAAATGCATGCATTTGTTTGCAGCCAACTAAGACGCATCATCAAATAATTGGCCAGTGCCAACTAAGCAGTTAAGGAAAGGGAGTTAACCCTTTGGTAGACACATATTTGAGTGGCCCTTTTAGTTGACATTCACCCATCCTTAATCACACAGCACTATCAAACAGCACAGCAGAGTAAAAATACGGCAATCATTCAATTAAGTTTATTATTCAAACATCTGAATGAAATGGAAAGAGAACTAAGAAAACCACAATTAAACAACACTACGTCAACAGAGATCATCCTAAATATCCATTCCTCGGAGAAGTTAAAAGAAATTATAAATATTTACCTAGGGATGCTATGTCGGTGTACTTATCACTGAATGCATACACATTCACTGAGATCTGGTACTTAGAAAACTCAGCAGCCATTTGCTTGTAAAAGGGATCTTCTGACAGTCTTAACACATGTTCTTTATCTGTGCCATAAACTTTAGAATCATCTCCACGTAGTTTCAAGCGACCAACACCAAGAGATGGGAGTGTGTTTTGAAAAATTAACAATTTCCCTCCAAGTTGACTCTGTACAAAGAGGCAGGAAAAATTCACAACACAGAAATGCATAGGAAAGTAGAATTTGTTAAAGGGATGGAAAAAATGCACTAAAATTCCACAAATTCAAATGAACCCTCCTTTAAACTTACCAAACCATAGGTTTCATCTCTGTGCATGTAAGTTGCTTCATTATGATATATCAGATTTATTCAATGACATTGTTTAGAGTGCCTAGCAGTAATAGAAGGCCCATCCTTGCAATTGAACACGGCATCGAATATTAAAATTTAAATAAGATCTTCCAATAATGACCATGTTAGATGAGTTTTCTAGAACTGGGTTAAGATTTTCCTGACATGATCCAGGCCGCACATACACATATACAGCTCCTATACTTAGTAAGTTTGCATTTACAACGTCCAACATTAATCCTCTCACTCTTTAGCATGAAAACTAATCTTTTAAATCGCATTGCAGTACTGTTTTAACTTTCAATTTATAGAAACTATGTTCAATGCATTTTGTATAAAAAAGCTCAGTACTACTTATGAGTTGCAACCAAAACAACAACCTATAATAATAACAAGACAATTCAAAGTGGTAGGCAATAGGCACGAACATAACATAATCGTAAAGGCAGCCTTCAGAGAAGTACCAAAAGCAGATTCCAGATTCACGTTGTCCTGGAACATGGATGGTAGATTGTCAAGAAACGTTTCCACCACACTTCTTGATTCTGATAAGTTGACAAGCAGATCATCTGGCAGGGGAACAAACATGTCATCCAGATCTGAGACCACCAACATTTGTGGTTGAGTCAAGGATGACTGGAAAAGTGTAACTAGAATAATCAGTAAAAAGTTGAGCCAATTAAGGCAAAGATGGAGATATAATAACAATAGTAATACTAATAATACTGCAGACCTTCATGTTATAAAAATGTACTGTACTGTCAAAAGTTGCAAACCCTATTTGCGTTCGTGGAAAGCCCGGGAGCTCATCTAAGCATGACCTGATTGTTTGGGCCACAACCTGGAATAAGAAGAACAAAATGAACCGCCAATAAAATATGGTGTGAGTCTGGATAACAACTCCAGAATGCACTTGAAGCTGAACTTTATCTTCCAGAAAAGAAATTTATTGTGTTGAACTGGATTTTGGCATCCCCAAATGAAAAAATACATCTATATACCAAAGTTTCCCATTAAAACATATGTTACGACCTAAGCCATAACATTTTGTTACTTCTAAACAAATGTCTTTTTGTTATAATTTGATAATTTTGTCCATAACAAATGATAAGTATTAAAAAAAATACATAGATAGAATCATAGCATAGAACAAAGAGTGTGTTTACGATAAAAAAAAGTAATTCAAACAACACTTAATCTATCAAAATTGCTGTTATCAAATATGCCAAAAAGAAAAACTAATTCTTCCAGAAATAGTTGTTTAAAATATATTCTATCCTGAAGTACCGCACAAATAACCCAACCCAATCATGCTCATAAAAGATTAAAATTAAATCCTTCTTTCTTTTTCCTCCCTTCCTATGCGTGCTTTTCCTCATGGTCCAATCCTAGCTCTTCTTTATTACTTCTGTTGTGTGTGTGGTTTGGTAATGACGGTATTTGGAAGCACAGACTAATTTGCAAGAACACAGCAGGAGTTGTTCTCAGCGGTTGCAGGCTGACAAAGTATACACCGGCCAATTTTAGAAAAGCCATTTCAGTTCAAACAGTTTGCTAGACTGACCAGATTTTAACAGCTGGATGTTTTGTTACCAGTTCAACATAATGGCCAACTTTTACCGATTAGTCCAGCCAGTGACATAGCTGGTTCATGGTCGAAAAAGTCACTTCAGTCCAGTCTTCAAGTATTGTTTAAAGTAATATACAAGATATAACACCCATTTGTTTAAGCTTCGTAAAAAAGTACTTATTGCTTAGAGAGATTTCATGAAAAGTAGACGTTTTATTTGTATGGTTAAAAAATATTTTTATATTGAAAGGTAATCCTAATTACAATTTTTTTAGAAGTTACTCAAAACAACATTTCAAATAAACTTAAATAATATATTTTATACATTCTGATTTTTTTTTCAAACTAAAAACTCTTAAAAGTGAACTTTCAGAGAAAAAGAAAAGCAGAACAATCTGGCTCGTAGTATCCAAAGATTAGTTAAAAACTAAATTAACCAGATTTTAGTGAGCAGATCGCTTGATTGCCTAAACTCTAAATAAAAACATTTAAGACTATATAACCCAATCTTTTGTTCAGGGTGGTAAAAAAATTACCACATGCACCTGGCCATCTGAGTTTCAACTATGCAAATCATGCACAAATACAAACAAATATTGCATACCACTACAATTATTTTCTTAAATCAGACCTGAAAATCCCATTATCTAGTTAATAAATCCTTAGAATGCAGTACAAATTATACACTGCTTCCAAGTTTCAGTTGTGCACAAGCTAGATTTCATATGAATAAAAAAAATTGTAACTCAAAAGAATGAAGGTTACAAAACAACAAAACCTACTAATGATTAAAGAGCTATAAGTGAAGTACTTACCTCAATCATTCCGCTTCTAACTGCAGATATGGAAACATCGATGAGGAAGAAATATACTGGAGGCATAGGAGGCCGCACCATACATTCTGCTGGGGCAACAAATTCTACAGTACCGTTTGTAAGCTCAGGTCGTTGATTCAAATCAACTCTTCTGCCGGTGGCATCTAATTGTGCATAATATTCACTAGGAACTGTACATAAGGCCAATGAATTAGCATCTTAAGAAAGATATATTAAACCAATTACATGTGAAAACTACAGTCCAGACAAACAAACAACTTCCATTACAGAATATCTTCATTAAGGATGCAGGTTACCAGTCTGGATTGACACCACAAGATTCTATACATTAGCATCTTAAGAAAGATATATTAAACCAATCACATGGTCTGACACTATAATTCCATATTGTCACAAGTCAATTATAACATGATTTTATCAAGTGACCCTATGGAATTAAAATGGGAATAACACTGAAATAATGAATTTTCAAAACTACTAAGCATGTTCTTGTTCCAGAAGGTGAATGACTGGAGTTTGGTCACTTTCAAATAATAGATTAATATCTCCAAAACAGAGCCTTAATTACTTCAATTTTCTTCTCTAAATATGCACATTACTTCAATTCAATAAGAACCATTAAGCATGCTCTTCTTCCAAAAACGTGATGGACTGAAGTTTAGGTCATTTTTCTCAATAGATAACTTTCTTCTTTTATTATTCTAAATTTGTGAAACACGTGAATGTAAAAAGTACCGTCATTAAGCATGGAGCAGGTGTTGCACCGGAACTTTCTTCCGCCGTCAGTAAATTTCACATAGGGATTTATATATGTGCGGCATCTCCTACAGCGTACCACTCCAGTTGTAGCAAAATTAACTGTGGGTACCTCTTCCTGAAATCAAAGAAAAATCAGTGCACAAAGAAGAATAACATGCCCTGTATGAGCTACAGAAAAATGAAAAGGATAGTGAGGCCCTAACCCCATCAGGGGACTCTGCAAGCGGACATACAACTGCTCCAAGTGGAAGATGCCACCTTGAACATAAGGACTGGGAGTTAGGCATTGCACTGGTTGTGAGTCGTAGATATCTAGGATTGCAGTTCATGGGATACATATCAACTAAACACTTCGGCTCCTCATCACCTTCCAATGGCCTTGGCAATTCTTTATCATCAATGGACGACTCCATGAGTCCAGGACGAGTTTGAATTGATAGCGAATTGAAGTCTTCTGTCAAGCCATTAATGGCACCTATAGGCGGTCCAGATCCTGGGTGTTGCATGGGCTGGACGCCTGACGGAGCAGCCATTGGGGGCTGAGAAACATAACCTCCTTGATGAGGTTGAAAAGGAAAAGGTGGTGTAGGTGGGACAGGTCCATAATTTCCTTGATTTGAAGGGTGGGAGGAATGCACAGGGGGAGCTTGTATTTCTGCACGAGCCTGTTTCTGCGGATATTCAGGAAAAGATGGGTGAAACACAGGAGGAGGAACATTCGATCCTGGAAATGCAGGAGGGGGAGACCCCATTGAAACAAAAGGCGTGTGCTGCTGAGGCTGAAGAGAAGCCGGAAAAGACTGTGCTTGACCCACAGAAGGTTGAAAATTTGGTTGTCCCATGGGTGGAGCACGCATGGGAGGTGCTTGAGCATTTGAGGAGAACTGTGGCATTGGAAAACGCTGGAAAGGTCCACCAGCAGGAGGGAAATTGGAAGGAGGAGGAGGCACTGAGGGGTCATTAAACTGGCCCGGTGGCGCAGATGATGAAAATGGTGTGGATGCCAAGGGAGGAGCAGGAGGAGTAGGTATGAAAGAAGGAGGCTCTGACCCAACCATGGTACCAGTTGACGAAAAAGGCGCCATACCCTGTGTAGCAGCAAAGGGTGGTCTAGAAAGGAAGCTTGGACGACCAGGGTTTTCTGTCCCCATAGTTTACGCAAACACAATAACAACAATCGAACCACTTAATTCATAGTTTTGGCTCCATCGTCACCAAGCCTGCCAGAGAAAGCAATTTGATGCAGAAAAAACCAGTAAGTGTCTAACAAGTCATATACTTCAGTGCAAAACAACATCTCACACAATTTAGGAAAATGATCAGAAATGGAATGAATTATCTAACAGCTATGATGAGAATCGAGTACCAATTGGTTGAAGTAAGAGATGGATCGAGAAAGGTGAAATTGAAATGGAGATCGCGGAAGAAAAGAATGAGAGACCTATCAATGCGACAGAGCAAGAGGAGTTAGATCGGAGACGCATGTGGTGAATCAGAATCGGAATACTCAATCCTCTGGACCACTAACTCACTGCTTCCTACACCATCTCCTTCTCCCTACCCTGCAAGCACACCATTCTGTATACTCTTACAATATCTTATTTCTTGTTTCTTTTCTGCGCTTTATTTGATTCACACAGAACCCCACCAAAATATCACTGCTACAACTTTTGTTTTATATGGAACCTTTTAGTAGAAACTAACAAATGAGAAAGGAAAGTTACTTCACCCAAATTTCCAGACACTTGCACGGTCTGTTAGTGGTTGCATGCGTACAAAACTTTTCTTTTACAATCTGCATTAAATTATACTTACTGTGATCCAACTTCTGTACCCAATCAAGGAATGATTTAGATTTCTAGTCTACATAGTGATGCAAATGAGCTTATGGATATGAACAATATTTCTTTTAATGAGACTAATTAAATAGAATGATATTGATTAAAATTTCATTATACTTTTTCTAACAAAAAATAATGTATATATTTATATATTTATAGATGCTCCAAGTGTCTATTCAAACTATTAACATTACAATATCACTTAGGCATTAAGTGTAACATTACAATATTACTTAGGCATTAAGTGGTCATAGGATAGTTAAGTATATATATATGTCTCTTTAAGCTAGTATTTGTAAAAATACTTGGTAATCAATTATATATATAATTTTCATTAAATATATTTTAATTGTTATAAATAATATCTTTTCTACGTAATTTATGGGTTAAACAAATTAACGCATACATACACATAAGTTTAAATCTTAACATGATAATTAATAATTATAAAAAAATTATCGAGATAAAAATTTATTTATCAAATAAATTCGAGACTTAAGACAATAATTAAAATTTTTTAATATTATTACGTGAATGAAAATTTTAATTATCAAAAAGTCTAAAAATTAATCTGATAATCAATAATTTTTAAAAAATTATGTTATTGAAAATTTTAATTATTAAATAAGTTCAAGACATAATATGATAAATAATATTTTCAAAAGGACTATTTGGATGAAAATTTTAATTATCAAATAAGTTTGAGATATAATATGATAATTGATAGGTTTCAAGATTATTATTTAAATAAAAATTTCAATTATCAAACAAGTTTCACACTTATCACGATAATGAATAATTTTTAAAGGAACTGTGTTAGTGAAAATTGTAATTATCAAACAAATTCAAGATCTAACATGGTAATTAATAATTTTAAAGATTATTATGTGCATGAAAATTTGAAATATCAAACAAGTTTAAGACTTAACAGAATAATCAATAATTTTTAAAAGAATTATGTAGGTGAAAATTCTAATTATCAAATAAGTTTAAGACTTAACATAATAGTTAATAATTTTTAAAAAGATTATGTGATAATTAATCACTTTCAAAAAAATTATGTGGATAAAATTTTTAATTATCAAATAAGTTTGACTCTTGATATGAGAATTAATCATTTTTAAGATTACTATATAAATGAAATTTTTAATTATCAAAAAAATTTAACACTTAACACGATAACTAATAATTTTTAAAAGAATTATGTGGATGAAAATTTTAATTATCAAATAAATTTAAAACTTTATATGATAATTAATAATTTTTAAGATTATTATGTGAATGAAAATTTCAATTATCACATCAATTCGAGACGATAAACAATAATTTTTAAAAGAATTATATAGATAAATAATTAATAATTTTTAAGATTACTATGTAAATTAAAATTTCAATTATTAAATAAATTTAAGTCTTAACATAATAATTAATAATTTAAAAAAAATTATGTATGTGAAAATTTTAATTATCATATAAGTTTTAGATTTAACATGATAATTAATAATTTTAAAGATTATTACGTGAATGAGTTTTTTTTTAAGATAAAGAATCTTATAAAGTTGGACATCTACGCAATAGGTGCAAGGTTTTATAAAATTTTACATGTAGAGTCGTAATCAAAACATGTAAAAGTGATAACAATGCAAATCAATAATAGAATAAAGAAGAATAAAAAGTGTCACTAACCAAATAATCTAAATGATAGGAAAAATCGGGTTTAGTAATCTACGTCACTTTGGAACCAATGGTTTTCAATCTCTGAACAATAAAGCTAAGCAAGAAAGCAATAAACAGTAAGAAAATTTATAAAAGAAGCAAAAAATGAAAAACGAGAAAAATAGTAGAGAGGAAGAGAAAAAACAACTGAAAGAGAATGTTTGATTCTCTGCTAGTTAATCTGTCCCTTAAGTATAATTGATTTCTATTTGTTAGCAGAAAAACCTAAGTACAAAAAATAAAGAATAAGGAAATAGATGAAAGGACAAAAAATTTGAAAAAAAAAATAATCGAGACAAAAAAACTTGAGTTAGAGTGCTTGAGATTTTGATAGTCCTTGCAATTAACATTGCTTCTATGTATTCATTCATAATAGAAAATCAAGACTACACAGTTTTTTTTAAATGGATACTTAATGAAAATATTTAGGAGTCTGAAATTTAACATTGATAATTAATAATTTACAAGATTATTATGTGAGCGAAAATTTCAATTATCAAGCAAGTCCAATACTTAACATAATAATCAATAATTTTCAAGATTATTATACGAATGAAAATTTTAATTGTCAAGTAAATTTGAGACTTAACATGACACTTAATAATTTTCAAACGGATTATGTAGTTGAAAATTTTAGTATCACATATAAATTTGAGACTTAACACGATAATTAATAATTTTCAAGATTATTATATGAATGAAAATTTCAATTATCAAATAAGTGAGAGAGTTAACATAATAATCAATAATTTTTAAACAGATTATATGGATGAAAGTTTTAATTATCAAATAAGTTCGAAACTTAACATGATAATTAATAATTTTTAAGATTATTATATGAATAAAAAATCCAATTATTAAACAAATATGAGACTTAACATGATAATCAATAATTTTTAAATGAATTATGTGAATGAAAAATTTAATTATTAGATAAATTCTACACTTAAATATGATAATCAATAATTTTCAAAAGAATTGTGCAGGTAAAATTTTAATTATTAAATAAGTTCAAGACTTAACATAATAATTAATAACTTTTAAAATTATTATGTGAATGAAAATTTTAATTCTCAAGTAAGACAAAGACTTAATACAATAATCATTTATTTTTAAAATGATTATGTTATGTGAATGAAAATTTTAGTTATATTAAATAAGTTCGAGACTTAACATGATAACTAATTATTTTTAAAATTATTATAAATAATCAATTGTCAAATAAATTTAAGACTTAAAAATGATAATCATTAAATTTTAAAAGGATTATGTGAGTTAAAATTTTAATAGTAAAATAAGTTTAAAATTTAACAATAATTAATAATTTTTAAAATTATTATATGAATGAAAATTTAAATTATTAAATAAGTCCAAAATTTAAATAATAATAAATACTTTTTAAAAAGATAAGGTGGATGAAAATTTTAATTCTCAAATAAATTTTGAGACTTAACATAATAATTAATAATTTTTAATATTATTATATAAATAAAAATTTTAATCATAAAATAAGTCTGATAATTAACATAATAATTTATAGTTTTTTTAAAGAATTATGTAAATTAAAATTTTAATTATTAAATAAGTTTAAAACGTAAATAAAAATTTAAGACTAATAATCAATATTTTTAAAAGTATTATAAAAGTAAAAATTTTACTTATTCTAAATTTGAAAATTAATATAATAATTAATAATTTTTAAATAATTACACGAAGAAAAATTTTAAATATCAAATAAATTTGATATATGATGATAATTTTTTTTAAAGAGAATTGTTCACTTTCTCTATTTTTTTATTCCCTTGAGAGAAAGAAACGATATGAATATGGACTACAAAATATTCTAGTCCTGTGTAACCCATTTTTTAAAACTTAGAAGTATTTATAAAATTAATTCATCAATGATAAGAAATCCAAATTCTTTGTTGAATAAAGTCAACACTTTTTTTTAAGTCACTTGCTTAAGTAATTATCAATAACCTTAAACACATATAAATAATTTTTTTTATTAATAAAGCGCATATAAATGAATATTTTTTTCATAATATTATTTATTACATACTTACCATATCACCAAATTTTTAACAAAAATTGTGAAACCGATTACTAAAAAATGAAAGTTATTTTTTTATTGTATATGTTTATTGATAAATAAAACACTTATCACAATAAAAATAAACCCAGGACTTAACCAAATATTGTTGTAAAAAGTACTATATCCTCACAATTAATAATTCTAGAGACTATTCTCGTATTTTGTAAATTTTTAAATAAAAAATGGCACATAAACATGTTTTATTTTTAAACATCTAAATACTATTTATAAATCATTTCTATCTTTCTTTTTCTATCGTGTCATATTATTTATAATTTTTCTTCTCTCAATAGTATTTGAAGTGTTTATACATTTTTTTTCTTAAAAACACTAACTCAACTCATTACTTATTTTTAATTCCAAAAATTAGTAATTGTAAAGATGGATATTGTAGTTGCTAGATGTTTAATCAATGGTTCTCTATAACTAATTAACATACTTGAAAAATGATTTGTCAACAATATGGCAATATACTTTAAACTAGAGAATTTAAGTTCACATAAATAAATAATTCAACAAGTAAGTAATACTACAAGTCCAATATTATACCTAAGCATCATAATAGATGTCTAATGTGCTAGTAATTTATTATTAAATTATGAAATTTATCTTATAAATATGTTTTTGGTGGCATCATGAAAGAAACCCATAACTTTAAATATAAATTACTCAAGTAACTACAAAAGATTTTCTTAAAATTTTCGTCTCTAACCAATTTAAAATAAAATATAACCTAACTATGAAAATAAATATGATAAACGATTTTTTTTAGCCAAAAATAATAAATCATGATTGTAATAAGAAGCTGGAGTTTATTTTTGTCTTCTTTTCTGTGTTAATTAGCTAAAACTCTTGATTTTAGCTAAAGAGAAAAAAAGTAATATAATTTGATTTTATTTACTCATAAGGAGTTTGGAGACATGAGTTTTTATCATCTTTTGGTTCAATTTGTAAATGTTACAGAACTAGGATTGGAAGTTACAAATTAACCATGATATTGTTCTTTCTCATGTATTCAAAGTAAAATAAAAATATTTCGTGACTATGATAGAAGAGATTAAGATACTCTTACTATCTTCAATTTTTGTTAAATTTTGTGTTACACTAAGAACTTAATTAAGAAAGTTTGCAAGTTTTTTATAATTCATGTTATTTATTTTTTAATAAATATTAAAATATGAAATTAAATATAATAGAAAGCAAAAAAATTGATAAAAAAAAGTAAGATACTTTTTTTTTTTATATTATCTCTCATTATCTTTTCAATTAATCTTCTTTTAGGTAGTAAAACACAAATTGATTCTTTTTACTTATTGCTAGCATGGTCTTTTATCTATTTCTAAACAAAGGTAGATTTCTTGTATAAAAAGAATATTTTTCATTTTCAAATAAAATTTGAAATATAAAAATTTAAATAGTTATATATTGTGTTCTTTTTTAAGTTTTTATATTTTAATTAGTGTAAATGTTCTTAATTTTTTAAAATTATTTTTGTATGAATTTTTTTAAGAATATACAATAAAATCTTAAATATTATATTTTTTTATAATAATTTTTACTGTAATTTATTTATCATAGATTTCAATTCCAGTATTTTATTGTAGATTTATCAATCTTAAATTGTGTCAAACTTTAGTAAAAAAAAAATAAAGTACATTTTATTTAATAATAAATTAATTCGTTCTATTTTTTTTTCGTTTTTACAGTTATAGTAAAAAAAATTTCTATAATAAATATTATTAAAATAGAACTGTAAAATAAAATGAAAGATTAATTTCTTGTTAACAATATAATTATCTTAATTAAAAATAAATATTAAAAAATTTAGTTTTAATTTAATTATTAATTAATTAAAAAAATTGAAAGAAAAAAGATTATATATGTATTTTTTTATAATTATAATTATATTAAATTATATATTTATTTTTATTGGTAACAATAATAGTATATATAATTTTTGATATATTATTTTAGCTTATCTAAAATTATTAATCCGTCAAATTTCTATAACTTTGCAAATATATTTAGAAATGTGTATATATTATCTTCTAACAAATTTCCTATGTGTAACTCATTACAAAATTAAAAAAAAAAACACAAAATGTTATATACAATATGAGAAAAAGAATAATTAAATTGACATTATCTTCTTTATCAAGTATTACCATCTCAATCATAATTTTTAAATTAATATTAGTTTTGTTCTTAAACTTAGCAAATTTCTATAATGAATAATTTGTAATAAATAAAAAGTCTTACGTAAAATAATTTTGGCTACATAAATTTATCCGTCAGTATCTTTTCATATCTAAGAAGTCTTAAATATGAAACAAAACCGTTAATAATTATTTAAAATATATTATTTAAGAAAACGATTAAAAAATTATAAAATCAATCAATATGATATATATGATATAATATAATTTTATATAGTATTACATATTACATAATTCATAATTTTATTGTCTAAATTATACAAATCATAAAAAAATAATATATTTAAATATTTTTATTGTTTAAATTATATAAATAATATATTTTAAACAATTTTATTGTTTAAAATATAGAAATTTATAATTGTATACATTTTAGTTATATAAAATTAACAAAATTATAAATTATATTAATGTAATTTAAATAATAAATAAATTATTTTACCATTTATGAAGAATGGAGTAAGGTCCTTGAAAATTTGGACCAAATTTCCTATAAGTTGTTGTGACCTCATATGTTACTGTATAATATATTAATGATTAATGATTTGACAGACAGCAAAAGATTGCTTTTGAAAAAGTACTGGGAAATGATATATGACTGTCTTATTAAGTAATTTATGTAGTGTAAATGTATGGTCCCGTAGCTCAGTTGGTTAGAGCGTTGGTCTTATGAGCCGAAGGTCGCGGGTTCGAGCCCCGCCGGGACCACTTTTTTGTTTTTTTTTTCAGAATTTTTAAACAGATATGTATCTGATGCCACTGTTTACTATAATATCAGACCATGCATTTGCTGTTGCTCTCTCCACACCTTCATATGGAAACCTATTGAACTTGAGTTGTTGGAAATGTATTTAACTCCTCTGTCAATGTCCAGAAATTTTTAAGGATCCCTGCCCCTCATTTCAACCCCAACTTTGGTTAGTTGGGAAAATTCATTAACTCCCAACTATAAGTAATAAATGATCTTAAAATTCCATCTTCTGCTTCACCAGCCACATGAATTTTACAGCTATACAGTGTTCTGGTTACCCTAGCCTGGTGCACCTTAGAAGATGTTCCAACAACAAATCTATAGCTAATAAAGAATTTAAAATGGAAGGTGCAAACTTCTTTGCCCCTTAAACTCTACTGCTCAACTATGTTTAACAGAACTGTTTAACATTGGGTAAAAACATTAACATGTCTTGTAACTTTTGTCTGAAACTAAAAGTTTAGAATTTTTTTTCTTGCTCAGTTCAAAGATGACAATATTTATAATACTAAAACGTTTACGTAGGAATGGTGCATTAAAAGCAAAAGCCAGAAGGATTGGCACTATAAAAGGGGAGAGAAATGTGAGCATTCTTCTCATCATCCATACAAACCTTAGTGCTCTAAGAATACAAAGAAAATGGAGAAAGTGACCAAGGTGTTGGCGATGTTGGCCATGGTGGTGTTGGTGCATGCTTCCAACGTGGAAGGAGGAAGATTACTGAAGGAGAATGTGGAACAGCCCCAGAACTTCCCCGGATCCGGAGGCCTTGGAGGGATATTTCCAAGCCCAAGCCCAGGTTTCAGCTTCACCGGCGTGGGCTTTGGCCCAAACGGGTTTTGCACTTTCCCTGGTGGCTGTACCCCTACTTTGCCCACTCTTCCCGGAGGTGCTGGCGGGTCACTACCTGTGCCACCACATGCATAGGAAAATATGAGAGCCTTCTTGGCTTGGCTTAGAAGATCATAATGCTATTGCTATCTATTAATTACATAATGCTTCTGCTAAGTAATATAAAGTACTGTAAAACTTGTTTAAGCTTGAATTTACTTTTCTATGTACGAGTCTCTTAGGTGTTGTTATGTATGAGTTTCTATTTGGCTGGTCTTACTATGATAGAGTGTAGCTTCTTGCATGCCAGTTTATTTATATACACATTGATCCAATGCCTTCATCTTGTTTTGCGTCATAGCACACATGATGATGAGTAAAAAAAAAAAGATATTTGTTGTTCCTAAAAAATATTCGTTATCCTCGAGAAAAAAGTGAAATTTAGGTTTAGATCAACCTTATAAAATGTTTCTTGGTTGCATGTTTCTGTAAGCCAGCCTAGTCTATTTCTGAATGTGTTACTTCCGTTCCTCACTCCATTTTCGCGTCTCACTCCCTCACTGCAACTCGTGTCCCGTTATTTCAACAATTAAATTTGATTAAATATGTTTTAAGTAGTTCAATTATCTATTAAAATTTGTTTTATTTTTGAAATTTTTTTTGAATATATTTTATTTTTATATTTTATAAATTTGTTCAAAGAACAGCATGACATAACTATGGAGGCAGTGTATCAACCTAAAAGATAGAATGCAATGATACATGCACAAATAAATCTCTTATAAATTTAGGAATATTTCTTTATTTTATTTTATTTCATTAATAATTTGAAGGAAATTCAACATTTAAAGAAAATAGATTACTCAAGAATTTTACTTTTCTTTTTTGTCTTAAAAGATAATTGGATAAATAATTAAGAAAAGAATTGGATAAATAATTAAGAAGAGAATTCGATAAATAATTAAAAAAATTAATAAGAAAAAAAGAATCCGTCAATGAAATGTTAATTGGTATTGATAGAGAACTTGAGTAAAGAAAAAACCTTTTTCTTAAATTATATCGAATTTGATAAAATTTGAAAATACAAAACCTTTATTTTTAATAATTTGTAAGAATTTTTTTTATTTTTTTATTTTATAGTTTTTTATCTTATTATTATTTGTATAGTAAGTTTCTTTTATTTATTTTTTTTGTTTTTCTTATTATCTTCTTCTCTTTAAATATTTTTTTATTTGTTATCAAAGAATTATTTATACCAGTTTATAAAATATAGAAACGAAATAAATCTAAAATTTGTTTTAAAAAATACGATTTTGACAAAAAGTTCAATAATTAAAATATATTTAATATTTTTTTATTATTAAAATATTAAAGGTGAAAACAGAGGAAGACTCTAAATCTAATAAACCTAATTAAGATTGATTTTAATACTAAAAAATATAATTTAAACCTAAGTAAATTTTATAACTCTCACAATCTTATAAAATTAGTTTGCAATAGTTATATATTATAATTTGATCATAAAGAATGTGCCATTTTTTCTTATGTAAAATGTAATTTAGAAAATATATGTGAAAAGTTCAAAATATAATTGCCATTATTTTTTTTAATTATTATGTTTTTAATTTCCTTCTAGTTGATTTGATTAATAGAAATTTATGTTAATTTTAAGTATAATTTAGGTTTAATAGGCATTTTGGTCCTCATATTTTGTGAAAATTTGTAATATTTTTCCTCGTTTATTTTTTGTCTCAATTGAGTCTCAAATTTTATTAAAATCTGTCAATGTTATCCTTTTTGTTAAATTAAGGTGAACGACGTTAACTGTG
Organism: Lablab purpureus; assembly: GCA_030347555.1. Lineage (NCBI taxonomy): Eukaryota > Viridiplantae > Streptophyta > Magnoliopsida > Fabales > Fabaceae > Lablab > Lablab purpureus. Next base: position 5,240,159 of record CM059260.1, read on the forward strand.
AGGACATGGCACACACGTGTCATTTTGTAAATAGTTGGATATGAGCCCGCCTCTCTCTCCTCCTTTCCCTCCTTCTCTCTCTCCTCCTTTCCCTCCTTCTCTCTCTCCTCCTTTCCCTCCTCCTCTCTCTCCTCCTCTCCCTCCTCCTCTCTCTCCTCCTTTCTTTCCCTCCTCCTTTCCCTCCTCCTCTCCCTCTCAATCCTCTCTTCTGTCCCACATCCTCCCTCTCAAACCCCAACCTTTCGGGTTCACTCTCTTTAACAGTGGCGCAAGAAGTGGTGCTAGGCATGTTGATTTTGGTGACTACTTTCTTGGTCCTAGACTAGAAGGACTCATTGAACAACACATGAAGGAGGGAGAGGAGGAGGGAAAGGAGGAGGGAAAGGAGGAGAGAGAGGAAGAGGGAAAGGAGGAGAGGCGGGCTCACTGTTAAAACAAAAAAAAAAATATCCAACCCATAACAAAATGACACGTGTGTGTCATCCTCACAGTTAACATCGTTCACGTTAATTTAACAAAAAGGATCACATTGACAAATTTTAATAAAATTTGGGACTCAATTGAGAAAAGAAATAAACGAGGGAAAAAATTGCAAATTTCCATAAAATATTAGGACCAAAATGCCTATTAAACCTATAATTTATTATAAGGACTTCATTACGACAAGACATATAACTAGTTACAAAATTAAGTCCACTCGTTAAGTAAAGAAAATAAACAAATTTTATTTGAAGTTATTTACAACCTTATCGTTAACTAAATAAGTCGGCTCACATACTATATAGAAATAAAAAAAAAACCTAAATTAAACCCAAATTGATGATGTTGATGGGAGGGATGCAATATCATCCCACAAAAAGTGAAAAGTAATTTTCAAGGTGCTTTGAACAAATAATATAAAGAGAAAGTAGTAATAAAAGGAAGTAAAAATACCATCTTCCAAAGTTTGTCAATGGGTCTACAAACTAAAAAATTCATCTCAAAATTCTACTAGTCCAAACTCAAATATTCAATCAAAAGGGAAAAATAAATAATTATTAATTGTTAGTTGAGTTATATTTTATCATTGGGTATTTCTTTTTATGACTTTGTAGGTTGAATTACTTCACTCATCACTTAAACCTTGCGATTTAGGTGCTATGCGATGCGATATTGTCTTATTTTGTTCCATGTTAGGCATATTTTAAATAGATTAAGAAACAGTCTTGTTTTTTTTTTTTAACATCAGCTAGGTTGAATTTGTTTATATACGTCCAAGTAATTTATGGAATTAAGAAATATTATGAATCCAAGTATATAGTTTTATAATTTTAATAAATTATAATTAATAGTATAATTGTATTAAATAAAAAAATTTAAACTTTATTATTATTAGAGGGTTAGAAATTGATTGAAAACGAGAGAGAAGTTATTAGATAATAATTTTCCATGTCTATAAATACCAACCTCAATCTTCTACGTAGGACTCACAAGCCACAAACCATTTAGCAAAGCCGAAAAGCAATTGCAGATTGGAGACCCTCTGAAACCTTGTAATTTAACGTTTGTGTTGTCACTTACTCATGCTCTCACCTTATTTTCTGTCACGGTGTTTGAAAAAATGATATCTTTAAACCAAAATAAGTTGCTTTATTTCATTCTTGGTCATGAAAATACGAAATCATCTAAATGATGAATGGTTGGTTTGTTATTTATGCTTGGTGTCATCTCATTTTCTTTGCAAGAATTTGGTTCTTTTGCTGAACTTGATGGTGAACTAGTCTAGAAATGAAAGTCTATTTAGCTTGAACCAATCATTCACCCTCGACCTTGATTTTGTGGCATGAGTTGACACTGTTTTTTGGGGTTTATCTATTTTTTGTTTTTCTGGCAATAAATTAAACAAACTGATGAGTGTTTATATATGATTAATAGAAATTGTTGTCATTTGACTGTCTCCAGTTATATGTTGAATCATGGTTACAACTGAAACTGACAGGTCTTGTGATAGTTTTTTTGAGAGCAATGATAAATGTCCACTTAGTGAGATGGAAAGAAAAGAGAGATAAGAAGAAAAGATAATAAAACAAGAAAGTGATATCTGATGCGCGACGTGGTAGATAAAGAAGAGAGACAAATAGAAATAAGGTGAAAGTGAAATAAGCAACAAATAAGTTTACATTTGAATATTTTTCTATTATTCATGATCATAGGCAAACAAATCCAACATGTTAAACAATTGTTGTGTACCACTTTTTTTATTGCTTTAGAATGATCTTTGTTTATATTCTTGTGTTTCACTTTTTTTTATTGAGTCAACCAGACATTTTAGCAAGAAGCATCTAAATTATACATCTTCAATCCAAAACATGGTTTGCCTCTTGTAGCTCGAGACTAGAGGCGAATGGGTACCTTCCACTGAAAGCAAAATGCCTGAGACCTGCACCATGACTAACTTGGTTATGGTATTTGGAGAGATCACCACAAAAGCTAACATAGGCTATGAGAAGATTGTGTGTGACACATGTCGTTCTATAGGATTTGTGTCCAATGATGTTAGCCTTGATGCTGACAACTGCAAGGGGGTCCATGGCCACCTTCATCAAGCGACTAGAAGAGATGGGAGTTGGTGATCAAGGTCACAAGTTTGGCTATGCCACATATGAAACACCTGAGCTTGCGCCTCTCGGTCATGTTCTCATAGCCGAACTTGGAGGCCGGCTCATTGAAGTGCGCAAGAATGAGACATGTCCTTTGGTTTGAGACTTGATGGAAAAACTCAACTCACTGTTGAGTATGCTAATGATCATGGTGACATGGTCCCAGTGCGTGTCCGTATTGCTCTCATACATATCTACTCAACATGATGAAACTGTTACCAATGATAAGATTGTTGCAGACCTGAAAGAGCATGTTACTAAGCCTGCTATTCCTGAGAAGAACTTGGATGAGAGACAATTTTCTATCTCAATCCATCTAGTCGTTTTGTGATTGGTGGACCGCATGGCGATCCAGGTCTCACGGGGCGTAAAATCATCGTTGACATGTATGGTGGTTGGGGAGCTCATGGTGATGGGGCTTTCTCTGGTAGAACCCTACCAAGTGGATAGTAGCAGAGCCTATATTGCTAGACAGGCTGCCAAGAGTAATGTGGCCAATGGACATGCCAGAAGGTGCATTGTGCAGATATCATACGCAATTGGTGTTGCTGAGCCATTATTGGTTTGTTGACTCTTTTGGCACATGAAAGATTCATGACAAGGACATTTTGAAGCTTCTGGATGAAAACTTTGATTTCAGGCCAGGAATGATTACCGTTACTTTGGAGCTTAACAGGGATGAAAATGACAGGTTCTTGAAAACTGCTGCTTACACATTTTGAAAGAGACCCGGACTTCACATGGGGAGTGGTGAAGACTCTTAAGCGGAAATAGTGACATGAATAAAGCTGATTGCCAGGAAAATATATTATACTCTAGCTGTCAATACCTATTCGTGGTGTTTTTGCCGTTACTTTTGTATCTTAAAAAAATATTATCTCTTATCCCAATCTCAAGGGTTTGTTAGATCTTTCTCACGTGAAAACATATGTTGTGTTGAGTATGTGTTCTTCACCATCGCTATCCATTAAGTATATGCTAGGGCAAGATTACGGTGATTGTATATTTGCAGCTATTAACTTGTATACACATGTTACGCTGTCTTACCGTTCCATTCCTTCCCTGGTTTTTTAGTCCACCAATAATGACAATAACAAGTTTACAATCCAATGGCTACCTTCATAATATAACACTCAATAAAGGGACTGTAAGGATCATGGATTTTTTAAGTAACTATCGTAGTGTGAAACTCAATGATCTATGCGATAAAAATCACGAGAAGGTACAGCCATGAACTGGCTTGTTTAACTTTTCCCCAGTGACAAGACCAACAAATTTATCAAATAAATCTAGGAAAGCTATCAGATTCTGTACACACCCCAAATACTTCGGGTTCTTATAAACAACACCCACCTTCATACACAAACAATATATATCCTTCTAGAACAAATACCTATTCTTCTACAACAAAAGAAAGGAAAGGAAAACACAAAAATTAATATTATCACCTGCTAAGCCTCTGCCATGCCCATCTTGGGTAGGCAAATCCAATAATCTAACCAGACAAAAATAAAATAAATCACTCACTTTATACACACCACTGATCCTAAAAAAGAATCTCATCCTCTTAGGTCATGCCTGCTGTTACCTTCCACTTTCTGATCTAGAACCCTGAATGTCACTCCCATCCGTGTCAGAACTATCCTTATGGGATTCAATTTCTGAGTTAACCCCGTGATTTCTTCGATGCCTACGGTCCTGAGTATCCAGCCAATGAAATAAATCAAACGTCAGTCTAAAATCTTCTAGTAAAACTATTTGTCTCTAAAGTAAGGGCATATCCAATAATCCATTTATGATCTAGTAAGAAACTGAAAGGTTGATGATGCTGAGTGATCCACATCCTGAAGTAGGTCCAACCAGCTTGACTCAAGATTAGTCAGAGACCAAAAAAGGCTTTTGAATATTAGGGCAGTATAAACAGTTAAAGAAAAAATAAAAGCTTTGAAAAAAAGATCATGTTAATGGTGACAGCATAACAAACCTCTCTAGCTAAAGGGTACTCCTCTGACTCAAGCATACGCACAACTTGACCCATCTTGGGTCTTTTCTCTGAATCTGGATCTACACATCTCAAAGCAGTTAAGAGCGCCCGTTTCAAAGCCCTGGTAGATGGCTTCATCTCAATGTTTGGGTCCACCACTTCTTCTGATCGCCTGTTTCCAACCATCATCTTCAGCCAATCGACCATATTAACCTAAGGGCATTGTAAATACCAGTCAAAATTCCTTCATCAGAAGTTTTCATAAGGAACTGATGTAGAAATAAGCAACTAAGAACAGAAAGAACATCTGAATTTTGTTGTTGCAAAAAATCAAGCACAAGATCCTCAACAGGTATATTCACTGCCCTCTGCATAAACTAATCACTGAGAACAAGGTAATAGCTAAACAAAAAATAAACTGGGTTGGTAAATCCCTAGCTGATAATGTTGCACCTCCTAATGTTTTTTTATCAGTATTACAACCCCTAATTAAATCCCTAACTAACTTCAAATCCCTATTTCCCCTATGGAAACCCTAAATAAACTAGTCATCTAAATTCAGCATCATAGTCGTAAACCATACTGCAGAAGCAACATTAATTGCATTTACGATATAAATGTAAACAGGAAGAAGAATGAATAAGAAATATAGAACTGATTCATCAATATTACAACAGTCAGGTCCTACGCAAGTTCCGAAAATATTGAAAAGGTTTTTGAGATTACAGAAAATGTAGACCGGTCTACAATTTTGAAATTCTAGGGACCTACTTAATTCCCCAAAATGGTGATGTTTAGCAACAGCATCCAGAAATACTTATTGCATGTGCCCAGCAGGAGTTCACATGTAGCAAAGCTAAAATGGATGTGATCAGGGCCTCCGATATGTTAACTTTTAGCCAAGGGTGTATGATGTTTAGAGCATTTTAAGGCCAGGGATATGCTTTATAAAGGACAGGGTAATAAGTTTGGTAGAGAGGACCACAGGACCCACATTTGCAATAGATAACATTACTCGCATTCTAGAGAATGTTTAATTTCTTCACTGCTTATAGATTAGGAAGTTAATATTAACTCCTCTAGATGTTTTAAGTTGGTAACTGAATTTTTCACCATAATGACCCATGATTTTCTTTTCTTATAGTATTGGATAGAATAATTATTGAGATGTTTCATAAATTAGTTATGCATCAGGCCATCAAAACAGAAAAGTACAAGCAAATTATATCCTTTTCAATGTGTAAACATAGGTCCATTTTTCAATGTGTCTAACTAGACCCATTTAGGAGTCATAATAATTTTATCCTTGAGTTGGTTATAATATGGTAAGAGAAATGCCTAGCAACACACTGACGCTCTATAATTGAGTGAGGTGCACATGAAAATTTGCTCAGTAATAAAGCAAGTGTTAAAAAATTAGTAAAGGAAAAAAAAATGTTGAGATAATAGGACTGAAAATATAGAAACCTCAGTTGCAATTAACTAATGTCAAGACAAAAAGATTTTCTTTTTGGATGAAAAATTCAAACTCAAAAGCTAATGCTTTATGATTATGTGGTGAATTTAATGAAGTTTTAACAAGAACACATACTTCAAAATGAATTTTCTTCCAACATTAAAGATTACTCACTTCCTGTGCAGGGCGACCATAGTCAACTGGATCTCTTCCGGTAATTGCTTCCAATAGTACAACACCAAAGCTATAAACATCACTTTTTTCATTTAGAAGACCAGTGTTTGCATATTCAGGAGCCACATATCTGCCAGTTTTATGGAGCAAGAAAGAAAGAATAAATACGAGGATCCAACACATCAAAGTTCGTCAACAATATTGAGTGTGGAAAAAGGACAGCTCTATAGTGAAGAGCAAATAAATACAGACCCGAAGGTTCCCATAACTCGTGTTGCAACATGACTCTTCCCAGAACCCAGTAACTTGGCCAGGCCAAAATCAGAAACCTTGGCATTAAAGTCGTCATCAATTAATATGTTGCTTGACTTGATATCTCGGTGTACCACCTTTGGCTCAATCGCTTCATGCAAATATGCAAGCCTGAAAAAAATATGTTGCTCTAAATTAGGACGAAGTGATAACCCTAAGAACTTTATGTGGACTACACAAGTCTGAAGAAGCATAGACACAGCAACTCACCCCTTAGCTGTGCCAAGGAGAATCTTAATACGTGCTTCCCAGGTAAGATATCCATGATGTCGCATAGCTCCATGAAGCCATTGCTCTAAGTTTCCATTACTGACGTATTCGTAGACTAACATCCTGAAATATATTCTCATACGAGAGAAACTATAATTAAGACGTCATACTTAAATTGTTGTGCGTTGAATTTGAGACCGACCTCACCACACCAGATAGTAGGTCATAATATGCAACTCTTAAAAGTTATTTTTATAATTTCTTGATTGTGGCATTTATAATTCAATTCCTCTAAGAAAGTTATTGAGTTGAGATTATGCATTTTGAGACTGCAACGTAATTGACAAGTTGGATACCTGTGAGTTCCCTCCATACAGTATCCCAAAAGTCGAACCAAATTTTTATGTCGGACATGGCCAATAGCTTCAACTTCCACTCTAAATTCTTTCTCAGCTTGACCACTACAGAAAAGGGGGGAAACAGAAAAAGGGGGAAAGAAAGTGGTCAATGTTTGCTAGAAGTATATGAGGATTAAAAACGAAACAGTTAGAATAAATTCAATGCCTTAGACATTGTGCTGGAACTCACATGTTATTGAGTATCTTTTTAACTGCCACTGGAGTCCCATTGATCAACTGTCCCCGGTAAACAATTCCATATCCACCCTCACCAATTACATTTTCTTTTGAAAAACGGTTAGTAGCAAGTTCAAGATCCCTCAGAGTAAACCAGTGACCCCAACCCAAGTGAGAGAATTCCGGAAGGCCAGAGAGAGGTGAAGGAGCTGTTATAGGGTATGAAGAAGAAGGCATATACATGCCAACCGAGCCAGAGCTAATCTCCTCCCCTGATTGTGACCCTCCCCCATCTTTCTCCAAGTAATGAAACGAATCCGAGTGACTGCCACTATCCCCATGCTTCTTCTTCCCAACACCTAAATGGAGCATAACTTTGTCTGATTCTTTGTCACTGGATTTATCATGAATTGTCAGAAGTATTCCTTCACGAGGAACAAATCCATTCGCGGGCACTTGCTCAACTCGCACTTCTGTGATTTCCTTTGAGACAGTAGGTATATGACTAGCAGGAACCCTATCCCTGGCTTTTCTAGATTTCTTCCTCGAAGTAAGGCAAAATGAGAGCACACAGAGGATGACAATAATAAACAATCCAACCGCAATTCCAATTACTTCCCAAACCTTAAGATCAAAAACAGGAGTTTTCACGGACAATTCTTCTTTAAGATCAGCACCCATCTCTTAGAACCCCTGAGCCCTACCCTATATATGTAATAAAAGAAGAGATAAGCTGCACTGTAACCCAAAAATCACATCAATATTTTAATTGTTGATGCATTATGCAATTGACACTGAGGAATGTGAACAAGTATCTGTTACCACTAGACTACGACGCAAAAAGCAAATAGAATATTCACCACACCATAAACGAGTTTTGATTGGTTGATAATACAAAAGCATAAGCATTTCAGAACAACAAGCATTCACAAACAACACCAAAAAACACAAAGAAAGGAACCCTAAAAGCAGAGACACGAACTTTAAAGCATTACCTAACAACGTGGATTGCGGAGCGAGATTCACAAGGACAAGCACCACAAACCCCAGATCACCACATCTTAAAGAAGGAACACCAAACAGAAAAAGGCCAGATCTTTGACTAAATATAATCCCAAAAACATGGAACCCAGACAACCCAGTAGTGAAAAAGAGATGAAAATTGAAAAGCCTTAGTGGGTTGGGGAAATGTGAGGGAAAATCTAAGTAGTGTTGAGAATGGGAGTGGTGGATAGGGGCGATAAGAAGAAAGGGTGTAGTTATGAGTGAGAGGGAATAGATGCGTTAGAAGGGATACACATACAGATACATCCACTTCGAAATTTCCAGTGCAGTAAAAGAAAGAGTAGAGAAGAGAAGAGAAACATGCAATGCAATTGTGATTGTGATGTATCTGTAAAGTCAGTACTCTTGCGAAGGATTAGATATTCTGATTGCATCGGTTACGAACATAAACATTACTAACGAATTATCAGAAATTGAATTCACATTTTCCATTTTTATTCTGTTTTCATACTTCCATTTGACTCCATGGTTAGCTGTTTATTTACTCCCCTTCCCTTTCAACTTTGCTGCGTAACAGATACTCTCTCATATATTACCGTAAACCATTATTCAGACATTTTTATGTCTTTTCTTTTACTAAATTTATTGTTCAAATTAATATTGCATAAATCATACTACATATGCACAGTACTAACTTATTATTATTATTCAAACATGGTGTTTCAAATGACATTTAGGGAAATTTTAATTTAAAATAAACTGGCATAATAATGGTCATTTATGGTATTTTAATTTAAAATAATGATAATTATTATTTTCTTTTAATGAAAGTTAACAAGGATTCAGTCCAAAAAAAAGAAAGATAACCAAGATGAAATTAAATTTAAGACTCTTGTAAGTTTCTTACTATGATTATACCCTTCAGTTATTATCGTTGCTATTATATTATCCAGATTAACTGCCTGTATAATCGTCATTTACTATAAGTAGTAATGATAAAAATAATATAATAGAGGTTTAAAACTTATCTATAATCAAATGATAAATTTTTATTTGAATAAAGACATGTACATTAAAATAAATAAGTATAAACTATAAAAAATTATAGATTTTTTTTTTGAGTTATCTTATTCAAACTAGATAAAAAAAATTATAAGTGATAAAATTCTCTCTCCAATATATCAAAAATTAAACTTTCAATTTCTCTGTTTATGAATTCAGATTATATGAGTAATATATGTTACAACATCATATCCTATTATACATTTATTATAATATTTGAACAACAAACTTAAATTCCTCAAATTATTATAAATAAGTAAGGTATATATTATTTATTATTTACATATTTATTATCTTACATATATTTTCATCATGCATACTCATTTATAGAATAAAGAAGGTTAAAAAATAACATATAAATAGAAAACTGTAAAAAATAAGACATCAACAAGAAAAATTATCACTAAAAAAAATATTGGTCTTCTCCTTTGAAGTCATATGATGTCCTTTGAAGTCGACTTAAATTTTGATAGACTACATAAAAAAACGTAACAAACAACAACAATTACAAAAACATCAATAAAAACATTTCTTTTTAAATATCAGTTAACTAAAAACATTTTACAACTTTGAAATAGTATAATCCAATAAAAATCAAGTTATTTTACAAAATATCCTATATTTATTTGGATTTTAGAATACTAAAAATGGTATGATTAATTAAATATTTATATTTTCTACTTATGAGTATCATTATAGCATTTTATATGGTTGTTATATTATTTACTATTACTTACAATAATAAACCAGAAAACTTGTTAAAAATGTATAACTCACTTGCATTGTATCTGTTTAGAATTGAATTTAATTACTAAGTTATGTCAAAATGTGTTAAAGTCTATTTAATTATTATTAATCACACGTTACCATAATATAAAAAAATGGACGGTATAGTTCCATTGATTTCTATAAAAAAATTTGATCCATTTCTTTATTTAACCAAAATAATCTTCTCCCAATAAAAGAATTATTGCAAAATAGTTTTCTTAAGTTAAACTCAATTTTTTAAAAGCAGAAAAAAAAGTCAAACTTAACTTTTAAAAGATAGTCTAATAAAAAAGACTAATAAAACCAGAGTTTAGATTTTAGGTTTAAGAAATAATTGTTAGACGAATTTAGGAAAAAAAAACAATTTTTTTATAATAAACAAGTTCTCGTAGATATTATTCAAATTCGTTTTAATTTTAATAAAAATTTTTAAAAATATGAGAATGGAGAAGATAATCTATATACTCATTCTGTTTTCATTCTTGTCTTAATATTTTGTCTCCATTCTCACACACATTCTATTTTAAATTACTCAAATATATTTAACTTGTTAAATAATCTAAAAAAATTATATTAACTTTTCTTTATTTTTAAATTTTGTAATTTATTTATAATGATATTTTTTTATTATTTTTTATAATTATTGATGATACTTTAATTTGATATTAAAAAGTGATATACACACTTAAGTTTGAACCACACTCATGTGATTCTAAAGTTTTTTATGTATTATTTTAATTTAAATTTAAAATGTTATAGTGTTGATTTAATACGACGTAACATTGATCCAGAATAGTTAGTGATATTTTTTTTCTTTTTTTTTTAAGATTTATGTATTTATAATTTTTTTATTAATATATGTTGTTGGAGAAAAAAAATTATATCATTTTAATGTTAAATATTTTATAATATTATATTTTTTATTGATTTTATTTTTTTTAATATTTAATTAATATTTAAAATAGGAAAAACATATATAATTATACCCATTCTTTATAAAAATATACTAATATTTCATTAAAATAAAAATAAAACAAAAATTTCATAAAAGCTCTTATCATCTCTAGTTTCCTCTATCAACTTAAAAAAATATATAATTAAATTAATTAGGTCAAAGGATTTTTATAGTTGCGTATTAAGAGTGCAATTTTTTAATAGATATTTATAGAAAATGTGTAGAATTTAAATTCTATAAATCTTTTTACACATTTACTTAATATAAAACATTCAAGCTGAATTGAATGACGACTGAACTACTCAACGAAAAATTATCCTTTAAAGCTTGTGATCATCGAAATATACATTTTTCTGGCTATTAAACATTGTAATTAGAAATATTTTTCTGGGTGAGACCTAAAATAAATTTATAAGCTTTTATTTTAATTTTTTAATATATATAATCTAAAATATGATCAACACTAAATGTGAATACTTCTCTTAACTAAATACTAAATCTTGTTTTACTATACTGTGAGACTAGCTTCCTTTATAGTAATACTTATTTGTTATTGATTTTTAAACTAACTATGAAACTATCGATTGCATTTTTTTTTATTCTGAGAAGCATAATTTTGAGAATGTTTGGAACACAACGGTTTTTTATTACATGTTCGCGAGCATGTGTAAAAATATTCAATATATTTCATTAATTATTTAAATTACACGTGTTCAGATACACTATAAAAAAATTCGTTAATTCGTTTAGAAGCACGTTTTTAAAACAGATATTCTTTTAAGTAATTTTTATTATATAAAATTATCATTCTGTTTTAAAGCGCCGACTTAGACAGCAGGAAAAAAAAAATCACCACCAAAAACATTGTTGACTTAGACGTCAAATATTGATGAAGTATTCATAAGTTCTTCTCTTTTTCTTTTAAAAATAATAAAAGCAATTACTTATGATTCTGTTTAATGGAAAGAGACAAAACATGAGATGTAGAAAATTTGAGAGGTGAGGAGTTAGTACTATGTGGCGGAAATTATTTATAATAAAACAAAAATTAAATCTTAAATGTTTTTAAGATTGTTCTAAGAAATTTTATTTTTACCCACTGTCCACTTTTAAGGTATATTTTTTATTAAGTGAATAATAAGGAAAAAATTAAATTTAAATAAGAGAATAATTTATATATGAATCATAAATATCAAAGTCTGCTGTATGTAATAATTTTTTCTTAACTTTTTATCAACTTAATCCAAATGATTTAGTTATGACTTAATTCAAATGATTTAGATAACTAGTAAAATAATAATAGGTCAATCATATATTTCTACAGTTGATACTTGCAAAACATATATGATTTATCATATAATATAATTTTAAGTATGTCATCTCAAATTATTTCATATAATATAATTTCATACTTCATATCACTCATAATTATAATACATTATATTTTAACCAAACCAATTCATAAAAACATGATAATTTAATATTTTCTTAAAATAAAACATTTAAAATTATATAGAAAATAAATTATGATTATTAAACTTGTTTTGAATTGAGTTAAAGTACATTTTAGAAAGCACGGAAATGTGACATAACAATACCACTTTATTTTTTAATAAAATAAAGAGTTCTCTCAAGTCTCCTTAACTTGAGCTATCTTATATCACTTGAGCATTATAACATTAGAATATCATAACTTCATCGTTTGAAAAACAACTTATAATATTCTCAATTAAATTTTGGTAAAAAACATTATCACTTGAGCTTTAGTGATAATATTCTTCACTCAAATTAAGAGACAATTACTTAAGTGTTGTTCAAACGATAACTGAACTCTTAAATAAGATCTACAAAAACAATAAATTTTACAAAAGATCAAAACAATTTTTCAAATCCAAAATTTTTTATTCTAACTAATCTAACAAGTTTAAAATGTTATTTTGTACGTATACAACATATAATCTTCCTAAACTTAAAATAAATTATTTCACACTAAACATAATTTCAACCATACCAATATTACCTTTGAACAAATCAAAATCAAACTCATTTCATACAATATAATTTCATACCTTATACCACTCACAGTTATAATACATTATTTCTTAACCAGACCAATTCATAAAAATATGATAATTTAATATTTTCTTAAAATAAAACATTTAAAATTGTATATAATATAAACTATGATTATTAAACTTGTTTTGAATCGAGTTAAAGTACATTTTTTTTAGAGATCATGAAATGTGGAATAGTAAGACCACTTTATTCTCGAATAAAATAAAGAGTTCTTTCAAGTCTCTAGCGTTATCACTTATGCTTCCAAACAATATCGCTAGAGTGATAATAATCCCTACTCAAATTAATTAACAATTGCTTAAATGTTGTTCAAGCAATGACTCAACTTTTAAGTAAGATCTACAAAAACAATAAATTTTGTAAAAAATTAAAACAATTTTTCAAATCCAAAATTATTTATTTTAACTACTCTAACGAGTTTGAAATATTATTTTGTACTTATATAACATATAATTTTTCTAAGCTTAAAAAACATAATTTCAACCGTACAAAATTACCTTTCAACAAATCAAAATAAACTTGATTTATTTGTCTTCATTACTATTTTTTTTAAGAGAACTCAACAAACTTTAAAAGTTTCAACTTACTTCTCTCATGCTTGATTTACAAATCAATCATATAACTACAAATATATTATAGTAAAAATTCATCTTTTGGACTGTGATTTCATGTAACAAAGTCACCATCTACAATTGAAATGTAAAAAATAAACTCGAGATACGAAAGAAAAAACTTATTATAATCAAATTTTTTATTAATAAAAAATTATCTTTATTTACACTTCTACTTTCTAATTCAGAAAAATGTAAGAAAATAAAAAAATAAAAAATAACGAAATGTAGAAATAAATAATTAAATAGTTAATATTATAACATGTGATCTCACTATAAAGTTTAATCAGTGAGTCGCCAAAGTGTGCCTAATAATTTTTTTTTCGTTTTTCCCTTTAAATCAAACCATGAGTTAATTCACTCTTAATTAATAGGTAAAGGAAGAACTAACTACTCAGGGAGTAAAATATGTGATAACTAAGAATTCCAAACCTAAAGCTTTTCATATGCGTAAAGCCCTTTCCAAGTTAATTTGACCGAACTTCAATTTTTCAATAGCCAGAAGAAAACTTCCGAGTAAAAAAGTAGTAAGAACAAAAATTTGATATGAAAAAAAAAAAACCTCCATTTCAATATCTACGTCGTAAACAGGAATACCCTAAACTTGTTAGAATCCCTGTGCCGATTAAATCATTCTCATTTTATTTGACTATTTTTAAAAATTACAGTTCATATATTATTATGTTTAGCCTCTTGGTTTATATATTACAGAATCCAAATTGCTGTGAAAGACAGAGAAATAAGAACAAACATGATCGATCATTCTCAGTACCTAATCAATCCTGGCGAAAAAATGATTATGAAATTGGTTGAGATGTTGTTTCGGTTGCATAAAAAAATGAAATTAATGTTTATTAAGAAGAATTAATTAATATGAATATCCATATCAGATAGAAAAAGGATAATTCAATAGTTGGTTGTGTAAATTAGTTGGCCACTCACTCACACACAGAGGCCATAAGTTATCCATATATTTATTCCCCAAGAACTCGTCTCTTTCACAAGTCATTCTCATGACTTGCCATTTTTTTCAAGTTTCAATAATTAGTTACATTTTGGGCGATAATTACGTGCAAAAAGAGTATAAAATAATACAGTACGAAAACAACACTTCTCTAACAATGCAATACCTGACAAATCAAGCTGCAATCATTTTCAAGAAAAAAATGAAGATGGTGTGTTCTGTAGAGAAGGAGAGAAGAGAAAAAGAAGTGCTTGCTGGCAATTTGGAATTATTGGTCCATCTCATCTCCTGCATTCCATATATAATGTTTATTTGGACCCACACTTTTGGCTTCGGTACTCATCCATTCTTTTCAAATGCATATCTTCTAACAGGGATGAAAATCACCATTAGTATTAGTATTACCATGGATAATATATCCCTCCCATCACTATTTTTATATCTGTTTTAATTTTAATATTAAATCTTTTATAACATTTTATTGTGATTTTTATTTTTTTATTTTTTTTTATAAATTATTTAATTAATATTTAAAATAACAAGGAATATATATTATTATATCTATCATTATTTAATTAATATTTCAAATAACAAGGAATTATATTTATCATCCAATAGAAATATAGTCGTACATAATAGGATGAAAAAAAGATAAAGATTTTTATATTGGTTGAGTATGAGAATGAAGATGACAATAAATGTTTATATTTATGATGAGAATAAACAAGTGAAATTCATTCTAGAATAAATATGATTAAATTCGTTATCTAGTAGAGATATTCAAACTTAATGAAGATGGTGAGAAGACAAAAACTCATGACCAATTAAGAGAATGGAGATACCAACAAATTCAAATTTTAATTTCAGTGATGAAAATAAAAAAACTAAATTCATGTTTACTTTTCCTGATATCATTGTAAACCTTGTATTTCGTGAAACTTAGTTTATATAATTTCATGATATTTGGTCCCATAAAATTATAACATGTATGCTTTTAAGTAAAAAATATTATTTTAAATTGTTTTTGTTGAAATATTAGAAAGATACAACACTAATGAATGACAAGATAATTCACATTATGACATCATTTATTCAAAATCTTAACATGAAATCTTAAATCAATTGATTTATGGATTTTTTTTAAATTTATTTTTTATCATATTTAAAACTCAAATTCATACTTAAATTTTTAATAATTTTTTTTAAACAGAAAAATTACTTAACTACAAATACATTAGTAATGACTCTTATTTATATTCTAGTTTATTATCCAGAGATACTTATTTAATAATAAAAAAAATTTAATACAATTTTTTAACTTATCTTAATTGGTTAATATTATTGATTTTAATACTACCTTTAATCTAAAATTTAAAATAAATTTATTAAAAAAATTATATTATTCAACTTATTTCTTTAACCCAAAATTTAAAATAAATTTATTAAAAAAGTTATATTGTTCAACTTATTTATTTATATTTAATAAATTATATTGCATAAGAAACACTAAAACATTGAAGTATAAATGACCAATTTCAAGCCATTTATAAAAGCACTTGTAATCATAAGCAACAAATGTGTATTATATGCTTTCCAGGTTAGTTGTGTATCGCTTTCCCTAATATGGATTACTAATGCAAACTGGTCAATAATTATTTTTAATTTATTTTAAATGTAATAAATTGACTTGTATTAATTGTAAACTTTACGATGTGAATATTCAAATCTAGATACGTCAAAACGATGCGACTTGAATGGTCTAAAAATATTTCCAGTTAGAAAGCTACATGCATGGATTAGATTGATATGATATCACTCTAATTTTGCAGAGTATTGACAAATCTAGACCGATTCATACCAGAATCATAAAGCAAAAAATATCTAAAATCATTCCATAAAAAACAAAATATTTTTTATAATAAGAAAACACAAATTTATTTGGTTTTGTTCAATCAAATGTTGTTTGTGGGTTAAAAGGAACATTATAAAAATTACCTAAATATGGTAAGAGGTCATACTTATGACAATAAAAAATTAAAAATTAAATATGTTTTAAATCTTTAAATTATTTATAAAAATCGTATTTCATTTTTAAATAAATCTTAAATATATTTTATTTTTATAATTTATAAATAAATGTAAACGATATTTAATAGTAGCAAATAAAATATTTGAGAAAAAAGAAAAAATATAAATATAATTTTACCATAAATTTGTTTAATATAAAATTAATGAAGTATCGTGGTCAGTGATGAGTCACGAGGCGATAAAGCCTTCGAGACTTGCTCGTCCTAACTCTGCAACTCTTACTTCTAAATTATGATAGTTATTATGTTTGATTATTTTTATTTAATTTTCTCTCTCGATATAATTAATTTTTAATATAAGAGATTTATAATTCATAATATAATCACGAAATTCACAATTCAGAACATTAATTATTAAATAAGTACTGGAAAAAAAGTTTGATGTTTTAATTATCTAACAACAACAGTTGAGGTTTTGAAGGAGTTTCTTTCTCATAATGCAGTGAATATATGTTCAAATTTTCTTTGGAAAATAAATCATATTTAGTGTAATTATGTATTAAAAAGCATTTTTTAAGAAGATACTGGTGAAAAATATGTTTAAAACGTATCACAATAGAAAAATGTTCAATTTTTAATCCTTTAAAAATAAAAATGAATTTGTATTATGTCATTTTTAAAATTGTTTCGTATCACCAGGGAGTTGAAACATGTGAAAATAGAAAAATAATATTGAATTTCGATGGATTTGTTAATGGTTTTTAACATATTATTTTACAATATTGGCACGTTGGTATTATTTTATCAACAGGTCAGTGTTTATGATATATTTTTTTATATAACTTAAATTTGTGATGTAAGATTTTTTTTACACATAAATCTTTTTAATAATTACCACGCGCATTTAAGCAATTTAAAATAAAATATTTAATTTATATAATATATATATATATATATATATATGTAGTTTTGAATCTTTAAATAGTAAATGATCTATGTAAGTATTTCAAGATAAAATACACACATTACACCAATACTGATTGGTTTATTGAAAAAGAGTTTAATTATTTCAATATTCAAGTTCATGCACGAGAAATGAAAACAATTAATTTCTAATTTATTTTTTAAAGTATTTTTCATTATTAATTGAAATTTATTGAAAAATAGTATAATTTGGTGAGTTCTGCTTCATACTTAACAAGTCTCTCTCACCCATAATTTTATAATTTTAAAAATTTAATCAACAAAAAAAAGTATGTTAAGAAATGTGTTGTTGCTAAACTCTCTTTTTTGGTCATTATATGATTTTTTTTTTCTTTTTTGGCGTAATGGTGTATATATACAAATGATTTGAAATGAGGCTGATCCATTTTGTATGGGTTAACAGTTTCAGGCCCACTCTGCTACAGACTTTCATGTTGAGATTTTTGGGTCATTTACATACACTATTAAATTGTTTTTGTTTTTGTTGTTCACATCCTAAAAAAAATAATATGCACTAATTAAGTCAATGGAAGTATTTTAAATGAGATAATAGATTACCCATAAGGAAAATATAAACAACTATGATCTTCTTTCTTAAACGATTAAAATAAGTAAATTATGAATATATCTAAAGTGATTTAAGATAATTTTTAAATAATTAAATTAGATATATATTTAAAGTGGTTCGAAATTATTTTTAGACAACCAATTAAAAGTGTATATAAATTCGTTTAAAACTATTTTTAAATAACTAAAGTAGAAATTATTTCATTTAAATTTTTATAATTATAATTGCAATTATATTGGAGATGTATCAAAAGCAAAAATCACTAACTATTTTATTAAATAATTAATTTCCAATAATAAACTAATACTATATTTTTAATATTATAAAATTTTAATTCATAAATAATTCATAATGCAAATTAACTTTAGCTCATGTTGTAGCAAGGCTGTGGGATATTTTTCAAAGTGCTGTAATTTTTTTTAATTTACTAAAATACGTATTTTGAAAAAAAATTACCTATAGATAACTCATTCTTAAAACCAACATTTTACAATTAAAAAATTTATTTCGATATACTATTTTTTTTATTTTTTAACTAAAATAATATTTACAAATACGATTCCATTTCTATAAGTAAAAACACTACTGTAATAAAAAAATTGAAAATTGTAGGAAAAAAAAATAGACTTCAACACAGATGAAATAAAATTAAGTCATATGACTTTTTTTTGTCATAAAATAGTGTTTTAAGTATAATTTATTTTATATGGATAATATTTTAAAAATTTATCCTTTTCACTAAATTTCAAAAAAAAAAAACTCCAACACTCAAGTAAATTTTCTTCTTTCTCTTTTTTGTTTTTAGCTTTTTACCTATTAAAGTTAAAAAAAAATTACGAATCTAAATTTTTATGTTGAAATCATATTACATGATACAACTTAACCTTATTTTATGTTAAAAAAAATTAGTCAGATGGGTAAAAAGAAAATTTCAAGCCTTTTTGTACAAAAACCTTATCTCTTCTCATAGTCTGTGACCTTCATCTTCAACCTTTTGTTTTGTCATACAGACATTCCTGTCATGTCACCCTTGCAGGGACCAACAAATGTTTACCATCTCTACCCAATCATACAAATCACCATATTTCTCATTCACAACCACCAAATTCAATTCCCTTCAAACCCTTTCACCACCCAACAACTTCCACTCCACTTCCCTACCACCAATTTCCAATTCATGGTGTATTCACTACATTCACTGATCCACACTTCAGGACTCAAATCAGTTTATATATACCTCTCATATATATGTTCATAAAGTTATACCCATAGAAACTTCAACAAACTAAAATTATTTAAGATTTTGAATCAAAGATAATGTCTATTCTTTTATATAAATTGATTTGTAATTTATTAATATTAACTTGTAATTTATTTGCATTGTGTTAAGATCGAATGCATATTCTTGAAAGACTTATCATATAGATACTTACTACTAATTTAATTAACAAAATACCAAATCGATTAACAATGTGTTAATGTTGAAACCCAAATTTGCAAGATAGAATAATTTGAGCCACAACTTAGATGATTACTCTACTTTTTATAAAAAAAAAATTAATGAACAAATTAAAGTAGCATCATAAATCTCTAAAATATATTTCATTTAAATTTTTTTTTGTTTAATTTTTAAAATATACCCTTTGGGTAAAGAAATCCAAAATTGTAGAGTTTAATATTGTTATTTTGATAAAATATTTTAATTATCATTAAATATAAAATTAGTGACATCCATAAAAAAATCTCTCGAAACATTTGACCAAAAATAACCATTATAAACTTCAATTATAAAAATTCCATTAACATTTATTAAAAGAATATTCTTACCTATATTAGTTAAGATAATTCAGACAAATATCACAAAGAAATAATCCTAAATTACATTATCATATAAAGTAATCTTAAAATAACTTTAACTTTAATTGATTGAACTATAATTTTATTGATATTAATAATAAAAAAAGCTTTGATTGTCATCGGCTAGAAATAATCATGTTCACGTTGCTTGAAAATAATTTTAACTTATATTAATTAAAAATAGTTTTTTAATATCAACTAAAAAATTGTGTTTGACTTGAGTTGGGAAACAACAATAATATTGATAAAAAAACTACTAATGAAAATTAAGAAATAATGTCAACATATAAAAAAAAACTCTAGTGATGACAAAAAAATAACTACAATCAATTTTAAGATGAAAACATCCATTAATGTTAACCAAATAAACAATATTGAACCAACACATCCCAACTGAACTCTACTTAACAACATTTCCACTTAGTTGAAGTAAACATTTAAAAAAAAACATATATTAAAAAAGAGTATAAATAATTTTAATTTCTTACTTTTTTTAATAAAACTTAAAATTTTCTAAATTTAAGTAATTAAATTACTAAATCCTAAAAAACTCAAATTATATATCTAACAACATATTTTACTTAAAAAAATAAAATTCTTTATAAAAATAAATTAGCTTCTAACTTTTGTTTATCCAAACTCACCACACTTCGCAATTTCATGAATTTAAGAATAGAGAGTCAACTTTCTCGTTTTTATCTTGTCACGTCACGACATTGAACAGTATGAGCTAAAAAAGTGGCATCCTGACAAGTGTTTCTTCCATTATTAGGTGATTAACATTTGTGACATAATGAAAGGAAAATCTCTTGCGATGCGTGATGTGTTTTCACTTTTCAATGTGTTCACGATTGTATACTCACAACTCATCCCAATCTCACTTCATTCCCTAATCATGTAATAGCAGACAACACTTTTCATTGCATTATCAGCACAAACACTACCACTCTTTCTTTCTTTACTTTTCTCTTATCACTTCTCAGCACCCTTAATTCCTGAACCACCAAAAACCTCTCCCACGCCCACCCATGTTTCTTTCTTAATTGTTTCACACAGCAAACAACGAATGATCTAACCACCATCAAAAGCAATTAACTTATTCAAATACAACAATTTACGAATGAATTGAATATACATTCCCCAGATGATCAAGCATTGCTCAAAGGTCACCTAGCACTTGTTTTTTCTTCCATTTTATTATATTTATTGTGCTTTAGAGATTTAGAAGGGACGCCTTTTGCATCAGCCTTATCAATGGTGACTGTGCAATGCAATCACTCTCTATTTCTCTCTCTAATCTGCTTTGCTTTTGGCTGGAGACCTAGTCATACAATGCTTTTGATTACGTTGAAACTTGAAATGAGAGAAGGCAGATTAAGATTAAGACTATGCTATGCCACATGGGTTGTCCCACTCATGCTGTCTATATTTTGGAAAATTGAACAAGGGTTGCATATGACTAGTACAGAGCATATACTTTATGTGAAAAAGAAATGTCCAAAGCCAATAACCAAAATAAACTTTTCGGTCCTACTCAGCTGAATAAATTCTTCCCAATTTCATCTTCTACTGTTAATATATCCTTAGTTGTTTTTGCTAACCGACGAAACTGATTTTGGTTAAAATACCTCCCCCACCAACTTTTAATCGTTAATAGGTACTATCAAAAGCTCACAGTAATCCATATTTCTACCTGATCTCATCCGAATTAAAGCAAAACCATTTTCTTTTGCTTCCCCTTTTGTCTCTCCTTTTCTTGTTACCCTCAAAACATTGCTTTCATAATTTATAAAAGTGGTTCGAAATAACTTATATGTATTTTGTTTTGTTACAAAGTTGAGTCTTTCGTGCAGCATGAATTTTTCTAGCCAAATTTTTCCTTGGCAGAATATAATATCCACTGCCCCTAACACGTGGTTTTGTGAAAAATGGAATCCAAGATCACAAGCCCTTACAGAGAAACATGTGCATAAATCATAATCTAAATTGAAGAGCATGGTGTCCCAGCATTGGCCATGCACATTCATGTAAGGCTTTGGTAAAGATATAGAGATTCTCCATACTGTTATCAGACCAAAAGATTTCCAACTCAATCCTTCGTGACAAAGTAACATAGTCCAATCTAATATGATATCTTTTTCTTTTTTATCATAACAACATGGTCGACTTTCTTTTTTGACACCTTTTTCTTCCCTTCTCACTCATCACCTTTATCTTCAACACCCCCGCCTCTCTGGGCTTTTATTCATGTTCTATGTCATCGACATACTTACATGTCTTTAAAGCACTGATGCTGCATGAATCACACTGAAATCCTAACCAGGTCGTTCTTCTACTTTCCAGTTACACTCTCTGGTCGTTCTTCTACTTTCCAGTTACACTCTCTGATAATGGCCAAGGAAGCTTCTCTGTGCTTCTTGTTTCTCTCCTTTCTCGTTATCTCCTGCTCTGGTGAGTAACCGACACTGATATATAATATCTCAGAATAGTAATAGTATTTATTCCTGTGAGTATTCTTGGCACAAATTCTTTGTTTCCTAACTGGTTTCTGAATCTACAACACTTAGTGATTATATTCATTCCAATACGTTGAATTTATTGTCTTTAGTTTTTGGAGTGCCCCACTTTGCTCTTGTAGAAAAAATAGTGGAGGCAGCTCAAATTCAAGTGAAAAATAAATTGGGCTTGTTCGTAACACTGTGATTCTCTTGTTTCACTCTTCTCAGGATTTCTGGTGGGTATTTCCTACCGCGAGAGTGGAAACACTTCAACATCTGCTAGAACCATATCATTCCTCAAGCAAAAGAACGTTTCCTCGTCTCAGATTCGAATTTTTGTTACAGATCACAGAATTTTGAGTACTCTCGGCAACTCCGTCGTGCAAACTGATTTGTACTTGAACAGAAGTCAAGTTCAAAGTTTAATTACTTCAAAACCCTCAGAACTAAAAGTTCGTCTACTCAACTTTCTCCCGTATTCAAACATCAAAAGCATCATTGCTAGCTGTGGCAGTGAGTGCTTAGCACAAAATGAAATGCCTTCGTTCTTACATGCTTTGAAATCAATTGGTTCAGTTCTCAGAGAGCTTCACATAGGGAGGGAGGTAAAAATCTCAGTAGCATTTCCACTTTCACTCTTAGAAAAGTTGAATACAACACAAGAAAATAGTATTCGTAGGATTCTTTCATTTATAAGGGAAATGAAATCCTTTGTAATGGTAGAAGACAGCATTGATGGAGAATTAAGCATGGAGAGTCACTTTGTTCATGCTATAATCAAACGAGCCAGTCTTGCCGCTTCCATTCTTCCTTGCAAAGATGTTCCTATTGTTTTAACAATCAAGAGCACACCTGTCCCCACTTCAATGGAATTAGCTCAATTTAGTGAGAAGGTATCCAAATATCTAGAAGCAAAAACTCATATTACAAAAAGAATAGCTGCATTATATGCAGAGGTGCATAGAACAGAAGATTTTGCAAGTAAAGAACAAGAGGAAGAACTGTTTCCTGTGTCCCCCAGAGAAATGTCTAGTAAATCGCATAAAAGGAGAAGTCTAGATGATACAACCAGCCCAACAAACACAGTTTTCCCCACAAATCCAGCATCATCCACGCCAATCATCACACCCCCAGATACACCAACCATCATCACAGTTCCTGCGACAAATCCTGTCACAATTTCCCCTTCCAATCCTGCTGGAATGCCTGTGACAGTTCCTTCTACCACCCCTGTGCCTTTTCCTCCCACAAATCCAGCCAATACACCAGTACCAGTGAGTAATCCGGCTACAACAACTCCTGTAGGGATACCACCGCCAATAACCAATCCTGTGACCTCTTATCCACCTCCATCAGGAAATGTTCCTGTTACAAATCCCCAACCTCAACCACCTCCTGCAAACACTAATGCTCCAGCCATTCAGGGGCAGAGTTGGTGTGTGGCAAAGCAAGGAGCTCCTGAAGCTTCTCTTCAAGCAGCACTAGACTATGCTTGTGGAATGGGTGGGTCAGATTGTTCTCAAATCCAGCAGGGTGGGAGTTGTTACAGTCCAGTTACATTGCAGAACCATGCTTCTTTTGCCTTTAACAGCTACTATCAAAAGAATCCAGCTCCAACAAGCTGCGACTTTGGAGGAACTGCCACCTTAGTTAACACAAATCCAAGTAAGATCTTAAATTCTTAATAGTTTTAGCAACTCGTTTTTTTATTATTATTTTAAGATCCTTTTGGAAGATCACAGAAATAAATTTATCCAGACAGAACCTTGATCGCCATCTTGTAACGTAAGCATTTACACTAGTATTTGAGAGAGCTTATGGAAAAAAAAAACTTATGATATGTAGCTATTTCCATATTACTTCAATAAGCTTTTCAAGATAACTACTCTCTTCAGACTAGTTTAAAATAGAACACTTATAAGTGAGTAATTATATAAGTACCCACTTTAATTTTGTTGTTTATTTAAACAGAAACGAGTGGCCATTTTAACTAGCTCTTCTGAAATGTGAATAGGTTCTGGTTCATGCGTTTTCTCATCCTCATCGTCATCAACAATAACAACGCCAAAGTCATCATCTCCAACACCACCTACGCAATCAAGTCCAACACTACCACCACCAAGTCCAGTAATACCTGCACCGTCAATGCCAACAGCACCACCAACTACATCAGTAACAGGCCCATTCGGGTAAGGGAGACAGCATATTTTTCATGGTTTCAATAACTAGAATGCTCCACAGTAATGGTCCTTTATAACACTACCTTTTTGCAGGTATGGTACTCCACCTTCAGTGTTAAATTCAAGCAACCCCGCGTCAGGTACAATGCCAGAGTTTGGGTCTGAAAGCCCTCCTGTTGTAAATACAACGTCAGCCTCTCGTTCTATGAGTTTGAGACCTTTTGTTAGCTGCATTGTTCTGATAGTTTCATTTGTCACTACGAGACTCAGTATGCACCCATAGAGTTCAAAACAAGACTTTTGGAGTTGAAATGTAGCATTTTACGCAGAAAGATGTTAGAGAAAGAAAGGAACAGAGGAAGGTTAATTGATTATGAGTGATGTGCTAAATTTAGCTCAGGTGAAGGCTAGGGAATTTGTAATATGAAAATAACTGCTGCTTTATGGTATCTAGGTTGTACAACAGACTATAATTAATATTGTTCATGTACATAGTTTTTGAAAGCTTGTAGTTCTTTTCATTGAATGGAGTTTGTAGTGGAGTGTAAATTGGTCTTAGTTGTTTTGGAAATTGGTCTTCCTAAATGGGGGATTGTTATTCATTGGAAGAGTCCCATTTCAAATTTTATGAAGATAGTCAATTACTATTTACAAGATACACAGTGTGAAGATTAAGATAAATGGATTATCTCTCCAATTTTAATGCATTTTGTGGGTGCACACCCTAAATGAAGTTATTCAACTTACTCATACCTTAGTTAAGTATGAATTATCTCTCCAAGATTTTTCAAAAAAAAAAGATAAATTGATGGAAATTGTGTCTAAGGTTGGTTGTTCTTGTAATTTATATAGGAAATCATGATGAAAACTATGATATGATTGTAAATGACAAGAGTAATGATTAACACAAAACTGTGCACTCAGCATCCATTTACATAATTATATATGTAACAATGATTAATTTTATTTTTTAAGTAATTAAGAATACATAAATATAATTAATCATTTCTATGACATGATTAGTCATAATTATACTCTTGGATTTTTTTATAGTAGTAGTTGAATATTTTTTCTAAATGTAAAAATTGAAGACATATCAGTGGTTCACACATTTTACTAAACAAACTCTATAAGACATTTTGAAGGTTTGAAAGTTTAAATATAATTAAATTAAGAATATCAAATGAGATTATTTGAATTTTCAATATAATATATTGAACAAGGTTAAACAAATATAAATATCATAATATTTATAACTTCGTAATACCTAGAGTTTATTTGAAAGATAATTATTAATTAATAAGAAACACCTTAATTAAATTTTAAAAAATTATAAAATAAGCATTGTGGAACTCTATGTTATTATTATTAGGCTAAATTCTAATGTAATATTTATAAATTACACTGTTACTTCATTAAAAAAATTAACTATACTGATTAACACATAAATTTGAATCAATTAACATATTTTTACCTATTTACAAGGTACCTTTACAAAGTAAATTTTAAATAAACTTACAAACTGTTATGTATTTAAAAAATAAATAAACATATTAAACTTGAACCTGAATTAAAGATTAAGTCAGCCAATAATTGAATTACATCTAAGAACAAGTTATTATCATGAATGCATAGGATACCAATTATAACGTTGGAACTCATTCAGACAGAGGAAATCAGTAAGAAACATCAAAACAGCAATCAGGCGAATCCTACAATCGCATTGACCTTTAAACCGACGCATGTGAGCCACTTTTCTAATATCTAAAGCAGAGTAGACATTTGCCAGAAGGGCAATACCTAAAGCACATTATTAAGTAGCTTTTTTTTACATAATTTTCTTTTCTATAGAAGAAATGAGAATGAACGAGGTCCACCTCAGCCACCATCAGCATGGTAACTGTATGGTCACGTTAAAGATCCATCACATCAAATTTTATTTTTTTTCTGAAAAAATGCATGAACTAAGCTCAACTAGCCCAACAAATAGAAGAAATGGGGTTATAAATAGATAAGAAAATGCAACTACTGTCTGCAATGTATTTTCTAGAGCACATTAAAAATTGTGATCCTCATGCTACACTTACATACTGCACAAACTAAAGCTAGTTTATCTATAAAACTGAATTTCTACATCCCAAAAAGGCCTTTTACAATTTCTCTAGTCTGCTAAAGTATATAGGTAACTCTATATATACAAGAATTGTTTTGGATTCAAAAATGATTTCACCGCCTTGAAAATACCACTAAGACCAACATGGACATAGAGACCACCATTTTGAATCCAGATGTGTCCCAGAAATTCTGATTTTGCTTATCTGCACCCACAACTTCTCTTTGTTGCTTTGCCGCTAATTGATCTCTCAGTTCTTTAATAGCTTTGTCCCGTCGCTCACCCATCTGTTTACAAACCCATAAAATGGAACATGAGATTTGATCAGAACATTAGTAAAAGAAATAAACTTCACTAAGCTGTCTAAATAAGGAGGGTTAGATCATCTAATTAACACAGAATGGCATTGCTACAACATATCTAGGCATCCATGAGAAGTCGTCAATGAATAATGATCCAGTAGCAGATATCAAATGTTTCGCTCTTTCATGGTTCAATGCAAGTTCTAGACTAAAATAATCAAAGCATTTGATCAAAAAATTCAAATAAAAAAACACAAAGAAGAGCGAAGAAGCTCAAACAAATTATTTATGGTATAAAACAAGAACAGTAAGTATCTGTTGAACCAGAAATGCATGCTTGGGTATTGCTTTTTGTAGGAACATGTTTTCTCAGTAAATAACCAATTATTTCTTCAACAACTTGAGCCAAATACACTTTGCCCAATAGCTAAATTTACCCTTTGGAGTTTTCGTGTTTGGGAACGGGCTTCCTGCAGACAGAATTCTAGCTTCAACACCTTCTTCTTCAGTTCCTGATCAGTACGCCGCTGTTTCTCCAACTGTAAGTTAAGCCATTAAACCAAGAAAATACAAGTATAAGCGCCGCACGTACTCTAAGAACAAGAAAACATTAAACAAATGAATGAGTATCACACTGGCAAACCAAGATAGTTTTACCTGTGAC
The DNA here is from genome assembly GCA_030347555.1 of Lablab purpureus. NCBI lineage: Eukaryota > Viridiplantae > Streptophyta > Magnoliopsida > Fabales > Fabaceae > Lablab > Lablab purpureus. The sequence goes on from CM059260.1 coordinate 5,268,143, forward strand.
TCTAATTCCTTAGTCTTGAGCTTCCAGTGAGCGGACATGATCTTAATTTCATCCTTAAGTTTTGCTATTTCTTCATCCTTAACACCTAGAAGTTTATTCATCTTCTCAAAATTTTTAGGAGAAACCTCATCTAATAATTTCCGCAGTTCACAGTTCTTGTTCTCTCCGGCTTTTGCAAGAGCCTCCATAATATCGTGTTCAACTCTCAAAACCTCATCTTTCAATTGCTTTTGTGAAGATTCCCTTGCCTGAAGATCCTTCTGTAAACTATCCAGTTGCTCCCCTAGCCTTTGGACACGATCCTCGTGCTCTCTTAGTGAACCATTTTTCTCATCTAATTCTTTTAAAAGTTCTAAACATTGAAGCTGCGCTGATTGAGCAGATGCAGCACTTGCATCAGCAGTTTCCCTAGTTGCTACAAGCTGTGCTCTAAGATCATCCAACTCCTTCAGATACTGTATCAAGATTAATATATGTTTTAACTAGTGACAGATAAACAATCACTCAGAATCTATGGATTTTAGAATACATTTATGAAGCAACTCACAAGCTTGTAAAGTAATCAGAAACATGATATATACTTGAAGATATATAAAAAGGGTGTATGATACCAATCAAAAAGTTACTAGGCACTTTAATGTTCAGTCATTCATTTGGCGTGTGTACAATATGCAGTGATCCCCCGGAGGTTCAGGCATAACTAATATGTAGTGCTTCAGTTTATGTACAAATGATTTGCCAAATCCTCCTTTTCTTCGGATTGTTGAATATTCTTTCATCCAAGAGCAACATCGATTTAAAAGTTAAATTTCTAATTATGTATGCAAAATTTTCATGAATAATGTGTACCATATTTGTGTTTCAATTATTATTACAGGCATGATTAAATTATTTTGTAGATTCCTGAACTTTTTTTAATTAGGTCCTTCAACTTGTATTTATTTTTTAATTAGGCATTCCATTTTACTGTGGTTTCAGAAAATTAACCAGAAACACTATAAAAAAGTTGTCCATGACTAGTGCTTTTGGTGTGTGTTGAATGCACAATTGAGTCCGTTATAAGAGTTTTCTACAAGGTTGCTATAGGATGAAGTTTGGGTTGAGTTAAACTAAGTGAAAGAATTGAGTTCATCTATATAGATCGAAACCATATACACAACAATCACATTCATGTGATTGAGATATTATTATTATTATTATTTATTGTTATTATTATTATTATCTGTATCAGTAATTATTATAAGAGATATGATATTATTTAACATAATTATAAGTATGTTTAGTAACAGTAATTCTGTTCAATTTTGTTCATCTTAATTTATGTAAGTGTAATTCATATATGTATTTATATTGTTAATGAAAAGACACCGAGATTTTTTTAAGGTAAATTTTATTACACTCAAGCTCCCTAACTGATTGTATTTGTAGTTGTTTATTTTATGTAACAATAGTAATACAGAAAGATCCACATTTAAAAAAAATAAATACAAGTTTTAAAGCTACAATTGAATAAACAAATAAAGACCTAATTAAAATTTCCAAATAATTTAGGAAATTGAGGAGTAATTTAATTTATATAAAACAAGGTGCTGATCTGCGGGATACACAAGCATTTTTGCCAAAATGTTCCCATAAATCACAAAATTGTTGCCATTACTAGTTAGAGAAGTGATTATGGTTAATTGTGACTCAAGTCAAGGCACCAACATGCATCTTACCCTAGCTTTATTTACTGAATTTCCATTAACCTAGCTTTTATTTATGCAGAATATTGTAGATGCATTTTTTTCTTTCTAGTATATCACCAAAGGGAGGGAAAAAATATCCACCCAATAAATAAAAAAATCCGTTTTTTTAAAATGAAATTAATCTGATTTATGTGCCGCAAAATCCTTATTCAAAGCATATCAATATATATAAGTCCAAAAACTTCTTGGTACCATTTTTTCTAGTGTCCCATATATATCTCGGTAGTTCCACATTAAAGGTTGACACCTCTTTTTACTCAGTTAAGGTGCACCAATTTTAACCCATACCTTAGCAATAAACTTTATTTGTTCAAGCCAAAGTGAATAAGCGACATCCATTAAAACAAAAACAATCAACGGTAGAAAGGGGTTATAATAATAATAATAGTTTGGTGGGATCTGTTTAAAAAAAAAAAAAGACAACTAGTAAAAAAAATATCCTAAAAGACGAACAACTATGTGTATATTTGTTTAATGAGGAAAATAGAAAATCTAACAAAATCAACACCAATTCAGCCATAAAGGCAAGCAAAAGACACAATTAGCGAATGGTGCAAAAATGTAAGGAAGATGAGCAAAAGTTAATAATTCTAATCAGGCCACTAAATAAGATCATGACATAAGCTACTAAACAATGGTAAATAATAATAATAATGAAAGGTAAACTCTAGAGAAAGTGTAAACCTTCTCAGTCGAGGAAGCTGATGCTTGAAGCTGCTGGTTTTTTTGTTCCAAATTCTTCTGCAACCTGCCAATTTCCAATTCCATATTCTTGGCATTTGTCTCTGCTTCCTGTGAAAGAAAATCCATAAAAAAATTGCAGGACCCAAAAAAAAATCAATGATTTTTCCCTGACCCCACGACCCCAAACACTAAAAAAAGTAGAAATGATTGACATCAAAGTTCTAATTTTTCTAACATGGCCAAAAAGAGAAAGAAAAAAATAAACAAAAAATGGTTACATTGAAGATAAGAAAAAAGACAGAGGAAACAATCCAAAAAGACAAAAATCTCGTACCTGTCTTGTTACAGTTTCTTTGGCATACGATTCTTCCTGCGACGAAAGACGACTACGCAGCTCCTTCAACTCCGCCGCTAACGACACCACGTTGCGCCTAAAACTCTGCTTCTTTTCGTTCAAATCCTGTAACAACGGATCAACTTGTCGAGCAGCTATAGATGATGTTGAAGATGAAGACGGTTCTTCAGACATTGAAACTTGATATTTTTCAACTATTCCAGCAATGAAAGTGTGCTACGTCTTATGTCCCAAATCAGATCCTGTAGACCAGGAATAAGCACTTGACGGTCCTTGAATTGAAAGCAATTAAAACTTCATTCCTCCATGTGAACACGGTGGTTGAACATTTAGTTTAATAAGAACCATACCAAGGAAGAAGAAAAATAAATGAAGTAGGTAAATAAACAAAAAATAAACACTAAATAAAAAAGTAGCTTAGAAAGTACTGGATCTTCTTTTCACGAAAAGGTTACTAGATTCAAATTCAAAGTAACAGCTACAAAATTTTATTCCAATGAAATCTTGAAAAATCTGTTTTCTATTGCAGTGATTGCACCTGGCATCTTCTCCCTCCATAATTGAAGGAGAGAGAGAAGAAGCAGTGACCCGCCATGGGTCTATCTGTCATTGTCGAATAAAAAATAATTCTAATAACAACAATAAATAGGATCAGGGACTATACGTGATCGAAATCAATTGTTGTATCTACTATTTCTAACAAATCCTAAACCAGTCATGTCAAATTAAACAGCAACTTCTTACACAAAGAGAAATTCATAGAACTGGTCCACTGAAGAAAACACAGAGATAGCATACATACCAGATTCTGCTGCTGAATCTTGGGTGTGCTTGTGCTGAAACTCTATCTGGTTCTGATTGGGGTAGAAATAGTAAAGCTGGAGAAACAGAACGAGAAGGCGAAATGATGAGATGAAATGAGTTGAGTAACGAGTAATGGGAATCAAAGAGTCATGTCGCAACTTCACTAGTTTTTTATATTTTAATGGATTTTTTTTAAATTGTTTCTTGTCTCATCTGCGAGTAATAGTTGGCTGGGTTTCCGCGACAGGTCTGTGTCTTTCCCATGAAACCACCTTAGGTTCGGATTAGGATGTTCTTTTACTTTATGTAAATGTAAATAAATAAAATGAATTGGGAAAAGGATGACGCACAAGAAAAAACTCAGGTTATTAAATAAATTTTACAAAAGTAATATAGGGAATGATATTTTTTATCAATAAATTTGGTCAATCAAATAACTTGGTGGTAAGGAATATTTAAAATATTTATATTAAATTAAGCATTTTTTATTGCTTTATGAAATATTTCCATGTATGTGAAGTTATTGTGGTCAGTTTACTTTGAGTAATTTTGATGAAAGTTCAAATTTTATTATTTGTATGATATATGAAAATTATTATTTTCATACATATTAATTGATATGTTAAGAAATATTAAAAGATATATTAAATATTTAATCATTAGCATATAGGAGTATTGAATTATTAATTATTTAATTTAATGGAATATATTTGTGGTGCAGGACATTAGGTTGGGGTTTTCCGAAGGTGAGGTTTGGCGTGGTGACAAATTCCGAAGCTACAGCTGGGATGGATAATTGATTGTGTTGACTAGAAAGGGTGAGCGCGGCAAATACAAATTTTAGGATGGGCCTATGAGGTTTTAAAACGCGTAGATGCGTGTGAACTTTATTTATTGTACATACCACTTTTTTTTGTAAAACTCTGAATACACACTGAACTATAAAACTGGATTTTTTTTAGTTTGAATTTTGAATTTTGAATTTCAATGTCATATTTTTAAGCCATTCATTGGTTATACGTGTGTGGCAGCTAAATATATTAGATTTCTCCATGTTGATAAGTTTAAGAATTTAATGATATAAGATTTTTTTTTATTCAAACATGTCAATATGAAATGAAATTTATTTATTTTTATTTTAAAATAAAATTTTGAATGATAAAAAAATTTAGAAAAATTAATGTAAAAAAATTAAAAAAGTAAACTTTACAAAATCTTGATATTAGAATAAAATTTATAATAAATTCAAGAACCAAAACAAGTAAAATAATCTTTATAATTTTTTTCTACATTATGTAACATAGTGCAGCTATAAGTCTTATTCCAAGATTACATAAAAACTTATAAGTTTTATAATCTTTTATTTATTTTTAAATTTTATAATTTAAAATTTTAATTTAATTAAAATGTTCTTTTATTGAGAAAAGTCAAATTTATATAATTTCTATTAAATTTTTTAAATAAAAGTTTTTTCTAATATAATATAATCTTAAATTTAAAAATTCTTAATAGGAATAGTAAAATGAGTATGAGTTGTGGATTGATTAGGATTTTTTAATCCAGGACACCTTTGTGCTAATTTTTTTAAATAAAAAATAATTTAAAAGATTAATTTTTTATTATATTATTTAAAACATATAAATATAGAATACTAATATGACTTTAATAGTAACACTCAAGACTTATAATTATTATTTATAATAAAATAATTTAACATGTAAATATAATAATCATTTTAATTTATTCAATTAGGAATATTAATTAAAAATTTAAAACAAATTTATATAATCAAGTGTGTTTTTAAATTATATATTAAATAAAAAATAAAATAGAAAAAATGGTCGAGCTGATTGTGGAGCTGGTCAAGAAGTTCTATCTACTTAATCACAGTAAGTTTGTTCATCTTGTTTCATTTTTGATAGGTTAGACTTCGATTTCTAGTCTCAATATTTGGTCAATTTAGAGCATTTGTATTCAATCAGGTGTCAATTTGAACTAAATGTCTTGTTATTATGAAAATCTCTCAATTTGAGTTTGTTATTGGTTTGGTCAAGTGTTCTCTAAACTAATTTAATTTATAACTGAAGTTTTATATTATTTTATTGAGTTTCATTACGTATATAAGATTTAAATGTGAACTTGTCCTCTTATTACAATTACTTGAGAAACAAGTAACCTTCGAGTAACCAAAGTTATTTTACATTGTATTTGATTTACTAACTTGTGTATAATTATGGATATGGGTGAATTGTTTTATGAAAATTAATTTTTTGAGTTTGAACATTTGTATTGATTTAAAACTTGATAATTACTTAAAAAGGTCAAATTGAATATTTATAATTAGACAAATTGGCTTTTATTGGGTCCAAAAGTCAACATTTTTAAATTTACTAGGATTATTGAATTGATTAAAAGGTTTTTTGGGTTAGATTTAAGCTTTTTACAAAACTTGTTCTTTCTACATATTTTACATGAGCATCAAGTCATCACTCAGTGATGCTCAAACGAGAGTTTCAACCTTGAATGCAAAGAATTATTGCTCGAGTGACTAGTGTGATTTTTAAGTGATAATACCCATCACTTAAGATAAAAGCTATAAACTTGAGCAAAAGAGGGGTAGTAAACACCCCCTCTATTTAATAAAGTTGATTGTTTAAGCATTGCCTAATTTCTTAAGCAATGAATTTCTAAAAGTTTGAGTAAGTCTTTGTTTTAAATTCTAAATTCTTAAAAGGTTATATCACTCAAGTGTTGACTCGATGCTTAAGTCATACAACCTAACACTCAAGAAATACCAAACAACTTGGGTGAGGAGACTCTAATAGTATAATTTTAGTGGATTCTATTATATGTCTCACAAGTGACATAAGATTGCTAAAACAATATTTTTATAGTCTAAGTCATTGTTTAGTTCAAATATTGACTATAATTATACAATGTTATAGTTTAAAGTGATATTGTATTGATTAAGATGATATTGAAATATTTTATGAATGATACATATCTAGTATGAAGTTGGCTTAGGTTAAAAAATTATATTTCACTTCAAGCTCCTAACATGTCTAGTCATTCAATTGCATTTTGTACTTTCATAATTCTACTAGCATCCTATAGGTTGTGTAAAAGACAAAATTGATCCTAACTAAATTTATATACCTATTGTGTGTCCTCTTCTATACACTTCTTCTACTTCATTAGTTCTATCTCATTTTTTCTACTCCTAATTGCTTGATGAATGAATTTTCCACTACATAAAATTTTAAAAATAATTACAAATATTATAAGAAAAGAAGTTAAAAGTATCTTTTCGATTGTATAATCTAAAATAGTCTTCTAGATTCAAAAGTTTATTTCATATTACAATTGGAAAGAGATTTCTTATGCATAAAAAATGAAGAAGTTAAATGAATGTCCCTAAAAATAGCAAAGGTTGGAGGCGTGAACACTCCAAAAAAGCATAAATGTAATGAATGAGGTTGAGCAATTTGTGGTGGGTTTAGTGTGGGAGTGGAATTGAATGTTGTAGCCGATTGAAGAAGTGGATGGGAAAGAAGGGCATAAGAGGCATGCAAAATGGACGTTGGATTTTGTCCCAAAACTGCAATAGTAAGATGTTCAATACAAGATTCTTGTCCAATGGTGAGGAAGGAAGTGCATCCCCTGGTTACATTGGTGACGACAACTACCACTGTTATTATACCTTCCAAGCCAACGTATGGGTATACACTTCAAAGTCTAGTCCTAGCTTCCTTTCACTAATGCCTTGTTCCCTTTTGAAGATGGAAATGAGGGAGAGGAAATAAGTGGATTTGAAGGAAAAGAGAGTGGAATGTGAAGTTGTTTGTTTTAAGGGAAAGATAGTGGAAAGTTTGTGAGTAATGTGATTGATGTGATTGATGTGATAATTTAAAATTAATTTTGTAATTGATAAAATGAGAAAATGACTATTTTGTCCTTTATTACAAAGTTGTAGAATCTGCAGCTACACCTTTTCCTCTATTCATCTTGTACCTTTCACAGCCAACTAATATTATTAAAGAATAAATAAACAATATAACGCATTAATAGAAATATCAAGGCAAGTTTTATTGAAAACAATAATTACAAAATGCTAATTGTTTTGATAATCTGTCCACATTTCATTTGCTATGACATCCCTAATGGCTCCCCCTTCCCTATAATCATCTTCCCGAGATTGTGTGCAGGAGACATCCACTTCCTATTCCATCAAGTCTCTATCCACTTCATCCAGTAGAGAATCATCATTGTCCATGCCTCGCAAAAAATTATGCAGAATACAACATGCAAGAACTATATTGCTTGTAGTTTCAAAACAATAATGCGGTTCTGTCCCACTTGCAATTATAGAAAATCTTTTTTTCAATACGCCAAATGTTCTTTCAATTACATTTCTAAGTGAGGAATGACGATGGTTAAACAACTCTCGTGGGTTTTGTGGACCTCTTCTAGAGTACTCCTTAAGATGATATCTAACACCTCGATATGATGTAATGATTTATCGTTTTAACATAAATCCGGCATCACCAAGGTAGTATTTACCTACAACCATTAATTTCATACTAATTAGAAGTTCGTCATCATGTCACCACATATTAACTATACCAAATCAAAATTAACTGACCCTCAGGTATTATAAGTGGATCCTGTCTACGAAAGGCATCCTTTAATATTCTTGAATCAGATACTGTTCCTTCCCATCCTGCTAGAACATATGTGAATTTCATGTCACAGTCACAAGCTGCAAACACATTTTGTGTTGGCCAATCCTTTCTTCCACGAAAACGTGGCACATCAGCCCTTGGAACTTTAACACGAACATGAGTTCCATCTATAGCCCCTAAACAATCCTAATGGGTATGAAAATGAAAGTAAGTCATTATTTTTAGTGTTCACATCATAAATGTATGTCACATTAGACTATAGTTTGTTGTGTGATCACCTTAAAATATGGATAAAATCTACTATTGTTCAATATTTGAGGTTGCACTTCTCTTCCTGATGACTGAACTAAGAATTCTCCTTCCAACGTAATTATCGCATTCAGGACATTATGAAAGTGTCGACTCACGGTATGACCGGAACTATGGAAAAAAAATGAAACACTTCTATTCTTTACGTTATGTCCTACAATATGCAAAAATTTAGCAACTTGTTCTTCAACCGTCGATCGAAAGACATCCTTCACCATGCCTGTTGCCCTTAATCGTTGGCACAACTTAATGAATGCTCATGTCCCATGCGAATAATGTCACGACATTTTTCCGTATGAATCAGGTACGACATTAACTCTTGCCTACGACACTCCTTCTCAGGAAAACAAGTTAATAATACTACATGTAGTAGTACTCGAAATACGTAACAAATTCAGTCCATAAGCTACAATACAGATAATTGCGATTGCACCTACTTCAGTTCGCACTTGTAACTGTTTTTGTAGGTGTGAAATTAAATTCAAGTTCACATTCTCCATATCTTCATCTTCCAATTCAATCATTTGAGTGTTTTCCTCTGTCATCTCAAACTTCAATAAAAAATTATAAATTAAATTTTATATATAAATTGAAATTATTTATACAAATCACAAATATAATTTCAAATTTAAAAACATAATTCAATTTTTTTATAATTATAATTCATTATTGTAAATAATATTGAAATTCCAAAAAATATAATTAGTATAAATTAATTTTAAATATTCATTTCTTAATAATAAATAATTACTAACGTAAAAATTTCAAAATATTCATAATATTTTAATATAATTATGTTTACTGTGTAAATGTAATAAATTAAGTTTTATGGAATTAATATGATTTTAAATATAATTTATATTATATTAAAATATTATGAATATTTTTAAATAATTATGTAGTAATTATTTCTTATTTCTTAATTATAACATAATATATTAACAGTAAAATATTTTCTAATTTATTAATATTTACACATTTAAAAATTAATTTATATATATGTATAAATATTAATATAATTTTGTGACCATCTTTTTTATTAAAATTAGTATTTATTTTGATTTTTTTTCCATTAAATATGCATGTAATTCATAAAAATAATAATATCCAAAATATGAAACAGATTGGCATGCACAGTATGATATTGAATCTCAGATTCAATCTGCAGAAGCCAAATTGCATGAAAATATGAAACAGATTCGCATGCACAGTGTGATATTGAAACAGATTCAATATGCAGAAGCTAAATTCATAAAAATAATAATATTCAAAATATGAAACAGATTCGCATGCACAGTGTGATATTGAATCCCAGACTGCAGAAGCCAAATTGCAAAACGAACGATTTCAAGCACAAACAATTTCAAACACAGAGAAGCAAGATGAACCAGGAAAAAATCATGAACACACAAGACTATCAATGGATTATACACGAAACGTAGCGAAAGAGAACACAAAACAACGCAAAACGCAAAAGCATAATCGATTAGGGGTTGTGGCATAATCGATTATGCTTCACGTAGAAGGCCATAATCGATTATGCCTTGCAGCATAATCGATTATGCCCTTCTGCGTGAAGCATAATCAATTATGCATGCGCCCCTAACCGATTATGTCTCACACTCACTTCGTATTCGTCGACGACGACCACTGCGAGCAACACCGGAATCCACCACCAACAGCACCGACCACCTCTGCGCACTCTTTACGACCACCACCGCAGAACTCTACGGCCAAGGATGCACAGCACCACGCACTGCACCACGAACCACCATGCACTGCACCAGCAACCACCACTCCTCACGAACAGCACACAGACCACCAACGACGACCACCACAACCCGCCGCGACAACCTCCAACGAACCACCACCGCAACACCACCGACGACGCACAACGAACTGGACTTCGCTCTCCACCGCAAACGCAGCACCAGCAACCACCAACGAAAACAAATGCTCTCCACAGCTCCACAACCACCAAGCACCTAACAACTGTGATTTATAATGACGAGTCAAAGTCTTCGAAGAATCTCTGCTGCTCGTCTGTCTCTGCTGGTGTGCTCAGTGTGGGAAGGAATCTCTGCCATGCCATGCATGAGCAGCTACAGTGTACCGTGCAGGGAATTTCTGTGAAAAATAGAGGGGCAAATACGTCTTTGCATACTTTACAGCTGTATTTCCCTTCCTTTCTTCGGCCATCATCGAGGACGCTCCTCCTCCAAATCCACTTACATCTGCGCTCTCAAATCACCGCATTTCTGTGGAAGGGAGTCACCCGCTATTCTATCCGCGGGAATAGCACTCCTCCTGAAAGGAACAAAGGCTAAGAGATTCATTTCGGGGATCGAAGCAACTTCTTTAGTGGGTGCATCATGCATGGCAAAAATCATTGGCTGGCTACTACTACATAACAGAGGCCACATCTTCACTTGCTTATCACAACTACCAGACAAGACATTCATCTTTCCATGCAGAGCGCAAAATTGTTTTGGATTATCTAATCAAAATACTATTTTGAAACTTTGAACCACATTTTCCGAAAATAATTACTATTCATTTTCGAAATGCATAATTTTGAAAACTCATATATTGTATAATTTATAAAGTTTTTAAATTGTACAGTGTGAAAAAACTTTAACTTAGAAACACATTCGTTATAGTCATTTAATACAACAAGGACAGAGTAAGAATTTTCAAATTTACCGGAATGCATAAACAACTTATAGGAATGCAAAAAGTTATTTCAGATTTAAAATGCATTGTTTGTAGGACTGCAATAAGCAAATCGAGATTTAAAATGCATTGTGAACAAGGCCTTCAACGAGCCTAGTTAGACAAATTCTTCCTGCACCTCCCTAATTTCTTTCTGTACCTCCAAAATTTTGAAAATATCAAAAATAGTCTTATTTGAAAATATCAAAACTACTCTTTTCGTATTGGGTTTTAATTTTTGAATTACCTTTCGGATTGACTTACTGTGGAATCCAAAAAATAAAAGTGTATTTTAAATTATAAAATCTGAAAATATTTTTTTTTACTTTCAAATTATAGAATTTTTTCGTATTGGGTTTTAATTTTTGAATTACCTTCCAGATTGACTTACCGTGGAATCCAAAAAATAAAAGTGTATTTTAAATTATAAAATCTAAAATATTTTTTTTTTACTTTCAAATTATAGAATTCATAAAACAAATTTTTTTATTATACTTTCGAATTATATAATTTAAAAATCATCTTTAAATAACAAATTTTTTCTTTCGAAACATAATTTTGAATTCATTTTCTAATTAAAAAATACTTATATATTGTGTAATAATCAATAGGATTTTTGGATTATATAATCTAAATTTTTGTATTAAACTACACAATTCAAAAATATAAAAAAAATAACATAAAAAAGGGAAATGTAAATAAAGTTTAGTAATTTTGATTCGTTTATAGAGATGAAAAAAAAAATGAAAGAAAAATGAACCGCTAAATTAATCCTTTTACCCATGACCAATTAAATTGCATCAAGTATAAATTTGATTATTGGTGGTTTATTTTACATACCAATGAGGTGATGTATTCAAAATTTAATAGTTTTAATTATTAATGTTATTTAATTGTAGTTAAGTTAATTTTGAAACACTATTTTTATTTTTAATATAATACATATTTAAAATATTAAATAAAATATCTATTTATAGTATAAAACAATTAAGATGGATTTTATCGTCATATATGCAAATAAGAACGAGTGTAAAACAATATATCATCTTTATTCATGGTGTTGATGTAGAAAACTATAATCATATTAATTAAAGATAGTGAATGCACACTATATGAATTCCTGTTTTTAATATGATTTATTTTATATATAAAATCATCACTAAAATTTAAACAATGGATGATTTAGTCAGGAAATCTAATCAATCCACAAATTTGTTATATGTTAAGAAATATTTCTAACTTTTTGTTCATCAAATAAGACAAATATAGATATAAAATGGAGGAACGATATTTGTAATGAATAGATAAAGAGGTAGGAGAAGTATCATAAGACATACTACAAATGACTATGGATAAAGTCATGGTTTTAGAAAGCTTAATCATAACAATTCTAAGTAACAGAAACCTGGTTTAAGAAAAGCCGCTCATTTATCAACTCTCTTCACATCTTATATGCAATATAAACATGTCATGCAAACAATATTTTAGATTTCAAGAATTTACCTTTCCTTGAAAACTTAACATATCAACATGCATATTCTATATGTTTATGTAAATGGAGATATCATGTATGCAATTCTTTATTTTATGTTTTAATTATAATTTATTTTAACTTTTCATTTACTTAGATGCTACTTCTAATTTAACAAAATAATTGTAAATGTTTATTTAATATGTTTTATAATCATATAAAACATTGTATCTTTATTAAACTGATTGTTACATACTATTACTAATACATTAAAATCTGATAAGTTTATTGTAATTTATTCCTATTAGGTACTCACGGAATTTTTTAGGAAAAATAATATATTGTTCCTATCTAAAGATTCATCAATTTAAAAACTAAAATCTTAATAATTAATTATTTTATTTTATTATCTTAATAATTAAAATGTTCAAAATTATTTTTAGTTCAACGTACTTTTATTTTTGCGAAATATAATATATTGTTCCTATCTAAAGATTCATCAATTAAAATCTAAAATCTTAATAACTAATTATTTCATTTTATTATCTTAATAATTAAAATATTCAAAATTATTTTTATTTAAAAAACTATAACACTTCATAACATTAGTTATTATATCTTTTATTAACCCACAAGTTATATAGTGTAAATGCATGGTCTATTCAACACTTTTATTTGCAAGATATTTATGATTTAGAATATTTTTATTGTAAAAGACAATAACATAATATTTTAATTCATTTTTATAATTTTTATCGACCACTTTTAAGATATTATATTTATTTTTTATTAATGTAAAAGTCTTATAAAATATTATTTAATAATATATTATTTAGATTTTAACTTACCATTTATCTCAAATCATAATATATTTTATGTAAATAAGTAATATTTTAATTTATAATTTAAGGTATTATTTCTATTGCTATGTCAAAATAGTCTAAATGTTAAACTTATTATGCTTATAATAGAATTTTCTAATAAATTAAGTTTATCATTAAGTTAGTTTTAGTAAAGACTAAGTCATCACATCACACATTTTACTTTTTTTATGGAACAGTTTAAAATAATTAAAAAATAAATAGAAAAATAAAATGAAAGTGTTGTTGGGAGGTAAACAAAGATTTCATCAGTTTTTTTCTTTATTAAAATTAAGAAATTTTATAATATTTTTTTAATTGAATTTGATTTAAGATAGGTCCCATGCTATATTGTACTTTTAAATTCTTTTTCTACTTCCTTTTATTATGTTTGAGACAAAAACAAGTTTATACAAAAATGGGTTATACAAGTAACAACCAACTTACACCAATGTAAAAAATAATAAACTAAAAAAATCATTATGAGAACCTCCTTAAGTATATATATATATTTATTTATTGAGATATTTTTAAACTTTAAAATAAAAGTTAATCTTAAGATATATAATTATTTCCAACCAACTAATTAATATAGTGGTTGATCTTCCTTCTGAAACACTTATTTTTCAAGAGACTATTAAAACTTGAAAGTGGGTAAGAGTATGTGGATGTTTTCATAGAAATTAATTTTATTTTTAATTTCATTGTGTATTCTATAAAATCACAATAATAGGGAAATATTTGAATCAGGTTAAATAATGATTTTCTTATTTTTTTCTCATTATTTTTTTATATTTTTAAAATAAGTTTTTAATTAATAACATTGTGTGGAACATTAGTCAAAGTGGTTCATAAGGGTTAGATTTGTAAAATGTACCACCTTACTAAATTTAATGTATTATAACATTCATAAATAACTTTGATTAATTAAAACAACTAACTCAATAATTAACTCAATAATCTAGCACACATCAATAAAATAAAAGAGATTAATACTTTTTTTTCATTAAAGTTTCATCTTTCTAGTTCCTTCCTCAGCACTTTGTCTTCGAAAAATATGTACTTTTTTAATCTATTTTTTTGTTAGTATGTGTAGTTGGCTATGAAATTGATTAATGGAGTGATTGTTTTTTAATAATTAATAAGATTTGATAATTTTATTTTGCATTAAACTGCATACGTTGATATATCTTATATTAGATCTAATGACAATATGGTAAAGGAGAAGGTGCGTTACTTTTAATAATTATTTCAATCACAATATTCATTTGAAGCACTCTACATATAGAAAACTCTGTAAGCATTGGAACTATTTATGTTATGCAGGAGTTGTTCAAAATGGAAGTGTGACTTTTCTTATTGACCATACTAGATAAGGTGGTGTTACATGTCAACATTCTACATCTCTTAATCATATATTTTATAAAAACTAAATTGTCTGAAATTAAGCATAGAATTATAATTTTATATTACCATAATCATTTATATTATTTTTTACTAAAATTATAAAATAATAACAAAATAATTAAATGATTTATATTCTACACACATTTAAGAATGTACATTACGTTAAATTTAATTTATATAAACGAGTTATCAAATAATTTTATATTAATGTAAATTTTCGTATACAACTTTCGTAAGTTTTGAAAAAACCCCAATTAAAAGACATTATATAGAATGGACATCTCTATATATTTAAATTTAAAAACAAATTAAAGAAACTATAATATTAGTGTAATTAAATTAAATATTTTTAACTTAATTATATTTTTAGATATTTAAATTTAATAATTAAAAAAAATCAAATTGAATTTTAAATACGATGTTTTCATTTTGGTTATATAACCTTGACTCTATTATTTTATATCTATACTAGTATAATCAGTTAATTAACTTAAAGTTATACATTTGACTTCCTAAGATCTATATTTAGTAAATTGGATTACTTAAAATAATTTGGTTACTCTATTATTTTATATCAACATTATCTTAACTGTATAATATGTTTTTATTTTATGTTTATATTAGTATATTTATTTAATTAATAATTAATGTATTGTGATATACTTAGCTTCAACATAAAATTTATATATACTAAATTCAACTAAAAAATTTGTAGATAAAAATTATAATAAAATATATTATTTTATATCAATATATATTATTTCATTATTCACACACACATATATATATATATATATATATATATTAGTATATTTATTTATTTAATTATTTTATTTGTTTTATTTTTTAACTTCGTATGAGTAATACATAGATGATAGTTGGTCTTGTAACTCAGCCCAATTTCATTTGGGCTTCCCTGTTATGCTTATTTGTTTGTCACTTAAAATCTAGTCAACTTTTTTAATGTATTATTTTTGTTTTTTAAATTCTGCTCAATTATAACTATATTCATTATTATCTTGGTTTACGTTTAAAAAAAATAATAATATGAAATCAAACCGATCATATGCAGGAGTTTACTTACTAGTTTTAAAAGAAAAAAGTTCCAAACATTTTAAAATGACATTAAAGTGGATCATATAAAAATGAATTTCATAGCTCATAGCAGTCAACAAAAATACGTTCAAGATGTATTTTTTATTACTACTCTAAATACTCAGGTTTTGGTAGGGATCACATTTTGTTAACATTACTACCATTTTTTCAACAAATACCAAACCTAACTCATTTTCTTTGTTAACTGACTATTGAAAATTGCTATGTATACACGTTCATGCATATTAAAATTGTAATTATGTTTTAAATCTTGGTGGGTTAATTGTAATTTTTTCAAAAGAAAATTATGAAATTACACAAATTGTAATTTTATAAAATGAAAAGTAAAATTATTGCAGCATCAGCAAGTCACCTAACACAGCGATGGAAAAGGAAAGGCAAAAAAATTGGCCGTCACAGTAGTAGACGAGGCTTTTGAGAGCACGATAGAAAGAAAAAGGCAAGGCAGAGTTAAAAAAGAGAGAGAAATGGTGAAGGAAAAAATAAAAAACAAAAGACAATGTCCCACATCGAAGCTGACCCAATTAAACTCATCTAAGTCAAGTCCATCGCCATTTTTCCAACCACACTCTTCTATTTTCTTCTTCTTCTTCTTCTCCCCATATTCCAAACCCAAAAGGGCAAACACGTCATATCACACGGACACACTTCCTTTCCTTCTCAATAACTCCCAAACCAGACACCTACTCTTCCACAATCGTAACCGCAGCGACGAGTTAAGATTCACTTTGACTTCATCCAACTGTAAACAGCAAAGCAAGGTTCCGGAACCGATAAGATGGGCGGAGGCGGAGCGGCGGCGGCGGTGGCGGAGGCGCAGTACTCGTCGGCGAAGACTTCGGTGTGGTGGGACATAGAGAACTGCCACGTCCCCAAAGGGTGCGAACCCCACGCCATCGCGCAGAACATAAGCTCCGCCCTCGTTCGCATGAACTACTGCGGCCCTGTTTCCATCTCCGCCTACGGCGACACCACTCGCATCACTCCCTCCGTCCAGCATGCCCTCTCCAGCACCGGCATCTCCCTCAACCATGTCCCTGCCGGTAACCCATTTTTCCTTTTCCATCCAGCTCGAAATTGCGTTGTTTGCATGTATCGCTTTGACTTATATTTCTTTGTTTTTCAAAAATTCCAAACATTCTATTCAATTCCTTCAAAATGATTGATCTCGAATCTCACACGAAACATAACCTAACCTAAATTGTTATTATAGGTGTTGTTATTCTGCCTTTGTACTACTCATCACCATCATCATCATCATCATTATTGTTACTATCATCATCATCATCATCATCATCATCGATTTTGTGACTTTGGCTATTCCGGTTCAGGAAGAAGAAGGATGCATTGCTGTGATGTTTCCAATAACCTAGCCTTGAAAAAATGCACAGGGTCTGTACTAGATTCCATGATCAAACGTCGTGGTTTAAATCAGATCTATTAAAAACTATATTTTTTAGCATTATAATAAAAAAAAAATGAGAGAAGAGTTTGACACGGTAGTTTCGCTTATAACTAATGCTACTTGAATCCTCTGCCTTGTTAGTTTGTTTAATTTTCTTGGTATTCAATCATGCTTATCTTAAAGGATCCTTTTGGTAGAGGCAAAATAAATAAAGGAGATAGAAATAAAAAGATGAATGGAAATAGTGACAAATAAAGTGGAACGGTTTGGGTGGATCCTAGTTTATTTTTATTCAATCAAACAAGTAATACTGTTTTCACTCCTATTTTCATTTTCCCGCTCCTATTTAAAGATGGAATTTGAAAAGCCTCTCGTGTTGCTATCTATTTATAATGATCATAATAAGGGGTTGTCAATGAGTTTACTGATTTGTTCGTCTTCTCTGTTGAAGTACCTCGTTATCATGTTATGAGCCTCTCGGGATAATTTGTCGCTAATCTATCTGCTTTCCTGATAATGTGAAGCTTCAAATTATGTTCGTATGATTGATGTTTTCATATTTTTGCTACAAGGTGTTAAAGATGCAAGTGACAAAAAGATTCTTGTTGACATGCTGTTCTGGGCCGTGGACAATCCTGCACCTGCTAATTACTTATTAATTTCTGGTGATCGAGACTTTTCCAATGCTCTTCATCAGTTGCGGCTGAGGAGGTATAATATTCTTCTTGCACAACCTCAGAAAGCTTCTGCACCCCTAGTAGCAGCTGCTAACAGTGTGTGGCTGTGGACTAGTCTCTTGGCTGGAGGACCTCCCCTTATGAATGGTGAATCACAGCAACTTGGTAATAATGGCATCCAATCGTCTTCTGATTCCTTACAAATTCCAGTCCATAATGCCTTTCAGACACCGCAGTTTGTGGAATCCCATTCAGAAGTTCACACGGGAAATCAGAAATTTCCTAGTACAGGAAGGCAACTTAATTCTAGGCATCATGGGAAAACGAATGGGAGAAATTCAAGTAAACCAAATGGACCCAAGGTCATGAATCCAGCTCCTGTTGGACTGCAAGAAAATTATGGCAATATAAATTCTTCTCGACCTGGCAACCATACCCATAATGTTCCCCCAACTGGTTCTACCCCAAATTTCACTCATGGCAATCCTGATAGTCTCTTGGCTGGAGGACCTCCCCTTATGAATGGTGAATCACAACAACTTGGTAATAATAATGGCATCCAATCGTCTTCTGATTCCTTACAAATTCCAGTCCATAATGCCTTTCAGACACCGCAGTTCGTGGAATCCCATTCAGAAGTTCACACAGGAAATCAGAAATTTCCTAGTACAGGAAGGCAACTTGATTCTAGACATCATGGGAAAACGAATGGGAGAAATTCAAGTAAACCAAATGGACCCAAGGTCATGAATCCAGCTCCAGTTGGACTTCAAGAAAATTATGGCAATATAAATTCTTCTCGACCTGGCAACCATACCCATAATGTTCCCCCAACTGGTTCTACCCTAAATTTTACTCTTGGCAATCCCGATCAAATGCGGGGCAATGATGGTAATCTACTAGGCAATCATCAAAATCCACATTCACAGCCATTAAGATCAAATCCTTTTCCTTTGCAACCTCCTTTTGCACCAAGCAATTCTTTTTCTCCAAATTCACAAACTTTAGCAACTTCAGTTGTGCCGCCTAGGACTGGTGGGCCCAGCTTCTCCGCAGCACCACTTACAAAGGTGCCAGATATTGGCAATCTGAAAAATTCTGGATATCTTAGTAATCCTCACGATCCACACCCTGTTAAACATTGGAACGGGGACTTGAAACGGAGTTCTAACAGCAATTCTCCGAATCCTGCTAAGTCTATTAATGAACAAAATGGGCATATGATACAGAACGCACAACAATTGTTTAATGGCCATCCACACGGTCCAGAACACCAACCTACATCATCGGCAACTGTGGGTAATAATAACCTTCCGGGTAATAGTATGTGGGGATCACCAGGATTTCCTAAACCTTCTGAATACGTCCAAGGTCTTATAGGGGTTGTTTTACTAGCCTTGAACACACTAAAAACTGAAAAAATTATGCCAACTGAATCAAATATAACAGATTGTATTCGATGTGGAGATCCCAAGCATCGTAACACAGATGTCAAGAAGGCTCTGGAGAGTGCTATTGAGCAGCAGATGGTGGTGAAGCAGAATGTAGGTGCTTTGCAGTTGTTTGTTGGTAAGAATGATAAGGTTTGGAAGTGTGTAAACCCTATAGGTGGTAATCCTAAGAAGCACACAAAAGAGACATGGAATGAAATTAAAAAATTTCTAACTACTTCTGGAAGATTAGCAATAATGGGTACTCAGTGCAAGTAAGGATACAATAATTTAGTTTATTTTCACTTGCTGAAAATTTTCTGTTTCTCATTATATGTATATATTTGTCTTTTCTCTAGGTACGAAGCAGGTCTTGTGATTAAGAATATGTGCTTGAAAAATCATGCTTTGGGTGATGTCCTACAGATTTTGAACATAGCGATTACTGTTAAAAAATGGATTGTGCATCAACAATTGGGCTGGCAACCGCTTAACATAACTCTTACTGAGGTCAATTCTGATTCAGAGGTCATAGCATGCCAATAACTCCAGAAGGCATGCCGGCAAAATGAAACAGTTACTGAATATATTAGCTGCAGTTGGATTAGGACATCAGGAATTATCTAAATAAACCTCTCTTTCTAATGCGAATCTTAGGTAAGTAGTAATAATGAACTGTAGTATATGATAAGTACCTCGTGTGCTACATCTTACAGATATTATTATTAGTAAGGTTCTTCAGTTCTGTTCAAGGGACAGATGAAATTAGCTTTAGGACAACAAATGAAACTTGAAACATACAAACCCTAAAGTCTCTTCTGGTTGCTGGGGTTACAAATTCTCAGCCACTGGTATTATATATCACAGTGGATCTACCATCGAACCAATATGCCCTCAGAAAACTTCGGCTTCTACTTATTTTGTTACACATACCTTTGACTTGTGCCTCCTTAGTAGAGTCCAGGATAATGGCCGAACTATGAATCGCTGGAAGTTTGTCGAGCTTCAGGCAAGTTAGGTGAATCCACTGTATTGTGTGTATCACCTGAACAATGGTCTATCAAATCATATTTATTGTTCAGGGAACATGTGGAATGCAATTCAGAAACTGTTGTATAGCATGTTTATCGGTTATTCTTGAAGCTCATGATTTACTACTATATTGACCCATGCTCAAGGCATTTTTCTGGAGGATTTTCACTATGAATAAATCAGTACGTGGAGTTTGTGGAAATAAACGATCGAGGAACCAAAATGCTTTCTCTGTCTCTTGAGCAGATGGTGCTTGTATAGTTGTGATTTTTAATGTTTATGCTATACTTGGAGTTGGCTTTTGGCATGTTTCTCAAAGCGTAATTGGGAGTTTTGGCCATTCGGTTGGAAATAGGTCTCTGCTCCTGTAGCCTTCCATTTTCTTTTGATGCTAGTAACTTTGTGTATGAACACAGTATATTATATCTATCTGAATATATGCTTTCTGTAGTATATATAGTTTAATGTTATGGTCACAGCTTTTGAAATTTCGATGAAGCCTTATTATTATTTTTCTTTTTGCTTTCAGGTTAGTCCTTATTGTCAATAACCCGTTCAGTTTGTCTTCTGTAATACAATTTTCTTGTGTTTCCAATATTTTTGCTTAGAACTTAGTGAATGTTGAAGCCCATCGTGGCTGAGTGAATTAACTTGTTATACAACTTTCTGATTATAATTTATTAATGTTTATGCTCACAAGTTTTAATAAGACTTGGTTCAATCAATGGGGGTGTTTCCTTCTCCAATCCATGGCTTTCACCTCCACCCCCATAGATACCAAAAAAGACCAAATATCTCTAACCTAATTTTAAATCATCTTCTTCCTCTTTCGTGATCACTGTGCACTAAGTTCTTGTACCTCTCCTCTCCTTTGCAATCCGAAAGCCATTCAAGACTTGGCGCCAGATTGGAAGACGCTGCCAACATCAACATCATTTGTCTCATCGCAAAGCATGTCTCGCCTACATCAGAATGGGGTTTTCTGACCGCGCTGTTGTTGTCACCGCCCCCATAGCATCCTCCGCCACCCAACAACTGAAGAGCTATCTCGGGACACCAACATTAGGCTATAAAACAGAGAGTTAGAACTGGTCGTGAACCTCTCATTGGACTGTAGGTTTCCTGTAGTCTTGCAAATCAAATTGGATTTGCAGTCTCCTCATTGTGTTTCATTTATAAAGAAAAAAATACAACTAAAATATTAGTTTTGTTGTATAACATTTATTATATATAAGTTTTTAATCTTTCTCATGATTTTTTTTGTTTGCAGATAATGTTTAGATTATTTTATTTTTTTATTGACATTTTTATTATCTAACTCATTTAAACGTTTTTATTTTTTATAATTTCTTTTAGCATAATAATATTTTATTTCTTTTGATTTTTATAATTATAGTAAAAAAATTACTTTTTGCAATAAAATTTATTAAAATGCAAAGTAAAATATAAAATAAATTTCTTGATAACAATATAATTATTTATATAAAAAAAAGAAATACTTGAACGGTACAAAGGTAAAAATGAGCTAATTTTATCTATTTAAAGTACTGTGAATTTTACTAATAGAATTTTTGAAATTTTTAAAAATTATCTTATTTAACTGTTATATTTTTTAAATTTAGTGTCAATTTATCATAAAAAGTAATATGTTAATAAATATTTTTCTTTTCAGATTTAGAATTTGTATTATTTTTTAAAATTTATAAAAAAAAATTCTTATGAACTTTTTAGACTTAAATAAATATATTTTTTGTTGTAAGTAAATATTTATTGTATAACTTTCTAAAAATAATAAATTGTTGAATGTTAGATTTGACAATATATTTATTTACAAAATTTACTACATATAAGGAATTCATGACAAAAAATTTAGATTTCAAAATTTACAAAATTTTCTCCAAATTTCATTGTAAATTTAAAATTCACATAAATTATTTGATATTAAAAATTTGTAAAAAAAACATACATTTTTAAAACATAATCTGGATATGAATTTTAAATTTATAATAAAATTACATCCAAATTTCTTGATTAAAAATTCACAAGATTATCTTGAAAATTTTAAAAATTAGGTAAAAGATATCATACAAATTCTAAATCCGTAAAACATATATATATATATATATATATATATATATTTGTGAAAGTTTATTCATAAGAAAATTAATACTAAATTTTAAAAATTTAGTTATTAAGATTTTTTTAAAATTGTATTAAGAAAAATCCTGATAAAATTCATAAAATAGAAGGATATATGATAAATTTATTTATATAATGACTTTTTAAATGTTATTTATGTTAAAGCATATTCTAAAACAAGATATTAGAATTATTTATATAAGAGAGGATTATATTGTACATGTTATTTAACCAATTTAACTTTTTATTTAAAATAAAATGTAAAATAAAAAAAAAACTCTTCTACTTACTTGAAATAAGATGTCTATTAATGTATAAAGAAATATTAAATAAAATAATGCTACGCCAAACAATCTTTTTTAATTAAATAACTTTATTTTTCATATTTTTTCTCTATTTTTTTACTAAAATGAATAAAAATATTTTAGAAACTAAGATTGGTTGAATTTTATATTAAAGACTTAAAGCAAAAATCCAAAAAAAATTAATAAAAAGTTATTAATCCAACTTATTAATAAAACCATATTCCGCAAACTCATTCATATAAAACTTACTTTCAATCAGACGAGCTTTCTTGAAAACTCAAAATTTTAAGAGTAATCAAGCAGGAATACCTAAATCACAGAGAATTATTTTGACAAAAAAAAGACTTTGAGAGTCACAAAATTTGTTCTTGTCTTGCTGTTTCCTTGAGAACATTCAACTCCCACTTCTGAAATTTTACTCAATGCATGATTGACGACCAGCATCCTACTCAGTACTCAGGTTAGGTTTCAATTTTTCCCTTCTCTTCAGCTATTATTTGACTTTGTTCCATGGCAATAAAGCTCCCATCTTCGGCAAATCCTACTCGATTCCTCAGATGGGTTTATCTCTCTTCAAGCTGTATTGCAGATATTTCAGAAACTCCTGAAATAGTTAAGCCCAAGGATTTATCTGAATTTGATCAAAATCTCAACTTTTTGAAGAATAAGCTTGCCCCAGACAACTTAATCCGGATTTTGGACCGTACAGATGATTTGAACTCAGCGGTTAGGATATTCAAATGGGCTTCAAGGCAGAAGAGTTTTCACCACACTTCGAACACATATTATAGGATAATTTTGAAACTGGGTATGGCTGGGAACCTTGATGAAATGAGGGGTTGTTGTGAAAACATGGCGAAGGATAGGTGCCCTGGTACTGAAGAAGCTCTTGCGGCATTGGTTCACTCATTTGTGGGGCATTGTAGGATTGAAGAAGCTATTACAGTTTTAGTGAACATGAATTTGGGTGGGTATAGACTGCCAATTGATGTTTTTAATGTTCTATTGGGTGCTCTTGTGGAAGGAGAGAGTAAGGATTTTCAAAAAGCTTTGTTTGTTTATAAAGAGATGGTCAAGGCATGCGTGTTACCCACAGTTGAAACTTTGAATTATTTGATGGAGGCATTGTCTGCCACGAATCGGATTGACTTGGCTTTGGATCAATTTAGGAGAATGAACAATAAAGGGTGCCATCCAAATAGTAAGACTTTTGAGATTCTTGTGAAGGGTCTCATTGAAAATGGCCGACTGGATGAAGCCGCTATTGTTTTAGAACAAATGTTTGAAGACAAATTTCAACCAGATTTGAGT
Source organism: Lablab purpureus (assembly GCA_030347555.1). Lineage (NCBI taxonomy): Eukaryota > Viridiplantae > Streptophyta > Magnoliopsida > Fabales > Fabaceae > Lablab > Lablab purpureus. The sequence goes on from CM059260.1 coordinate 5,292,590, forward strand.
TTTTATACCTGCACAGTACCTCTCTTTTGCAGAGAAAATAAAATAGAGGAGGCTGTAAAGTTGTTTAAAATGATGAAAGATTCTGATTTTGTGCCTGATTCTTTCATTTATGAGGTTCTAGTAAGGTGTTTTTGCAACAACTTTCAGTTAGATTCTGCTGTTGGCCTCATAGATGAGATGATAGAAAGTGGTACGCCACCAAAACATCATGTTCTTGTTGATATAATGAATTGCTTTTGTGAATTAGGGAAAATTAATGAGGCTATAGTGTTTTTAGAAAATACACAAGTTCATGAAACTGCTCCTTTCAATACATTGATTGAAGGTTGTTGTAATGCTGGTGAAATTCTGGCCGCAAATGTTCTGCTGGAGACAATGTCTGAGAGAAACATAGCTGATTGTCAATCTTGGAACATTCTCATTAGATGGTTTTGTGAGAATGAAGATATCAAGAAGGCATATACACTTCTTGGCAGAATGATCAAATCATTTGTTATTCTTGACCATGCAACATATTCTGCTCTTGTAGTTGGCAACTGTAGACTGGGAAAGTATGAAGAAGCAATGGAGCTATTTCATCAAATTTGCGCCAGATGCTGGATTTTAGATTTTGCCACGTATTCTGAACTAGTAGGTGGCCTCTGTGACATCAAACATTCTGAAGATGCCGTTGAAGTGTTTCATTATATGTCAATGAAGAGATGCTCTCTCCACTCCTTGGCCTTCTACAAGTTGATAAAATGTGTATGTAACTCAGGACAGGTCATCAAAGCCATAAGACTATGGCAATTAGCTTATTTTTGTGATATTTCTTGCTGTATTGCCACACACACTGCTATCATGCGTGAATTGTTAAGATCAAGGAGGACAGAAGATATGTTAGCATTCCTCTCACAAATGTTGATGGTGGGCAGCAATCTTGACCTGGAAGCATATTGTATTCTTATTCAAAGTATGATTAATCAAAACAAAATAAAGAAATGTGTGTTATTTTTCAATATAATGGTCAATGAAGGTCTAATACCTGATCCAGACCAACTATTTGATCAACTGTCATTCATGGCTAATCATTATCAGTTATCTATGATTTCTAGTGCAATTGATAGAATTTCGGGTGGTGACATTTTGAATTCAGCAATGTATGGCTTACTGATAACTGGTCTATTGAAAGAGGGTAGGGAACACGAGGCCCGTAGATTACTGGATTCAATGTTAGAAAAAGGTTGGGTTCCCGATGCAACCACTCATAATCTATTGATTGGATCTGATGTTAGAGAAGGAAGGAGTCAAGCAATGTTGTTTGATAATTCTGCCTCACTAGATTCTGTTAGCAATATTCTTGCAGAAGGCCTCGGGGATACATGAAGCTTCAGCATTCTATAAAAAGAATCTTAATTGCTTAACATGCCAGTTCCTCCATGATGCTGCTGCTCCTTACATCAAGGATTGTTCATTCAGCACCTAGTTTCGCAGCAATGAAAACTATTGTCTCACTGACAATTCTTTCAAGAGAAGCAGATGGACAGATGTTAGCTTGGTAAGATGTGGAATGATTTGCAATTTGTATACAACTTTACTTAAAAAATTTACTCTTTTTCACATTGTATACATGCTATGCTTTGTCTATGAAGCCGTTTTATTCTTCTTGCTGCAATCAAATGGTAACAAAACTGCAAGTGTTTAGCAAAGTACTAGCTAATGTCAACTAGCGTGGCCCCTAGAGGAATTTAGATTCTTTGAATTGACAGTTAACACTTGCTCTTTTTAAAACCATGACCTTCTAATCATTTTACATTGTTTTGCGGAATCTAACCTGTTTAATCTGTATGTTGCAGATAACTTCTCATTCTATACATCCGTGGTAATTTGACAGTGCTAGCTACCAGCTGCTTTATAAAGTTTTTCGAGGTTACTGACTTTTTACTTATTGAGGGTTCTGCCCCCATGCTGAAAGGGATGGGGAGATTACTGAAAATCTACTTACTGTGGATTGCTGATTTAATCTAGCTGACAACTGAATGCGATAGAGTCAGGGGATGTTTCTGTATAAGTACTTCTAAAAGAAGAAATAAAAGAAGAGAAATTGAAACTAATTTCTTCATTTGATAAAATTAACTTTTCATTTGTTAAAATTAGTTTATGTATAAACTAATTTGTAAAAGTTTTTTCATAAAGTTTCTTTGTTTTTTTTAACTTGTGCATAAACTAATTTAAATTATGGAAAAACTTACTTTATTATGTTGTTTTATTTGTACACAATATCATCATTGATGTTTGCGTCTATCTTAATATTGGAAAGCATGTTCTCCTTTTTTTTTGTTCTCTGTTTTATAAGCTATTAAAAAATAAATAAACTGGAGATAATACACCTTATGGGCAGTGAAACATTTATTTTCTTAAAGGCTCATGCATGTGTTTTTTGGCCGATAAATCTGCATCCAATTTCATCCCGTGTGATCAATAACACTCTGTTTTTAAATAAAAGTTTTTTTAAAAAAGTGATTTTGTTAATTTGTTTATATAAACAGAATATATAAATAAAAGTAGTTTATTTATTAAGTAATTAAATAATTTGTTTATATTCAGAACAATTTAAGCTGTGTGGTTTTGTTATTTTTAATTTTTGAATCAAATAAAATTCAATATTAACTTTAGTATTAAATAAATTTGGTATTTCCATTAATTTTTTATTATTCTCTATTCATATGCAACTTTATGATATATTTTGGATATCCGTTCATTTTAAAAGATGAAAAAAAAATGTTGTAAGAAAACTATAAAATTGAAGGGATTTACTTGATGTGAGAATAAAGTTGAAGAGAAAAGAATAAGTTACTTTTTTGTTCTTCTTTAATTTATTATTTATTTATTCTTTTCATTGGCCAAAAGATTGGTTTAATCTTTTGTTTTTCAAATCGTGTCAATGTTATCATTTTCATGTTTATCTTCAGAATTAAGACCATAAAATTAGAAATATTTTAAAAAAATAGAAAAGAAAATAAGATTACCATTTCAAAATAATAATAAAAGGCCAAATATTTTGTTAAAAGAGTTTAATTGTTTTTAGATTTTACAGAAATAACAACTTTTGGTTCTTATAAAATACTTTCTTTATAATCTATAATTTAAAATATTAATTTTAATCTTTATAAAACGAGTAAATCTTGATTTGATCCCTCTAAAACATTTTCTTAGAAACATTTCATTGAATCATGAATAAACTATTCAATTTCTCTTATCCTAAGTAAAATTCGTATTTATTGATTTTTTTCTTTTAAAAAACTTGTTAACTTTTGTATTTCTTATCACTTTTAAAATTCATTTTTTAATATACCAATCCATGTCCACCATTGAAGTCACTCGAATCTTACAACACTTAGCCATGATGGACCAACAGGAATAGCCGCTCCACCTTTTAAGTTTTAACACTGTTCAGTAATTTTTTTTATTTTCACCACATCACGAAATGCCACGTGACTGTTAATGTGGCTTCCTACAATAAAGATTAATAAAAATTATTATAATTTTTTTATATGAATTATTTTGAAAAAAATCTATATAAATACGTTATTTAATTTCTTGCAAATTATTAACATACAAAATTGTCCACTCCATTTTTCTACCAAATCAATTCTGAAAGAGTTCTTAAGGCATATAAGCTAAAATATAAAAGTATCCTTATATGAGCACAATTTAATCAGCACCACTCCACAATATTCCAGTGCCAGTTTGACTAGAAATCAACAGAAATAACAGCATGACATTCCCAAGTCATGTAATGCATATACATTAAGCTCCCTCAAAAACTTCAGACTGTTCTGAAAGACTAATATTCACGACTTTTCCTAGAAGAGGGCAATCTGCCCATGTCAAGGATTTTTCTAATCAAAACTCAACTCACCTTTGCTGTGGCCAGTTTCTCTGGCAGAAAGATAGCATAGGGTTTGAATTTAACAGTGGAAGCCATGTAATTAAGTCAGGAAAAGATGATTTTTTTATTTTGGCCATTTCAAATGCCATTCTCTAGAGTAAGACAGTTTTCCTCACTCAAGGCCATTGGCCAATGTTGTCATGTTTTGCTTTTATACTTTGATTTTAGTGTTTGGCTGAACATGTCTAATCAGGGGATATTACATGTGACAAAGCGGCCCGAGCCATCCTTTAATCCAAAAAAAAAGACTCGAGTGGACTAACCTGCATTAGAATTAGGGGTTAAAATATTCATCTTACTTTCTGAACTTACAGACCCATCCACATAAAATTAAAAGAAAATCTAAATTCTTTTATGATTTTTAAATTTAAATTTCAGTATAATATAAAACTAAATAACAATTACAAAATAAAACTTAAAAATTAATTATTTAATATATATTATACGTAATCAAAGAAATAAAAAATATATTAAATTAGATCGTAAAATAAAATTTAAATTTTTATTTGTTAATATATGATATTTATTAAATAATAAATTAAAATATTTAATCATATTTAATATACACAATATTAAATAATAATAATAATAATAAAAATATAATGTAGACTGTGGGAGAGGGCAGGACAGTTCACACTTGGCCCACATGGGCTGGGATGGGTCGATGCATATTAGCAAGTTAAAATGTTCAATCCGTGGCCCGAATTAAACGGGAACATCAAGAGCCCAATGCAGGAGTAACTGTTGGTTTACAAACAGTTTATTAGGCGGATGACCTAAAATCTACAATTTAAAAAGGTTTGCTATGGCCGCCGAAGTACAAACTAAAAAAGAATTCCTAAATCCAACCAATTTCAAAATTGTTAGTTAAAGAATCAAAGACAGTCAAAGTCATTATGAAGTAGTCACCCATCATCCACTTAAGAAAGAAATTAAAAAGAAAACCAATAGAGACTACAGAAGAATGGAGTAACATCTGATACTAAGGAGGAAAAAGTGTGCCTGAAGTAATTACAGTAGCACTTAAATTGCATAATCACATTACCACAGAGGCTTTACAGGGGTCTGCAAAATGAACCATATCTGCCACATGCTCAAAATGTGTTCTTACTCAGAATTTCACCTCAATAGTAAGTCTAGAACACAGTCACTCTCTTCCTCTACCTGCATTCAAACCATTCAAGCAAGGTTTTCATAACTTAATTCACAAAATCACCACATTCACTGAATAAAATATAGGGGGAGAGTGTTTTTAATCCCTATAATTTTGACCCTCAAACTTAAAAAAAGACCATCAATATAAGATTGCAATCCCTAGACTAAAAGCACAAATTTCTGAAAAAATATTTAAAAAGGGAAATACCTGGGATAAATCTGAATGGTTTTCCGATGCGACCTACAAAATATTGGTAGAGGCAACATCAACTATCCCACACTATCAACTCCTTTATCGATTCAATAATTTGCCATCGTTATTCCCATTTTTAATGACGGGGCGAGACAAGGGCAGCACCTCAGAAGGTACCTTAACATTAACCTTACCCAGTCCAGTGAAGTTATTCAACTCCTCATTTTTACACACAACATTGTTATGATGTGTTCCCAAATTCCGGGCGTTAGAAACCTCCAGGGTGCCCTCGAGACCCAGGCGCTTAATCTTGTCGAGAATAGAGCAATGGTCAAGAGCGTCCCGGGCCCTCTTTCTCGCGATGGCGGCCTCGCGAACGGTTCGCTCAACTCGGGCCCGGGCGAGGGCGAGAGACTTGGCAGCGGCCGCGGAGGCTATCTTGCAGGCGCAGAGCAGGATGAGGGCACGGCGTTTGTCCAGGGGGGAGGTGGAATCGGGGAAGAAAGAGAAGTTTGGTTGAGAGCAAGGTGGGCAGAGGAAGGTGGAGGAAGGGGGAGAGGAAGGGAGACATTCAAGGTGAGTGAGGGAGGAGCATTTGGTGCAGGAAAGGAAACGGTGGGCGGAGGAGGTGTTGGAGGGAGGGTGGTCAAAGAATTGAAAGCAGGAGGGGCAGAAGGAGGAAGGGTGGAGGAGGAGGACGCAGGAGGTGCACACGCGGCGGTTCATGCCGCGAATCCAGAGACGGTGGTAGAGACGGCTGCCCTTGGAGGCACAGTGGCCGCATTCAGGATTGGGGGCGGTGTCTGGCAGTGGAGGAGTGAGTTTAGTCGGAGGAAGGTTCATGGCAATGGCAGAAATTAGGGTTTTAGGGTTTTGGAGGGGATTGGATGGACAGGCATGGACAGAAGAAGGATGTGAAATGGGATGAAAAGAGTTTATTTTGATTTTTTTATTAGTTAGGTTTGCTTTGTGCAACTGAACATTTTCTTTATTATATTTTTATTCTTACCTGTATTAAACTATAATATCAATATATTAATATCCTTCTATAATAACCAAAATTTACTTATTCTACTCTATGTATGGTTCCTATTGTTATTTAATTAAATTTATAGTTTTATTATGAAAATTTACATTTTATTAAATAAATTGGATATTCCTCACATGAAACTTTAGTAGATTTTGAAAATTAACACCACACTTAAAATACAGTTTCACTCAAATAATAATGACAATAGTAATTAACTAGTGGAAGAACACCAATAAGAACATATGTATTCTTTTTGTGATGATAAAAAATATAATTAAAAAATAGATATTATAACAATTATTAAAATAAAAAGTTATTATATTAAATTATGAAAAGATAATAGAAAAAGTAATTATAAAATATTTTTTTATTAATTTATATAGTGATACAATTACATCATATTTCATGATATTATTATTTATAGTAAAATTGGTACTAAACTTTATAAACGGAAGAGTGCATTAGAAAATTTACTATCTCTTATAATTATATATATAAATATATATATTATTTTGTTATATGTAATTTTATTTATTAATAAAAATAAAACAATTAAACGTATTATTTGTTATATATTGTATTGAAGTTATGCTTTAATAAAATTTAATTATATAAAATGGAACATTTTAAACAATTTTTAAGAAATATGAGTACTTTTTTTAACATATCCATGAGTTATTCCTACTATCAATTAGTTGCCTTTTTTTTTCCTTTTACAATAATTTAATATCTTTTTAATTTGTGTCTTCCTAAATTTTATATTTTCATTAAAAAATATTATTAAGGATAAAATAAACAAATAATTTGTGTATGTCAAATGGGGACAATTCCCTTATATATTATTATACATTATTGATAAATAATTATAGATAATATAATATTTTTTTATAGTAATAACTTATTTTAAATTATTAATAAAAAATTATTTTATTTTTATTTGAACAAGATTATCTAGGCTCAAATTTTATGAATGTGTATAAATTTAGAAAAAAATAAAAATAAAAATGATAAATATTATCAAATTAAAAAAGATTTGAAATTTAGTTTTAAAACTGATTAATCAAATATAAATGTATGCATGTATTATGCATATGTATTTTTATTTATAAATTATCGTGTCTTTCATGTTTCACTTTTATTTTTTTTATATTTATAAAATTATATAATAATTTATACTTATTTATGTATTTTAATTAAAGATCAATTTAAGTAACTATTTGAGCATATAAATCTAATTATCAATTTGAGTAAAAAAAATTATAATAGAAGAAGAACTAGTTATCTATATTTAAATAATTATATTATTATTAAATATATAATGTATAATCCATATTCTTAATTATTTTTTATTATATATTTTATTAATACCAATAAAACTATTTGTCAACTGAACTAAGTCAAATTGTTTTAATTAACACTAATATATACTATTTTGTAATTAATATTAGTAAGATTATCATTTATGAATGAATATCAACCTCAAAGTTGAAGTTATACATATATTATGTGACATTTTCGATTTTAATGATAATTAAAATACTCTATCCAAATAAAATAAATTAAAATTCAACAAATTTAATTTTTCTTACACAACCAAAACATTAAAAAGAAAACAATTTTATTTTAAATAAAAATAAGTCATTCAAATTCTTGTAAAATTTCTGATCTAAAGAGAAGATTTCCATCTCACCGGTACTCTAAAATTTGCACCATTGATAAATAGAGTATTTTAATCACATTTTGCATGTTTCAATAATTAAAATTAATTTAAATTACATTCAATGAATTAAACCCTAAATTAAATTAACTCAACTTCAGAACATCAGAGAGAAGCCCCCAATCTACTCTCTATTATTGTCCATGTATTTACAATCAGTGCAATTAGATGCAGAATCTATTGGTGCTAACTAGTAAAGGAGACCACTTTATTTGGCCTTCCCAAATTTTATGTCTGCCACACTTTCATCGCATTCATCCGGTTTAAGGAGATATTTCAAACAAGGAGAATCGAACTCGTCAAGATTACAACATGAATTTAAACCAGTAAACCATTTGCAAAAGAATACTCAATACCATCCAATTATCATGCTTATTGTACGCCTAAACTACAGTTCGAGTATCTTTTGTTCAGTCCCTTCAGAAGTTAGATGCATTATACAGACCCACCATCCATACCTGAAACTCTGTTGATAAAATAAAGAAAGGAAATAAATCAGTTCATTGTCAAACCAATATTGCTTTTTTCTCTAGCAAATTCAGGATTCTGCAGAGCAATAATAATATTCGTCCTATTAAAGAAAGCACTTACATATGGTGGTATCCAGCCCTATAATTACTCCTTGCAAGTAGACTTGTTATGCCCAAGTCCCTTGCATCGGCTGCAATGGAGATGGCGCTTGACTACTTCTTGAGATCCAAATCGTTTTGTGGCTGGTCGACCAGGTGGTCTTTTGGTGGGAGGAGGTGTTACCGTTACCACAAGCTGAGAATCTTTTGATGCAGACAATTCCACGTCTGAAATTGGATGTACTATCTCTGAGTATGTCAATCTGTAGCTCTCGGTAGTACAGTATCTGGAGCAATAATCATAAACACTTTGGCCAATGCCACCAATTACGGCAATGGCATGACAGCATGGCACACCAGTCAGTTGCCAGGCTTTACAACTACACTCCCACCTGTCAATATCAACCACCTCAGTTGTGTCGCCACAAACCTCATAGGTGCTACAGGTTGATTGCAGAACTGAAAGTGAATGATTTTTTTGACTTTCCTTCTTCAGCTTATCTTCCATGGATGGACTCAACCTAGTTTCCCATTGATCAGATGCTGCTTTTCTGGAAACTATCAACTCCATAATCTTACCCCTAATTACATCGACCATCTGTGTTATCGGCAAGTCATCTGCATCAGCTACCCAACTATAGAACAGCTCCCCAAAGTTTGATGTCATGTGATTATACCTAGTACCCTGAAAAAATGAATTTGCCCAGTTCTGGGGTTCACTTTGAATAATCCAATTGTAGGCTTCATCAGAAATCTTTTTAATGCTCTCCATTGAGTTTTGAAAGCCTTCTGGTTTGGTTGCATAAGCAGCAGCATACAAATCCTCAATCATGAGTCGCTTTACCTCATGAGAAAACTGTCCTTTCAAGTCTCTAAAAAGTTGTTCAGTTAAGTATCGTAGGCAGTATGCATGAAATGAACCTTCAAATATCTCTGCAATTGATGTTTTCAGCCCTTTCTCTCTGTCTGCTACAAATGTTATGGGACAAGATGTTGAAAGCACTGATTTGAGTTGAAGTAAGAACCAATGCCAGCTATCATCACATTCCGCATCATCAACAATAGCAAAGGCAACAGGATATACACCATCATCAGCATCTGCAGCAGTTGCTGCTAACAGCGTCCCTTGGTATTTTGACCTCAATGGAATGCTATCAAGGAAAATCAGTGGTCGGCAACCTTGTTGGAAGCCATGCAACAAAGCATGAAGTGATACAAAGAGACGATCGAAGCTTGAGTCTTCCTTTGTTGTGCACATAGCAAGACTCCCAGGATTAGCCTCCATTAACTTCTCACAGAAGAAAGGTAACTGACTGTATGCCTCTTTATAAGAACCCTGAAGCTGCTCCTTAGCAATCTCTTTCCCACGCCATGCTTGAAAATAGTTAAGTTGAATTCCGTATTCCTGTTTGATGTCATTGACAATGTCCTTCGGCTTGTAATCAGGAAAATCTTTCAATTTCTCCTTTATAATACTTGCCACCCAACTCCTAGTTGCTTGATGACCCGTTGTTGCAAAAGCACCGTCGCAGGTATGCGTTGAATTCATTTTTTTTATACATATCAACTGAGTAGTTGACAACCTTGATGCATGAATTCTCCAAGGACAACCATCTGCTTTGCATTTAACAGTTACACGATGACTATCATTTTTCTTATATTTGAAGGCAAATTGATGAGCAATGGCATATTTACGCAAGGATTCTCGAAATTCATGTACACTGCTGAACCTTTGACCTACCCCTGTTATAGTATTCTGCCACTGCTGTGCTCCTTTGGCATACTTCTCATCGTTTGAAGATTGAAGAGGGAGACAGGGGGAAATTTCCTGGGGCATTTCCATATCCATATTTGTATCAATTTGATTGGTATCATGAACAACATCAAGAACAGTATCAACATGACTGTGACAAGCATTGAGTGGTGCCGGTGCTACTGTTTCAGACAAGGTTGTTCTGCTTGACCTAAAAGTTCAAGAATTCCAAAATTAATCTCTAGAAAGTTCCACAAAATAACAGAGATAGAGATATTATTAGTCCAGAAACAAAGATAAGTTACCTACTGCCAGGCATGTTTGACACCTCAAGGGCAACTACCTCTTCAAAAAGGATATAAATATCAACAGTGGAAGAATTCCCATGAAATTTAATCATACGTTGTAGATCCTTGTCATTAGATATAGTAATGAGAGTCTTCTTATTCCCGGGAAGGAAATACTTGATAGACATGCTATCAGTTCTAATATTAAACATTTCAGCCACTTCCATCTTGAACTCGTCAAACTTCATTTCATCATCAATATCTATAGCATGAGCATCACCACCTTTATATGACAAACTACCGTCTTCTTTCCCAGTCAAAAACTTGCCTCCGGACTGACATATTGCAATGAGCTTCATGGCAGTCATGCCTAACACGGCATAGATAATTCTTATAATCAAAATGGCAAATGGGAAGAATGTTCCAGTAATCATCACAAGACCAAAAAAAAGAGTCCGTGTAAAGAACATTCAGAACTACACTTGCATTAATAAGTTTTGTCCTTTTACTGTTGCTAGAAAAAATAAAAGCACAATTTTCAATCATTTTAGGACTGTGAATGGTTAATTCAAATATCTACAGTACAAGATGACATTTCGTTCTTCAAGAATCAAGAATAAAAACAGCACATTGGGTTATCAGAATAATGTTTCATTATCCCTAATTGGAGACCCATTAACCTGAAAGAGAACTTGGCTGGATTTCCATTTAAATTCAGAATAGGTATGATCATCAATGAAAGTGTAATCCGAAGATCAGAGAAAACACAAACGAAAGAATATTGCAAATATACCTGGTTGATTATCAGGGAAGGTAAATTAGGGTTGGTAACCCAGAAAGATAAATTGTACGGAAGCAGACTTCTTAGGTTGGTGTGTGCAGCATCAGAGAGAGTGCTGTCACATTTGATTTCTGATTTCTCTTTGATAGTGAACGGAAAGCGAAGCAAAAGGAAAATCAAAATATGAATTTGTTTTTGTTTATTGAAAGCAATGTCATGTCCTACTCCTGCTCCCAAACAAACCTGGTCATGTTAAAAGTCTAGGGCTCTACGAAACTGGACTTGCTTGCAATTAAAGACCCTATCTATCTATATTATAATTTTTCTTCCTTCTCTTTTATACCCTTTTAAATTACATGGATAAGATTGTTTTGTTATTTTTTTTTACATTTAAGATGCTTTTACGATTTTGTCAACTGATTTCCTGAAACAAACAGAATACTCAGTATGCATGTTTGGGTGCATAGTTTTTATTCGGTCATTTATTGTATACTATTAAAATGATAAGGACTCATAATCTTACCATATACTCTTTCACACAAAAATTTCTAACTCCTCATATAAGAGATTTCGATCACAAGTATTCATTTGTTATTGTAATCAGATTTATTAGACAGTTCTTTGAGTTTTATTTGGTGAACAAATGATGCAAGGAGGGATTATTAAATGAACGAGAAATGCTTTGGATGATTTACTATGTCTTTCTATTATACCAAAAATTTACTACATTCATTAAGTATTTTAATTCTTTTATTATATATATATATATATATATATATATATATATATAACTCTTAAATCCAAAATTCTACACTCTATAGATGTGCAAATATGTACAATTACACACATATATAATCACATTCAAAATAGTTAATAATTTCTTTTTTCTCCTCTAAATGATTATTTCTTTTGAAACTTTGTTATTTATTCCCATGTAAAATTATTACAATTATTACATTTTATAAAAATAATATAATGATAGGATAAGCTAAATTTAACTATTTATAAATCGTTCAATAAAATACAACGCTTAACTTACTTATAATAATACCTTGAATCAAATGTTTAATGATTGTCAGCTTCACACATAATTTTCTCCAAACACATTATTGACACTTGACTCTATTTTCGAAAGACTCTTGCATTGAAAATAAACTCAGAGATCTGCAAATGTCACATTATCCCACATGTGGCTTAGCCACTAAAATAATACTCAACAATATACATCAACTCAATGTGTCAAGGTAGATTTATTATAACTAGCTAGACTCATTCTTGTATCATATTGCAAGTTAACGTAAACCACCTCCAACTCTCATCACCTGATACTTTGCTCTACTTGGATCCAGAAATCAGTAGAGTTAGGATATATTTTTTAGAGTTCCAAAATTCAATACATTCTACATCGTACCTTAAAGATAATTGTACTCATCACAAACTAACTCATATTCCATATGTACATCAACATACATGTTATTTGTCAGTATATCACATATCATCTACATTCAAATCCTAATTCATACAACAAACTAATTCACATATTACTATGTCAGTATTCCAAGAAACAAATTCCAACTCCCAAAATCTTTTACTTAGAATAGCAAGAACAAAATCATAACCCCAACACGAAAATAATTAATTTTTCAAAATGAAACACAAGGGTTTTGGACAATGGAAAATTTGTCTAAATCTACTCAAAACTCGAATCGAGATCCAGTTCGAACATGTAAACTTAAAACTCAAAATGAAGGAACAAAAGAAGAAGAAACATGAAAGTGATAAGAAACTTACTTGATGAAGTACTCCACTCTCAAGAACAAATGTAGACTTTGATTCTGAAAGAGATTATTAGAGGCTGCAAATCTAGAAAAAGAGAAGTCAAAGCTTCTCTGAAATTAGGGTTGAAAAAAGAAGGGTTTTGTGAAACTGAAATCTTAATTCTTATTCTATCCACCCTTAAGTTGAAACTTAATTAAAATAATAATATTCTTAATTAACTAATAAAATAAAATTTTGTCTTACAATACTAATTTAATAACTATTATTTATTAGACACCATAATATAAACCATTATTATAATATACACAAACATAATTTCTAACATAATATGAAGTATATGTAAATTTGAATTCATAAATATTATATTAAACCTATTGATTAAGTAAATTAGAATTAAAATCAAATTAAAATCTATTTAAATATGAGTTTCTTTGGTCCACTCTCTATAATTTATAAATTGTAAAGGTTGATACTTGTGAATTTAAGAAATATTAGGACCAATCACTTAGTTTGGATAATGCTTAGAAATTTGTATATGAATGAAAAATAGTTACAATAGAAACAAAACATAAGGAAATCATTAATTACAACTCATGAATTTACTAATTTAATCCAATGCTTGTTTATTCTTTTCATCAATTTCAGATTAAGTGTGAGTGCTTACAAGATTCTCATCTTCTATTTGCATCTCTTCATGATCTCTATGACATACCTCTCCTAATGATGACCTCTTTGATTTCCATTAAAGTATATAAACATTTCAAATCAAAGAGAATATGTCAAATTTTCTAAACCTGCTATCTCAAACTCATTTAATTAGCATTTTAAGTTAATCAAGGGTCTTTAAATCATTTCCTACCTACCCTTTAATTCCTCTGCATGATCAATTGATCAGCACATGCTGATAGAGCAAAATGTTCTAACTGAGCCTCTAATATGACATCATTGTTAGTAACCATTTCAAATTCTAAATATTTACTTAGATATTCTATAAGCCTTCGAAGCCTTTAGTTCTCAAAGTTTGTGGAATTTCAATGACTATGTCTTCATCTAAACTCTTAGTTGATATTCCATCACAAGTGGAACAATTGTTCTAAAGTTGTTCTTATTCTTTTAATACTTCCAATCCTGTGAGTTAGCTTCATTAACAACCAAATCTCTACTTCAATCTTTGATTATGTAGATAAAGTTTGTAAGTTTCAATGTCATCGTACTATACTAAAATTATAGGTAGACTTTTATCTTCCAATTTCTTTCTCTTAGGTTTAAGACTATGTTTAAATAAAGATAGCCAAAAACTCTTAGATTACTTACTATGGCTACTTTCCAAACTATACATATTGAAATACATTAGTCTTCAACCTTTTGGTTTGACATCAATTTAACAAATAGGTTGTTGTAGTCACAACTTTTTTCATCAATTTAATTGTGTTGGGCAGTAGATGATGTTGTTGCCATATACACTATGTCATTCTTCTCATAGTAGACACCAAACAAATCTTATGTATATTATCCTTCTCCATTCATTCTAAGATTCTTAGTGACTTTTTTACTATATTTCTCACACGTAGCCTTAAATTTCTTAGACACAAAATATCTCATTTTTATTTTTTTATCAAATATACCCACATCTTCTAGTGTACTCATCATTAATGAAATAAATTTATAGAAAATTATCCTTCATGGTGACTAAGAATCCTTTTTCTACAAGTTTTCCAATACTCGTCAAATTATATTTCATTCAAGGAACATACAATACATCTTCAATTTGTGTTACTCTACCATTCTTTCTCATCATCACAATATTTCTCATTCCTTCTACTAATATAGTGTTATCGTCTGTAAGTTAAATATTTGTTCTTCTACTAGCATCAAATTTATTTATTCTTTATGATTAGTCACATGGTTTAAATAATCAATATAAAGATATAAGACTTTTGAATAGGGAGATATGTTACTTGTACTGACCAATAATATTGAAGTCTCACCGGAATCATCATATTAAAGTATATTTGTCTTTTGGTTTAAGCAAGTGGATGATTTGTTTGAGTCTTCTATTTTATGAAGATGAACAAGCTCTACTAACTTTGAAGATTACTTAAAATGTATTTCTTGGTTGAGATCAAATTTTGACAAGTGATGTTATATTAGAGATCTTATGAGAAGATAGTCAATTTGTTAGATTTTATCTTTTGTATTGTTACTAACTTATTTGTTCTCAAAACTAATTTATAAGATATTTGAGTTACATTTTGAGTATCTCGAATGTGAGTAAATACACAAGTTCTCCAGGTTCAAAATTCAAATAAACTATGTACTTAAGAAGTTGATAACTTTTGTTGAGACCTCCAAGTTTTGATGACAACAAATTTTTTTTTAATAAACTTTGAAAATTGTTGTACTATAAACTTTAATAGAGTTTGAGGCTCATTAGATATAAGTTTGACACATAGAGTTCAAACTTTTAGTACTACACTTGACATTATTTAAATGACATTAAAATGTTTAATAGTAGTATTTTATTTGAGCTCATGATAATTATTTGAAATGAATCATGTATAGCTACTCATGGGGAGTTTCACTAATTTCAAAATGATAAAACATTTGGGTTGTTGTTGTATTCATTCCGAGAGTTATTCAAATTATCATGTGGAGTAAACAAGTTGTCATTAAGAATATTTTTTTTCTCTTATTATAAAACTCAAAACATAAGTTTTAGTATTTACTGAAATTTATAAGTTTTGATATAAATAATTGTTCAAGGCATCAAATTGAGCTAGAAATGTTGAAGATGTGTGAGTCAAGCTAGAGATACTCAAGACATGCACTAGAACAAGAGATGTTCAAGGATTAAGGCATAAAAATCAAACATCCAATGATATGTATGTTTATAAGTTGTTAGATACAAATAGGTCCTAATGAAGAGTTGTACCAATTATTCATTCTTTCTTTTAAAAGAAGATAATAAAAATGCAAGGCAAAATAAAATTTGTAATAACCAAAATGTATTAGTTCACTCATTTGAGTTGTGATTGAGTTTGACAATGCCAAATTGGTTATAGTTGAATTTCATCATGTGTATAAGTACAAGGCTTTTTAATTTACCATCTATATGTATCCTACATGAAGAAATATAGATAAACACCAACATATTAAACAATATAAATATATTGTATAAGTAAAGTTTAATAGAGAAGAGATTTATCACTTAAGTAGTTAATTTTTTTACACACTCAACACTACTCCCTTTTAAAACAACTTGGTATGGGTGCACTCACATGGATGTGGAAGATACATTTGCATAGAATGTATAACGGTTGTGCTAGTAGATAAAATTACATGAGAGGTTCGAGTGTAAATATGTGATTGTGTTCACATGGGTGTGAGAATCGCACTGGTATAGAAATTGCACTAAAGGTTAATCTACAAGGAGTGATAAATCTTGACCAATAATTTCGATTGAGTTAAAATAATATACTCAAAGTTTATATATATTATCGTCACTAATAAAAAAATGAGTATATAATTTAATTGTTTGTTTCTTTAGAGTGGCAGTTGTGATACACTTAACATGCACAATATATAAAAATCGTTATTCTATATTACCAACATTATCTACAAATCTCAAAATAATAGTCATTTATTCTTTTTCTAGATTCATCACGTGCTTCATCAACAATTACGCAAAATTTAGAATCTTCAATTTCATTTTATGTTTCTTAAAAGAAGTTACATATAAATATTTTTAAAAGAATATGAACATAGTTAGAATGTAAGAACTTGAAAAAGAAGACAAGATATAAGTATTAAAATTATTATATTTCTAACATTCTCTGCAAATGCAAACAAAAAATTCATTTTGCATGAAAAAGAGTCAAAACTCATGTATGAAAATACTATATTATGAAATTAATATTTCACTCTAAAGTGATAAGAGAGTCATAGATAATTATATTTTTTTTCATAAATAGAATAGAATAAGTGAATGATAAATATAAATAAAAAATTTGTATTTTACTATTATAAAAGGAAGAAAGTGCAAATATATTTAAGAAGAGATAATAAAATATTATTTCACTTTAAAGTAAGGTAAGAGACAACATTTTTTTTTTCATAAAATGGAAGGTGAGCAATAAGTAGAAATAAAAAAAGTTTGTGTTTTAATATTAAGAAGGAATGAATTTATTCTTTTATCATAATTAATTCAACGGGTATAGGAGGAGAAAACTCTTATCATAATTAATTTTGTGTTTTAATATTTATTAGAGTTAGATGACATGTTCATATGTTATAAAAGAATTGGAATCAATTACTCATGATATTGCCCTGTTTGCTTGGTTCTCTTGTTGTAGCTTTTATATTGTATTGAAGATTTGTTGCAAGGTAGGAGTCTTCTAGTTTTCCTCCTACTTAAGTGAGTGTCATTGGTTTCTCATGTAAATGTTTAGAGTCATAACGAACTTCTTAACTTATAAAGAACAACCATCAAAACATAATAAAAAAAAACAAAAAATAATGATTTCTTATTTTAAAATCTAATTTTACTCGTAAGTTTGTCATACTTTAACATACTTTCTCTATTTATGAGACCCAAGTTGTATCACATACTGTTTTGTTATTGAAAAGAATCCACCAACTATTGTCACATCTTCGTACAAAGTGAAAGGGTTATCAAGAGACCATATTCCTAATTGCAAATACTAATAGGATGCACCACCTAAAAAATTTAAGGTGTTTTTGTGAGAAACAGCCTACTATATTAATTAGATAAATCCAATAATGAACATTTCTTCCTCTCTACAAAGCCTCCTATGAACCTTACATCCAACTTACTCACCGATGAGGATTCTTTATTCTAAACCCAAGAGAGAACACAGAGTAGGTATGGGCCAAAAATAAAATGATGATCCTTTTGTTATGGAAAGAGAGTTAATCAATCCACTTAAAAAAAGGGGTCAAAACAGGGTAAAAGATGAAAAAGCGTAAAATTTTTGCAAATTTCCAATTATTCATGGAAAAGTGTGGGAGAGTTTATTAGCATCGCAGAAAAGAGTACTTGCAGAAGGGCACGACAAGCAAATATGCAAAGTCAATATTTGCAGATATTAATCTGTATAGAAAAGTGATGTAGCTGTTACTATTATTTTGAGTTAATTAAAGATAAGAGAACGTAAGAAGAAGTTCAATGAGAAAGAAGGGCACAGGTGAAGCCACGGGTGACAAGTTGATTAATTGCATCCTTAAACTTGATATAGTCCTGAAGTTTGTTGTAAAGCTGACGAGAGATTCGGGCATAGGCAGTAACAGAGGCATCTTCTCCTCCAGCAAAATAAATGGGAACTTCAACCCCAAACTCATCTCTCAAATGCGTCCGAAGTTTCAGAGCATCAGAGTCACTCGTAATCCCCAAACATGGAGGCAAACCCACCATAACCATGCTAGCACTCATGTGAGGAGGACTCCCGAGATGGGTTCCCCAAGCCTCCACCAACATCTCCCCCATCTCAACCACAACATCATGGTTCCTTTTTCTGATCCCTTCGATTCCACCCTCGAACCTCTTCACGAAATCCATAACCGCAGGAACCACCAACTGCGCACTGTAGTCCCGGTTCCCCGTCCAAGAACTCTCCACCGCTAACCCATTCCCGTACTCGTGAGACACCACGGGGTGGTGCAGGTCACGTGACTTCGGCGACGCACGTGCGTAGAGGAACGCCACCGAAGGAGGGCAGAAGAACCACTTGTGCAAATTGCTGGTGTAGAAGTCCGCGCCAATCTCTTGCATATCCACGCGCGTGCACCCAATCGCATGCGCCGCGTCCACGAAAACCTGCTCCACCCCTTCCTCCCTACAGATCGTAACTAACTCCTTAACGGGAATGACCACGCTGGGCATGGAAGTCACGTGGTCGATAACCGCCAAGCGGATTTTGTTACCTCCGGACTTTCCTTTCTCAACGGCCTTGCGAAACTCGCGGACGATTTCGTCGTTGGAGGTTACCGGGAAGGGGAGGGGGACCTCGACGACGGAGCCGCCGGCACGCGCCACGTAGGCCTCGATGGCTTTCTTGACGGCTCCGTAGGCGTAGTGCAGCATGAGGACGACGTCGCCCTTCTGGAAGGTTCCGTCGTGGAAGGCCCATGCGGCCTGCTGGAGGACGATGGCGGTGGCGGTGGAGGCGTTGTCGACGAGGGAGATCTCGTCCACGTGGTGGGCGTTGACCAGGTCCTTGATGATGGTGCGGGAGCGGAGGAGGCCGCTCTTGAGGTGGTTGAAGTAGAATTGGTCCGGCTGGCGGAGGTTCTTGAGCTGCCAGTCGCGCTGCACGGCGATGACGGAGGCCGGGCAGCAGCCGAAGGCGCCGTTGTTGAGGCGCGCAACGGCGGGGTCGTGGTGGGAGAATTCAGACTGGATCTCGGCGTCGGTGATGAAATTACTGGGCTTTAGCTTCTTGTGAGGATGGGAAACCCCATCTCCGTTTTGGTGTTCGGTGGAAGCCATTGGAGATTGTGAGAGGGAGGGTGGAGTGAGGGAGTGAGGGGAAAGAGAATGAGGACAAAGTGTGGTGATATTATCTTTCATTCCCACTAGAGTCTACTCAGTAATCCACATAGTGACATGGGAAATTTGGAATATAAAATGAGGGAAGAAGAAAACCAGCCAACCAGCATAAAGTTTTCCTTTTTATGGATGCTGCTGTTTTCTTATTCATATAATGCAGTGTAATGTAATGCTGCAGGAGGTGCTGGTATCATTGCAATCCATTTCCCATCTTTATGCTTGCAATTTGGTTTTCTATTGCACACCCCACTACCACACAACTATAGGATTTGACTTCTGAGTGATCATGTTCTTCTTGCTTATTATTCATTACTTTAAATGCTTTCTCAGAGTAAAGGATTAATGAGTGTGCTTGATTTATCATTTTTAAAAAATAATGAAAGTTTGCCAATCTCAAAGTAGCAATCCAACAAGGAATTCGTCCATGTCTTTGAAACCAAGGTTAGTTACATTCAATGTGTGTGAAAACAAAGTAAAGGGACTTTTTTCTTAAACTTTTTACTTAATAAAGGGTACTCTTACTACTCTGTTTCCTGCTTCTAATCCAATCACATAATTAATGTTTGTTGTCATTTGCCCACAAGGTCTCGTACAAGATGATGAAGTAAGTGAATCCATAAAAGGGATAAAACCATGGATTTCCTTTGAGTAGAAGTTTTGTTTGATTTTGTTTGATTTTGTTTTCAATCTAATTATTTGTACGGAGGGGAAATAAAGTATCACGTAAATACCCATTTCTTGTGTATATCTCAATAGTGGGACAATTTCAAAGCTCTTTATATTATAACCGTCTACTTGTTATTGAAAATTATAATCAAAAGTCTTTCGAGATACCATAGAACAATAGCAATTAATTATATTCATATTACTGTTGACGACTTTTTTCCTTTGGATAATACAATGCTTCAAAGTTTGCATATCATCGGATAATATTATATAAACCCATAAATTTCAAATTGTTAAATAGTTTGTTTAATTTTTTATGAGTATTTCATTAAAAGTGTATGGAATAAATTAATATAATATAAAAAGGAGAACAAGAAAATTTTGGGTAGTTAAAAAGACTAACATTGAGATCATCTAAAAATTTAAAAAATGTTAAATATTGAGACATATAGATAAAGAAAATAACTCAAAAAACAGTTTATTATCTCAAATTAAAATACAAAAATGTTAATAAGGACAATGATGAAATTCGAAAATATGTTAATACAGACATGTTTTATATCATAATAAAAAATTTAAATAACAGTTAACATAAAGTGAGAAGTTATTTTATTTTAAATAAATATAATTAATGGTGAAAAAAATTATGAATAAAACTATTAGAGATTTTAAAAAGTAAATTTACACACTATAATGAAATAATCTTTTGTAATCACAATAAATAGAATCTCTTTTGCTTATTATCTGTTTCTTCGATTTTTTTCTTTTCTTTTCATACTTTCTAGTTTTCAAATTTTTTATTTAAATTTTATTTTTCTTTTGACTTTATTTTACTTGCATAAAGAATGATATAAAAATGAAAAAAAATGCAAGTCAACAATATAATAATTATCATGTATTCGAATATGGAAATTAATGTTATCTATATCATATAATATTTATCTGTAAAATAATTTTCTTGGTGTTAAAATATATTTCATCTTTGAAGTACTTAGTGTACTCGTCCAAAATCTAATTAAATATCTCTCTTAAAAGTACGGAAATGTAAATATCTCTTATTAGGAAAAAAAATAATATATTTATTAGATTAATGCATGTTAGTTGAAAATCCTAAATCTGAGAAAATTTTCTTATGTGTTTCTAAACTAGTGTTAAGGTGTTTTCCTCATATTTCCAAGAATAACTTCTTTTCAACTAATTTACCTTTCGAAATTCTCATAGGATCTTTTTACTAGTAACCCGTGGGTAATCCAATATCAGGGTGAATATTTATTGATTTAATTGGTATTTGTAGTAATATTTTTGCTCTACTTTAATTTGATGATAGTGGCATCATTGCACGAGTTTGCTTAACATTACTCATAGTCAACTTCTATCCAACATGTACATCGGTTAGAGATTTTAACAATATATTTAAATATTTTCCAATGACATCTTATGCCGACCTCAATTTTTTTTCATCATATTCTTTTTGAAATCGATTTTTACTTTTTTTTTTATCTCATTTAACTAGTTGCTTATATTTTACCTCTTAAGGAGACAAATTTCGCCCAAAAGTCGCCGGGATAGTACACAAACACAATCCTCAGAGGATTCCATTCCTCAAATCAAAATTTAATGAACACTAAAATGAAAATAATTAAAAAAATAAACATATAATATTTAATTATGGTCAAGATCATTGTACTGTTAAAACTAACCATTTAAATCAGTCTTATGACGTTGAAGTATTGGAAGTGAAATCTTGTTTATGCAATTTTGAAATCGTCAATACGCCACCGTATGAGCAACAAAAAAAATTGGTCGATTAGATAATATTATTAATTTCTCTTATCATAATAACCACCAAAAGATAAACTATTCTTATTATTTATAAATACAACAATCTTCCACGTATAATAAAAGGTGATTTTTTTTTTCAATCTTATATAAAATATAATGCATCAGAATTAGTATATCAAACTATACGAACCATTAGATGTTCATATATCATCCCCTCAAATTCAACATAAAAAGCACACATTTAAAACATAAATAATCCCATATTCATTCAACAATCTGAATTCATCAATGTGTAAATGCATAAAATCCATTTTTCATATGTAATAAGATTTACATGATTTTTTTTTGGCAAAGGTAAGTGTTGGAAAGCACATGACTAACACTACTCTTAAAAAGATCATCAACACACCATTCTTAAAATCTTGGCTTAATTAACTTTTTTATCCTATTATTCATTCATTTTGTTCAATTTTATTTCTTTATACAAAGTTGATTTTTTTTTTCATTTTTATAACAATTTTGTCTTTTTTTGCTGTACTTCACTATCATTTTACTTTTTAATATTTGAAGTAAAATGACGAGAAATGAATTTTTTTTAAAATATATTATGCAATAAATTTAAATATTTAAATGTAATGTTTATAAATAAATTAAAAGTTAAAAATGTAAAATATTAAAAGTAATGAAATTTATAAGTAAATAAAATATGAGAAAAATAGAACTAAAAACATGAAAAGGTTTAAAAAGATAAAATGGTTGTACAACAAAGCATAATAAAAATGTCATAATGTAGTATCAGTATTTTTATAAATTGTCTCTATCTTAATTATAAATTGTGGTATACAAATTAGGTTTACATTTGTTTGTTAACGATTTTATTATTAATTAAATAGAAAGTAATTACATTATTATGTTCTTAAAAATTCGAGACTTGATTCAACATTTTATTTATCGCGAGAACAAATTGAATTAAACAAATAAATAATATAACTGAAAAGGCAATTAAACCTAAAATCTTTAATATTGTACTATGTAAAATTATTGTGAGGTCCTTGAGAAAAAGTTGATTGGCATAGATGGCCAACTTCATCCTCAGCCCTAAAATATAGCCCACGACTTGGCAAAATGGGCACGAACTCACTCACACCCGAAACCTGAATTCACCATTACCAAATAGACATCATTATCAAGCATATTTTGCCCAGTATCTATGTCACAATCGATTTATTCTGGAATGGACTCTTAGAAGTGTGTTTTTATTCATTGTGAAAAAATCATTCCAAAATTGAGGGTATGGGAACTCAGATCCCATCACCAATTACCATTTAAGATGTAGTTAATATCATTATTGCCATATAAAAACCACTTCAAATTATTCAGTTATGTCCTAAACTTTAGTGGTCTTGAGATAATCAGTATGTGAATTAGAAAAGTTTAACGCCTGATTTGGAATAAAAAATAGTTGCAGCAAATTTTTCAGGGGAGAAATTAAAGAATTAAAGTATTTTACCCTTTCTGATAGCAATTAATAGTGAGTAATTAGCCTAATTTTCCCTGTTTGACGGCACAAAATGAAATCCACACCATAAAGCTTACATATGCAAGATATTTGCAACCTAGCTAACCAAGTATATTATAATGTTACAAGAGTGATGTGATTTCAGTATGCTGGTCCATTTCCTGGGGAGAAAAAGTTCCCAAAAACTCATAATTTTCCCTTTTTTATATTAATTAATTGCGAAAAAGGAAAAGGGTGACAATATCAGTGTTACTTTTTATTGTCGTAAGCAGCTATATTCTGGGGCTCGCATTCGGGGCTAAATAAACGAACCAGTAAAGCCGTGCTTGAGCTTACAGCTACAGCTCCGCATGCTGCCCAACGAAGGCTCCTAGGATTTGTAATTCGAGGACCTGCATGACCAACAAAGATTGAGAGAGAGAGTATAGAAGGATGGATGAATTACAATGTCACAAATTTTTTGACATTTAACCAATACACGATTTCGAGGGAAAAAAAGGGGAGTGTAAATACTATTTAAAACCTCGAAATCATTTCAAGAGTGACGCCACATCATATAAGAAACATGTATATAGGGTTTGTTTTAAATAAGAAGCATGCTGAGTTATAGTCAACTCCCCTCATTATTAGTTTGGCTACTCTGTTACACTGAATGAAGAAAAAGAACAAATTTGACGAGTTGAAGAAGCTGCTAATATCAAGGAGTCTATCACCGCCGGGAAATTAGACGACGGAAGTTGCAGTGAAATAACATTTATAATTAGATTTCATAATCCTAAAGACCGG
The DNA here is from genome assembly GCA_030347555.1 of Lablab purpureus. Taxonomy (NCBI): domain Eukaryota; kingdom Viridiplantae; phylum Streptophyta; class Magnoliopsida; order Fabales; family Fabaceae; genus Lablab; species Lablab purpureus. The sequence continues at coordinate 5,317,103 of CM059260.1, forward strand.
ACCAGAAAGCTTCTGTAGTCATGCTGGCTCACTATTGTATTTACAGATTGGATACAATGCTAAAAAAGGACGTTTAAGAGTTTCTTTACAGGAAAAAGCCCTATATTTTAGTAGAGAAGCTCCCAAAAGTATTTTTAGGTTGTACTTTCCTACAGACCAACGGTACATATTTGATTTAGTGGCCTTGCCTTAGATTACTATTTGTATCAGATTTGATTCGTATTTATGCAGATTGTCTCTATCTTCAGGAGGTTTACTGGTACATTTTGTAACTAAAATCATATCGTTAGATTTAAGTCCATGCTTTTATATATTTGGCTTCTTCTTGTTTCTATATGTGTTCTGGCAAGGGCATGGATCAAATTACTTATCCAATTTGGTGACTAAAGGATAAGAACTTCAGAAGGTTATTAAAAACCCTAAACCTGGCTGCGTCAAGGTACGGTACCTCTACTGACTAAACTATTGAAGTTTTTACGTCCTACCCCACCATTGCACAACATGGAAGACCAACCTACTACTGCAAGGCCATAAGATACGCAGTAATTTATCCTTTGTATAGTGTAATCAATCAGAAATATAAGTTTTTGCCCCAACCTTTTTCCTCCAGTCTCAACTAGTTGATATAGTGATTCAACAAAACATTAAAACTGTGAAGAAAATGCTCCAGAAATGCTGTGCTTACTTTGATCATCATGCACAGGAAAATATTATTATCAGCAATTCAGTTGCGAAGTTCAGCAAAACCAAGAAGGAAGCAAGAGTAGAAGGTAGAACAAACCATAATGCAGGCGACAAAGGATCCAAAATCCCAATGCTCCCCCAACACTATAGATTCCAGCAGTGTGCCTCATTAGCCGAGAACAAGGTTTTGCATCAGACCTCATGACCTCGCCATCAGAAAGGCCAAAGAAACGCCTCAGCGACATTGTGTTAGTTACCTACACAAAGACAACTCCGGCTGGTTAACAGTTAATGCTCAACATACTGGACAAGTGTGATAAGAAAGATGTCAAATAGAATACCACTTTGCATCAGTGTGCTTGTGATTGTAATGCAAGCAGAATGCACTCTAACAGTTAGAAGGCACATGAGAAATGTCAATTATAAACTTAAAACTGGCTGATGTAAAATGAAAATCAAATAGAATAAAAGAAAGATTCGTTGAAAGCACAGATAAGATAACTATAAAAGAAAGATTCGTTGCAGGTTGTAAAAACTACTAGTTTTATTTTATTAGAACTTTGCCTATAATAACTTTAATTTAGTAATAAACTAAGAAAAATAGCCACCCAATATGCGAGACAAGTTTGTTATACGATTGCTATGCACCACTTCAACAATCAAAATTGACAAATACTAGCTTCATTACCACAAATCTAATGCAGAAGCAGCAGAAACTTTAGCTATATCAGATCATATTGATATTGCAGCATTTTCAGGGTGGGGCAGTTAGTTACAAACATTATCGAATAGTATTTATAGAAGAGAAATTTGTCTCGATATTCAACCATGATCCTTGTGATACAGCTTTATATTGTTCCTTTAAAGAGTGAAATTCAAAGAAGTCACATATCAGACTACCCTGGAGGTACTGTCTCACAATGAGAATTATAATTGATGTCTTGTTTGAATAATTTTTTCAGTAACAAATTATAGAAGAAGAAAATAAGAATGCAAAATGCGATTAGTTTCTTTCATAAGCTAAACCAGTTATGCACCTTAACAATTGAAGAAGTTAAAAGAGAAAACTTCTATAAAAGTTTAGTATGTTGATTTTAGCTCACAGAAGAAGCTCGATCCATTTTACCTTTTGTTTTTTTTTGTTTCCCAAAGGTGTCGTAGAAGAATTTGATAAATTGGACGTTAGTCCCCAAATTTAGTAAATTGCATTCCAATTATGCTTTTATAGACACTTTATTCAAGCAAAGTAGAAAAACGAAAAGTGTCAAGATTTCTCAATAAAAAACCTTAATGAGAGAAGCCTGCCTCTATATCATAAAGATTCTAGTTTTCTACACTAATAATTGTTTAACAAAGAATAGAAGCTACCAATATATTATGCCTCAACCAAAGTCGAGTGAACTTGTCCCTTGGGGTCATTTTATCAAACATCCAAAAAGCAAGATCATCAACAAATCAAACCAAAGACAAAACCAGATTCCAAATTTTAAGCAGAAACAGAATTTGAGAAACATGTTATATTAAGGCCATCAATGACGAAGGTGAAGTTGAATCAAAGCTTCAGTTCAGACTGATAAAAAAATTACCTCAAAATACAAAGACACCGAAGCCAGAGAAGGTCACTTTGCTGCCAACCTCTCTGCAAGGAAGAGAGCGCTTCTGTGAATTGTGCCTTGAAGAGAGACTGGGCCGGACTGAAATGGGCCGGGTTAATTGTTACTTTATAAAAAATACAAGGGTAATTCTTTCTGCACCTCCCTATTTCCTTCTTGCACTTCCAAAATTTTCAAAATACCAAAATTATCCCAAAATTCTTTTGGATTGACTTTTTGACTGTAAAATTTGGAAGGTAAAGGTTTTTTTCGTATTCTAATATTCGGAAATAATTTTTTTGACTTTCATATTGTAAAATTCAGAAGACAATTGCTTTCATTAGACTTTTGGATTATAATCTAGAAGTCATGTTTAAACAACAAACTTTTTTCTTTCAGATTACATAATTTAAAAGTTATTTTCAAATCTAAAAATAACTTCTAAATTGCACAATCCAGAAATAATTTTAAAATATGAAAATGACTTTCAAATTGCACAATCTGGAAGTCATTTTTTATTGTGTAATCATGAATATGACTTTCGGATTGTACAATCAAAAAGTCTTTACTATATTACAGAATCTAAAAAAAACTAACATGATGACATAGGGGTGAAGAAATAATTTGATAATTCTAATTGTGTTTTTGGAGGTGTAGAAAGAAAAGATGAGGTCCAAGAAGAATGATTAAAAATACAATGAGTGTTATTTATTAAAAATGTAACATAAGTAAATATTTATTTGAAAGATTTATTGAAATGGTAAGAAAAGTATATATTTATTTGAAAACTAAAGGAGTGTGCATATTAATTTTTAGAAATAAAAAAAAAGGTAAATGTGCAATTTAAAATCAAAGAAAACCTGAATTTCATTTATATAACCTCGGATTGACAGAAAAGTAAGGTGAAGATTAATTAGTCAATTACCACCAGAAATAAAAATAGTTTGATGGTAGAGAAACAGAAAAGAAAAAGTAAGGTGAAGATTAATTTAGGATAATATTTAATTTATAAAATTTATTACAATGAATTTATTATTTTTATTTATTTCTTTTTACTATTTATGTTCCAAATAGGATCTTCTCACAGTGATTTTTTTTTCTGTGAAATTCGGTAGTTTCTTTAATTTATTTCACATTTTCAATATTAATATATATATGAAGAAATAACCATTTTAGTTATTGAATAAACCAATTACCATTTAGTTTGTAGAAAGAAAGAAAAAATTCTAATTCAATTATTGAATATGAAAAATACAACAGTTATATCTTAATATACCATTTAATGAGTATTTGATACATAAATTTACAACTTATTATCACATTTGCAGAAAAATAAAATCCAATATCAAATTAGCTTTTAGTTAATTAATAGGAACTATGGATAAATTTGTTTCATAAAACTTAATTGACATTTAGACATTTTTTTACTATATATTTATGAATAATCAATTATTGATCTAACTCAATTAATTGAATAATGACAAAGTTACATGAAATCTCTCTTACCCATGCAGACCTATATTCAATTCCAATAAATAAAAAGAAAAATAAACGAAACGTAGGGCTAATGCGCAAAACCTAATAAACTAAAGTATATTGCTGGAGCATGCGAAGAGCGGGTTTTGTTTGAGAGTGTAAGAAAAAAATTAATAATTAAGTAAATATTAAGATAACAGGATAAAGCATAGCCTCATTGATGTCATCAAAGATATGTTTTTTTTAGCAACTAACGTGCATTTCTTTTGTTTGTAAATATATATAGTTGCCACCTAAAAAGATTCCAATCTGCTCCTCCGAGAGACCTTCCTATCAGTAGGTAACGTCTTTTTTCATCAACTCTCTTCTCTACCCTGCTTTGAACCTTAGTAAAGTACCACGCTAGTTGCTGCACCAGCATCTGCTGTAGCTGAAAAGGTTTGATTTTTCTGATCTTTTAGCTTTAATCGCATGTGCCCCCCTCGAAAAATTGGAAACTTTAATCATATAATCATCATAGTGAGTTCAAGCCACTTGATTTCTTCTAATTTCCACTAGATTTTACTTGTGGTAATTTTGCTATCATATAATCATCATGATCTTATGTTGAGTTCAGTTCAGTTGACTTTTTCTGGTGATATCTTATCCTCAGTTTACCACTCGTTTTGATCTGTCTTCATGCTACTGTATACACATGTTTCGTCTCACTTTTAACCTTTCTTTTTCTTTTGATGCATCTGTTCGAATATTCCGCTTGTGGATTTGGGGAGCTGTCTGATATTGTTGTTACCAGAAAACAAGTTTTCTTTTTCGTTATCTTTTCATTTATGGGTTAAACGAGTGTAGAAATAGATAAATCAACTGAAAAGAAACATTAAAACGAGATAAGATGGAGAAAACAAGTGTTGTCTTCTTTAGATTCCACTTATGAGATTTGGGATACATTGTAATAATTCCATTAATGCCGTTTATTATAAAGTTTGAAAATGAAGATCTTCCTTTTACTGAGGGTTTGGTGTAGATAAATTTTTCTATAATCTCCCGTAGAAAAAGAAAAGAAAGAAAAACAAAATAAGCTTTTTTTATCAGTTAAAATTAGCTCAGCATGAGTTAAAATAAACTTTTAGGAAGATAACATGTGACAACTTCTATGGATTAACTTTTGTATGAGCTAATTTATTTGTGTATGCGTTAATTTTTGTTATGGAAAATATTTATTTAAATTTTTCTTATTTTTTTATTTCACTGGTGTTTTTGCAAAAAGTTGTCAAATATGAGTCTGTTTGGACAAACTTCTTCATAGGCTCTTCTAAGGAAGAAAAAAGGAATTTGACTTCTCCATAAGCTAAAATTACTTAGGAGTTGAAATAAAATAGAGAAGCTATTTGAGAGAGCTTTTAGTTCATGCATAAGTTAGTTTTAGCTTATAAGAAAACTAATTTTATTTTATTTTTCTAACCAGATTTTATGGAGAAGTTAGTCCAAACATGTCCTATATTTGTTATTCATTCTGTTTCATGGTTGCTTCTTTGAATGTAAGTTTGGGACTTCATCTCTGACTTACCCTTACATTACCCTGCATGGCAGATTCTCTCTGAAGATGGGAAACAAGTATTTGTTGTTCACCTTTTGTTTGTGGGCTTTGACATGCACACTTCTTCCTTCTTTCTCATGTGGACTTATGAAAATTGGTTTGAAGAAGAGAGATGTAGATCTGGATAGTATCAGAACAGCTAGAATGGTACGAGAAAAGCTAAGATTAGGCAGACCTGTGTTGGGTGCATATGATCAGTATGTTGGCAAACCAACCGATGAGGGCATAGTACCTCTGAAAAATTATTTGGATGCACAATATTATGGAGAGATTGGAATTGGCACACCCCCGCAGAAATTTAATGTCATATTTGATACTGGTAGTTCCAACCTATGGGTTCCATCATCAAAGTGCTATTTTTCTGTGAGTTCAACTTAACTTGTGTATTGAATCTTTTTGCTGATATGTACCATTAATAAGGCCTGTTATTAATGTTCTATTACAGCTTGCCTGCTATACCCATAAATGGTACAAGCCAAAGAAGTCCAAAACATATATAAAAAATGGTAATGCCAGCTTCTCATTATGTAGAATCATTATAGTGGTAAATGCCATCATGTAACCACAACATTAAACAATACTGCATGCTATGCAGATGCCATTTAATATGTTTGAATTCACCTTTTTACTTGTCAACCAGGAACATCATGTAAAATAAGCTATGGATCTGGATCAATATCTGGTTTCTTCAGTAAAGATAATGTTAAAGTTGGTGATATTGTTGTCAAGAAACAGGTGGGTGCATCTTTATACATGAGCTCCTACATCTAGACTGTACAGTTTTGCTGCAATACTTTAGAAAATTTACCATTATACTATTCTTTTTAACTGTAGGATTTCATTGAGGCAACTCGAGAAGGAAGTCTTTCATTTCTGTTAGCAAAGTTTGATGGATTACTTGGGCTTGGGTTTCAAGAGATCTCAGTTGCAAATGCTGTGCCAGTATGGTATATTTCACCTTGTCCTTTTGTTGGTTCATTTGCATCTTATATCCATGAGGCTAGTTGTAAGCCTTTTATATCTTTCCGTTTACTGATCCATTATAAATTACAGGTACAATATCGTGCAGCAAAATCTTGTAAGTGAGCAGGTGTTCTCTTTTTGGCTCAATGGGGATCCAAATGCAAAAGAGGGCGGTGAACTAGTCTTCGGAGGTGTTGATCCAAAACACTTCAAAGGAAATCACACCTATGTTCCAGTTACTAAAAAGGGTTACTGGCAGGTTAGCAAAACAATTTAGTTTGATCAGGACTGTATGCTTTATTTTGGAAAGGCTCACAATGATATTTTCTTTTTCAGATTGAAATGGGAGATTTTTTCATTGGAGGTGCCTCAACAGGTGACTTCATTTAATTCTTCTTCAATGCTATAGATAGTTTCAGCTGTGTACTGGGGACTTATTTGGGAATAAGTAGTGAGTGATTGAGTGGTTGAAAGAGTTTAGAATATGGTATAAGGAGAAAACTCAGCATGTATTTTTTCCTCTTTCAAACTACTGTAATGTATTTTAGAGACTTGTGATATGTGTATTCACTTTATCTTTACATTTTGTTTGTTGCTATAATCTTTGATTATGAAATGTTTCTAATCCTGAAGTATATCAATGTTATTTTTAGGTGTCTGTGAGGGTGGCTGTGCTGCTATTGTGGATTCAGGAACATCTTTGCTTGCTGGTCCAACTGTGAGTCCTTATGTTTCTTTGAAGACTTGTTTGTAACTTTCTGTCTATAATTTTTATGACACTGTTAATTTCAGACTGTTGTAACTGAAATCAATCATGCTATTGGAGCTGAAGGAGTTCTAAGCGTAGAATGTAAGGAAGTTGTTTCTGAATATGGAGAATTGTTATGGGATCTCTTGATATCTGGGGTAATTTTTCTTGCCGAACCTTGAAGTTTCCTTTCACCTTGATTTGCTGTCTTTGCTCTTTCGCTTCACGTGTTTTCACTCCTCAGACCTAAGTGTGTTTGATCTTGATTTGCAGGTACGACCTGGTGATGTGTGTTCACAGGTCGGTTTATGTGTTGCTCATAGGGGTCAATCAGAGAGGTTAGAATTTATTTTTTTGTCTAAATTTGTAATAAGCAAATTTATATATCGAAGTTTTGTATTCCCTTTCAACATATTTGATTCAGTGCACTTGGATTGAGTAATGGTTTGAAGATGTTAGAGGGATGGTTAATATTTTGACTGTGAGCTTAAAGTCAAGTTCTAAGTATAATAAAGTATAATACCCAGAAATTTCTGGAAAAAAGCTTGCCAAGGAACAGCCATTACCAACCAATTTCTCAGGCCTTGATATTGATACCCTTGGTTACAATTACTGGTTTATAAATCTCTTCTTTTGCCACTGGGAGAATTTAGGTTCTATTCTTATAATGCTATCAGATATTGGCTGAAACAGGCTCCTAGATTTCTTCGTTGGTTACAATTACTGGTTTCTATATTTCTTCATTTGCTGCTGAGAGTTTAAGTTCTATTCTTACTTATGTCAGCAATGGAATTGATTCCTAAATTTACCTTTAATCCTAATACTGTTGCAGCAATGGAATTGAGATGGTGACCGAAAAAGAACAGAGAGAGTTGTCAGCTAAGGATACTGTATTGTGTACTTCCTGTCAGATGCTTGTGGTATGGATTCAGAATCAACTAAAACAAAAGAAGACCAAGGAGACAGTTTTCAACTATGTAAATCAGGTACGCCTTTTGAACCATCGTTTTCAGAAACCCTAGTTGTTGGTTACATTTATATCACTAATTATACATCGTGCTGATTTTCTTCACTTGATCATTGGCAGCTGTGCGAGAGCTTGCCAAGTCCAAATGGAGAATCAGTAGTAAACTGTAATGGCATTTCTGGATTACCAAACATCACATTTACTGTTGGAGACAAACCTTTCACCCTCACTCCTGAGCAGGTTGGGTTTACAAATTTTGATAAATTAAATTACAACGCAGTTTTGGTGAATGATTACACTCCATAAATCTAATGCTAGCGTCAAAAGAACATTAGGCTCAGGAAGTAGCGAATATTTTTTGGTTTTTCGTAGAAATATGGAATTATTATAGTTTAAAGAAAAAGTAATAGCAATAAATTTGCAAATGTGGTCAAATAATGAGTTGGAGGGCATATTGAACTACAAACTGTGGCATTTCCTATCTATCAATATATCCCAAGGCTAACTCTTAGAGATTTTCATTTATTTTATTCTGGTTCTGAAAATGCTGTGTAATTTCAGTATATTCTGAAAACTGGAGAAGGCATTGCAGAAGTTTGCATTAGTGGGTTTATTGCTTTTGACATTCCTCCTCCACGGGGTCCTCTTTGGTATGTTACCCTTCTAATGTTATCGATTTATATTATTTATGCATACACTTGCATAGTACAGAACAACCATGCATGAATGATTCATGACTGTAGTTCTAAGCTTAGCTTTTGATGTTTTTTTTTCTGATATTGCTGTGACTATCTTATCTGAAGGATTCTTGGGGATGTTTTCATGAGGGTATATCACACTGTCTTTGATTATGGGAATCTCCGAGTTGGTTTCGCCAAAGCTGCCTAACAAGAAATGTTGGAGATTATGTTGTAGGCATGTTTTAATCTGTTAATGTGTTGTAAATAAGCTCAGTTATAGATTTCATGAATGTACACACTTGTGAAACTATGCCCCTTAAAGTATTGTTTGCTTGTATTTGAAGGGATCATTTTCGTTAAACACCACGTTGAACCGTAGATTATATATTGTACTCTAATGTTATGTGCAATGAAGATAGCAATGGATGACCGACCTGCAGTTTCTTCTGTATTCAGATTCTCTAGCCAAGAATGTTTTTTCTTTTCCCTCTCAAATGTTTAATAATGTGTTGTTAATTTTATGCTCCGTATTTGCCATGCATTGTATCATGTTCAAGCATCTGATTCTGAAAAAGCTAATCCATGACTGGTTTCAGACATTTCACAAAACTCGTGTACAATTCTTTTTGGACCAAAAAAACGTTGTTTCATTAAACGCTGGCGCTCTCAAACTGAGTTTCGAGAAAAGGATCTTGGGATGATGTCTACAGTGAATAAAAAGAAGCATTTAAAGCAAGCCATTATGTTTAATCACTTCCAACTAGTTAAATAAAAGTTGAAAAAAATGATACTATTTATTACTCCCTCCGTTTCAAAAATTATAAGGCGTACTTGACAAATTCTCACATATCAATAAAAGCATTTAATTTGTTCAGATTTTTATAAATCTTCCATCTTTACCCTTATTAATTAATATTAATTAAATTAATTGAAATTGAATCATAAGTTTTATAAAATGAATTAACTTTTTAATAAAATAGTACATTAATTGAGATTGAAATTTCAAAAGTTTTGAATTTATCTCAAAATTATTTTTAAATAATTTAAAATCAGAATTACTAATTTTTTTAATTAAATATTTTAATTTAAAATTTTAATTTACACTAATCTGCAAATGATTATACTAAAATTTCAATCAAAATCTTTAGTTCCCACTAAATTGTAAATGACTATGCTCAAAATTTATTTTAAAATTTCACTCAAAATAAAAAGAATTTGATTACCTACCTTGAAAGATATGAATTTCACTCAAATTTGATTACTCAAAATAAAAATTTCACTTGAGAATAAATTTAGATATGATATTTGATTACTTACCTTGAAAGATAAACAATCTATTGAATCAATAAACAGAAATGAACATGAAAAGTTAAAAATTAAATTAGTACTCCTGAAAATAAAGATGATATTAGTAAATGATAATGAAATATGAAGAGGCAGACTAATAAAATATAATTAATTCTTAGTTCCTGATTTTAATTTATCTTTCTACTATTTAATATTAACACAGATAATCATGTAATTAATAGGGGTATATAAGAAAAAAAAAGAAAAAAAAGTTATTTAAATTCTAAAACGCCTTATATTTTGAAACAACTTTTCTCTCCAAAGTACGCCTTATAATTTGAAACGGAGGGAGTAATATTTAACACAATTAGAACAAATAAATCATTTGAAACTAAACTTAAGCTGTAACAACTAAAATAAGACTTGAAACTATCAATAGCTGTCAACTTATGGATATGACATAATGCCATATCTTTTTGAAACTAAAATGAAAAAATCAATTAACTTTTAAAATTTAAAAATTAATTTGATTTTGACTCTGAATTAGATAATGTAGAAATTAAAATTAATTTTTAAATTATATAATCTAAAAGTTTTTAAAGATAAAAATATAAATTTTCGTGCAGGGACGTTTACAATAGTCTTAATTGCAGTTTTAATTTCTTCAATGTGTGTAGTTGTAGTTCATCAAAGTTTCTTGAGTTAACAGATCTCTTCTTCTTTTAAAATGAAACAATTTCTCTTTCTACAATTTATTTTTCGACTTAAACCATCAAATTCTCCTTTTCTACTCAAAATCTTTTATATTTTGAATTGATTAAATTGTCTTCTACATAAAACTATAAACCAAAAATCAAATTTCATCCAAATTAAACTGTCTTATAAAATCGGTCAAATTTTCATGAAGTTACAACTAAATTTCTTACTTTAACTTATAAAATTACTTTAACTTCAGAGACAAAAAATCTCAAATAATTTAATTAGAGAGATACAAATACAATTAAGCCTCTTAGAGAAAAAAAAACATTAAGCTTTTATATCGTTATATATTTTGAAGCTAATTGCCAACTATAAGTGTGAAACTAGATTGTTGCAAATTGTTAGAGAAATTGCAACTTCTGAAAACTCATTTTACAAATTATTTGCTCCAGACCTAAGATCTCAGAATGAACCATGTCCACTTAAGATATTGGTATTTAAACTCCTATTTGATGTATGATACGTACCAAATATAATAATAATAAAAAAGATTGCACAATCATACATTCATATATTATAGTGTGCAGTTTGCACTTTGTTGGCATAAAGTTATATATCTATATTTTTAATTGATTAAAGAAACTCCCTAATTTAATCCTTAAAAGTTACATATTTCATTATGTTAATCTCTTAAAGATATAAAGTGTCACATATTGTGGTTCTTACAGCGGTCACAAAAAAAAAAACATTAATTTGTTAATTTAATGATATAATCTTTAAAGAGCAAAAGTGATAGCAAGAGGAATCTTAGAAGGATTAATGAAGTGATCAAATTCGAAACACCATTATACAAAGGATAGAGCTAGATGGCATGAATTAGTGCAAGTATAAAATTCCTAAAAGTAATGCAATCGATGTGATTGTTTCAAAATCTTGAATTTTAAATTTTCAACATATATTTTTACCCAATTAAATGTTAACACATCATTTGTGAAATCTTCTTTACAATAAATTAGACTCAATCCACATTAAGATTTTAAGTTAAAGTTAGTATCATAATCTCTTGTATAAATTAATTTTGATTTATTGGTGCTCAATGTGACTTAGTAACCTTTAAAGACTCAACATGATGTTGGTCTAAGATTTGTTTAAAAGCATGTAGAAACAACATTCATTTAATTTTTTTAAATAGATATTTATTGGTACAATTTTTTTTATCTCTATCACTATTATTTTTACAATCATGTTATTGATAAGAATTACAAATTGTTACCTCATGTGACAATCAATATTAGGAATATTCCTAATGTTTAAAAATCAATATTGACTATTCCTAATATTACTTAAATTGTTTTTATACTAAATACATGTAACTTTGAATGTTTGGTCTTCTCAAAATGATTATCGAAATTTATTCATTTTGATCTAATTGAGGTTCTCCATTATCATTATTTCTAAGGTGAAGATATTTGTAAAGTAAAAAAAGAAAAATTAACTTGCGTTACATATAGGTAGTTATATTAAAACTAATTCTTGTTTTCTGTTTTTTTAACTTAAAATGTTTGGAAGTTGCTTATGATTTAGTTTAAGATTGAACTTGGTTTACTGATAATTAAGATTGGTATATGAATAGATACTAGAAATTTATTATCTATTTAGGGAATTTTCCTTTCTCACCACAAGGATTCAGCCTAAAACCTTGTGTAAAGGAATCAAAACCTATACTACTCAGACCAACAACTTTTATTAAATTATAGAAGTAACTTTAATTATGTATTTTCATTACAGTTAAAACTCTCTAACTATATAACTTCTAATTTACTATTGTTCTTACCTAGTAGCTATTAAGCTTTTTGTCTAAATTTTATTCTATATTACTGTAAGAGATACTTATCACTATCAATTATATTAAAGTAATAATCCATATCCAACTAACCATTTGTATACTATGGTTTGAAAATTATATCCAAATGTATATTGAAAATTATATACAATAGATAACCAATAAAAAGTGAAATTTTTTGAATGTTCTTAAAAATCATTTTACAACTTTAGAAGAGATTCCTTGCTAGAGAGTATAAATTTGATCCATCGAAATTCAACCTAAGTTGAAGTTTTGAATTGAATTGAAAGAAGAATAAAAAAGTAATGCAGCAGTTTGAATGGGATTAGTTTGAGTTACAGGGTTGGTAGGGTAGTTGGTTTAACTTTGAATGGGATTAGGCCATGAAAAAGAGAATAAACCGCAATCTTCTTTGAAAAAGCAGCTACTTAACCAACTTTCTAAACAAACAGATCATCTCTAACATATTTATATTATGTAAGATTCCAATACTTTGAAGCTTAAATCAAAAGATCCGTACGATAATCATATGCATGGGATTGGTGAATTACAAAAGGGAAGACAATTATTTGCAACATTCAAAACAACCTTTATCCACCTTATATACTCTCCTTTTCTTTGCTGCTTGGCTTCAACCCTTCAAATGTTTGGAATTTATTAACCTTTCATCACAACCAACAACTACTGAAGGGTTTTAATCGATACTATGTATGTGTACAACTACTGTCATATAATTACCTGACATGAAGTTAATAAATTGAACAAGATGAGAGTTAATTGCGAAGTCTGTGATTCATTTTCCTTTTCCATGTATAGAATAGTTGGGCAAAAATGAAATAGAATTTGATTAATTTTTTCGATGGTGGAAGGTTAAAGAGTAGAGAATATGAGAAGATGTATCCATCATATAAAAGTGTCTCAGGTCTCACTTGTAAGACTCACTGCTTTCATCGAATCCTCCTTTCATTATTGCCTTTTACCAAAAACATGTCACTCCACACACCCATTTTCTTTATAAACATAGATTCAATATTTCTATTTTTAACAACATAAAATTAATATATATATACATACATAAATAAATAAACGTATGAATTCAATATTATAAGATTAATTCAACTCAACTTAATTATATAATTGTTCAGATAAATGAATTGAATTGTTTATATATACATATACATATATATATATATATGTAGTTAACTAGAAGAAGAATTGAATTTGTTTCACTGCGTACCATTACATTTTTTTTATCTATCAATATTTTGTATTTTAAAATATTTTTTAATTATTCAATCAAATTTAATACAACTCAATTAAAATAAGGTAAATTCAACTCATTTTTAAATTAGACTAAATTTAATTTAATTCAAACCATATTTTTCTCCACACATATAAAAATTTAACATTCTTCATCCATCTCTATTTTGGTGACATCGTTTTCCAAAACTAACTATACTGCATTGAACCCATTTAGGGAGAGTATTTGCTATTATAGTTCTAGAAATATGCAAAGCTTGTGATTTAAGTATGCAGCACAAAACAAACGTTATTCTTCTGTTGTAGGTAGCTTTTGAAGCTTAAATGTGATTACAGCAAAGGAGCATAATCATAATGACTTAAAATAACAGTTCTAATTCAAAAAAAGAATATAAATATAATATTTAGAGATCCGTGTCTAAGAGTGCAAATTGGGTATGCCAAACTCTGGCCCTAAACAAATATTTAAAACTAGATATTTTTTAGATTCCCAAATTTGACAACTTGCAAGCAGTGATAGAAGAAAAAATAAAAATAAGAATAAGTTACTGCTTGTTTGGATTTAAGTACTCCACAAGTAAAAACTTGTAATGGTTGTAGTTTAGTAAATGTATATATGGATATATTTATATGAGCCTTTCCTGCAGGTGGCAGCCACCGGTTTGTGGCCACTGAGGACTTTTTCTGGGGAAAAGAATAACTTAGAAGAAAAGGGGAGGCAACTTTCTTGTTCTATTTTTCAAATCACCTTTATCTGTTTCTTTAAAAATTTCAAAAACTCCTAAACCATACTATCCTGTGATATGCATGAACCATATCAATAAAGCAGTTTTTTGACTACCTTTCTTCATTCTTCACTTAGTTAATAACCCATTAATCTGATTCTTCTCACCAAATTAATAATATTGTTTTGTTTAGCTTTGTCTTTTAATGTGGAAGGTATAAACAAATGCATCTTACTATTCATTTTATCCTAGCAGTGCCATCATGAACAATCACCATGCAGTTTGTCAGAATGTTACATGCTTTTAACAATTATATATTATGCAATATGCTCTCTTAACTAGCTGTGAGAATGTTCTCCCGAGGTTACAATTAAACTTGGATTTAGTTCCTCTAGTGTGACTGATGATAGGTTTAGAGTATAAAGTGTCAATTTATAACCATTGATTAAAAAATCAATGGAATAGGTTTGAACACTTTCACGATTTGTTTTACAAGTTAAGATTAGTATGATCACATATCAGGCTTCTCAGATAAATCTAGTAACAAAGTGAGACATTCTCAACAGTGGACAATACCCAGTTGGTAAATACTTGAAAGAGAAATGAGATTTTGATTTTTCCCAATTAGTGAGAAATCAAATCTGCTAGGTATCTGTCTAGTTCAACCATGTGCACAGATTCATGCAGAAACAGTTAAATGTTTGTTAATTACAAGAGAAATAACGAGAAACCAGAGCTCAGAGGCCAAAAATTATGCATCATTGAACAAGAAAACAGAACCAAAAGAAAACCAATCACATGAGTTTTCAGGTCAAGCAAGAAACCAAACCACTGGACCACAGAAGATGTGCCCTGCCCAAACGTTAAATAATTGTTTACTGTCCCATGTGAGCATGTTTGGGCCATGAATAATGGGGCTTACCCCTGGTTTGAATCAGATTCCCTTGTCTTAGCTTAAACAAGGACGTCTAGTAGTACTATATAAATTGAGACCCCCTAGCCTGCAAGTTGGGACACAAGACAATTCTTCAATTCTTTCCCACTCACTAAGCCTAGTATTCTCACCAACCAAAGACTCATTACTCTCTCTAGTGTTTGCACTAGCCATGGGTGGCAACAGGCAAAGGAAGTCTTCCTCCTTCAAATCTGTCTTCAACATCTTCAAATCTAGCAACAGGCAAAGAGGAGGGCATTATGATGCTTATGATGACGGACCAAAGCAATGGACCAGAGTCTGGCCCAGTGATGAGGACAGAGGTCGCTGGGGGGTGGCTGATCCTGTCATTGACATGAGAGCCACAGCTTTCATCGCTCAATACAAGAAACGGGTTTCTGAGTCAGAAGTTCACTGCCAAGCTCAAGTCCAGCAGTAGGAAACAAAAATCTCAGTACCATGGATTTAAAATAATTTGTTTGTGCCTCTACTGTAATTAGCTATTGATTATCATATGTGAATTCCACAATATTAATCCTGTTACCAATAAACTTCCACCTCCTTAGTTCAAAGTTTGGCTTTCTTCTGATTGAACATATTATACTATCTAATACTACTACATATCGTCCTTCAACTTTATTTTTTCTTCACGTCTTCTGCATCTAACATATATAGTTCTGGAATCTGGATATATATAAAAAAATATATATAACACACGTTTGATCATTTATCTCATCCGCATGAGTTCACTCTTAGAAGGGTCATGACAAGAGCTACAACTGCCAAAACACCAAAAAATTGTTGATAAGCGAATATTAATTTTGCCTCCGATGTAGAGAACAATGTAAGATATTCAGATAAATGGTTTCATTTTGTAACTGTTTTATTTGAGAACTTCAATGAAGAGATGCGCTTTATCAGATCAGTGTAACATTATTCATTTGATCCCTTGCCAGTACCCTTAACATGTTTATATAAAACTCTGGTACGTGTAATTAACTAGTTATCGATTATAGGATGTGAAACGCAATGAGTATTATAATGTTAACACGAACAACCTTTGCAGGTTGAACCTGAAGGTTTGTGTCTGTCCATTGAAGCACATATGTGATATAGTCTTTGAAATTTATAAACGCAAACTTTTTCCTGTTCAAGAGGTTCTGGTCTATACCATCATTTGTACTCATCAATCGTGTTGTGTGCTAACCACTAAGAGCTTCAGAAACACCAAATAAGGTTGACTTAATTGCGAGTACAGTTTTTCTTCCAATATAAAGGCCGAAAATTGTTTCTATTATCGTACTAAGTTTCGTTCCTTCCAATGTACCAAGTAATCTGAGAAGCTACGTGATAATGCTAGAATTACTCGTTTGGCTGTCCCTTTTTGAAGGAAAGCTTCACGTTTTTGTCATGGATGTCTTTGTTTGTGTCTTTTTGAAGCGAGGAACATTTAAAACTATCTCAGTAGCATCACATTCACTTGTTTGATCCTTCAAATATAATGCATAGCCTTTCTTGATGTATATTTATTTATGTCTTTATTTTTGGTTAGGTTGGTGTATATCTATGATGTAGTGACATGACACCTGGTACATCTGCATTTAAAAATTCTTTATTAATTGTATGGCAATAACATATTAGCGACCAATATTCGTGAAGAGTTAAGTGAATGCCAGCTCTTGGAATCCTACACAATATAGTACACACTTCCATCAAGTGAGTGTCTGTGGTTTCTTCTAACTTACAATGCCTACCTCTCACATCTTTCTTCATCTTTCTTCTTAACATGTTTACTTCATCTTTCTTTCTTCTTCATCACTCCCTTCTTTTTCGCCCTGCTTTTATATTATTCCCTTACTTTATATTTACTTCACGTGTCTACCTATTTTGTATCTTATGTTTCATCATGAAAGTATTACTATTATTATTGTTTCTCTCTTATAATCTTCTTACTTTCTTCCTCTCAGTACTGTTTAAAATTTATAAACAATTAACTTACAAAATCATTCTAATTAATATTTTTGAAATAAATTAAGATTGTTAAATTAGTTTTGATAAGATGTATTAAATAATTTTAATCTTAATGATTCATATTAATTGAAAAATATAGTAAAACAACAAATTGAATAGTATAAAAGTATAATTTATCTTTCTCAAAATATTTGAACATAAAAATGAATAACTAATAATCAATCCCTTAATATTAATGCTCTGATGAAATTTCATCCAGAATATTAAAAATGGTTTTTGAATATATTGATGTACACACTCTTAAACTTAGTATATACCAAAATTCTTTTTACATCTTAGTTATAAATCCTAGAATGTTAAATAAGTAGTAAAAAATTTGATTTAATTTTATCTGAAACAGGAAGAACATCAAATTCTACATGATTTCTAAATTTTTTTCCTCGTGACTGCATCAAAGGATAAATGGAAGTCTTTATTGCAATTCCAAACATTTTAGTATTTTAGTACTTAGAACTTAATATATTTATTTAATACTTTAATATAATTGTCATGTTATTTAATACTTATAACTCTGTTATTTAAAAATAGTTTAATTAAGTTTTAAGTACTTAATAAAATTGGGAATTTTTAATTGAGTTTCTATTAAATTTTTTTATTTTATTAAGTATTTAAAATATTTATATTTATCAATTGAGTTTTTTTATTTGATTTTGCTGTTAAATATGATGACCTGTATCATTTATTAAAAATAAAAACTAATTTAATTAAATTTTAAGTTCTTCCTAAATTAAAGATTTTTTCATTAAAAAAAATTGTTTTATTAAATACTTAAAATCTTTATATTTTTTTATAAAATAATTGATTTTACTATCAACTAAGAGGACTTGATTGTTTACTGTTAATGAATCACTAATTTCATTTAAATAACACATTGTGCCAAGCATTGACTCATATAACATTGTTTATAAATTATGATTTATGATAAGATTGTAGTTTTCAATAGACCTTAGCCTGGGTGGGATTAGGTCAGTTTCAGATTAATTCATTGGATTAATTGGATTGGGTTAATTCAGATGACTTATTTAGATTGAATTAAAGTTGAATATAAATTTAATAAAAGAATTAATTTTTTTTATAAAAAATAGAAATAAAATTTAAACTTAGTATATATATATATATTATATACACTGAACATTATATTAATTTGAATAAATTTGCATAGTATTCATAACTAGTATTAATAATAAACAGGAGTGATTTAAGGGCCAAGCAAGCAAGTAAAGCACTCGTTTTAGGCTTAAAAAAAAAGGCCCCAAAATTTTTTTTTAGTACTAATATACCCTATTAAATTAATTATAAAATTATGTTTAAGAATAAAATTTAATTAAAATATTGTTATTTTTTGTTAATTTTTATTGGAACTAAAAATAATATTTAATGAGATAAACACTCTTCTCAATAAATCATAATTTTCTTTAAAAAAAAAAGATTTGTTAATTAATACTAATAACTAAAAAAGATTCAGAACCTTTTTATCTCTATTATCTTACCAACTGGTTTCTATCTTCTTTTTTCTTCCTATGACTTATCATTTTTAACCCTAATTTTAGAGAAGCTCTAATTTCTCTCTTCCAAATTTGCAATCTTCAATCATCTTTTTCAAAATCAAAGTCTACAACTGTGATCTAGAGAGGGAGAAGAATATTTCTACCCAATAAACTTTAGTTTCAGGTAAGTTTTGTCTCTCTCAATGTCCTTTCTTTTTCTATTCCTCTGTTCTTAAGGGTTAAACTTGCATGTTTGAATTGAATTTATGAGAATATTATTTGATGTGATGATAATATATATATATATATTATATGTGTGTGTAGTGTGTTAAAGAATTGTGGTTTATTTTATATTAAATGGTAGAAATTTTATATTATCATGTTACAGTGATTGTGATTGATCTTTTCAATTGTGTTACTAATGATTAATCTCAAAATAAACTGTGCAGGTTTATGAAAAGGTTGAAATTTAAAAATTAAATTTGAACCACTTACTAAAGAAGAGAAAAAGACTTGAGTCTTTAATATACTACGAATCTACGATCAAGCTATTTTCTTGACAACTAGAACCAGGTTTTATTGTTTTGAAATATATAAAAATATTTTTGGTTTTTTATTTAGTGTTAAAAAATTAAAGTCATTAGACTCTATACTTTTGAAAGAAAAATGTTTAAATCTTGAAAAATCTTTGAAACATGATAATTTATTGGATCTTGATGCATTGGATTTATTTTCAGAATTAAATATCTTAAAGAAAATTATAAGATTGGAAAATGATAAACCAATTGACATTCTTAATTATATAAAAAGAATAAATTCTTTTTCAAATGCATATATAGCTTATAGAATAATGTTAACAATTCCAGTATCAGTTGCCTCAACTGAAAGAAGTTTTTCAAAACTAAAGATAATAAAAACTTATTTAAGATAAAAAATGTTTCAACAAAGATTAAACGGATTAGCCTTATTATCTATTGAAAAAGAAATGTTAAATTAAATTAATTATGATAATTTAATAAATAATTTTGCATCGCAAAAAACTCGAAAAATAAATTTTAAATAAAATTATAATATATTTTAGCATAAAATTTTTTTAGTAAATAAAAAGACCTCATTTTTTAAGTTTGCTTTAGGCCTCCTAAAGTCTTGAGCCACCCCTGATAATAAATCTACTTATCCGGGATAAACTTCATGGATTGATTTCAATAATTCTTTAAAAATTTTATGAAACTTAATTATCATGTTGTATAAATATTCTATAATTATAAATTAAGTAAAAATTTGTATCATTAAAGATTTATTAACATGAATAATCTCAAGTGAAAAATAAAAGTTTAATATTTATCAAATAGCTTCAAACTGGTAAAAAATCACAACTAAAAAAATCAATTAAAATTAATCAAAATCATAATGTAAAAGTTTTATAATAAAATGGATATATGTAGATTGGATTAGATATATAAGAATTCTAAAATTAAAAGTCTAATCTAACCATCAATTCATATTAACCTAATTTATTTTAACTTAACTAACAATAAAAAAGTATTAATAATAAATTTAATTATCCAATTATCATGTTGTATAAATATTGTGTAACTATAAATTGAGTAAAAATTTATAAATCCTCAAGATCTATTAACATGTGATGAATGATCTCAAGTGAAAAATAAAAGTTTAATATCTATCAAACAGCTTCAAAAAGATAAAAAAATCTCAATTGAAAAAAATTAATTAAAATTTATCAAAATCATAATATAAAAGTTTTATAACAAAATGGATATATCAACGGTCTGATGAGATATTTACGAATTTTAAAATTAAAAATCCAATCTAACCATCAATTCATATTAATCCAACTTATTTTAATTGTGATATTTGTTTAACTCATTTAATTTCACTGTAAAATATGTTTTTTTTCGGATTTTACAGTTTCAAATAGTTTGAAAAATTTTGCTCGACCTAGTTTTCAAGAACCAAACTTTGGCTTGGATTTTGGATTTTGAATTTTGGATTTTTTTAAACATTTAATATGATATTTAATTTGAAAAATAATATTTATTTGTATGACAAATTAAAATATTTAATATTAATATTTTCAATTATTTTTAAATAAAAAATTATTTCTATAAATTTTTATCTAAATCTATTTTATAAAAAAACTTTATAAAAAAATTAAATAACAATTCTATCATTTTCTCATTTTTTTATGCTTTTATGGTATAAATTTTTAAAGTTCAATAACCGGACAATGTATAATTTCTTTTATGCTTTTGTCTTAACATCTTAATAATTATCTTATTATCATATAATAATTTTGTACAAATTTTTTTCCAAATATTTTAAAAGTAAAAAATGCAACAAATAAAATTATAGAAATTAAAATTAACTTATATATAAAATAAAATAAATTTTTTAAATTTATATAAAAGAATTTGTTATTTTAAATAATATTTTCAATTATTTAATCAATTTTACATTTATTTCTCAACCACAATGCTCTTTTTATTATTTAAATTTTAAATTTTAACATTTTAATTGTTTAATGTATACATAAAATTTTACAATTTTTACATTTTATTATTTATAAAATCTTAAAATTATATTTCATTATCTTTTTAGTTATAAATAATTGAATATTAATATTAAATATTATAATTTCTCACACAAATGAATATTATTTTTTAAAATAAATATTTTTAATTTTTTATAGCATTTTTTTATATTTTAAATAATTATTTCAATATTAAAATAAACATATAGTTCAATATTTTTCAAAATATTTATTAAACCTATTTATACTTTAAATGTAATATTTACTATATTTAAAGAAATATATATTTAAAAAAATTAAAATATTTATTAAAATTATTTATACTTTAATTTTAATATTTGTTATTTTATATAAATATCTTTTTAAAATATTTTTTACGTATCATAAAAAAATCCAAAATTCGTATTCAAATTTGATTATTAGGAAACTAAATTTTTATTGTGAATAGTAAACATAAGAGTAAATATTTGGCACAAACTGCTATTTAAAAAATTTAAAGATGTAACAAAAAAAAATAAGTTTTGTGAGTTTCAGAATTTTAAAATTTAAATAATAATAAAAATTGATTAATAATTAAAAATTAAAAATTTTATTTATATTATTTGTTAAGTTCATATAGTGTTTAATATGAAAAAAAATCAAACAATCATGTTAACCTTATTAAAAGTAAACTCAAAATGTAAGAATTCAATTAAAAAATGTAAATTTTTTTAATACTAAATGAAACAAAAAAATTTCACAAAAAACTCACTGGGTTAAAATATCAAATTTACAACATACTTAAAATTTAATTGAATTAATCTTTTAAATCTTCAACTTTAAATTCTAAACTCTAAAAATATGTTATCAATATTGAAATAAGGTAATTACCAATATTGAAATAAGGTAATTAAAGATACTCAAAACAATTTTTTTAATAAAGATTAGATTAACGCCAAAATTTATTAGGTAGTACGAACTTAATTAAATCTTTAAAAAATTATGTTTTTTCAAAATATATTAAATTTTCACTATCTAAACAATCTAATTACCAAATAATCCCGTGCATCACAAGCTAGAACAAAATCAGAAAAGTTAATATATATATATATATATATATATATATATATATATATATATATATATATATATATATATATATATATATATATATATATATATATATATATATATATATATATATATATATATATATATATATATATTTGGTAGGTTTTATTATGAGTTTACTGTATGAGATTAACTTTTGAATAAATTTTACTAATATTCTTTTTTTTTTCAGTAGAGAGAACCTCCCCAGATGTGTGTCGCATTACCCCCAAGCGTAATTTTATAATAATTGCTTCTGTAAAAGAATATGGCTATACAAGGAATGAGAGGGTGTTCTCTGCTCCAAGCAAGTTCATTACTCTATTTTTCTTTTCCCATATAAAAAATCACAGCTATCTGTGTGGATCATTTTACCCCATTTGTTTAAACTCCTAACTCACCATATTAATTAATCATGTTTACTTTTAATCTGGTTTGTGTGTGAACCATTTTCATGCCAGAACAAACAGATGGCTGCAAGTAGGTAGATTATTAGAAGTACAATGGAGCACTTAGTTAGGTGCTTAGATTAGTAGTGATAAAGTACCAATAATAAGGTGAATCTTCATAACAAAACAAAGTACAAAAGCAGAGCCAACAATTGTGCGTTATTGATGGAATTCTCCCAAAAAGCTTGTTTGAGCCAAGTACGAAAGTAGCGGAGCAGAGCAAATGTGCCTCGACAAAGATGTTACAAAACAAACTCTCTTTTATTACCTTGCCAAATCAGCACCATTTGAACCCTTTATGTTGGTCTTCCCTCTTTCTTTATTAGATTCTTTCACCATTCACAACTCATGCATTTGAAGCCTCCCTCTGGTATAAATAAGTTGTTACCTTAGAATTGAAAACCAAGACAATCAATCCTCCCCAAAGTTCATTGTCTTCACAGTGACTATTGCAGTCGCTGTCAGCCAAAACAACACCACAATCATGGCAGGTAATAGGCAGAAGAAGTCTTCTTCCAGTTTCTTCTCTATTTTCAACATCTTCTCATCTAGGAAGCCCAGAGGACGGTACCATGATGCCCCTGATTCCGGCTGCAGGGTGTGGCCTAGTGATTATGACAAAGGCAACTGGGGTGTTGCTGAGCCCAATATTGATATGAAAGCTGAAGCTTTCATTGCCAAGTACAAGAAACGTGTTTCAGAATCTGCACTCTATCAACTTGATCCCGCTGCTGAAAATGCTTAGTTTGAAACCCTGTGCATATTGTTTTATGTCTCTAGATTGTAATTTATATAATAATATTGCTTTAAACTGATTGGATATATGTTAATAAATAATAATGATGTATGATTAACTTATTTTATTCAACTACTTGTTTAGTTGTTCATATTGATTACCCAAGTATATATTTGCCTTGTTCTTCAGGTATAGAAATAACCATGGGCTCTTTCACAGGGTCAATTACTGTTAATATAACCCCTTGTTTATGTGTGTCTGATTAAGAGTAAATAAAGAGAAGAATGTATGGAAGAAGTTAGTTCTTAATTAATTGAGTGAATAACCTCCTTCTTTTCCCCACCTGTGGGGCTTATATTTCTCTGGAACATTACAGTTTGAACATTCAACAGGTACATGACCATTTTTGAGTGGCTGCACTTGTTTAATTCATTATATGAGGAGTAATTAACACGAGTAGGTTAATGTCGAAAATACACAAGTGAGTGTGAGTTATATTATTCAACAGGGATAACAAGTTCATGTTGTATTCCTTGCCCTAATACCATGAATTGCATAATTCACCTTAAGTTTTCTTGTATTTGCATGGACGTTGGAAGTTGATGTTTTCATCTGTCACATTAAATATCTCTGAAACTTTTCTGATTACTTTTGGAGTACAATTAAAATATGTTTTTGTTTATTTGCCAATTTGGACTAATGTAGTTTTAAATATATTTTCAATTTAGAATAAGTTTATCTTTTATCATTGAAATTTAAAATTGATGCTTTTAATTTTAATAATTAAAAAAATATTTTAATCCCTATGTTCGAATTCGATCCACCTAATTAGTATCAAAATGAATATTTTGACCCAGAAACAAACTTGTACTAAGGTGTTTGATAATAAAGATACAAAATCAGAGTAAATTATTAGGTAAATAATTTGAAATTTTTTATGTTATTTGAGACAGATATATTAAAGCAGTCTTTTTAAAATCACATGAACTAAAAGATTAACCAAAATCAATTTAACCCAATTTTAAGAAATTAAAAACATATTTAAACTTACATTTTAGTAGTTTTGTTCTTATATTATTTATATTAATATTGGTTGGTTAATTTACAAACCTTTATTTTTCTGCATCATCATATATAACCTTTTTGCTCTGCCTTGCAGGCTAATTGCATTGTTTGATCAATTTTAAACCATAGTCTAATAACATTTTTTTTATAGTATCCTCATTTGTAGATGTAGTTTCCTAATTGTTGCTAAAGGATAGCGTGTTAATATTTTAATGATGTCTTTATTTCTTGTTAATGGTCTCTCTTTCTTGTCCATTGGTTTAAAATTATTAAGAAAATCTTGAGTAAAACTTGATTTTCTATTTTTACGAACATAATAATTTAAAATTCTTGTACTCTTTGTATATATTATTTATATTATATATATATTATTTATATTATATATATATATATATAAAATCTTGTTGATAAAAAAATCAACATAATAATTAATTATGTTAGGTATATAATTAATTATATAATTGATTATCTTAAATAATAACTAATTATGCTGATAAAAAATAATTTAATTAATTATGATAATAAATTTTTTATAAGTTTCACAAGTAATCAATTATTTTAAATAATAATTAATTATATTAAACAAATTTTAAATATTTATTAATAGTTAATGATATATTATACTAGTTTAAAATGTTTTTTAAGTTAAATAAATAAATAACATAAATAATATATCAGTAATCATAAAAAATTTCAAACTACTT
This sequence comes from Lablab purpureus, assembly GCA_030347555.1. NCBI lineage: Eukaryota > Viridiplantae > Streptophyta > Magnoliopsida > Fabales > Fabaceae > Lablab > Lablab purpureus. The sequence goes on from CM059260.1 coordinate 5,342,667, forward strand.
TAGAAAAAACTTTAAGTTTTTTCATTTAAATACCTTTCGATATTTTTGAAAAGAATTCAATTATTTTTATAGAAAAGAGTTTTTTTAGAGAATTATTCCTTACAATTTGTTGAAAAAGATTTGATCAATCAAAAGGTTGAACATGATGTAGGTTTTTTTTTATTGTAATTCAGTGTAGTGATTCTTCATATTATAAGATGTTTTATAGATAATTGAGTATTTCCATTACCTTGAAGTTCTCTTTAAAAAGTATTTCAAGAAGTATTGTTTAGTTTTTATTTTAGTTACGTAGAAATACTTATAATTGAATAATTTGATAATTTAGTGGAAAAATAAACTATAGTTGATTGGATTAAATTGGATATTGATTCATACAAAATTAAAATAATATAAAAATACGTGTCTCTCTTTCTTTTCATCATAATCATATTATCTTTAATTTTCTTATTTTATATAGTTATTGTTATTGCATTGTTTTACCATCTTCAACAACTGTGTTAAAAAGAAAGTTTTTAAAGATCAAGAAGTCTTTTCTTCAACCAATTCACTCCTTTTGGTTGTGATTTTAATTAGCTATACTTTCTTTTACACTAGTAATACATACTCATATAAGAAAGATAATGAATCATTTATTCTCATGATTGTCTGAGAAACTTGATATTTGAAAAAAAGTTAAAGGATTGTTAATTAGTCTGTAGAATAAGGTATCTATAAGAGTGTTGAATGATATAATTAAAGATGAGTTCCATCTAACTTTATTTCATTTGATTAAAATAGTTTGAAAGAGGTGAGTAATATATGTACTTTTTTATTTATATTTTAAAAGTAAAAAATATTTTATAACTTTAAAAGATATTATTTTTCGCGACGACTACATGTTTATATAACTTTTAAATATTTATATTGTAATATATATTTTAATTAAATAACGTAGTTTAATAAATTAGTTTAAATTTTAAATTAAAAAAATTGATGAAAAAGTGAACGACATAATAAATGTTTTGGTAAGGAGAGTAGAAAAGAAAAAAGTTTTTAATATATATATATATATATTAGTTTTTTAATCATTGTTTCTTAATTATAAAACATATATAAATAATAAATTAGAATTAAAAATATAATATATTAATGAATAAATTGGACTCATGAGTATAATATTAAAACTAACTACTTATCTTAATAAATAATAAATTTAATTAAGTTGAATTAAATTTTATTTAAACCGTCAAAATAGTTAATTTAAAATGTTTGAATTATGATACATTGATTTGAGTTAATAGATATAGATAAATATCTTAAACACACTTCATAAGACATAATATTGTATATTTTCTCATTCTCTCGTCATTTTTAGGTTTTAGGTTTAACTATGTATTCTATAACAGGTTTTATGTAGGTCCTTTAATATTCTCTATATATTGAGAAATTGGAAAACGACTACACTAATGTCATGAATCTTTCAAGTACATCAATGCAGTAGTGCAGTTGTGGTACCTGCAAAGTTTGGAAGTTATTTTCTACATCCAATAAAAATGATACACGCACATATAAATAATCGTATTTCAACATTTATTTTTTCTTTTCAATTTTTTTTTTACATTTGAAATGTGCATGTTAAAATATGGTGTTGTTAAATGGTTGCGGAAACATAATGTTCAAAAATGGTAAGGACCTTTGCATTGTTTATTTATTCATAGCAACTTTAGTCCTAACTAGTGCAAAACAGTATTTCAATTAAACATATAATACAATTTATATCTTAACAATTTAACATTATGTTTGTTAGATCAACACAACTCAACATTAGATATATAAAAAGTGACTTCTTTCATAACATCACTATTAAGTTTGGATAGAAAGATTAATATTTTTTATTGTCTAGCAATCTAATCATTTTAATATAAATTTTATTTGACAATTTTATATGATAAGATGATAAATAATGATACAGATACATCTTCATTTAATATATACTTTATCTTTTTTTATCTTTCTCTTTTTATCACATCATATATCCTATAAACTTATAATTTTTTTTTTAGGTGTGGTTCATGCGTAAAAGAAAATTTTAGATGTATATGGACCATTTTTCTAAATGATTTCTACATTTCTAATTAGTTAAGTATGGATAATCCTCACCCTCAACTTAATGTATGAAGTATCCACAAGATCTTCACCACATGATACATTTGTCTATTTGATTATGTTCATAATTAGAACTTGAATATTTCACCAAATTCTTTAATTTAATAATTATATTCACATCTAATAATACTTTTTTATGACTATTTTCACATATAAGTCATCATAATAATACTACTTTGGCTTTGGTAATTACTCATCTCATCACTCACAACATATATCTATTTATCGTTCACATTGAGTGATTTACAAAATTTTCACTTAATGATTCACAACATTCATACATAATATCTTTAAACATTCTTATTTAATCATATTCAGAAATCCAATCTAAAACACTTCAATTTCATCATAAAAAAGTCATTCAAGCGAGATATTTTTGCTTGAGTAAAAATCAATTCGAAGAAAGAGATATCTTTTTATATGATTTTTGTTCGAGCAACCAAATCGTCACTTAAGTAGTCATATTATCACTTGAGTAAAAATCATAAAAGGATAGAGATTTGTCTTGTCCTCTTTTTTGCATGATTTGAAAAAATGTAAAAAACATAAATTTTGCATAATCTTCAAGTTCATCCAACTATATGTAGTTATTTCTAACATGTTTTATAATTTCACTATAAACTATAAGTGTAATAAAATTCACAATTTCATCATCCAATTAAAATTTAGTATATCAACTCACAATATAATACAATTCATGTTTCAACATGCAATTTCAAACTCTGATAACCTAAAAAATCTCTAAGACATCAAAATCAATATTTGATATTAATGAAATATCACATTCTTTGCTCATAAAAATGTTAGAATCCAAAACATGCATAAGAAAATAAGAAAGACTAGATAGGAAGTTTATATAGCTAACACGAATGAGTGCTACTATCTTGACACCATCACCAAAAAAACTCTCACTTTGACATCTTAAGATATTAATATTTAAAAAATATTTTTTAATTTTTAATGTAAAATATTAATATATATTATCATATATAATAGAGTTGTTAAATGAGTGTTATTTTGTCTTATATAATGTCAAAATATCATTTTTGAAAATGAATTTACTCTAAAAGAAGTTATGATTGAGAATATTGATCTTACTCCACCAAAGTTTCATTGACATTATCTTATCCAGAAAAAGATGAGAATCAACTCTAGAAAATAGGAAAGTAAGAGAGAATGAAAAGAAAAAATATTTAGAGAGATAATAACTTTTGTAAATGAATAACTAAATAATTAAGATTATAATTTATATACTCAATATAACTTAAAATTTTAACATTATTTATATTTGAAATAATCTTTACTAAATAGAAAAATAATATAATAATAAAGATAGAAAAATGATAAGCAAATTAAAGTTGTTGAGGGGTTGTATATGAAAAGTGGGTTGTTAAAATATTATTACCCTTTAGCCATTTAATTATTGATCAATAAAAAGTAAAATAATATGACAACTTAACCAATTAGTTATTGAATCAAAATGTGAAATAATATAACAATGTGACTTGTTGCATACTCCACATATAGTTCCAAAATAACACCACTATTTTAATTTCTTACTGTTTGAGGGACCACATGTTACTTAAGTAGTGAAAGTTCTAGAGAATTGTTTTGGTATCTCTCTCACTTAAACTTCAAACCATAACTTGATCAATATACATTGTTATTTGAATAATCATGCTAGCACTAGAGTAACATTAAACAACATTGAATAGTGCACACAATGATTACTCACCGTTTAAACGTACTTGAGATAACAACTTAACTTAACCATGATAATATATGTCAAAATCACCTATTAAAAGTTACATAGTACATTATAATTTTTTTCACTACACCACTCTTAAATGTGTTTTTAACCATAAAAAATAATTCAATATAAATATATTTCAATTAAATCAATCTTCAAAATAACTTACATCTATCATAAACTCATTTCTAATTATACTATACCTCCATACTACTTATTTCATTATATTGTCACATTTCGATACATTGAAATCAAAACTACTTGAAATAGAGCAAGATAGATTGTCTTAGTAGTAGAAGAACTTTAGAATATCACATAGATTCAAATGAGTTAATAAAATTTTTAGAGTTTCAACCCTACACAATCAACCAATATGTGTCAACGAATATAAGAAACTAAGAAAAATTATAGTATGAAACAAGGAATATAAAAAACAACTGAGAAATGACAAAGTTAACTATGATTAACATGGAAAAACCATCAAATGATAAAATAAAAATTTAGTCCAAGATCATTTCTAAAATATAGGATTCCGATAATGAACAGTTTTTGTCTTAAATAAAATTTGACTATTGTAAGCTTTAAATTATAAAAATATTTTCAAAACAATGTTAACTAAGAAAACAATAATTAGCTGATAAAATATATTGATATAAGAAATATTTTCAAACAATAATATTTGGAATATGAATCAACTTCATTATAAAAAAATTCTATTAATATTATTTAAAACATTTATGTCAAACGGAAGATGTATTAATTTTGATTAAGATGATGATATTTTTATAATTTGTTTTTTATAATTTTGTTTTTTATTTAATTTATATATAATTTAAATCATATTTAATTATATAAATACTTTTAAAAAATTTAATTAATTAATGTATTTAATAGAATAAATTAAAATAATTATTACTTTTTTATTAAATTACTAGATTATAATTAATAATTTAAATTTAATATGTAAATATTAATAAATTAAATTATAATATTATAAAATATTTATATCTTTTAAGTAATAAAATTAAAAATGATATTTTTTTAATTTTAAATTAAAAAATAAAAAAAAAATTAGTTTGTCCCATTCCACATTTGGTCTAGCAATTTGGCGAAAATAGGCTAGCAGGCATAAAATGCTAACCATTTGTATGAACTAAAGTGGGAATGGATTTGCTTCATCTCACACAACTCACATTAATTATTTTAATCTTTTATTTCTGTAAAAATCTAAATTTTATTTCACAACACTTTATTGCATATTTTTTATAATATATTTTCTTATTTAATGTAATAAACAGTGAATTAGTAGTAAGTTTTTTTAATTATTATACTTACAATAATTTTTTATTTTTATAAAATATTTAAATTTAAAATTAAAAAATTATAAGAATCTTTCTAAATTTTTAAGTTAAGAATCTATCCACAAATTCATAATTATAAATTCTATTTTTAAAGAACTAAATATGGAACGAATTGACCAACATTATCATTTTTAAAATTAAGTAAAAAAATAATAAGAAAATAATATATATAGTTGTATAAAATATTTGAAAAAAAAATAAAATTCTTGTTTTTTCTAAATAAAAATTTAAAATTGTAATTTAAATAATCAAATTATTCTCATAAATTTTTAAAATTATAATTTATTTTTAAATTAATTTTCCAAACAACATTTTTAAAATTATTTCAATTTTTTTAACAAAATAAACTATAATCAAATTTTGTTACTTCACACTATTAAATAATATCATCAACACTACACGAACTCAATAACTTTTCAATAATTTATAAATGCAGATAAGAAAAAGTATGTATATTGAACAAATATCTTTAAGGACTTATTCACAATATTGCACAAATCTCTCAGGTGCAACAGAAACATTTGAGATGGTGTATCAAGAATGAGAAAATAGCATGATGTAAAAAGCATAGAACTCTTTATACACACTTCCCATAATCCCCATGGGTCACGGAAATGAAGGTATAGGTCACGGAAGCAATTAAAGAAAGTTGTCAAGACACGGAAGCCAAGAAAAGGCTCCAATTTTCACCAGGCTACAAAATAGAAAACCAGAATAAGACTTCCAACATTTATATTAACCAAAGCTATAAATAAATTAAGGAAATGAACCAAGTGATAAGAAAGACTTGAACTTTCTTATCGCATTCGTAATAAGAGAAATCGGCATGAGAATAAATTAAAACATCCACCAAAAACTTACAAAGAGTCCAAATGTGACTCACAATTTCATGCACGCAAAATTCATTTTCTTCGCTACTCACTTTGAAGACGTAAAGAATGTATTGGGATATAAATCCTTTGCAGAAGTGAAAACTAAGGGTTTCTATAAACACTAAGCAATATGGAACTATTATATTTTGCCATTCTCACAAATTTCACAACATAACTCACATTGATGAGGAACTAGAGGTATTACTCCACTGTTTCCAACTAACCAAGACCCGTTACCCCTCTCACCGTAGACTCAACAGGTGAAGCCACACTAAAAACTCATGCACTTCTTAAATATTCAATCGTAATCTTTATGTGAAATCTTGATTGCATGAGGTCATGGCGAAATAATCCCCAGAGGTGGTTCAAAAGAAATAAGCTATCTACCAGAGAAGTAACACCTCACTCATACGTCCTCGGTTTAATTTACTTCTATAATTACAGAAATAACTGTAGGGAGTGTTATTAACTTAGATCCTGGAGTTGATACTGCTACACAACATGTTCGAAAGAGTGTAATTGGCCTTGTGAAAGAGCCAAAGGATGTTTACACCAGAGTGAAAGCTTCAGAAGAAGAAAAAGTAGAATGCAACAAGTTATTCATGTATATCATCTTTACTAACATAATTTCTACCAGTATAAGGTAGAACGTAGAAGCAATATTAATGTATAAATTACAATCTAGAGGCATAAACAAAATATACATATGGTTTCAAATTATGCATTTTCAGCAGCAGGATCAAGTTGATACAGTGCAGATTCTGAAACACGTTTCTTGTACTTGGCAATAAAAGCTTCAGCTTTCATATCAATATTGGGTTCAGCAACACCCCAGTTACCTTTGTCATAATCACTAGGCCACACCCTGCGGCTGGAATCAGGGGCATCATAGTACCCTCCTCTGGGCTTCCTGGATGAGAAGATGTTGAAAATAGAGAAGAAACTGGAAGAAGACTTCTTCTGCCTATTACCTGCCATGATTGTGGTGTTTGTTTTGGCCAACAGTGACTGCAATAATCACTGTGAAGACAATGAACTTTGGAGAGGATTGATTGTCTTGGTTATGAATGTAAAGGTAGCACAAGTCATTTATAGTAGAGTGAGGCTTCAAACGCATGAGTGGTGAATAGTGAAAGAATCTGATAAAGAAGAGGTAAGACCAGCACAAAGGGTTCAAATGGGTGCTGATTTGGCAAGGTAATGAACGACACTTTGTTTTGTAACATCTTTGTCGAGGCACATTTGCTCTGCTCCGCTACTTTCGTACTTGACTCAAACAAGCTCTGTGAGAGAATTCCATCAATAACGCACAATTGTTGGCTCTGCTTTTGTACTTTGTTTTGTTATGAAGATTCACCTTATTATTGGCACTTTTTCACTACTAATCTAAGCACCTAACTTAGTGCTCCTTGTACTTCCAATAATCTACCTACTTGCATGCATCTGTTTACTCTCGCATGAAAATGGTTCACACACACGATCGAGAGTGCATGAGAGTAGGTGACACCATGATCATTGTTGTTAATTTGTTTAGTTTGGTTTATGGATGCTGCACATTTTGTAGACTAATCCGCTTACTCACACGAAAGAAACATTCTTTTAAAAAGATTTAGCTTTTTTTAAGAACTAAAAACATTTTAAATCAGCCCATAAAACAAATATATATATATATATATATGTATATATATTAAACTGGATATTCATACAAATTAACTTCTTTGAAATAACTACTAAAATTAAATTATTTGAACATTAGGTTATACGTAAATCCGTTGTAATTACAATAATTTTTTGTTTAATAAACTTGTTAAAAATTATTTTAAGATAATTAGTTGAGTTTGGATGCAATAAAAATTATTTTTCAAAAAATAGTTTTATGTAACTGGAAGGAAAAAAGTTGTTGATAAATATTCATACCTTATGCTGATAAAAAAAATATTCATACCTTACAAATAAATGTCTTAAAACTAGTCTCTAATAACGAATTAACCTTTTCTTCCTGGTAAATATTTAATTTTGTTTTTATTCTGAAAAGTGGCTTAGATAGAATTTTGCATAATGAAATAATCAATTTGTCTTCCTAATAAATATTTAATTTTTTTATTCTCAGAAACGGTTTAGATAGAATTTTGCATGATGAAATAAAGTGATTTAAGACCAAAAAAAATATTAAGATGAAAAGGGTTAAAAAAAGTACTAGGGATAAAAATAAAATCTGATAGTTTAGCAAGATTAAAATATATTTAAATCAAAATATTTTTACTTCAGTTATATCTCAAACAAGTTAATTTTTTTTAAAAAATTGTTTTGTGAGAAAAAAGAAACAAAAATTCTAAACAAGATCGTGTTTTAGTTGAGTATACGCATGTAGGTAGAGAACATCCTGTTAATTATTAGTTTTTAACGACGATTCTTGACTACTCTTTCTTGGTGAGTGACATAATTGTTCTGTTTTTAATTATATTTTTTTTTTTTAAATTATAGTACCTTTTTCTATAAAATTATACTTAATGATGTAGATACTAAATATTATCATAAATTCATAAAAAACTTGTAGATTATGAAATTGATTGTTTGACCTTTGTAAGGTTGCGTGTTTAAAAAAATGTATAGTTTAACTCTATTTTGTTTATTTTAATAAATTATCGATATACATTAATATTTTGGAAGATATGAATACTTTATACTGATGCATATGTGAACCTTAATTTTAGTAAGTTTACTTGTGATGAAAATCTTGTGACATATATTATCATTTTTTTTAATATCATTAACATTAATATAACGTAATGAATCATATTAAATAAATTTAATTAAAATTAAAATTTGATTAAGAAAAATAATTTAAACAAAATATTGTAAATTCACAAAAAATATATTAAGAAAAAAAACTTATTTTACCCATATTTTATACGTGAAATGAGATGTCATCAACTTGTTCATATATGGTTTACAGATAATATGTCTCAGAAAAATAAATAAATTGGGAATCCTGATGCAGTGATATTTGATTTCGTCCTCAATTTACTTTAGTTATGAACGGTTATCCTTTCTCAAATGAGTTTATTTCAAAGTATTGAAATTGTTTATTACAGTCACTTTTTTCTATTATTAAAAAAAGGAATAAGAATAACTCGGATATCACATTCCAGTATTTGGTTCTCGATCTCGATTAAGAAATTTTATTATATTTTTGGTACATTACACTGATATAGAATGAAATTCAAAATATAACAATGTCAAATCAAGTTATAAAAAATTATTATTATAATTACAAATGATAAAGGAATTTAAGGGAAAAGTATGATTAAATATGTGGAAAGATTAAACAAAAATAAGAATAGTATGAAAGAAAAATTATACAGAAGAAGAATCCTTGATATTTCTAACCAACACATCTGAATACCCATAGAACAATATTAAATTTAAACATTTAAGGATACAACCGTTGAAGTAGGAATTGTACTTATGTTTGATTGTTTTAATTCCTCGATATCTTAAAAATTATATAAACATATATAAAAGGATAATTGTGTATAATTAAATAAATAATTATTAAATATAACAGGAAAAGTAAAATAATTAAGATTGAATGTAAAAATACATTAACGTGTATAAAAGGTAAGAAATTATAATGAAATAGTTAAGATCTTTATCCTTTTTAAATAATTAGATTACTTACTTAATTTACATGTATTATAATGATAAAAAATAAGAAATGAATTATTTTTAAATCATAAATACATTAAATATATAATAATTTTTTGAATGGTTTGAATGGGCACAATTTTGTAAAATAGTCTATATATAAATCCATATTGTTATAGAAAATTAAACAAAATACTTATTGTGTCAAAAATCTTGTAAGAAACTTGTGTCAAAAATATTAAAAGAGTTCTGTAAAAATATATAGAAATAATTGGTAAAGTTGCTTTATGGAAAATTATTCCTCCTCCCCCACAAATACGAGCGTTGGGTTTGTAAGACTTGGTTAAAATATATTAAGAGATATAATTTTAAAAAATGAAGAATGAAAAAATCTTTTGAAAAAAATCTATAAATAAGTTATAATTAATTTATTCTTTATTTCAACCTAAATTTTACCTCTCTAAATATAACTTTTCTCTCAACTCTCTCTTTAAAGTTGACAAGTCATATGTTTCAAAAACAAATAATATATCCTAACGACATAATCGTGGATAAATTAAAATAGTTTCATCATAATCCTAATTATTAAGTTGTATTTTTTCTACAATAAAATTTTATCTGTTTTTCTTTTTCTTGAGTTATGGTGATTTTATTAAGAGAATTTGTTGATTATGTAAGGTTGAAATTCTAAAAATTTTATTAACTCATTTGAATGCGTGTGGTATTATAGAGTTCTTCTACTAGTAAGGTAATCTACCTTACTCTATTTAAAGTAGTTTTGATTTCAATGTATTAAAATGTAATAATATAATGAATTAAGTAGTATGGAGGTATAGTATAATTAGAAATGAGTTTATGATAGATATAAGTTATTTTGAAGATTGATTTAATTGGAATATATCTATATTGAATTATTTTTTATGGTTAAAAACACATTTAAGAGTGGTGTAGTGAAAAAAATTATAATGTACTATGTAACTTTTAATACGTGATTTTGATATATATTATCATCATTAAGTTGTCATATAAAAAACGTTTAAAGGGTGAGTAATTATTGTGTGCACTATTTAGTGTTGTTTAATGTTGCTCTAACGCTAGCATGATTATTCAAATAACAATGCATATTGATCAAGTTATGGTTTGAAGTTTAAGTGAGAGAGATACCAAAACAATTCTCTAGGACTTTCACTACTTAAGCAACATGTGATCACTTAAACAGTAAGTAAGAAATTAAAATAGTGGTGTTATTCTATAACTATATGTGAAATATGTAGCAAGTCACGTTATATTATTTCAGTTTTTGATTCAATAACTAATTGGTTAAGCTGTCATATTATTTTACTTTTTGTCTTATACAGTGTCAAAATATCATTTTTGAAAATGAATTTACTCTAAAAGAAGTTATGATTGGACATATTGATCATCATTCCACCAAGGTCTCATTGACATTATCTTATCCAAAAAAAGATGAAAATCAACACTAGAAAATTAGGAAAAAGTAAAAGAGAATGAAAAGAGAAATTGTTTAGAAAGATAATGACTTTTGTAAATAAATAACTAAATAATTAAGATTATAATTTATATACTCAATATAACTTAAAATTTTAACATTATTTATATTTGAAATCATCTTTACTAAATAGAAAAATAATATAATAATGAAGATAGAAAAATGATAAGCAAATTAAAATTGTTAAGTGGTTGTATATAAAAAGTGAGTTGTTAAAGTATTATTACCCTTTCTGTTACCCATGAGAATTATAGGAAGGAAAAATTTAGATGGACCATTGATCCTCTAGACACCTTAGCCTAATTTTTTTATTTTTTTTAAAAGTATTTTGTTGTGATTTATGTGAGAGAAAGTTTGGTCTTGTATGGGTGGAGATAACTTTTTTAATGTCCATGGATTAGTGTTTTTATAAGAATGTGTGTAGGCTTCCACTGTGGGACAGAAATAAGTTATTTTATATATTTTTTAATCAATAATTTTTTTTATGTAATTAAAGTAGACACGTATTTTATTTAAATATAATTTTTCTCATTTTATTTACTTATATTTAATGTTACTAAACTGATCTGTAATTTTTTTTATTTTACTCTATCTCAAACATAATAACTTAACATTACTAATTTCTAACTTTTTCATCAAAAACTTGAAATTAAAATGTATGTCATATTCATTTATTAATATTATTTTTTTTATTGTGGTACATTTTTTATTAAAATCATAAAACTGACTTTAATATCAAATTAAGATAAAAATTTAATAAATTTATTTGATATTTGTAAATATTATGATGTAGCTTTTAAAATAATGACAATAAATTAAAAAAATAATTTTTTAAAGTAACAATTCTTGAAACTCTTTTATCTTATAACAATATATATTAATAATTAAATAACTTTTCATATTAATAACCAATACTTAAATTTTAATGGTGGGTGATTAAATTTTAATTATCACATATTAATAATTGACATATAAATTTTATAGGCGAGTTATTAATTTTTAATTTTTATAATTGATATTTAGTCTTAATTGTGAGTGAATCATTTTTAATTTTAATTAAAATAATATTAATAGGAGAAAATATTTAAATTTAAAGAATTAAAGAGGTATGAAATATAATAAAAAATAAATTAAAAAAATTTAAAGAATTTAAAGAATTATTTTTTTTCTAATTTATTGTTATATTATTTTAAAAATTACATAATAACATTTACCATCAAGTAATTTTATTAAATTTTTATATTAATTTGATTTTAAAGTCAAACTTATCTTTTTAGTGTATAAAAGATTTATCAGTTTGAAATATAAATAATATGGAGAAATGATAAGATTAAGAATCAATCTATCATATCTTTTTAATTTTAAGTTTTTTTTTTTTTTTTAAAAAAAGATATTAAAGAAGTTTGAAAGGCAGAAAAAATTAAATGTTAGTCATATAATACTAAATGAAAGTGGGTAAAATAGAAAAAATATATATAAATAAAATGTGGACATGTTTTTTTTAATTATATATAAAAAAATTATTAATAAGACAAAGAGAAATAAGAATGTAAAAGAGATAATTTCTATCCTATAATCCCTATATATAGATACTCTTATTCTCCTTCAAATCACACCTTCATACACACTCTCTTCTTCTTCTATCATATCATGAGTTCTATTCTTTTTAGAGCATGCTATTTTGTGATTTTTGGTATCTGAAATGTTTTTGTTGCACCTGAGAGACTTGTGCAACATATTGTGAATAAGTCCTAAAAGATATTTGTAAAAAAAAATCACCTTCACCTTCTTATCCACAGTAAGCTTTTATAAATTATTGATTATTGAGAAGTTATTGTATTTGTGTAGTGTTGGTCATACTATTTAATAGTGTGAAGGTAACAAGACTTATTATAGTTTATTTTATTAAAAAAAATTGAAATATTTTTAAAAATGTTGTTTGGAAAATTAATTTGAAAAGAAATTATAATTTTAAAAATTTATGAGAATAATTTGATTGTTTAAATTACAATTTTAAATTTTTATTTAAAAAAAGTGAGAATTAATTTTTTTCAAATATTTTATATAACTATATCTATTATTTTCTTATTATCTTTTTACTTAATTTTAGAAATAATAATGTTGGTCAATTCATCTCATATTTAACTCTTTAAAAATAGAATGAGATACATTGGTTTGACATCAAACTTGTGGATTAATAAATTTGTTGAGTCTATAATTATAAATTTGTGAATAGATTCTTAACTTAAAAAATTAGAAAGTTTCTTATAATTTTTTAATTTTAAATTTAAATATTTTATAGAAATAAAAACTTACTATAAGTGTAATAATTAAAAAAACTTACTACTGATTTACTATTTACTACATTAAATAAGAAAATATATTATAAAAAATATGCAATAAAGTGTTGTGAAATAAAATCTAGATTTTTATAGAAATAAAAGATTAAAATAATTAATGTGAGTTGTTAGATGAAGTAAATTCATTCCCACTTTAGTTCATACAAACTACAAATTATAATATACAAACTTATGTCAAAAGAAGAGCTCAAGTGCCCAACCTAGTCCCGGGCATAGAAAAGCCGCGCTGGTTAACATTTAATGCCTGCTAGCCTATTTTTGACTCCCGCCAAATTGTTAGGGACAAACTAATTTTTTTATTATTTTTTTAACTTAAAATTAAAAAATAAAAACATTATTTTTTAATTTTATTATTTAAAAGATATAAATATTTAATAATATTATAACTTAATTTACTAATGTTTACAGATTAAATTTTAATTATTAATTATAGTCTAATAATTTAATAAAAGAATAATAATTATTTTAATTTATTTAATTAGATACATTAATTAATCAATTAAAAATTTTAAAAATATTTGTATAATTAAATGTGATTTTAAATTATATATAAATTAAATAAAAAAAATAAAAAAAATATCATCATCTTAATCAAAATTAATACATCTTTCTTTTGACATAAATGCTTTAAATAATATTAGTAGGATTTTTTTATAATGAAGTTGATTCATATTCCAAAAATTATTGTTTGAAAATATTTCTTATATCAATGTATTTTATAAGTTAATTGTTGTTTTCTTAGTTAAGATTGTTTTAAAAATATTTTTATAATTTAAAACTTACTGTAGTTAAATTTTATTTAAGACAAAAACTGTCCATCATCGGAATCCTATATTTTAGGAATGATCTTAGACTAAATTTTTATTCTATGTCTTTTCATGTTAATTATAATTAATTTTGTAATTTTTCTGTTGTTTTTTATATTCCTTACTTCATGCTATGATTTTTCTTAGGTTTTTATATTTGTTGACACATATTGTGTGTATATCTGAAAAAAAAATCATGAAAATATAGTAAAGACAATAGTATGAAGTGATGAAATAAAAGAAACTGAAAAAAAAAACTAGTTAATATATAAAATACTAGTTTTTGGTATATCAGTCTGTCTCCCTGTTATAGCCTATTTCAGGAAAGTGATTAAATTAAAAAAAGGTATGTGGGAAAACATTTATATACTTAGTTTTTTTAATTTTGTAACTATACCTATTAAAGTGTTCATGACATTTTTATTTATATATTTTTTTCATAAAAAACTGACTTTTTTTTAATTATTCTAATACTTTTTTTACTTTGTGGTTTTATACTTCTTATCTAACTTTGAAATTATATCACTCACCATTTTGGTATTCCTTTTGAAAGTAATAGTTATTCAAATAAAGGAAGTAGAAATGGTCGGAAAAAATAAAGAAAAAAAATAGTAATTGAACTTTGTAAGTTTTTTATTTTTATGTTCATTAGTAACAATATATTTATAATATGTTTACTAAGTCGTCTTCAAAAGTATTTTTGTAGATATGTAACAAAAGAAAAAATACATTTTAAAGTGGCTTTGAATAATTTAAATATAGAAACAACCTTAAAAATCATAGTGTGAACATGACTCACATGCTTCGGGTATGCACTAATGAGTTTTTTCTTTTAGCCAAATATTTGAAACATAATTTTATTATTACAATTTATTTTCTCTATTTGCTAACTTCTATTTTTCTGTAAATTTATAAAAAAACTTTTTTTAAAACTTTTTATAATAAGAAAATTTTTATGAAATATAAAAAATTTCATATCTCAAATATATGAATATTCAAAGTTTTATTAGCTCTTATTTTAATTGAGAGGCATGTTGAAACACGAAGACTTACCATACACAAAATTATTTTTAAAATATTCTTTTAGTCACACATCAATCATAAACAAATTCTTATTTATTTATTTATTTATTTATATATATATATAGTAAGTTTACATTTTTTTCAGTAAATTTTTTTGCTACCTAGCTTTTAAATATCTGGCTCCCACAAAACAGGTAGGTTTTATTCAAGGATTTGTTGGACTATTTGTAACTCATCACTACTATCAATTCCTAAAACTCAATTTTTTTATTTTAATTGGTTATGCAATAGATACTATAAAATTAATATATTTTTATAGGTATGATCTTACTAATATAATTTGCAAGTATAAAATTTAACAAAAATTAAAACTTATTTAAAATTATTTTACATAAACAATTTTTTTATAATGCAAATTTATTTAGACACAAATTTAAATGACTTAATATGAGATTTTTTTTTAGCTAGTAACTATAATATGTATATAACATATCTAAAAATTAGGTGTTAACTTATTAGAGAAGTATCGATCGCAAATTATATTCAGCTATATAAAATAGGTAGGATTTGGACTTAAACAATTATAATTTCACTAAAATATTTTTTATTTAAGATATAAAATATATATATTCTGTAATATATGTTTTTATGAAGTATTAGCAAAATTATTAACAAATAAAATATAATGCTATTATTTGGCCAATTGTTATGACGATTGTTAACCTATGTTTGATTTTGCTGGACTTGTCGTAAAAAATCCTAGTAGATTTATAGGTAAGTGAGTGACTGGTGAAAGTAAAATTTATTGAATGTCCATAAAATCCACTAAAATATAGCCTTGTTATTAATATATATGTTGAAATTAAATGATGCATTAGGGTATGAACAAAACCTCATCCTAACAACGCAATCTTCTCTCAAACCTTTTGGTATATCAACCATCCTACAACCTTAAAAGTTCCATATTTTGCATGTTCTTTAAAATTGTAATAAATTAATTAAGGTAGACAATTTATGGCACAAGAATTTTAATTGTTTTCTAATTTAATACAACAATGCAGTAATTGTAAATTCAAAAAAGATAACGACTAGATAAGTTTCTGTTTGGAACCTGTGATAGTGGTATCAAGTGTCCAAACAAAGATTTCCAGAATTTCAAATGAAAGGTAGAATGACTCATTATAAAACCCAGCCAGTTAGCACAGGAAAAATAATACATAAACTTTTATGATTTCTTAGTAGTTTGTCCAACTAGGAAGAAATTGAAACTTGCCTTTATCTCTGATGACATGACAAGGAAAACCACATACAAGAGAAGGAAGAAGGGTCTGATTAAGAAGGTGTGAACTGGCCACTCTCTGCGGGATCTCAGCTTGTGCTATAATTTCTATTCCTTTTGATTCTGAGACAGAAGTCTGGCCACCAAATCCAGAAAGAGTCAACAAGGTGATAGAGAGGTTTAGGAATGCACCTATACTAAACAAAAGCAGAAACGTGAACTACGAAAGCTTCATGATGCAAAGGATCGTCAAAGCCCAAAATGAATTGAAGATGCAATGTGAAGAGAACTATGAGAAAGAGATGACCTTGTCCATGTTTCAGTTTATGCAAGGTCAAAACCTGCCAAATACCGTTAAAGAAATCAATGAAATGGACAAGCTGATTCAGAAGAATATAAAAGAGATTGAAAACAAGTTGGCTGCACTCAACTGTGAGTCTGTTTAATTTTTAGAGGCATAAACTCTATTTTTATGTTGTGAAATTGTGAGCTTGTATTCAGATATATGACTTTGTCTTTCAGAACATTTAAATAAAATTCACTGAAAGTTCTATCATTTTATGACCAAGAGATTCAGTAGCACCTTAAAGCAACAAGAATCTACTACAAGTATAATACCAATTCCAGTTTCATAAAAATTGCAATCGAGTTAAAATTGCGATTCCACTTTCCTTGATCACACAACAATTATTTACATGGTTTTAATTGCAATTAGACATATAAACTATCATAAGTAATAATCAATTTAGTCTTAAAGCATTACAACATGATGTTTGTGAAAAAAGTTTTGCACTGACATGCAAATTAAATTTAAAATTTTAAAAATAATTCATACTCTTGAAAGTGAAATAGTTAGAATTTATTAATTATAATTTGATCAGTCAAATAGTAACTAATAAAAATATAAAATAAGCATCATTCTAAGAATATAAATTTCGTGAAAAATTTTTTGAAAATATTTTATGAAATTTTACAAAATTTAAAAAGAATTTACAGAAAAATTATAAAAGGATAATAAATTAGCTTATAATGTAAAATTCTTTTTGAATAATTTAGAGTCAGTTTAATTAATTATAAGTTTAATTAATTATAAGTTGATGCTAATTTTTTTTATATAAAAAATATGAATAAGTGTAGGAGTAGTTTTGGTTTAGTATAATTTATTTAATATTAAATACTAATGGAGTCCGTTAAACTAACTTTAAACTGAAATTAATTATTTTCAAATTTTTTAATAAGTAAAATTATACTTGTATTAATTTTATCTGTATTTTACATGTGTATCTTCATAAAATTAAATATTAAATTATATATTATTTTTAATTAAAATTTTATATTTTATTAATTAAAAGAAAAAAGTATTATATATCTCAAGTCTAATTTTATTTATATAAATATGTATAATAAATAGTAAAATATTTTTAATTTAAAGATAATGAAGTTATAACATATATGTTATACTATTGATCTTAATAATGTATTATGGGTTAATACTTTTAAAAGTTGCCATTATTTCATAATAGACTATTATTTCATGGTGGATAATACCAAAATCATGTAAATATTTATCCTAGTGTGAAGAGCATATACTTGACTCCAGTTGAATGACCCTACGACGATGTGATCTTGGAACTATTAGTATATTCAAAATACTCAAGTAGTTCGGGGTAGCATACAAATATATAAATATTCAATTACAAACATCGTCATAAATTTGCGACCATACAATTAGGAACTTAGGATATACAACCTTTTTTTTTTTTTCAAAGTAGAGTGCGAGAATGAGTGAATGGGTTAAATTTTAGTCATTATTATAAGTAGAATTACATAGTCTTTCTATGTTCGGTTTCATCTTTTGTTGAGCCTCTTATGCTTTTCATGTTTTCCTGCTTCGAAAAAGGATTTTACATTATTAGAAGTGGTCAAGAAGTTGTGAATGTATTATAGAACTTCTAAATGAAAGAAAACAGAAGTTGACTTTTAAAACTAAAAAACTCTTCCATCACCATGAACATCTTAGTTCTCCAAATATGAAAATAGTAGCACCATTCAGAATTTGGGTGGTCATTCAAGATATAGATATTAAGGTGTTGATAAAGACAAAGAAAAGATACACTTATAAAATAATATAATATATGATGCTTAACCTACTAAGAACTTAAAATAAAATATCTTTTATATATATATAAGTATTGAGTAAATAATTAAGTAGATACTTCTAAATATTTTTTAAAAATAAAGTTGTCACAAAACTTCAAATTCTGAAATGAATAATTCCTTACCTATTCTATACTTCACTCTAAAAATATTATCTTCACAATTTAAGATTCACCTATTATTATCTCTCCTTGTTATAGAATTCTCCTTATAAATCAAAACATCATACTACTTTAACTTAAAAGAATTTTTTTATGATTCATCCTAAAATTTTATGTATTGTCCCTTTACCTCATCTAATGGAGCAATTTCCATTTTATTGATTTTAGTATCATTCTTTTCAAGTTTTTTAGTTGTGTTAAATGACTCTTGTCCAATTTTTAAAATTGTGTAAAAGGAGTTATTTAGGGATTACTTATAGATGATCAATTTCTCTTAGTAATGAAGAAACTAAAGAATTGAGTGGTAATTGTAACTAATTTATCTTAAAAGAAAAAAAAAAGTGCACCTCAGATGAGACCATATGAAAAAAAAACTAAATCAGAAATTACAACATAGGTTAAAATTTTTAATTATTGATTTTCTAAATCGTTATTTTAATTATTATCATTAATTGTCTACTCAAATCTCTATCTTCTTTATTTGGAAAAAAATATTTAACCTCCTAAACTTTACTTCTTTTACAAAATAAACACTCATATTTTAATTTTATTTTAATTCATCTTAAACTCTACTCCATCTGCAATAGACACCTTAATTTTTTTTTCAATTGATAATTAAACTTTTTTAAAAAATAAACATCTAGAGCTTTATTTTTTTGGGGGGAAAGAAATAAGTTTTAAATTTTATAACACCTCTTCATTTAATTTAGTTTGGATATTGATAGTTTAAATTTGGATGAGGAATTTTAATTTTTGTAGAAAATTTAACATTGAATTTAAATTTTTTTAAATTGATTAATTTTTCAAATGTTTTGTTTTTATAAGGAAATTCAAAATATTAGAATTTTAATTTTCTTTTTTGAATAAAAATGATTTTAATTACCACTAAATATAAAAGAAATATTAAACACACAAGTTACTACCTTAACCTTGCAAACATCAATGAAAAATAAGCATTAGAGACTTTAATTGATAAAATCTAGTTTACACATCCACCGAAAATAATTTATCAACATTGATAAAACTGTGACAAATGTATATAAAAAATAGTTCTAACTTACATTAACAGATAAACAATTCCCACAATGCAAACATGAAATTAACTTGTCAATGTCAACTCAATTTGTTAAAAGAATAATCTTATTGATGTCTATTAAAAAATTCAAGTTAATATTGACAAAAATATTATCCTACAGAATAACGTGGATCTATGTTTTTATCAACATTGGTAAAGAAACAACATCAGTTACCTTAATTTTTTATATTTTTTCTATATTTAATAAATAAATATATTTAATAAGTTTTAAAACCTAAATATCCTTCTATCATCACTCATTTTAAAAATATTCCAACTAACCTGAGCTAAAAGTAACACTAACTGTATTGGCAAATAAAAATATAACTTCGATGACTACAACTAAAAAATAATTATAATCAATTTTCATTAAAAAAATATTTGTCAACACTGGTAAACAATGATTTCGAGTGACAATGTCTGGACCTCAGTTGATCTAACAACACCATGACCAAAGTCAAGACAACAATATTTATACCAACAACAAATCAAACAAAGAATACGAAGACAAACATGATTATAAGAGAAAAGAAAGTATAAAAAAAATCAAATTCCTATATAAAAGTTGAAATATGTTCTAATTATTACAAATGCTTAAATAATGTAATATAAACCACTTTAATTTCAGTATGTTTATTAGTTTTACTATTTACATTTCCATTCAGTTATACATATAATATCAAACATATTGTTTTTTATAATAAAATGAGAAAGAAAAAGAAAAATTTAAGAGACTTTAACAACAATGATTAATATTAGGAATCCAATTTAAGAGAAAAATTTATTAGATACTTAAAAGAAAAATTAATAATATATTATAACTTATTAAAAATATTTTAAGCAAACTTTTTTATGAATTTCTAAAATTTTACTTTTTTAAAAAAAAAACATTTAAAAATTTTATAAAAAATAATTTCCTCCAAAAATTTGATGACATAAAATAAAGCTTTAAGTACTAAACTAGCGGAGCACAACAAATGTGCCTTGACAAAGATGTTACAAAACAAAGTGTGGTTTGTTACCTTGCCAAATCAGCACCATTTGAACCCTTTATGTTGGTCTTACCTCTTCTTTATCAGATTCTTTCACTATTCACCACTCATGCGTTTGAAGCCTCACTCTACTATAAATGACTTGTGCTACCTTTACATTCATAACCAAGACAATCAATCCTCTCCAAAGTTCATTGTCTTCACAGTGATTATTGCAGTCACTGTTGGCCAAAACAACAC
Source organism: Lablab purpureus (assembly GCA_030347555.1). Taxonomy (NCBI): domain Eukaryota; kingdom Viridiplantae; phylum Streptophyta; class Magnoliopsida; order Fabales; family Fabaceae; genus Lablab; species Lablab purpureus. The sequence continues at coordinate 5,364,046 of CM059260.1, forward strand.
CACAATCATGGCAGGTAATAGGCAGAAGAAGTCTTCTTCCAGTTTCTTCTCTATTTTCAACATCTTCTCATCCAGGAAATCCAGAGGAGGGTACTATGATGCCCCTGATTCCAGCCGCAGGGTGTGGCCTAGTGATTATGACAAAGGTAACTGGGGTGTTGCTGAGCCCAATATTGATATGAAAGCTGAAGCTTTCATTGCTAAGTACAAGAAACGTGTTTCAGAATCTGCACTCTATCAACTTGATCCTGCTGCTGAAAATGCAAATTAATATCAGCTATATGTATATATGTTTATTTCTCTTGGTTGTGAACTTGTGATTTATCCATTAATGTTGCTTCTACCTTGTACCGGTAGAAATTATGTTAATAAATAATGATAGCATATGAACAACTCATTGTACACAACAACTTGTCTAGTTGTTCATATCAGGTGCTTTGTATTCTTCCTTCTTAATGTAAAATACTGTGGTTTAGAGATAGCATTTGGCTCTTCACCATGTGTTACGGTATTTTTTCTGACAATTACAATTACACTTGTGTAGCACTATTAAGTCCTTCCACGAATTCAGTTACAACCCTTGTTTTGTGTGTGTGATTAAAAAGTAAATAATAAAAGGGAGGACGTGTACGTATATATGAGGTGATTAACTTAGTGAAGAACTTCTTTCATTTACACCAGCTCTGATCTTTATTCTGGTCATGACTTTATCATGCAATTAAGATTTCTCATAAACTTTAGGGTTTGAATATTGAACAAGTGCATGGCTTTTTTAGTTTTGCTTCACTTTGTTGAATGTGTTATGTGAAGGGTAACGTGACTTGGTTATGGTTGGAAATACTCGACTAGTACCTGCCAGGTTATGTGAGTGAGGTATTAAGTTCAGGTTGCATTCCTTGGCCCTTAAAGTTTCATGTATATGGTATGTGCACTAAAAATTAAAGGAAGAAAAGCTGAAGAATTCTCCAGCTCATTATTGTATGGAAAAAAGAAAACTGATCTCTGGGAAAGAACTAAATGATTGCCACCATGTGAATGAAGTTCTGCATGTTTCCACGATTTTGTTTCCTCAAGGCACAACGTTGTCGATTCTACATGTATGTTTCTCTCTCACGTCGGTTTTTAGGTTTGAGTGCGAAGATACAAAGTCCCCTCTTATTTTCAGCCAATCTTTTTTCCTTCCTTATATTATATATGCAGCCAATTATTTACCTTTTGGGTGATTCAAGGCAAATGTGAATGGGGGCAAAAAGATTAATCCTCATCAGAAATCACCACTATTTTTATATTCGGTTTTCTTTACTCATGGGGGTTGAAAAAAATTTGAAATTTATCTATATAAATAATTTCTTTAATTTATAAAATGAAATCAAGTTGTATTATACAATACGACTTTATAAAAGAAATTCCTGTTACATTAATCTTTATTATTTTTGTTTTGTACAAAAGTTGTATCAATTATTACAACTTCATTTCATAAAAAATTAAGAATATTATAAAGTTTTTATGTTTTGACAGTGATTTACTCATTAAATGACACAAATCCATTTGAAACTTTTTATTATTTAAGTAAATAAGTTATATATTTTATATCTTTGAAGTGCATTGTAAAGAGATATAATTAACGAATTTGTATTTGATTTCTCATTATGTCAGAATCTCTTAGAATGAAGATGACACCCTAAACAAAATTATAAATTAAAATAAATACTTGTTTCTCAGCCACATGAGTCAACACTAAACTAGCATAAATTGTTACATACAACCAAAATTTAATAAGGTAAGACTATAATATATATTTGTTAAATTCGTTAAATTTGGTCTATCCTACATATTAGTGAATTAAACAGGGTAATTACCATAATTTTAAAATAGTTAATTAAAAATAAGAAAAATAAAATAATTTAATGTTCTAATTTTTATAAATTTAACAAAACATTAATATATGAAAAATAATACTCCATAATTAAGAATTAAATATTATATATAACGCATAATAAAAAATTAAAAATATTATACTGACTTATTCTTCAATTCTCACAAACTTTGAATTTTTTATGTTTTAATATTATTTTTATCAGGCATGATGAAGATGAGCAAGACTGTGAATTTGATAATAGTCATTTTCGAAGTAGAAATTTATTAATTCTCAATTTTTAATATTTAATGTATATGGAATTTCTGTTTATTTTCTTTAATTATTATTTATAGAAGCGCTCGTACGTATTTAAATATTAATTAAATAGTTTTTTAAATAAAAAATAAAATTATAATAAAAGAAATATGGTATTATAAAAAAAGTTAATGTTAAAAAGACACACAATTTATCCATTCAATATCAATTAATAAGAAATAAATTATAGTGATATAAGTTTTAAAATAGAATATTAAATAAAATAAAAATATTTTAATAATTTAAGATATATAAAACATGCTATGTACTCATTTTAAAATTTCAAATATTATCCATACTAGGTCAATCATAGATTTTTTATGAATACCGGAATGAGATCAAGCAATATACAAGACCGTATGTTTATTTAGCATCCTTACTTTTATTTATCAATTCCAAGTTTTCATAATATATAGTAAATTATAAAATTAAAATATTAATTTAACATTATTTTTAGCACAGATAATTCAGATGGGTCAGGTCATATGTGGTTATGTAACCTTTTTTGACCCATTGTAGAAAGATTGTCATTTTCAACTTGATGGTGAATCAAGAACCAAGTTGATTTACAGGTTTAAACTTATTTAGATGTCTAATTAAATATCACAATTAATTATAATTATAGTTGTCAAAAGAGATTAATTCAACTCATGACTTACTTTATATATAGATTGACTCCACCCTAATTACTTGAGATGATATCTTATCCACCATGTATTGATGGCTTGAATAGGACAATTCACCTAAATTTTAAAATAGTTATTTTTAATAAAATATTTTTTTCATATATTTAACAAAATATAATATATGAAAATTAAGACTCTATTATTCAGAATTAAAAAATTAAAATTTTCACACTAACTAACCTTTTAAGAATTTTAGGTTTTAATTCTGTCTATTCCAAGTTTTCAAATTCTTCATATAATATTTAATAAATTAAATAACTAAAATTTTAATTTAATATTATTTTTATAATTAGGTTATTTTTTTGAAATGGGTTCATATCAATTCAATAAAGAATTATGAGTTGAATGCAATTTTTTATTTACTATTTTAATCTATAGTAATCGAGACTGATTTTACAAATTTAAACTAGTTTGACAACTTTAGTGAAAGATTTTTGTTTCTTTTTTGTAATAAAAAATATAAAATTAAAAATATCTCAATCCATATGCAAAAATACAAACTATATATAAAAAAAGTATTATGATGATTCCTTCTGAATCTCAATCTTCCACCATCAACCTAAAAATACTAATACTAAAAACAATTAGACATGATTACATTTAAACATTGAAGACCAAAAATAATAACACACCTATTATATAACCAGTGAAATCCTGTTATACAAAAGAAAAAAACTTAATGTAATTTTTGTGATTACTTGATATAGATTGAGGATGCTGACATTTATTTTTAAAAATATCTTAAAATATTATATAGAAGGAAAAATGGAATTTACTTTTATGTTTAGAATACAAGTATCTTTTGAATAAAGTTTGAAATTAATTATGGGGATTTTAAAAACTCTTTGCTAGATATTAGGTTTAGATGATGACACTCACTAAATAACTAAAAAACGACATCGCAAATAACTAAAGTAGCTTGAAGAAGTTCATATAAGGACAGGGACTTACAATTTTAAAAATCTTAGGAATTGAAATGTGGCATACATACATACACTGCTACACGAACCTACATCCACGTCGGTTCTGGGGATGATTTCACGATGGTAACAAAACCGACGTTGAAAGAGGAAACGTTAAAAGTAATATTTTCAACGTCGGTTCATTTAGAACCGACGTTGAAAATACACTTTCTACGTCGGTTCAATAAATAACCGACGTTGAAAGTCTCGCACACTTTCAACGTCGGTTATTTATTGAACCGACGTAGAAAGTGTATTTTCAACGTCGGTTCTAAATGAACCGACGTTGAAAATCCCTCCCCACTGCAATGCAGTTTCTAATTTTGTCATTTTCCCTAAATTTTAGTACCTGTATATCAATGCCAGGAAAACCAGAAAACAATTTAAAATTACTACATTTGAAATGAATTACATATATTGAATAATTATTTGAATTTGATCTATTTACAATTGTATAAATGAAATTACAATAAAAGAACTCCTATTGTTCCCTATTTCTAAGTTCTAAAAACTTCGTGCCCACTTTTGTCGAACTTGGTCGATAGACTCTTTGGGCAAGGGTTGGGTATCGGTGAATACCGGAACAAAATGAAAGTATATGTTAGGTATCACAAGTAGGAAACTTTACCAATACAGTTTTGGAGGAATAGGGTTTTGGAGGACTAACTCTGTCTCCAAGTATCTCCGATATTCCCAAAACTATAAGCCACATCCAGGTACATTACGTAGTAGCCACATTCATAGCTACCCGTTTGTCTATTAACCTATAATGAATTGAAGAAGTCATTAGTTATGAAAAATACATATTGAATATTCATTAGAGAATTAAAAGTAACCTTACATGTAGGATTTCCCAATGTGGGTTAGTGGCTTTGCTGATGTGCATTCCATCAATGGTACTGCACACCTTAATAGCACTCTTGAGAAGTTATTAGTCAATACATGAACATTAATTATATTTGAAAACACAAAGTTTAAAATACTTACCTATTCAAAATATTCTTTAAATCGAGTATCTGGTTTTTATTCAAAGAACAAAACCGAGTATACGGTCTTCTCTGACGACTCGATGAGGAAGAGTTGCCAATGATGCCTTGAAAAATAAAATGTTTAGAATATAATTCAATCACAATAAAAACAATAATGAACTTATATTGACTTACTTGGAATAAATATGCTCCAAGATATATCTCGCCTTTTAGAGGTGAGGATCCAATTTTGGATATATCTTTGGACTTCCTCCCGTCTATTTCCAGTTGCTTGGATTGATCGAGGCTCAAAAAATCCATACACATCCGAAGCTCCTCGCTCCTCGACCAATTCATCCATCATCCTAAAAATGAAAAATAATAACATGTTATATATTAAATAATGAAATTGAAATTATAATAATAAATATGTACTTACATTGTCCAAAGTTGTAAAATAGAGATGTTGAGATCCCTATCACCCAACGTGACCTCCGAGATGTCGGAATATGAAATGTAGAGAGGAAGCTTGCATTATTTATCCCAAATCTCGTAGCATCCCAGCTGAATCTCAAAGGAGTTCGCATAATATTCTGCAGAGGCACCGGATCAATCGAACAATTGGATTTTTCGGGATAGCTGCTTCTTTTCCTTTAGTATGTTCAGAAGCAGCACGACTTGTAGGCTTCTGAACATCCTACATGTTTAAAACAATACTACTTAATACAGAAATAACATTTTCAGAACTCATTAACATAAAAAATTACATACCTTTTTAGAAACTTGTCTCACTAAATGTTGGGGCCAAGCAATGAACGTGTGAAGGGCCTGTCCCACCACTTGTACCTCATCAGTAGGCACAGGGACTCGAGCATCAGCATCTCGAATCTCTTCTACCACCACTCTCAAATAACCAGGTGCCAAAGGCACACTTGTGGATGGTAGAAGCCCCTTCCTGAACTGAACCAAGGGCCACCAATCTTGGTTCAAGCAAGTCATCCTCCACCAATAAGGCACATTGTTTCATCCCAAAAGATGTACCTGTGGATGCATGATATGAAGACATTTGTAATGAAGACATATATGAAAAATAAATAACGATTTTACCTATCGGTGCAGGTGCAGGTGCAGCAGCAGCAACAGGAGAAGCTAGAATAGGAGCAGGATTACTGGAAGTACTTCCCATTGTGCCAACAAATGGAGGAGATGGTTGAGCGTGTTGGTGGGAAGATGCCATCCTAACTGCCAAGTCTGGAAACATGCTAAGTAGCTGCTCCTGAACCTGTGCTGCGATGACCGGTGTCAGCTTCGCTGTGAGCTTCTTCTCCAACTCTTCTTCATTAATTGTTGAGCTCTGGGTATTCTTCACTCGCTGCCCCAAAATAATGTCGAATACCCACATCGGTCCCCACACCCCGAACACGGCCGGGTGTTCATCTTTACCAATAGCGAGTGGTCGAGTATATCCCGACGACCATATGGAACGAAAGTTCCTCGTGTACACTTGCTCCTCCAAGGAATCCTACAATAAATTTAACACATTATATATATATAATATACAAGTGTAACAAATTAATCATATTAGGGTAAAAAGAATAGTAACTTACAATCCTATCTGCTATATATTGAGCCTCCTCAGATGTCATCCCACCGGAAGGCTTTTGACGAGCTCTCTTCCAAGTTTGATGACGTTTAGGAGGAGATGGTGGGGGGAGATCATCCTGGCTTATACCAGAACTGGCTGATTCTTGTTCTCTGAGTGCAGCCTTCTCGTACATCATTCTCTCAGACAAGAGATCATACCCCCCACGAGACAGGCGGTGGGGGGTCAAATTCTTCTTTTGAACCTCCTTCGCCTTTAATCTTTTCTCCTGAAAAATAATTGATATTAGAATATAATACAATAAGTTAATAAATTTAAATTAATTTATACCTCCCACTCTGGGCCAGTCCTAATCTCTACAAATTTCCTCCACTCCTCCTCAGATATGCCATATCGTTGGCAAGGAGTAAGTCCCTTGCTAACGACATCCTCAGCATACACCCATTTCGTAGTTAATGTGGACTTGAACTGCCTCCACATTTTTGCAATGGTGGACATAATCTTCTTCTTAACTGCCTTGGAGTTTTCAATATCAAAATACTTCTGTAAAAATAAAACATAATTAGCATCAAAATTAAAAATCAATATTCAAGAAAAGACAATTGAATAAATTTAAACTTACCAGAATGTCCTGCCAAATCAGATTCTTCACCGTCTCGTCAACATTATCCCAGTCTGGATGCAAAATAGATATCTAAAACATAATCATTAGTTAGATGAAAAGAAGAATTATATGTAAATATGTAAAAAACTTCAAATATAAACTTAGAATTACCTTCTCTCGTGCCACGGTACCCAAGTAGCTGCTGAACTGGGTATGATGCGGGCCAGACACCTTCCCAGTGCGTGGATCAACAGACACACTGAGCTTCTCTCCTGTCATGTGTCTGGCTGTCAAGCTCAGTAATCGTGTTGCTTGTCTGGTCTTCTTTGGTGGACGAGGTGGTGGAGGAGATGAGGGAGGTGAGGAAGGAGGTGATGGTGAAGGAGATGCCATGTGTCTGTAAAGAAAATATAAAACAATATAATTTATAAATCTTAAATACACAAACATAAAACAAATACATAAAGAATTTTAAGTAGAAACATACTTAGACAACTAAATTTTCCCATATCCCTTCATCATGATCATTACGAGTTGCATAGACCACATCCTCTTGTACATCTTGAATACTACTAGGCAGTCGTGGTGAATTGGGAATGACAATGAAATCATCCGACTCGTCTTCATTTTCACTTGTTGACATCAATCCCTTTGTCTTGAAGGACCACGGACCACCTATCATTACATGGGTCGGTGACATAAAAAACTTGTTTTGCCTGATATGCCATGATGAATGGTTCTTCCTTATGACCTAGCTTCTTAAGGTCTATCATAGTAAAACCCATTTCGTCAAATTGAACACCGGTATTGCTATCGACCCAAACACATTTAAATAGAGGAACTCTAAATTTACTCGTAGTCAACCTCCCAAATTTCCTCAATCACTCCAAAGTAACTTATGGATGCCATGATGGGGTTTTTATCCTTTGAACTAGAAAAGTGCATGGATGTGGCCTCAATAGACACTCCACTATTTTGAACTGTGCTATTGTCATCTTGTGACTTTGTGTAGAAGGAATATCTATTAATGTCGTACTCAGTCCAAGTGATGACGTTATGTTTTGGTCCATGAGCTAGCCATTTCAATGTATCGGATGCATGCTCGATCTCGAAAAATTTGGCTTCTAAACCAACCGATAAACTTGTTGTTATGCTCCTTCACTAACAACCGTTCACCCATTTTGGGGTTTTGGGTCCTCAACATTGATTGATGAGCGGATATGTAAGGAAGAACTTCATCTGTATTATTCAAAATATACAAGTGTGCTCGACTCAACTCGAGTAATATCCTTTGCTTGAACTTTTATACCACGAGTACCCTTTCCATTTATCCTATCATCATGTCGACTTGTAGGAACACCCACGGCTTGTGCTTTTGCCAAGTATTCGAACAAAACTCGTAGCTTCTTCCGCAATATACCTTTCAACTATAGAAGCTTCGGTGCTGTATGGATTCTTAGTATACCCTTTGAAGATCTTCATGTATCGCTCAATTGGGTACATCCACCATAAATAAATCGGGCCACATAACCGTATCTCTCTTACAAGATGTACAATTAAGTGAACCATAATATCAAAAATGATGGAGGAAAATACATCTCCAATTGACATAGTATAATTGCTTGCCTCATTTTCCAATTGATCTAATGATTTTTCGTCAATTACTTTCGCATATAGAGTTGAAGAAAAACATAGACGCATAATTGCATTTCTCACATTCTTCGGGAGTATGCCACGTATAGCTACAGTAAGAGTTGTTGCATCAGAACGTGACAGTCATGTGACTTTAACCCAACTAGTTTAAGATCTTTCATTGACACAAGACTCTTAATATTTGAAGAGTATCCTTGTGGAACTTTAATACTCCGAAGGCACCGACAAAGACTAGTCTTCTCTTTTTGGATAAAGTGTGACATGCTTGGTGGAAGATATGTTCTCTTGCCTTCACATCTTGGATGCAATTCGGACGTATTCCCAATTCACAAAGATCTTGACGAGTATTCACTCCATCCTTTGTCTTACCTTTGATGTTCAAAAGTGTGCCAATTAGACTATCACACACATTCTTCTCAACATGCATCACATCAATACAGTGACGTACATCTAAATGACACCAATATGGAAGTTCAAAAAAAATTGATCTCTTCTTCCACTTGCTTCTGTCAGTAGATTTCTTTTGGGTCTTTCCAAATTCAACATTTATGTTTTTCACGCGATCATAAACTTCCTCACCTGTTAACGGTGACTTAGCAATTTCATCCTCCTGGCAACCGTTAAAAGCTTTCTTCAATCTTCGGTATGGGTGGTTAACTGGAAGGAATTTTCTGTGTTTATTATAAATTGTCTTCTTCCCATGTTTCAATTGCGGATAACTTGTATCTTCTTGACAAATAGGACACGCATGATGACCCTTGACACTCTGTATCCACTCAAGTTACCATATGCTTGGAAAGTCATTTATGGTACAAAATATCATTGCATGTAACTTGAAATTCTCCTGTCGATTTGCATCAAACACCTCTACTCCTTCCTCCCACAACAATCTTAAGTCATCTATCAAAGGACTTAAATAAACATCTATGTCATTTCCTGGCTGTCTTGGACCTGCAATCATCATAGATAGCATAACATATTTCCGCTTCATGCACAACCAATGTGGAAGATTGTAGATCACCAATAAAACTGGCCATGAACTGTGGTTAGTGCTTAAGTTACCAAAAGGATTCATTCCATCTGTAGCTAGTCCAAGTCTAAGGTTTCTTGCATCACTACCAAAACTTGGAAATAGACGGTCAATTTTCTTCCACTTGTGGAGAATCAGCCGGATGTCGAAGTTGTCCATCTCGTTTCTTTGCAACTGAATGCCATGTGAGATTTTTTGAATCTTCTTCATTAGCAAACAATCGCTTAAACCTTGGAATTATTGGAAGATACCATATAACCTTTGCGGGAGAACCCTTTTATGACTATCTTCACCATCACCATCACCATCCTTGACTTTGTAACGTGATACACCACATTTTGGACACTTGTCAAGACATTCAAACTCTTCTCTGTATAAAATACAGTCATTAGGACAAGCGTGTATCTTTTTATATTCTAAACCCATTGGACAAAGTATCTTCTTTGCTTCATACATACGGTTAGGCAATGTGTTTTCATCCGGAAGCATCTCTTTCAAAAGTTCTAACAATTCATTGAAACTTTTATCACTCCAACCAAACTTTGCCTTCAAATTCACCAATCTTAATACAGAAGACAATCGAGTGAAAGTTGTACACCCAGGATACAAAACCGTCTCTGAATCGGTCTTCAATTTATCATATACAGGTGCATGTGCTTGAAGAAAGCTCTCCTGACCCACATCACGAAGCATATCCTCTATTCGATCTTCCATACACACATCCTCCTCCTCCACAGGTTGTGATACTATTGGAATATCAATAAGTTCACCGTGCCATATCCATGTAGTATAATTTTTCATGATACCCTCACAGATTAGATGTTCTCGTATTATATCTACTGTTTGAACTCTTCCATTAACACACTTAACACAGGGACAATAAAATTTTCCATTCATCTTTAGACCATTTCGTTCAACGAAAACTCAAAAATTGTTCAACTCCATTCTCATACTCTTCCGATATACGACTTGCATTCATCCAACTTCGATTCATTTTCGGATTTTACACTACAATTAAGAGTTAATAAAAACCTTATTGGTCATCAATGAATTTAATATCATTGATTACTATAATAAAAATTATCATTTAGTAGACTTTGCTCTATAAGAGAGACAAACTCATTCTAACGAAATTTCAGCAGAGTTTCCTCTGTTATTTGACTAAATCCAAATTTTTACACAACATCAAATACATAAACAACATCAAATAAAGCCCCATGGGCACGACCGGATAATCGAACATTCATCTACATTTCAATAACCTAATCATACAAACACTATCTACAAAACAAAAATAATAAAAAACCCACTAACCTGGCAGCGGACCCACAAAATGAAACACTGCAGGCGCGGTTCGCGCGGCGAGGGCACGCAGATGGCGGCGGCGAGTGGCGAGCGGCAGGCAGCGGCACGGCGGCGGCAGCGACACAGCGAAGGAAACCACGCGGCCAAGGTAGCGGCGCGATTCGCAATGCCGGATTCGAGTACTGGGAGCTTAGCGGCGGCGCACTGCGGCAGAGCGGCAAGACCGCGCAGCGAGCGGCGGCGTCTCTGGAAGGAAGAGGCGTTGCGCAGCGAGGAAAACCGAGAAAACCAGGTGCTGGCAGCGTAAACTCGAAACGAAGAACGAAAAGTGAGGAAAAAGAGGGCGCGGGTTGTGTATATAAAGGGGTTTTAACGTCGGTTATGGGAATAACCGACGTCGAAAGTGTGGGAGACACACTTTCAACGTCGGTTCATTAAGAACCGACGTGGAATGTATGACTTTCAACGTCGGTTCTTCATGAACCGACGTTGAAAGTGTGTCTCCCACACATTCAACGTCGGTTCATGAAGAACCGACGTTGAATGTCATACATTCCACGTCGGTTCTTAATGAACCGACGTTGAAAGTGTGTCTTCCACACTTTCGACGTCGGTTATTCCCATACCCGACGTTAAAACCCCTTTAAAATCCCTTCTACGTCGTTTGTATTTTAACCGACGTAAAACTGCGACGTTAATTCGTATTCTTGTAGCAGTGATATATCCTTACAATTTTATTAATATCCTTAAATTAGATTTAATATTTTTAAAGTTCAATAATTAAAAATAAATTTATGCATATAAATAAAATAAAATTTTGTGATTTCAAAAATATTTATTTTTAACTATAATGTAATTTATACATCTAAAAATATCTGTTTATTATAACTTTTACTTATAAAAAAGAATATTTATGATATGCAATAGATATATACAAAAGTCTGATATTAGGTTGTGAAAATGCAAAAATAGATAGGGTTTGAAGATTCGATCAATAATATAATCATTTAACAAGAGGGACCTATATAAAAATCATGGTGGATGGGACATAAAATGCAATTAAAAGTATCACTAGCATAGTCTTCAAACATTATTAATTGATCGAGTGGCATTAGCATAAACATTCTGCACAAGCCCTTTATGTCTGTGGTGTTTAAGCTCTCTCTTTGGCTACCTTCCATCGCCTCATTGATCCTCAAACATCAATCTTCACGGCACAACATGTGCCATGCACCCTCCAAAGTGAACAAAGACAAGTAAACATCACAGAATTTGAAAACAAAGAGAATCCATGAAATAACCCTCAGGTTTTAGAGATTCGTCCTTGCCTTGTCTTGTCTTCTTTTTGTTTATTTTGTGATTCAGAACCAAAAAAGAGAAAAAAGCGAACCCCTTGAATAGTGATATGCCAGCTAGCTAGCTTAAAGTTACTGATACATCGACTGTGATATGTGAATCTCTTTAGTTACAAATTTACTGGATGGAATGGTGGCCATCTATATTTGTGAAGGTTCTACTTTCTTTGGATATCATAGGAATTCCATTTGATGGTTCTCATGTGTTTCCTTACCCATTGTTTTTACTTTATAGACCCTCCAACTCGAATCAACCCTTTCTAGGTCGCTGTGTATTCCATACTACTCTTGCTTACTGTCCTATTTCATGTCTCAGTACACAGAACTCATTATATGCCAAATCTTCTAATTAACAGTTTAAATTTTACTCAATTATCCCGTCAATAATTTTTTAAATAATTATTATATATATAACAATCTGTTATTAAATGATGATAAACACTATTTACTCTAATTAGTGATAGTTAAATAAAATTATCTGAGATATTTAGTTCTTATAATCTACATAAAAAGTTACTTACTGTTTCAACAGAATATCCAACTCTTCCCGTATAATATTATGTTTTGCACAAATTTATATATTTGAAAGCATTGGTGGTAAGAAAAATTATGTATGCCATGCCAGGAATTTTTAAATATCTTGTGTGTCAACACAATATTTCAGACCCAGCTTCATTTTCTCTGAGTCGATTAATTCGGATTAAGCAACAAATTGCTGTCAAACAAACAGGAGATCAGAAACCAAAAAATTTGAAGCGATGTTCATGGAGAATATTGCATATGAAGTTACTGATCTTAAATAAGCATCTCAGAAGATCACTGAAAATCTGAAATTGCCGCTGCTAGATATTTGTAATAGTTGCAGGTCCAAAGACTAAATATCTTAATTCTTCTACTTGAATTATTCAACATTCACCTACCACTGAGCTTTGGCATATTCTACTCAAATGCAAGGATAAATTTTGAACTGCTGGAAGTCAATGCAGAGAAGAGTGAGTCAAGGACATCTCTAATGCCACTATTCAATGCAAATGGTAATGTGAAAATTATCTTTCCATGAAAGAATCAGTAATAGCTCATGTTAATTGTGGTCAAAAGTAAGCAGCAAAATCTCATAATCTTCATTGATCCAAATATAAATTAACTTTACGAAGGAATCAAATAAGCACCTTCATTCACTATTTTACCACTTTGCTGTTTATAAGAATCATGTTGAATTGACCCTTAAGCAGGGAACTTTTACCTTGAATTCAAGCCCGCCAGAAAAGACTTCTGATATTCAAACCTACGCTTACTGACTCATTATTGACTCGTTTTGATAGCTAAAATGTGTTATAAAATTTTAGAAAAAGTAGTTTGGGATATTATGAATAATGAATTTAAAGGATTATTTCTTTTAAAAAAATGAGTGGTTTTGTGAAATTCTCCCACAGCAAAATAAAATTTTAGTTTTAAAAAGATTTGAGCAATAAAAGGGTTTGTTTGAGCAAAAAACAAGCAATTAAAGTTGTGCAGGAAAAGTGATGGAATTTCTGTCCAAGTCTTTTCATAATGGATTAATGAATATACAATTTTCCCTGTAATGGTGGTTATAAATGAATAGCTTTCACTCCTTTTATTCCTTCAACACAAAAGAATCGTGTAGGCGTGAAACTTTTCTCCCAAACTTAAAGGAAAAAGGATGCATGTATATATATGGTGTTTGATGCACACCGGATGGTGCACATAGAGATTCACAATCTCAAATGTCACAGTGAAGACACTTATATCACCTAGTCAATTCAATTACATATATGTGCATGTGTGAGGTGTGTGTTCACATATACACCATTGATCTCAAGCCTTTCATTTTATGTTTGTTCTACTCACGAATAAATAAAGCAGCACACTATTAGAAGAAAGAATGGCTAAGCATGATTTTTCTATCAACACATTTCCAGAATTCTAATCAAATTTGATTAATTTGAATGGTCATTACCATTGAAAAAGGAAAAGCTTTTATCTGGGGCATCATATATATATTGAATTCAAGCATATCATTGAAATGTTTCATAGTACAGGAGGTGGATGGAACATTTCATTCAAAACATATTAAAGTTTGGACCTGACTATAGAGTTATGGCTTTGAGTCCTAGCCTAGGGCTAGCATTTTTTAAAGATTGGATTCATTAGTTTTTAGTGCTCTATATTGATTTGATATCATATGATCTGATACCATGTGATATTTTAAGATATTGTTTGAATTAAGAATTAACAACATATTTTATATTGTTGTGATTTCTTTAATAATATAATACTTCTATGAGATCTTAAAAAGACTATTATGAGAAAAGTTGAGAATTTTATAAGAGATTGTTAAGAAATATTACGACTTGTCGAATTTTCTTTTAAAAATTATTATTAAGATTTTAATGGATTTGTATCTTAATAATTTGTAAGATTGAGATTTAAAAAAAAAAACTTAATAAATATTATCTTTAGCTTGTTGTCCTTCCACACTAATTCTTCCTGAACTAATTAAGATCTTCTTTCCTGTTTTTGGATTTGAACATATAATAATATTCAAAATAAAAATGTGTCCATTAATTTAATTAAAAAATTCGTGAAGAAAATTAGCGAGCACAACATATTAAGAATATTGATATTGTTTTAACCAAAGGAAAGTCTAAAAAATATTACGTTATTCAGTTATAGGATTATTATCAATTTGTGAAGAGAACAATAAAATCCTATTATCATAAATTAAAATTGTTTGTAACTTATAAAAGATTTGTTGTTATTGACAGATATTGATGAATTATATTTTAAGATATTTCAACTAATTTTAAGTAATTTTTGAATTAATAAAATTTTAAAAATACCACATCCATCAAACAATAGCACCTATTTTTTTTAGACTTTCCTTGACCTATTGAAAATATCTATATTAGAATTTATTATTTAAAAATATTTTAAAATCCTTCGAAATTATAATTCAGTACACCCTATAAAACATTATTAATTATTAAATAGAAAAAATATTATTTT
This sequence comes from Lablab purpureus, assembly GCA_030347555.1. Taxonomy (NCBI): domain Eukaryota; kingdom Viridiplantae; phylum Streptophyta; class Magnoliopsida; order Fabales; family Fabaceae; genus Lablab; species Lablab purpureus. The sequence goes on from CM059260.1 coordinate 5,379,412, forward strand.
TAATTGATTAATTTTTTTATTGTTATAACACTTACAATATTATTATTTAATCAAAATACTTATAAACAGCAATAAAGTTTATAAGGATACTATTATAATAAAATGACAATTTTAAAATGGATAAAATACATTGTAACAAAATACTAAACTTTGAGTTCTTACTTATATTACATTTACATACAATATCTAAATCATGGCTAGAAAAAAAATTATCTATTTTTTTTAGAGATTTAGATTTGGATCATTTTTTGTTAAGCGTATAAAATTTGTTTTGGTAAAGTTTTTCATAAATATTTGTAGAAATAGAAAAAAAGGAAAAAGGAAATAATTTTTTCATAAAATTAAGTTAAATAATTTTAAAAAATCTTCTTTCAAAAATATATAAGTGAATTTTTATAAATTAGATTATACATAAGTTAATTTTAATTTATAAAAAAATATTTACTTATTTTATTTTGAAATATTTATGATTTTTTTCTTACATTCCTATACTTATAAAATGGTACATGATACAACATAAAAAAAAAGTTACAAGATAGACTCTTTCAGAAACAATTTATCTATTTATTAGATAAAAAAAGATTATTTGTGATTTGTAGACAAAGTTATTTCAATCTAACAATATATGTATTGTAGTTTAACAAAAGTCGCAACTTAATTTATTAACTTATTAGGATAAGTTTATTAGTAAGAAAAATATATAATTCAAATTCTTATATTCAATTCAACCCTTGTTGCCCAGATTATCTACATACAACAAGAAAGTTCAAATTTAGTATTCTAGTTAATAATTGGGCTTTAGCTAGATTGAGATTAGGCCCAATAGGATATGGGTCCGAATAACTTTATGACCCCCCTAGTCCAACTAACTTGCCAGATAAATAATAGCCGTGGTTCGCCAATAGTCGTTTTATCTTAAAAAATTAAAAGAATAGTATGAAGTTTTGAGCTTTTACTTTCTGCACTCCCATAATTGCTAACTGCGCGCCAATACCAATAGGAAAATACTAAAATATTTTACCTCCGAAGCACCTCCACGGCCATCCGCTGCACCTCCAGATCGCTTAAATATTAATTTCCAAGTTTGTTACAAATTTTGGAAAAGATTGGATATTCTAGAAATGATCTAGATTGTATAATCGAGAAAACACATTATATATTCTGAAAAACTTATTCTGTATATTAATTTTTTTAAAATTTGTTTGAGAAAATTTCTGAAAAGTTTGTTCTAGGATGAATAATCCAGTCACCATTCAATTATAACATAAAGGTAAAATGGTCACTTTAAAAATTATGAGGTTGCTGTTAGAAATTATGAGGATGGAGAAAGAAACATCGGATTTTGAATGAAGACTGAATTGGGCCTGGTAAGCTTCCCACATATATCATAGTCAAATTTTCAAAGAAAAAAAAAGAAGAGTTGAGCTTAGGATTGAAGTACTCTCTAGTTTGCAATTCAGTTACTCATCTCTAATTCACGGTCGGCATAAACATCATATTATATTACCGCGGTTAAGAATTCGAGTATAAAAGTGAATATAAAATCACACATTAAATATAAATAATAAAATTAAAGTGTGTAAAAAAAAACAAAAATACATAAATATTAAATTTTAAAATTTTATGTTAAAATGGATACCATCTTTTTTTTATATCTCTTGTTTCTAACAAAATTTTCTAACAAAAGCTTTCATTAAAATGGAGAGGATTTTAAATTTAAGATTTTGTATCTTAAATAAATGGGGAGAGAGTAGCCAAGGTGACTGTTTAATAGAGTATATCTTACTACCGTTTGATAATGAGCTTTCAAGGCACAATGATGTTGTGGTTATTATTGAAAGTTTGAATCATCAAAAGATGAATTACATTCAGTGCAGATTTTAAATTTGTTGGCTTGAAAAGCACATTCTATGTCATACATTGGATATAAGGGACGGATGAGAATAATTCTTGAAAATATTAAAATTAGTCAACTCAGTTGTAAAATGCCAGTGGGCAACATAGCTTGGTACGCACTTCCATGAAGCTTTCATTTCATAGTTCTACCAAACTCCTTAAAACAACATTGTTTTTCTTCAAAATATATAAAAGCTCTAAGTTGAGGGGATGCCCCCAGGATTCACCAAGATGCCAAAGCCAGTTATAGCTTTTTCTAGATATAGAAGTGGTTGTGAGTGTAGAAACAAATGAGAAGCAGCTTCAGAGCTAGAGCCAAACTGAAAAACACATCAGACAATGCAGTTTTTCTGAAGGTCCTTTAAAAATTAATGCTTTAACTTATCATTAATTTTAATCTTATCCAGTATCTTAAGTCCAAATGAGAAAGCTTCAACTTGGATGGAACTTTAGACTTTCAGAGGGATTCATTGGGACTTGTTTTTGTTGGAAGGGCTGTAGAAAAATGGAAGAATTTACAAGAATACACACCTAAAGGGTGAAGGATGCTGATGGGTTTATAGCAGGTAACCAAGACAAAGAAGAAAGGGGTTAAAGGCATAATTGGGAAGGAGAATTCCATTAGAGAAGAAGTGGAGAGGCCTAGCAGAATACACAGCTATCACGAAGGGATTGGTGAAGAAGATACTTTGAATCATGAAGGGGAATATGGATTCTAGCAAGGTTGATCAATTGACAAAATGCTTCAAGCGTAATTTCAGTTTCTGTGACACCAGAAGGAAAATTATACTGGTGGAAATAAGTTTAGCATAAATAAGACTATTTAGATTGGTGAGTGAACACACAAGAAAAGCTAATATTTTATCATAATTGGAGTGTCATTTGTTGAGAAGAAATTAGCAAGTTCTTTCCGAAGATGGCTTGATTGCAAGGAGAAGAAGAGCAACAGACGTGTTAAAAAAGTAAATCAAATGGAAGATTCCTCAATTAAAAGAGGTTGAGGAGACTTCAACATTGAAATGAACAATCAAAACATTTCTTGCCCTAAATTGATTCCTTGAAATTTGATTTTGGATGGAGCTAACAGTGTCCTTTGATTTATGTATAGCAGACTCCACTTGGTGTTATAATTCTTGATTATGAACATAATTCACCCAAATAAGCAGGTATTTACATTGTGGACAATATCCTATTGCAGTGACAATGTTATAAATAACCACATCACCCTGATTGCTGACTGCACAGGTTTGCATTGACCTGCAAACTAACAGTGACTATGATGTGACTGCAATTGCAAGAACTCCCTAATTGTTATTTGATCTGATCTGATCTTTAGAACTAGAGTGTCGCTAATCTTGCATTAGATCCTTATTGCCTTAAAGTAACAAAATTTAAGCATGGTATTGTTATTCTGTGATTAAGAGCGTTAAAATGATAGAACTTGCAGTGCGTTTTATTTAAATGTTCTAAAAGACACTACATAGACTCACAATTGAGCTCATCGATCTGGTTTTTAATTTCCTTCATACTGTTTTCAATGAGGTTGTTGAGTTGTTTCAGTTCTTGAAGATCAGTTGGTAGGTCTTGACCTTGCATGTAGTTGAAGATGGACAAGATGTTCTCCTTCTCTTGGTTCTGCTGACGCAGCTTCCTGAGGTGCTCCTGGGCTTTGGCAATTCTCTGCATGAGGAAACTCTCTTGGTTGACATTCTTGCTTTCATCTATCACAGATGCATCCAGATACCTCTGAATCACTTGCTTGGCTCCCTCTGGATCTGGCCAAATCTCCGCTTTAGCATCAAAAGGACTTGAAATTATAGCGCAGGCTGGGATACCACAGAGAATGGTCAGTTCTCTCACTTTCTTGATGATACCCTTCTTCCTTTTCTTGTATGTGGATTTCCTTGCCGTCACATCACTGATATACGCAAGTTTCACTTTCTGCCTCGTCATGCCTATAATTGCCAAGAAACTAAAATCAATTCACAATCTGATTTCATGCAATATTTTCTCTCTAAACCTTCTGCCCTTTATAAACACCCATCTCCCCTGTTCCAGTTTAAATTCCTGGAAAATCCTTCTTTGGACACTCGATACTGCTATATTTGCTTCCAAACATAAACCTATCTGACCGTAATTTTTATGGTATTTTACGATGATTTCATTGCTGTATTGCATCGAATTGGAAAATAATTAAAAACCACTCGCCATGAATTGTTGCACCTTAAAGCATTGCCATATTTAGAGAAACCTTAATAGTCTTCAATCGTTCCATCGGTTCCTTTGCAAGAGAGAGGAATAAGTAAGAAAATCGAGTTCCTTCTATTTTCAAAATACTTTGAATAGATTAATTCGTATCTTGATTTCCTTATTTGATAGAATAATTCAATTTTCACCTAATTCAACTTTTTTAATTTTTAAATATTTATTTAAAATCAAATTTTTAGAATTAAACTTTACCAAAATTAGCCAATTTTTTTAAATATTTAGTAATTCAAAATAGCTCTAGTAGTATAAGATAGTCACGTTTAATTATTCAAAATAATTTCATAATTTAAAATAATATTGGATAAACATGAGACATTATCATGTCAGAATACAATCTCAATATATTTGATTTTAGTATTTGTTTTCAGGGACTCAATTTGGGAAAATATACACCTCAACTATATTAACCTAACCCACGTTATAATTTAATAAAATTGCATAGATTGTAGTTTTAACCACAGAATTTCCGTAGCACCATCAAAGTGTTACACAAGACGTATACAATATTTCAAACCAGTAAATATACAATAAGGTTCAGAAATAAACTCTATTTTAGAGAAACTCTCTCATGAATGTAGAGATTGTTTAACTCATAACCCACCAAGAATCTTGTTAATTGTCTTTAACTCCATACCATTCTAATCGAGATGCCTAAACTTCTAAATAATGTTAAAGATCAAATAAACCACTCAACTGTTCTAGAAAAACCGATCAAAGAATTGAAATTTTGATTAAAATCAACAAAAAAAAACCTTATTTGCCGCTAGTCAATAAGAAATGTTTAATACATCATTTTGGCTTTTTGGAAATAATTGAAAATATTTTTAATAAATATTGATATATGTGTGTATATAATTGAAATTTTGACTTTTAAGTTTTTTTGTATGTAGTAAAATGTTGAGAATATATAAAACTGTATTATTTTTAGTTTCTAGTATATTATATAGTTATAATATTATTTTATGTATTTTTAATCATTATTATATTAAAATAGGTTGAGTTATCATTGAATCTTGAATTGAGTAATCATCAATCTGCCTTTAAAGATATTGCTTGTAAGAATATGGTTGATAAATAAGAAACTAATATTTTGTAATAAAACACAAAGTAAACTAATAAAAACCATGAAATTCACCACGCCAACTTTAAATAAAATACGAGAATACATATTTTTGTCTTAAGCCATACATAGGTCCATGTCATCCCAACCTTGCTTGTGATCTAACAAGGTAAGTTTAACCCAAGAACTGAAAAAGAAACACCAACTTACCAGAAAATTAAATTGAAGTAACAACACAAAGAATTCTACACACGCATAAATTGAAGCAATAAACCCTAATCTAAGAGAAAAAAATGCATAAAGATATGAAAAGAAAAAGACAAACCTAATTATTGGTATGAAAGAGAGCTCCAATAAGTCAAGAAAAAAAATAAGGAACACCAAATCAAGAAAGAGTATAAGATGTAAGGAGAGGTGTTCTACCCAGAAAATAAGACTAAGTTAGAGTATTAGAAAATTGTGTTATGTAATTAGTCTAATTAGTTTTATTTATTATTTTTCTTTTGCTAGTGTGTATTTTAATTTAATTTTTTTATTTTTAATTATATTATCTTTTATTTCATTTATTTTAAAAATTATTTAAATCACACTTTGGTTTCTAATACCATTTTTTAATTATAAAATGTTTTTATAATTAAATAGAATAAGATTTTAATTTATTCTGATTTTTTCTTATTATTAATATAATAATACAATATTTTAGATGTTATAGATATTATATTATAAAAATATTAATTATAAATGATATTTAATTATAAAGATATTTAATTATAAAAATATTAGATTATAAAAATATTTAATTATTATTAATCATAGATTATAAAAATATTAATTATTATTAATCATAATAATAGTGATTTATATAGTTATAATGACTTTCTTTTTCCATTTATAGTTATTTATTACGCTTTTAAGTTTGGAGGTGTTTTGGAAATTTTCCCTTCTTATATTTATGTCAAGCATAATCCCACCACTACCTAACCTTTCAGTCTTGCAGCAAGCATAAGCGAGTAAGGAGACTAGCATGGTGTACGCAGTCTCCAAAGTGTAAGCGAGCGAGGAGACTACCGTGGTGGGTTGGATAGAATCCTACCTCTGCACTTTGAGAGGGCAAGCCACCTCAATTACTTGGTTGTTTTTTGAAATTCCCTCTCAAGACGGTATATACTCGAGGCGCGTTTTCTTGTGAGGTCTCATTTGCTGCTCTCCTATAACCTACTTCAGGTACCTCCTTCCCATCCTTTGTTCTTATTTTTTTGTGTGCCTCTTGCTTGTCTATCGCTCTCTATCGTCGTGATTAGTATATTGTGTTGGTTTTCTGTTTTTGCTCGTGGTTCTCTACTTCTGCTCATGGTTCTTTGCTCGTGGTTTCTTTTCTTCTCGCATTTGCTCCTTTGATTTATGGTTTATAATCGTGTCTGGGTGTTCGTCTTTCTCCTGCAATTGCTACGTCATGGATTATCATCGACTATACCGGCTGGCCAAACTGGATGTTATAAATGAGTTTTCTGATTATACTATTGCAAAAAAGGTGCATACTTTTCGTTGTGGCCAGGCACTGAGTCACTCCGATGAGGAGGATGATGTTGTCGTCATTCCTTGTTCTCCCGCAGAACCCATATGTTGTGATTATTCTACCTCCCCTTTCCCTTTTTGTTATTTTTATGATACCTTCTTCGTGAAACTGGGTTTACGCCTTCCTCTCTTCGAGAAAGATGTCTTGAACGAGATGAATGTGGCTCTAACCCAGCTTCACCCGAATAGTCGGGCGTTTGTTAGAGCCTTTCAGATACTACACTCCCATTTTGGGTTTGTTCCTTCATCCAGTGCTTTCTTCTACTTCTACTTGGCCATTCATTTGCGGGTGCTCCACAGACGGAAAGTCTTGTCTAATGCCCAACTCCCTACAAAGTGCCTGGAGGGGTCTCCCCGTGAACTGTTTCCCATTGTCTGAAGTGATCATCCTTGACACCCCATATTGACAAATTACCGACCTCGACACAAACTTTTTATTTTTTCCGCTTTAATGACCGCTAGTGGCTCTGTCTCGATCCACTTTGTGAAATACTCCACAGCCACTACGAGGAACCGAAACTGCCCTTTCGCCTGGGGAAAGGGACCCAAAATGTCGATTCCCCACTTGTCGAAAGGTCGCCCCTCCTCTATGCTATTTAAGCACTTAGCAGGAGCAAGGATCGCGTCACCGTGTTGCTGGCACTTCGGGCATTTCTCCAGAAAGGTTAAACAATCCTCACGTAGGGTCCTGCCCGTAGAACATTGTTTGCTAGCGATCTTCCCCCGACGTGACTTCCACATACCCCATCATGCACCTTGCCTAGTATATGCTGCATGTGTTCTTCCTCCACACACTTGAGCACTAGCTTTGCGAACCCGCGTTGAAGAAGATATTTGTCTATCAACATGTATCAAGCAACGTTTCTCCTAACTGCCACTGCTTTCGCCAGATCATCTCAGGCTCAATATTATCTGCTAGGAATCTTTTGTAGTTGTCCATCCAAGATGGCGGTCTCGGGCTTATGACTAGGACCATAGATATCACAACGCTGGACGTGTCCAGGGTTTCCTGAATGACTAATCGGCTACTACTCGATCTCTTGGTACCTGCCAGCTTGGATAAGAGGTCTTCTCGTAAGTTCTCTGACCTAGGAACATGAACCAGGCAAGCTTGAAGCCCACGATCATGACTTCATACTCAGCTTGGTTGTTGCTGGCCTTGAAAGTAAACCTTAATGACTGTTCAATGACCACTCCTCAGGTCCTTCGAGAATTATCCTAGCACCATTCCCCTGCTGGTTTGACGACCCATCCTATGATAGAATCCACACTAGATCTTCTTCTACTCCTTCGGACGGCGTCGTTAACTCGGTTACAAAGTCAAAGAGGGCTTGCGCCACGAGCCCCCGAGATTCATAGTGTGGGACAACTCAATGGCCCACTTTGTCATGCGTCCCGCCATATCTAGCTTCCCCAAGATCTGTTTGATAGGAAAATCTCTCTTTATAACAATCCTGAAGGTCTGGAAGTAGTACTTGAGCCGTTTGAACGTGAAAGTCACCTTCTCCATTCTTTGATAATTCAGCTCGGCCCCCCTCAAAACTCGGCTCACAAAGTATATGGAACTCTGTTCGTCCTCGTTCTCCTACAGAAGCACCGAGTTGATTGTTGTGTTTTCTATTGACAAATAAACGTGAATGGGAACATCCTTCCGAGGTTTGCTGAGGATGGGAGGGTTAGCGAGGATCTCTTTCAACCGGACAAAGGTTGTCTCACACTGTTCTGTTCAGAGGAACCTTTCTGCCTTTCAGAGGCAATCGAAGAAAGGCAAAGCCTTTTGTCCAGCTGAAAACCTTGATATTGAAGCCAACCGACCCGTCATATGTTCACCGAGCTTCTCATGCCTATGATAGTCGTGCATTTATCCAGGTTGGCTTCAAACCCTCTTTCTGTCAACATGAAGCCAAGGAACTTTCCTGCCCTGATGCCGAAGGCACACTAGTATGGAAGAACTCTTTCAGGTCTTCCAGATGGCTTCTCCCCTTTTCCGTTCGAACTACCATATCGTCCACATATGTCACCACATTCCTTTCGGACATGTCCTTTAGTATTTGATTCATAAGGCTCTGATAGGTTGCTCCTACGTTCTTCAATCCGAAGGGCATGACCTTATAGCAGTAATTTGATTGGTCTGCCATGAATGTCGTCTTCTCCTCATCCTCGAGGTGCATCCTGATTTGATTGTACCGTGAGTGTGCATCCATGAAGCTTAACATCTCGCACCCTGAAGCTTCGTCCACCAAGTTGTCTATCTCTAGCAATGGATATGAATCCTTCAGGCACGCCTTATTCAAATCCGAGAAATCCATACATATCCTCCCTTTACCGTTGCTTTTCTTCACCAAAAGTGCGTTTGTCAGCCATGTCGCATATTGTACTTCTCGGATGAAGCCCACGTCTCGCAGCTTCTCCACCTCCTCCTTCATTGTAATGCGCTTCTCCTCACCTGGTTTTCGACGTCTCTGCGCGACTGCCTTGGCCGCTTCCTCCGTATCCGCTTCCACTCTCCTCCCACCTTCCAGCTCCACCTCCTTTAGATTATCTACTGGTTTCGGGCCCTGCCATTCATCTCTCTTGCGTAGGGTTGTGTGCCCTTCGTACGCCATACGAGAATCCAAATCCAGAGAGTTGATACGTAATGTTCTGAAGCAATCATTCATTTTTCATGGCTGATATTGGGTTCTCTGTCCTAAGTGACTTAACCACAAAAATGTTATAGGTTTTGAACCATGATCACACTCTTGCATCGATTGACTTTAAATTGGATGATAAGAAACTACTCCTTGGCCTTAGGTAGTTGATATCTATATCTTTATAATAAAAAATGAATAAATAAATATTTAGGTTCTAAAAAATGAAACCGTTATATAAAAATTTATATACAATATTGGCATAGATAAGTCCTGAATTTATTTACTCTTTTGCAATTTAAGGTGCATCCCCTTCTCTATTTCAAATTTTAGTCTCCACTCAGCAACAAACCCTACTGCTTCTTCTATTTGGTGTCGCTGGGCACCAAGATGAAAGTGAACATCTTGCGTATCCTTCTCATTCTTCTTTGTTTCATCATTTAACCCTTTCTTTGTTTTACAACCTCTTTTTCAAATTTACTTGTTTTTGCCTTTGCTTCCGTTTGCATTTTACTTTTTGCTTTTTTCAAACTTTTGTGCTTTTGCTTTGACCCCAATTTTTGTCAATATAACGCAAATTGGGTATTTGTGCTGAAGAAAAATAATGCTTTTCTTGACAGTTCTCTTCCTGGATATCTGCTGTACTTCTAATAAGAGTACGTTTTCTCTCTCTTTCTTTGTTAAGCATAACTTTTGTATAATGATGATGAACTTGCTCTGCTTACTTGGTCTTTCAAATTATTCCTTGGCTGAAACTTTCTGCATGTTTTTGTGACCTTATCTGTTGAATAATTAGGGTTGTGCTTGTTAAAGAAGGTAGAAAATGAGGGAAGTGAGATTGAAATGCCTTTATTTGATGTTTAGTTGAGTGTGGAAAGGTCTTTTAAACTTACTTTTGTGACGTGGGAGGATTTGCAGCTGTGTGTCTTAACGAGGATATGTTGCATTTTGGATGGCTTGGTGGAATATTAGGGAAGGTTTTGATTTTCAGTTGGTGATACCTGTTAGGTGGACTGGACAAAAGTAGGTTGTGAATAATTTTCTGCCGACATTTATGTTATAGAACAGACAAAACTTGTATGACTGGTGTGAAATTGAGTTGCATTGTGCTTTCAATTGCTCCTAATATCTGTTGTATCAATCAAATTTAACATGATTTTTGTTCCAATTTTTTTAGCCTCCTGAGCTTTTACTTATTCATTTGCTTTGCAACTAAATCAAGTAAATCTCGAGTTACCTCATTCCCTTTTGTCAAATATAGATGGCATGCTGTAGCTTCCTGGACTTGGGATGCCCAGGATGAAACATGTGGGATTTGTAGGATGGCCTTTGATGGATGTTGTCCTGACTGTAAGCTTCCGGGGGACGATTGCCCATTGAGTAAGCTTTTGACAAATTACATGCTGATTTTCATCAAAATTATATTTTGTTAGTTTAGTTCTCATTTAATCTTTAATATTATAGGACTTCTATGCTACTCTAGCAGTTGCATAGTGTACTGCGTGTAAAAGCTTGGGACTTCATTACTCACGTATTAGCTTCTGTTAGGTAAATGGATTTGTGTAGACAGTGATTGTAATTTGTAATGTGGGGTCTTAAGGTAGCCTCAAAACAGATTTTTAATAGTTTTGTTTAGTACACCTACCGCAACGTGGATTTTATTCAACAAACAATCAACATGGTGTAGATCAAGATTTGTGGTTTGCTTTTAAGTTTGTAGGTTTCTAAAATGGTCCTTTTTTATGTTTTTTTGAGGTCGATACATGTAGGATAGTGACAGCGAATAATTTTGTTTTCTTATTACATGTGATGATTGTATACATGTTTGATGTCGAATCGAGTTAAGTAAAATGTGGATTCATAGTCCATATCGAAGCTGAAGTTAATTTGAATAATTTTCATTTTCCACATTCGAAAAACATGGATCAGGGAACCAAACACGCATTGATATTACAATGTGATCATTTTAGGATTTTCCAATTTTCCTGACTGCAGATACATTAGGATGCCACTAAGCATAATTTGTAGTTTCACACACAAATTATACTCATACATACCATTGAAGTTCTCTAGCTCCCCTGATTTGAATGTGTTGAACTGCTGCACAGATGCTATTGCCGCTGACATACATGATGGTTCTTTATAATGTTTTATGCTTACCAAAGGAGTATGAAGGACATCCCGCACAATGGAGAATTTTTCTAGAAAGAAGTAATTCTGTTTGGCTTATAAAACCAAATATTGACATAATTCTATTAGGAAATGCCTAACTTACTAACTGATGAAATTGCAATATTCTGTTAATGTGTATATCAGTAATTAGTCTAACATATTTTTCTGCAGTTTGGGGTGTATGCAATCACGCATTTCATTTGCACTGTATCCTGAAATGGGTGAATTCTCAGACATCACAAGCTCATTGCCCCATGTGCCGTCGGGAGTGGCAATTTAAAGGATGAGATCATATGTTTTCTATTTTGAAGTGTGACCAGAGAACTATGTACATTGGAATGGTTAATGTGAAGAACCTTCTGCAACTTTTCCATGCGTACAACATGTATTGCTTCCTTATTAGCAAATGTTTATCTTTATTTTAAGGTGGTTGAAGCCAGAGTTTTTGTTAAGTCCCAGTTTATTTTTGCTACTAACGATGAATTAATGTCTTTAATTTTGTTTTCTGATCTGATCCCATGGCATATGCTGATGTCAAGCTAAGTCATATGTATAGATAGGCAGCTGGATTCCGTAATATAAACAGTAAAGCTTGTCATATATATGATTGAAATTGAATCACGTTACTGAGCTTTTCTTTTTTCTATTTATGATTTTAGTTCCAATGCAATATGATGATGAGTTGTTGCATAACTTTATGAACCTGATTAAACGTGTCAGATTTCCCGAACTTTCCTTTTTCTATGATTTAACGAACTGTCACTAAAGATTTTGGAAATTTAGTTTGATACGTTATTGCCTGATTTCACAAACGCCATCTTGCTAGTGTCTCCCTTGCCATTTTCCAAAAACGTCATAAGATTAAATTGTATTATACTTAAATCTTTAAAATAAGTTATTATCCAATTAGGCCGCTAAAACTGTTGTGTTTGTCACGTTAACAAGTTATTTTAGTAAGGTAATATGATATGGACCACATACAAAAAGGTGGTCATATTCTTAGCAGATAAGATTTATTAGAGAAGTTGTCACATCACCATTGTTTAAAATTAAAAATTTTTGCTAAACAACATAGAAATAGCTTGTGCAATGGTAATTAGTTTGAGTACGAAACTTGTGACATTTGTTTCTACAATATGCACATACATATGTTTTAGAGTTGCACATTGGAGGATTCCAAAGAAACCACATCCCACGACATTTTCATGGCTCCCCTTGATGATGGCTTCGCTGGTTGGGGAGAAAAATCAATGCCATTGGGGTAGCAGCTTGTATCATAGCAGAGGCTCAACCATGGTGTGGCTTGAAAGAGTAAGATGAAAATTAGTATGATTCTTTGTTGACTAAAAAAATCATAATTATAGCTACAGGAGCAAGCTCCATGCTCAACCCTGTGAAACTAGCGAATCAAGAGTATAAAAGAAGGATTGACAGAGAAAAAGTGCAAAATAAGGAAATCCTTCATGAATTTCCTTTACTTGTTTCTTTCGTTATGCTCAACTCCTCATGCGATACCCGACAAATTTATCATCGTTTTCTTGCTACTATTTATGTTTAAATAGTATTAAATGAATATTAAACTGTTAGCATTGAATTGTGTACTTGTTTATCAAGGATATACTGATATTGAATCCGATTCTTTGGTAATATCATTGGACGATGATATTATTTGGTGAGCTCATTATCGTTAATCTTTTCTCTTTATCTTAAAGATAAAAGGCTCAATAATACAAGAACCTTGTCCCCATTGAATATACAGAACACCTTTAACTGCTTAACATAAAGTCAAAAGAGTTCTCACAAATCTAAACAGAATGTAATAAGAATAACATTCAATTTATTCATTTGAAAGTCAAGAATACCACAATTTACATTAGATACTTGAACAAAGACCATTGATACAAATCAAATTGTGTATTTCAAATCGATTACCACTAGAGACTACATACAACCTACGCACTCCATGCTCGCTTAAGCTAAAGACAAAGGGATTTTAGAAACAGAACATAAAAAAAAACAGACAACATTGACAATGATATATTAAAGAAACACTAATATCTGAGTTGAAAGACAGAAACGCCCATAACATTTGTTTATTGCCTTCCTGCCAAAAAAACATCATTTCATCAGTGAAATTAGAAGGTCCACCATAAAAGTAAAGCTAATCAAAGCTAAACCCAGTAACCCCCACTTGAAATTCCCTTGATCACAATTATTACTAAAAGATCCTAAAAAATCCCAACTGCCAAATTATTTCAAACCCAAATTCCTTGAACTAATTAAATATTTATTTTACAAGAAAAATAAGATAATCCCATGGCCTTAACAAAATGAGCATGGGTCACTTACAAAAACTAAAGTGTGATCACTTGGTGATGGCATAGATAGCATAGATAATTCCAGGTATATAACCAAAAAGGGTCAGCACCAAACAAATCCAGAACTCCACCTGCATCCAACAAATCATCAACCATGTGTTGTATTAGTCACACTCTACGATTCACTAACACAAAGCAAAAAGTAATAACCAAAATTTCTTGAAAAATCTTTGTGCGAAGAAAAAACATATGTAAAATTTATGAATACCTGGCAGCCATATTTGAGAAAGACTCCAAGAGGAGGCAAGATGATAGCAAGAAGGATGTCTATGCATGTAGCTGTACCGTCACCTGCCATTTTTGCTCTCTGGACTTCCTTAACTTAGAAACTTTTCTCGGTGAAGTTGCAAATTATGAAAAATGCAAAGGAAGAATTCGAATTCGAACGAAACACTAGAAACCTTTAACTGCCGAATTTGTAAGACAAAACCAAGGGGTTCTGCATGCTTATTTATAAGACACGTACACACCCGCATGAATCTGCGTGGCATCTTTTCATTGGAACTACCAACGCGGTTGCTTTACCTTACGTAAATTCCGCGTGCAATTATGCCGTTACCACATTATGCCAATGTCTTTGGAACTATTCTTTTAAATAAAAATATCTTAGGGCTTCCCTCAACTAAAGTTCTTGATTATGAATCCATGTTATTTTAATTGGATAATTTGATTTTGATTTATAATAATAAGAGTTATCGAATAAAGATTACTTAGGAGACAAAATTATTTCGATGATGTTACATTAAAACTAAGAAAAAAGGGTGAATGGAAATAGATGGTAACCTTATCTTAGGATGGAAGGAGAATGGGACATGAGGTGTAAGGTTGGCATCATGCAACAGAGGGACAGGGAAGAGTGTTTGTTGTGCCACGTGGGGGCCATAAGATGTAAGTGAAAATAGTAACACACGCAATAAAAGTCAAAGGCAGAGTGTGGAAACTGAAACCATCAACGGCTCCTATGTTGCCGCGCTAAAGAGAACCAACGGCGTTGATGGAGCCACGCTTTATGGGGATTCCATGTTACAACCGACCTCTCACGTGTGTGTGCCACCTCCTTTATCTTCCCTTTCTTTTCTTGGTTGATTTATTTAAGGAAGAATAGGTTCTTCTTCATGTTGGAGAATAAAAATTAAGTGATTTGATCAATTTTAATTTTTTTTAAATTGTATGAAATTTTATATATCTAATCTAATTAATAAAAATATAAAATTTAATAATTAAATTTACATTCTGTAAAAATTATTAAATATGTAATTTGACTAAATTTTACCTCTAAAGACATTTAACTTATATTTTGTTATATATTTTTAGTGTTAATTTTTCCTTTTACCTTGCTAATTTAGACTTTTCTTGAGTCAAATCGATTTAAGAATATCTTTAGAAAGTGGGGTTTAAATATGTGGTTTTAATTGATAATAATAAAATAATATTTAGTGTCTATATGTGGTTTAAATAATATTTTCTCTTGAAGAAAAACCTTAAAAAAAAGGCATTATAATGTTTTAATTAATCCTAGAAAGTAAATTATTTTAGATATATTCAATTGCATGTATCTCTTTTTAATTTTGATTTTTGATTGATGTAAGTATCTGAATGTCCATCGTGATTAGGCAAGTGGTAGACCTCCCCTTTAAACATAATGGAATCAAATCATGTGTAATATATAAAAAGCATGAATTCAACTTTAATAAATTATTATATTATCATCAAATTTATGCTGGCAATAGTTATTATATTCGTATTCCCAATCTAAAGTTTTTTTTCTCAATCCAACTTATCTTTGGGCATAATAAGTATATTATAAAATTAATAAATTTACCACCCATAATAATTTTTCATGGGTCAATCTTCATAAATAATTTATTATCGGTAAAATTATAAATCTTAATTTTATTAAATAAAATTATTATGTTAAAAAATATAAATGAAATGAAAATCTAAATAGCAAATATTTAGTTTAGCATGTGTATAAAAA
This sequence comes from Lablab purpureus, assembly GCA_030347555.1. NCBI lineage: Eukaryota > Viridiplantae > Streptophyta > Magnoliopsida > Fabales > Fabaceae > Lablab > Lablab purpureus. Next base: position 5,395,369 of record CM059260.1, read on the forward strand.
TGTTGATTGGTGTATAATGTAGATTGGAAATGAGATCTGCGTGAAGTGCACCCCGTGCAGCAAACACGTCAACTTCGCATTCATGTAAAACCCACATGGCGTAAACAATCTTTCCATTATTTTCTTTCATTTTCAAACGATAACTCCCTTTTTTTCAATTTATATTTTTCTTCTTCTATTTTTCAATTTATATTTTTCTTCTTCTATGTTTGAATCAGAATTCTGAGAAAAAAGTAATTTGATTTAAATGAAATGAAATATGAAAATTTTATTAATTAAATTGAAAAAATTATATATAAAAAATAATAATTTAAAATTTCTTTCTAAAATTTTTTTTTTAAATCAATTTTATTTTTTACTTTCTATGTTTTTGAGTTATTTGATTATCCTCTTCATAATTTGAACATGTTACAGGAATGTTAGTATGATAATTTATCAATTAAATTTTTTTTGTTTAAAATAAGTTTTTTTTATCTTTTTTATTAGGATGATTGTTTGTTAAGTAAATAGGAATAGGTGTTTGTATATGAAGTTTAAAGAAATAAGATGAATCTTTGTTATTTTAAAATTTTAGTGATATCTTTAATTTAGTAATCAAGATTTTTTGTGAGTAGGTTTGAGCTTCATGTATAAAAACATGATTGATTGAGTTTTGATTTATTGAGATTTGGTTTAAAGTAGCTTATTTTCTTTTAGGTAAGGAAAGTTATCCCTAATAATCTTATTGAGTTTTGGTTTAAAGTGGCTTATTTTTTTTGGGTAAAAAAAGTTATCCCTATAATCTTTTGACAATGAATTTGGAGTATAAGATTTAATTTAGTTACAAGAATTTTTGGTATAATAGTTATCATGATGTATTATTGATTTTTTTACTTTTAGGTCATTTAGAGTTATCTTACTAGTGTTTTAACTTCAATCGAATAAATTTGATTTTTATAGTTATAAAGTGACTATTTTATATTTTTTTCCTTATTTATTTTCTTTTAGTATTACTTGATATTGTTGATCTTTTGTTTTGATTATATTATTGTGTGATAAGTTTTGCCTGATGATAAAAGTGATAACAGTAAGGAGTAATAGAATTTGACCAAACAAACAATGAATTCATGGTTTGACTGGTTGAGTTAGTTGGTTTTGTTAAGACTTAAAAATATTAATGTAATGTTAAAAAATAGAATGAAATACCTTTTCATTTCTTTTTCTAAAAGTTGTAAATGTAATTGAGATACTTTTTAGTAAACTTTTATGCATTTTCGTGTGTTGCATTGTTTATTCCCAAAACTTTTAAGTCTCACTGTTTTAAATGGTTTAACTATTAAAAAATTGTTATGATGAAAAAGTTATGTTTGTTAAGATTTTGGGTTAATACTTATTTCAAAGTGAGTTATGAAAGTGAATTATATTAATAAAGTTAGTTTTCTGAGTTAACTAAGTATTATTTAATAATCAAATGTGAATGTGTATTATATTGACTTTGAATTATCTAAATTGAGTTGGAATGTGTGAAATATGGTGATTAACAATTTGCAATAGTATTTTATTATTTTGAGTTTGTTTAAAATGTTGTTAAGGTTGAAATGAAGTAGTAGATTTATAAAATTGTTTTGGTTATGCTATGTAAGTATTTTATATGATATTTTTTCTTAAGTAAAATTATCATCATTCAAGCAAAATTGAGATTGTGAGTTAAGTGTTTTTAAATCTATTTTTACTCAATTAAAATTATCATTGCTCAAACAAAATTAAAATGGAAAGTTTCAATACTTATGTCAATTTTATTTCTAGTAATAATTTTTTTTAAGACAAATGGAAAGATTTTTGCTCAAATAAAAAAAAAAGAGAAACTTTTTAATTTTATACATCTATTACTTTAAATGAATAAATATATAGAAAATATTGAATAAATTTATTGTCCTTATTAAATAAAGTAAATGACACAAATAATATAGTAAAAATAATATATATATTTACATATCTATATCATGATTAAGTATTAATAGATATATATAAAAATTCAACTGAGAAATCTAAAATATTAAATTCCTATACTAGGTACTAAAACCTAATAAAAATCCTTAAAACTTTCAATTTTCCGTTTTGCTTTTAGTAGTTAATTGTATATCTTACTTATTACTTTACTCCTTGCTTATTTGATCATAATTAATTTTTTATTTTATATAATTACATTTGCTTCCTTATAAATCCTTATAATTCTTAATTTGTTCTTTACAACTTTCTATTACAAAATAATCCACTTTTTCTAATATAACTATAGTTTTTCATTTTTCTTCGTTTTTCAGTAGTTAAATATAATATTTTTAATTTCTTTCTTATTTATGTAATTTTAGATGATTTTTATTGTTTATATTCATGTATTTCATTATCATTGTTTATAATTTCGATTTTTTTCCGTATATTTTATCATAAAAATCATTTTTATTTTTCGTCTCTATATTTGTAGTTAGTTTTTCCTTTTCTATTTTCACTGTTTATTTTTTTCTTATTTTTAATTTCTTCCCTATTTATTTAATTATAATTGTTTAGTCTTAATTAAATGTTGGTCGTTGGGAGTATTCATTATAAATATGTAGTTCTTGTTTCCTTCTAAATTTTCTTTAATTGTGATTATAATTATTTTCCTTCCTTTTCATCTTTCCATATATTTCGTCATGGTTTTCCTTATGTACTTGTCATTTGTATTTCTAGTTATTATTGTTTTATGTATCTTCATTTATATTATTATATTTTTAGTTTCGTTCTATATAAATCGAATGTACCAGAAATAAAATATAGAATAAAATTAAATAAAATATGATATCCAAGAGACTATAATGTTTTTACTACTGGAATGTGATGTGCGAAATATTCTTACTCCTTTTCATAATAAAAAACAATTACAATAATTTAAAATCTACTAAAATTGATAAAGGATAATAATTCAGGATTAAATTCAGATTAAAAAATAGGTTAATTATTTTACTGAAAAGATTCGGTTAAATTGATCATAATTATAGCACACTAATATTATAAACTTTACCAATAAAGTCTATAATAATAAGGTTTATATAAAATAAGTTCACAATGACTCATAAATATTTGTATAAAAAATATATCAAAATATAAAACGTATGGAAATCTAAAATAAGCTTGATAATAAAATCTTAAATCAATATCATTAAAACATGCATAATAATTTTCTCATGTATAAAATACAATAATAGTTGAGAACCAAAATAAATACATAAAAGTAAACTAATTAAAATTAAAAAAAAAACTTACGATTGATCAATAATTATATTTGTTACGGTGTACTCTAACATTGAGAATGAAACATCTTCGTTGTATTCACATATTTCATTCATATTATATCTTTTTAATTGTTTAATTTCGAAAACTCTTGGAAAAATTTCCTTTATCAATTCTTAGTTACTCATGAATGTATTTTGGAAAAAGGAAAGTGATGTTTTAGTGTATTAGATTAGTCATTCTAAAATACTTTTGTGAATTGTGAAATCTAAAACATTTCTTCATTACAAATTCTAAAAAATATTTTACAATTTGAATTATATAGAAAACATATAATATATTTTAGAGTTAAATATATTTTTAGTCTTTTAATTATTTGTTAAGATTGTGTTTCATTTTTTTAATAAATTTTAGACCTATTTTATTCTTATATTTTATAAATGAGTGTAAATAATTCTTAATGATATAATAAAAAAAATTATCTCTTTATTTTTCTTCTTGTCTTCTTATTTCAGTGTCATTTATCTTCTAAACTTGTTTCATTCTCCTCTTCCTTATTTCTCTCTCCTTAAAGATGTTTTTATTTTTTATTGAGAATTATTTATATCAGTTTATAAAATATAAGAATGAAATAAGTTAAAAGTTTACTTCAAGAATAAAATACAATTTTAACAAATAATTTAAGAGTTAAAAACATATTTAACCCTATGTTTTATAAAGCTTGTCCTAAAAAGCATGTTTTGGAAATCTTATTATTGAAAACTTGTTCCACAAAACTTGTTCTAAAAAAGTTGTTCCAAAAGTTTGTTTTGGAAAATTTCTAGAATTATGGTGGTTATTGGGGTTCATAAAGTAAAAGCCTAAAAGGCACTTTAAAAATAATAAGTGGGCCTGAAGTTGATCTGTTAAGAATGTAAACCTTTTTATTGGCCCAAACGGGCTTAAACACAGAAATTGTTCGAGTTCTTGGCAAATAAAAGTACAAATTTCTCCGTAAAATTGTTAGAAGTTTTGCCAAAGTTAAAATGGTCTTTTTAATTTGTTGATAAACCATTTTAATTTGATGAAAAAAAAGTTATTTTATTTGTTCTTATTTTCCTTTTCTAAAAGTTCTTATGGAAAATATTTTTCAAAAACACCCCTGAATAGATGACAGTGTTGCACCCTCTTTAATAATATTTTTCTTGAAATGTAAACTTGTCTAAGTTCCAAAAACGTAAATAACTAATTAATCAATTTTAGGTTTGAAGTCAATGTTTTTAACTAGTAACGTATAGTTTAGTTCAGGTTTAATTAATTCGCTCGCTGAATATAATCTTATCATTATCAATAAATCAAACCACGAGTACTTTGCAGTTTGCAAGCTTTCCAAGTTTGAGTGATAAGTTATATTATAAGAAATTTGTTCAAAGACTTAACTGGTTATTTGATACATGTTTACGTTAATTATATGATAATTAATTACAACAATAAATTTTATCGTAAAAAGTTACACTAACAAAATTTACATATTGAAGATGATATGATGTACAGACTAGAAAACTTATTATAAAAACAAATGTACTCTTTCTAATCACATCTTTGCGGGCTTTAGGGTTGAATTCCGACATTGGGCTAAGCCCGTGTAAAGTTGGAAAGACGGTGCGCAATAGTTGGCAATTGTTATTCACACATCCAGGTTTATTATAACTTACCTCCCTTTTACATTTTATTTTTCTAAACTACTCTTTCAACTCAAAGAATTTTCTATAAGTATTAGAAAAAAAAAAAAAATATATATATATATATATATATATATATATATATATATATATATATCTGAAAGTACTTTCCAGAGAATTAATGAAAACTTGAACATTCAAAAATAATTCTGTAGAAATATTAAAAAAATTTAATATTCCACATAATACTCTTTGAAAGTTAATTTTCAAGAAAAAATTACACGTTACTTTTAAGCTACTACGCATTCGTTATGCATTGAAGCCTAATTTTAGACTATATTTTTAGTATTTCTTAAATCCGATTTTTGTGCCTTCCACATTTTGTCTATCTTTTTAAGTTATAATTTACCATCTTATACATCTTGAGAGTATTTGTATGAGTACAAAACTCAAATGTTGTAAAATTTATAGTTGGAAAAGGAGACATGCACCATTGCATGGCAGATGTGTAAAATCACCTAAAATATAATAAAACATTATTATGAAATGGTTTTTTATATTGATTATTCAGATCAAATTATGTTACTTTAAAAATTAATGTAGACTGAATGACAATTTTACAAGGATTAATTATGCAATATAAAATTCATTTTACATCAATTAGATCAACAATTTTAAAAAGATGTAACTTTTTATGTTGGTTAAGGTATAAGCTTTCATAATAAGATTATTTGTGAGTCACTTAATGTTCCATTCGAAGTAATGAGCAAAAAATATATGATACTTTTTTTATGTCGATACTTGAATTAATAATGCTTAAAAAATTAGTTTTTCCAACTTGTTCAACTGGATAATTCAAATTTTAATATAATTTATCTACATAAATTCCATTTATTTTTATATAAACCTAAACGAATTGTTGGGAAATTTTTAAAATTAGAGGTGCCCTATACAAATCATATATTAATTTTGCAAACAAAAAATAAGAATTTCATAAATCTAACAAATTTTTTTAGTGCCTGGAACACGAATTTCTCAAAATATAATAATACAATTTGTTGAGGATCAATTATTCCCTAAAAATCCAACACCAACTCATTTGAGATACAATTTTTAACATAAACAAATAAATAAATTAATATCTAAATTTTAAATAAATTCAAAATAACATAGTTTAAAATAATAACCTCAAATCAAATTTCTAAAATCTACCATCTACCATCTACCATTAGTATATAATCTCTAATCATTTAAATTCTAAATTCTAAAAAAACATAATGTCAATTAACTTTAAACCTATTTGATAACTTAAATACTCAATAATAATTCAAAATAATAAAATAAATATAATTTCAATTTATTTACCTTAAAGGGATAATTGTGATAATGCTTAAAAAGAAATCTCTAAAACTCGTTAAAATATGTTGTAAATGACTTAAATTGCTTTGGTGAAAAGAAATCTAATAATTTCACCATAACATCAATTATATGTATATAAAATGTTTCTTTTGTATTGAAATCATATACACAGCTCGTTTCTTTTATAAAATCATTCGAAGGACTCTAAGGATACAAAATTTTCAATCAACTTACAACTACCACTTAAAACTTTTATGCATATAACTAAAAAAATCACAATACATAACTTTATCATGTAATCAAACAATATGTGCAATAAAAAAATGAAGTTCCATAATCATAATATTGCATCAAAATAAATTTGTTTTCATACCGATAATAAAAAAAACATCATAATATAAAAATCTCTAAATTTTATAATTAGATTTATAAAATTGAGAAAAAAACATAAAACAAAGAGAATCACATCATTTCAAAATATTATTTTGATACCACTTATAAAGTTATAATGATTTTCAAATAACTACATAATATAGAAAACCAAAACAAAATTTTAAAATTTATGTTTCTCACGTACATTAAAGAAAGAATATTATTTCTTCATGAGATATTATTCTTAGATATTTTAAAGATTCAATCAAATAAATGACAATCAAAGGTTTCACTCTTACTTAATTTTATGTTCTACAATCTCTCTTAAAAACATAAAAAATATACATATTTATTGGTGAAGAAACCTTGTTTTAATATAAATACAAATTATAGATAAATCATATTAGTATGTTATTCGCATTGAATAATAGTTATAGTTAAGGAGTTACTTTTCATTAACTCTATTATTAGTAAAAGAAAAAAAACTAATTTTTATATTTATTTTTAAATATATTTTATAAATGTGTAAAGAGATATATTAAATTTATAGGAGAAAGATTTTAAGAGTTAATTTTTACTTTATAGTGGATAAATGGAATATAACCACGTTTCTTAAAATGACTGAAATGAATGTAAAAAATGAAAAGAAGGTGGATGAATAAATTATAAGGACTTGATGTGATGAAGTGGCAATGCTAATACACTACCAAATCAAAATCAATATCGGATCTCAAGTGTGTTCTCAACTGCATGCTCTCATTTTATATATACAAAATCAAAATGCCTCTTCTCATGTTCACGCAACATATAACACACTCTCTATCATATTCACTCATTCTTCTTAGAGTTAACTTAACAACCATTTTCGTGTCTTCAAAACACACGCGTCTTTGGTTTTCAAGAAAAATAGAAGAAAAAATAATTATTTTCCACACTTTTACAACACAGAGTACTCTCATTATATGTTTAAGAGTTTGATAATGATATTCACATGCTTGCGTAATATTTTTTATTAATTATAATTTTGATTTCTATAACTCGGTTTTAATGTTAAAATTAATATTATGAAGAACTTAATGTAAAAGACACACACATGTATCTTTTCTTTAATGTTAACATTTAAGAAAGAAATTATAATAGTATAAAATCTTAAAATAAAATATCAAATAACAATTATATAAATATAAAATAATTATAGAAAAAAATAAACAATTAAGTACAATTGAAATTTTATAACAAATATAATATATTTTTTTTAAATGTTTAAAAGCAATACCTTATTAGGAATTTGAGAGAATTTAGTGAACATTGAACAAGTTAAATTGTTAAAAATGAAAACTTGAGTGGTAAAAGTATAATTTTTTCAACAAAATGAAACTAATAAAATAAAAATTAAAAGGAACTTAAGAGATCAATGTGTATTCTAAAAATAATTTAATTTGATAAAAAATTGATATTTATATTTCCCAAAAATGCAATACATTGTTTGAAGGAAATCACATAAAAAAAAGGTGTAATTGGAATTATGATGAGAGAAGAAGTATTTGGTGAAGTTAAGTGAATTTGGTGAATATAGATTGAGTTCAACAATTTGGAGAAAAAATGAAAACTACATATAAAAAAAGAGTTTTTCAGATGAAACAAAACAAAAAACAAAAATAAAACAATAAAAATAAGTTTTTAAGTTAAATAACAAACTAATTTTGTTTTAATAATTTTAAAAATTGTACAGTTTCGTTTGATTTGTGATTTGAATTTTTAAAATTGATTCAAATTAGATTGAATCATAGTATTTATTCAATATATATATATATATATATATACATAATATATATATATATATGTTATATAATAATAATAATAATAAATTATATATTTTAACATAACTTTTTATAGAATTCTTTATTCTGATTTACAAGTTTCATGATTCTTCTTTACTTCTAATAAAATTGTCAAACTTCTTTTAAAAGGGATGTAATCAACTCCAATATATCTTACTTGATTTTGTCATTATAATCATTATCCTCCATTATTGGTATTAATTTTAGCATATAAAAAACTTTTGAGTAAAAATGTTAATAATTAAATTTTAAAAAATATATTTTAATTGTAGCATAATCAAATAATAAGAAATTAGATTCAGTGGCGAAAATAGAAATAGAAACTAAGTTTTATAAAATTTGATTCATAAACATTTTTAATATATTTAGGATAAATGTTTATATTGTATTAAAATATATTCATTATTGAGTAGACCTTCCTCCTGTATCTATATTTGTGAGCACGCAGCAATTTAAGATTATCATAAAAAATGGGTGCATATTAATTATATACGGTGTAGGGGTCATGTGCAGTCTGCAAAGGAGGATATAAAATTGCTTGCAGTTATAAGTGTTATGGTGTGGCTCAGAAGATAAAGAAATGTTATGTTAAATCTACCAAATATACTTGTATATTTTTGTATTATGGTGTATTCTACATAAAAAGAGCATATTTATTTTGGTGTTAAGATATATTCTACGATTAACGCGTATATACGTCTTTAAATTAAACGTATTTTCAATCACCATGTCATCAATTAATGTTTAACACAAAAGAAAAACAAAACAAAAAAACACAATTTTGTCACCATAGTCACACATGCCCTCCATGAAATGCAAGTATGATCAAGTCAAGCAGAATTTTATGAAAAATATAGTTTTTTCCCTCAAAATATAATAACACACCTGCATGCTTAAACTCAAACTTCAACTATTTAACTCAAATTAATTTTACTTCAATTGATTAATGCATTTAATGATTTTGTCTCAATTTATATAGTTTGATTGGCTAAAGTCAAACATTCATTTTTCAATATCAAAATATAAATTATGGTAGTATTTATCAAATAAAGCACGACAATGAAATGTTGTCTATGTAAAATTAGTTACGTAGCATCACAGCTGTATAGCTAAATTAATACATACGGTCATGTACACATACTGATACATACTTGAGTTTAATATATACGAGAAAAAAGAAGAAGAAGAAGAAGCAAACACGAAACAAAACTAGTAGCCCCCGTTTAACATTAGTTAACTTAGTTATTGATGATATTTTTTTATGTTCAATACATATTTTAACGAATTTAAAAAACTCTGCGATTGAATATTTAAAATAAAAAATTATTTAACTCTTTTTTGCAAAATAAACTAATGTAACAACTCACAATTTTATAAATATATTAAAATGTTCCCATTTCAAATTTAATAAGCACATGCTTAATTCTACCTTACTCAGAATATTATGCGATTTTTTTTAAATTTAATATACATGATTTAAAGGATGCAATTATGAGTTACATAATTTACTAGTTAAGCTCAATTTTTATAACCTATTATATTTATTTTTGAATATTAGTTTTGAAGCTCAATCATCACAAATCTTACAAGACATTTTCAAATAAAGTGATTCAAAAGTACATTAATTTATAAATTTTTAAATGGACTCACTTATTTACTTGATGGCATCAAATAGATACGTCCCCGGGTACGGCCTCTTCCTTAATAATTTAACCATTTATTAACATTATCATCTCTTTTGCTTCACATCCTGCCCCTGCCATCACACAATGGAATTTCTTTATTTCCAATAAGTATCACTCTAAGCTTTATGCTATACCCCAACCATGCAAAAAAGAATAAACTGTCAATCTTATATATTTTAACTAATTTAGATTCGCTCTTTAGAAAATAAACACTATTAAATTTATTTAATCATAATTTTATACCACCAATTTGTTGAAAAATTTTCTAAGAGAGAGGGTATAAGAGAAAAGATGACACCACTTCCAACATAAAACCTTAAGGCTCAATGTCTATGGGTCTTTGCTTTTCTTTTATAAACCTCAACTTTATCATTTCTATTCAATGTAGAACTTTATGCCCACTCTTACACTTGAATACCCAACATAATTGTTACATTACGTACATTTTCAACTGGAGTTAACCGGTTAGAAAATATTTTTCCTATATTTGGAAGTCATGATAATGCATATTCGTAAGTCATGATGTTAAGCAATCCAAATATTTGAGAGACATAAGTAAATAAAGATTCAATATAATAGCAAGAGCTTTAACTAAAGAAAAGAACAAACACGAAGTCAAACATTTTACGTACGTAAAAGTTCATGCATGTACTCTTCTTTTAATTCAAATTACTTTATAGGTTATGTGGTAATTCCAAATATAATTCTAAATATCCCCACCCAACATAATTTCATGTTTCAATTTCCAAAAAATCAAGAAAAATAACCAAACGCGTTACTTCACCTAAGTCGTAGCTTTCACACCTTTATCCTTAAGCCTTAAAAAAAGCTTTCCAAGTTAGCCAAGAGATTTTCTCACCAACAAGACTTACTAATATTTTAAGAAAATTAGTCTTGGAAGCTCGACTTGTTTAAAGTTTGAAATGATGGTTTTCCTTCTTTAAGAAATCTTGAACTAAATTTCTATCATATGATATAGTTTACAAGAAGTAAGTTAACCTCTCATAAGATGCCATTTATAACATAGACAATCTAATTTAATCATAACTTTTTTTCTTACAGAACTTATTCTTTATGATTTAATTTAAAGAAAGAAGAATATAAGAAGGGAAGAAAACGGGAAAAAAAAGATAATTTTCTTTATTTTGTTGAGAAACACTTTAAAATAGACTTTAAAAAATTAGTAACTTTATTTTTATGAATATTCAATTTTGTTTTTTAGCTATTCTTATGTTAATTTAGTTTTGTTCTGTGAATTTTTTTCTTTTGAAAATCAAACAGGACATGAAAAATTAAAGCATCCTCCTGATAAAGAAAATGTAAAATTCATTATAAGGTTGGAAAAGAGGGGGGGGGGATTCAAGTTGTAACGACACAATCACCTGTGGCGTCTTACCTTATATAGAAACATGGCTGCAAATTGCAGAGCAGACCTGCAAAACAATAATGACACAGACATCTAACGCATTACTCGAATTAAGGTGGCTATTGCAGTGTGCAGAGGACCAAAATCGTGTCCTCTTTTCGAAGGAAGGAGTCACATATGATTTTATGTGACTTCCAAAAACAGCAAAAGAGAGAAAAAAAGAAAAGAAGGTGTCTGTCTCGAGAATTTCACCAGCGCACGTGAAAGCCACATGCGGTGGTCATGGTTGGCGTTTACTGTTTTATCCCTGGGATAATGAGGATGTTTGGTGAAGTTGGGGAGGTCCATTAAATAGCATGATAATAGTATTATTGATTGTGTTATTGCAAAAATAGAAGATGCAAAAGCAAATGCAATGCACCAGAAAAAAGATAGAAGGTCCACATGGATGGAGCCAAATCCCGAACCAGGTGAGGAAGGGTCCAAGTGGACGTTCCTCATTCCCCATGTCTCCTCCCTCTAACATAAAATATTCAGAGTGATGCCTTCTCAAAGCTACAACACTTCAACAACATACACCTTCCTCCATACCCTCTAATGGACCCCACTTACTCCACCATTCCTATTTACGCATTCTTTTTTTCTTCCTCTTTTTCTCTTTTACCTATTTTCCAAAATCATCAAGTTAGATGAATCATATTTTCATTTTCATTTTCTAATTTTCTAAAAATAAATCTCAAGTAAATTTTATGAGCTGTTTAGGTGGGCCCTACACTCAATCTAATCAGTGCATGATACATGAGTGCTTAGATTACTGATAATACCACCACTAATGTAGTAGAATGAAAATTAAAACGCATCCTTGGAAAATGGCGACAATGACCTCCGTACCATAATGCTATCTTTGCTCAAAACAAAGGGCAGGAGGGAGATCCCAGTGACATCTAAATACGGGGACCACATGTATTAAAACCAACTAAAGGGTTACCAATTTCTTAGATTCTACCTGATGACAGACAATTCACAAAGGGGCTTTCAATTCTTTAAGAAAACTGCAATTAATTAAATTAAAGCACTTGTCTCTAATAAATTAACCCTTTTCTTATAATCTCAAATCATTGTTCTAAACCCCCCCCCCCTCCTTACCAAAATCCAAAACTCAAAGAAACATAGAAAACCAGGAAAAGGACACCACTCCTCTTCTGGAATCATTGCAGTGGCAAGCCATTTGCCATATTTCGGAACCCACCACTCAATTAACCCATAGTCTTTCCCACAACGAAGGCAAGAAAGATTGCTCTTTTTGTCAATTCGGAAATTCTTAAAAGGCGATCATCAAGTCAATGACTTTGTTAATCTTTTAACCCTCAATTTACTAATCACAAATTTGATTTCAGCATTATTTTTTAAGATTATCCACTTCAAAGATTGTCATTGCCCAAACAGGTTATAATGATATGGATATGATTCTGTTGGTTGCATTATGGATGCACTCATACACATTCACACTTACCCTATTTTGCTAAGATAATATATACAAACCACAAAACATGGAAGATGATACTTTCCTTCTAAGTACACAGAATAGAGACACGCAGACAGACACATACTCCTCCTATCTTAATGTGGTGTCACAATATGGCAAACCTACCCATCATTGAATAATATTTTTTATGTTGCTTATTATTTATGAAATTATGGAAAAGTCTACCAAATAAAAAAATAAGATTTATAATTTTAATAGATTTTAATCAATAGCAAAGTAATATGTTTTCAGTGATTTTGTTAAAACAAAATTTAGAGGAAAATATTTTATATGCTTCTTTTTATTAATCATTAATTATTATTAGAATTTATCTTTATAATCTAAGTGAAAAAATTATATTAATTCCATCGTAGTTTATAAGATCAAATTTTAATTATCACCAAAACACTCCCCAGATTGCATTCAAGTATTTTTAATGGGGAAAACCCCAAGCAAGAGGAGCGTGTGATCCACTCGCACAAGAGGAGGGTGACCGTGTGGTTCAGGAAGGGACCCAGAAACTTAAACCACGACAACTTTGTGACTAAACCATGGTTAGAACTTAGAAACCCCTGAATTTCGCACTCTCTTTATGTTCCTTGTCTGTCTCATTTGTGTCACTGCTAGACACAGCTTTCTTCTGCATTGCCTCTCTGCAAATATTTCGCCGCTCTCTGCGTCCAGTTGGGTCTTCTGAAATTTTGGGTCTTCTCTTTCTTCGAGCTGAGACACGGTCTCTTAGGCCTGAAAGATTACTTTTTGATACTTCCCAGTGGTTGTGCGGATTGGGAATTATTACTCCCACTCTAATAGTGGTGTTGTTGCATTTGGATTAGGAATACCTTTTTAGGTCTCTATTCTCGAGGACCTAATGGTTTCCAAAAATTTCGTATCTTTTTGGGTGTCCATTTGAGAAGATTTCACTGGGTTTCATCCTGAAATTATTGGAGTTACATGGGTTTCCATGATCTCAGCCGAGAATCGGTGTCACTATTGTCGATGGAACCCAACTGGGTGGTTGTATTTGCCAATCTGAATGCTGCTGATTAGGGAAAATATAAAAAGAAAGAAAGAACACAAATAAGTTCGAATCTTTTAAAGTCCCTTACTGTACTTCGCAAGGTTTGTGCATGACATATACTTATATACATAATACATACATTGAATTGAAGTTGTTAAAGTGTTTGTTTGACTGATGCTGTTTTATTAATTTAATTATGTATTAAAGTTTTGTTTATCCTTGATAAGGACTTGAGATATTAAAATAAAAGGCTTTTATTTTTGTAAATTATTGTTGTTGTGATGTAATGTTAGTGTAAGCTTGTTTCTTTTCCTTTTATAATCATACCATATTAAGAGTATGGTGCCTTACGTCAGGTTTCTTCTATGTCTTCCAACCTCATTTTGGATTCCAAAGGTTTCCCAGTTAATTTAGTGGAGTATGTTGGAAGCAACATTAGGGGGACTGAGTGCCTTAATTTGATTTAAGGTCTTCCTGAGTTTTGGTACTTTGGTTCCGCGGATCGATTGATTCATCGTCGTCATCATGCCTTTGTATGAGTTATACCGTCTGGCTAGAGAGAAGCTTGGTAAAGAGAATAACAGCACACATGCATCTGATCAATGTTCCTCGTAAGTTCATTAGCATATGCTGTTGCAAGCTTTTCGTTAGTGTTTGAATTTTGAATTTTATTCTTTTGTTTATTTCTTTCTTAACCCTGATTTTTTTTTCTGGTTTGAAATTGGATGTGTAGTCCTGAGAATGATTTTTTTGAGCTAGTTTGGGAGAATGGTCAGATTTCGAGCCAGGGTCAGTCTAGTAGAGTTAGAAGGAGCCCACCTTGCAGGAGTTTGCCATCTCACTGCTTACCATCTCACAGTCCCAAGGGTAGAGACAAAGATGTAGGATATGGTACCAACAGGATGGGAAAATTTAGGGATTTAGACTCTGGATTGAATGAAATTTCAATGTCGGTGCCGTCCCGCGAAGTTGATTTCTGTCAAGACGAGGATGTGTTACCTTGGTTTGATTATACAACAATGGATGGTTCTTTGCAACATGACTATGGTTCTGATTTCCTCCCTGCCCCAACTAGTTTTACTCTATTGGATAAAAAAAGTAATAGCAACATGGGTTTGAGGGATTCTCATAAAACTTCTGAAGAACAAGGGAATGTTTTCAAGGGTTCTTCAGCTGAACAGGTTGAGACTGCCGCAACCAAAGCTAGCACCAGTCAGTTATACCCTCCGTCATTGCATCATTGTCAAACATCTTTTGTATCTTCAAGATCAAGAGCATCTGATATAACTGAAAATAACAATACTAGTAATGCAAACCAGGATGCCACTTATGGCGAAATTACTCATTTTCTTTCTTCCTCAAGTGATTTTTCTAGCTCAAAGGGGAAGAAGCAAGAGCCACCTCTGCCTGGCAATGGTTCCAGTTCCATTATGAATTTCTCCCATTTCGCAAGGCCTGCTGCAATGGTAAGAGCTAATCTTCATAACATTGGCTTGAAGTCAGGTCTGTCTTCAGCAAGATCAGATAGTATGGAAATTAAGAATAAAGGTGCAGCTGCAACTAGCAGCAATCCTCCTGAATCAATTGTTGTTGATTCAAGTGGTGAATGTTCGAAGGAACTGACCATGCACTCTCAGCAGGTTGTGGATAAATCCAAGACTGATTTGAACTCTTTCCCGCCGAAATCTATTGAGCAGAACGCAGTGCTTTGTAAGCAGTCAGAGCCTGCTTGTAATGAGAGTTCCACTAAGATTGACCAAATTCCCGATCAAGTCCTTGTTGACAGTGGGGCTAAAGGGCAGACAACTGCTGAAAAAAGTACGGAGCCAGCAGTAGCCTCTTCCTCTGTTTGCTCTGGCAATGGTGCAGACAGAGGTTCAGATGAGCCAAATCAAAATTTGAAGCGAAAAAGAAAAGACACCGATGACTCTGAGTTCCATAGTGAAGTAAGTTAATGTCTTAGATTTACAGAGTTTTATGTGTTTAATTGTTTCCTTGCTTATTTCATAATTCCCCTATTTTACATAAAGGATGCTGAAGAAGAATCAGCGGGTGTTAAAAAGGCAGCTGGTGGGCGTGGAGGTACAGGTTCCAAGAGAACCCGAGCAGCTGAAGTGCATAATCTATCTGAAAGGGTTAGCAAGACTGTCTTCTGTTTATGTAGTATTAATTATAAAACAAATTTTCCATTGATTCTCAGTTTATGGTATTTCTGACTATAATTTGTGCATACAGAGGCGAAGAGACAGGATCAACGAGAAAATGCGTGCGTTACAAGAACTCATTCCAAATTGCAATAAGGTTGGCTTGACTTTATCTGTTTTATTTTCTTTAGACACCTGAAAAACTTTGTAAGATCATGGAATAGTGGCTAATGGTTACCTCTAGTGATTTAAACTTGAAAACAGATATTTATTGAAGTTTGAACTTGTGGAATGTGGAAGGTATATCAAATCATCAGAAGTTACTATTAAGATCCATGAAACCAACCTGAAGTTAAGCACTTTGTTTACAGGATTTAAATCCTCAATTTCAATATGAACAGTGATCTTTCGTTAAGTATATTGGTAATAAAAAGTTGGAGAAGTTCAGCATAAACTATTAAAATACTTTGTATACATATGAATACATACTTACTCGACTCCTCATTTATTTTGGTTTTTCTGACTTCGTATCTATTATAATAGGTGGATAAAGCCTCAATGCTGGACGAGGCCATTGAGTATCTTAAAACACTTCAGCTCCAAGTTCAAGTAATGTCTCTACCCCTCTGGATAATAAATGATATACTTGCGGTGTGAGATTGATTCCTATCTTCTCATGCAGATTATGTCAATGGGAGCTGGTTTATATATGCCTCCGATGATGTTACCTGCAGGAATGCAGCACATGCATGCACCACATATGGCTCCATTTTCACCGATGGGTGTTGGCATGCATATGGGATATGGTATGGGTTATGGGATGGGAATGCCTGACTTGAATGGAGGATCTTCAAGATTCCCTATGATTCAAGTGCCCCAAATGCAAGGAAGTCATATCCCTGTCGCCCATGTGTCTGGACCTACTGCTTTACATGGGATGGCCAGATCAAATCTTCCAGGGCTTGGGCTTCATGGACAAGGACATCCCATGGCAATGGTGCGAACTCCCGTGTTTCCCTTTTCAGGAGGACCTGTCATGAATTCACCAGCTCTGGGACTACATGCCTGTGGATCATCAGGACTTGTTGAAACCGTGGATTCAGCTTCTGCATCTGGCTTAAAGGATCAAATGCCAAATATTGGCCCACAAGTTAAGCAAATCACTGGTGGCCGTGACTCAACAAGTCAGATGCCTACACAGGTATGTTTCCGGACAGATTTCTAGACTTTTTATATAAATGCATCTCATGATATCGGTTCTGCACAAACAATTTATTTCGTTGATTTAATTATAACAGTCGTACATGGAAGTATTAGCAATACCCTGACATGGTATTCAGTTATGAAGTATAATTGCAAATATTGTTAAATTATTCTGAAAGTTTCTGCTAAATTTTCTTATGCACCTGGTTCCCTAGACAAAATTAAAAGGTGAAAAGCGTATTGCTCTCCATTTCTGCTCTTGTGCATTGTGTTACTACTCGTTCTAGTTCACCTGAAATCACCATTCTAGTTATTTAATTGATATTACTTCTAGAAAAAGGTGCACCGGAGGTCAACTTTGACAAGTATAGATTTTATAGTTTGATTGAACATTTTCAATTTTAGAAACTGAAAGAAACATGTAATAAACAAAAGGCAAAGGTTGAATAAAAAGTAATTATGTGGTCTTCTAGCACAAGTATTAGTGCATCCTGGTCTCCCAAGATTAATTTTCATTACATATTAGTGAAAACATTCTGCTTCCATTCTCCCACTCATCACTTCATGTTTGTGTTCTCCATTTTTTGTTATGCTAGAGTGAAGCAGCTGTTGTTGGATTTGAGCAATCTGCTTTGGTTCATAGTAGCGGTCATACATGTGAGGCTAATGACAATGGAGCTGTTAATCCTTGTCCCAGCAGATAACATTATGTTTGGTAAATCTTCTGAATATCTATCACTAGGCGCATACACGTGCACAAAGCCACATACAGACTAACTGTTGAGGTGCACTTGCAGGTTATGATCCACAATAAGACCGTGCCTGATTGAAATTTTAGAAAATGCGAGTCTTTACCTTCCTGCAGATACACAGGATATTTCAGAGTCATTGAGGTTAACCCCATCACAATAACTACTGAATCCTAATTTCCGGACTCACGAAATTGCACGGATTTTGTAATATCTTAAGAGACGCAACTCATTTGTACATCCACTTAGCAACCTGCTCAATCAATTGGCGTAGAAATTTCAAATTTGATATATATCCTTACAAATATGTATTTAAGTGTTTTATCATATCTATCATAGTGATTCTTTGGGTTAATGAAATAATAGTTTTTTTTTCCTTTGCCCCTGGCAATCTATTTCTCACCTTTCTAATTCTAACCCTGCAAAATTAGTGAAAATGGGTACAGTTGGAGCACTAAGATGCAGATTACTGTTCTAGTTCTTCTAAGTATTTCAGCAGTACGTAAAGATTTATTTGAGAATTTATATTGTTAGATTGGTTGCTCTCCAATCATATTCATTTGTTACCTACCATACCAGTTATCATCAATTATATATTTTAGATACATCATCGCAGAGAAGGAGAAACAGATTAGGATTTAGAAAGCTCCTTGGAAAAAAATGGATGCATAAGGATTGAGACAGTTTTGTAATAGACAATCAGGTAAACTTTACACAGTAAGTTAAAATTGATTTCCTCGTTTATCAACAGCAAACAAATCACAATGCAAATTATCCAAAAGAATAAAACAGAACAAAACAATCAAATTTTACAGCACTGCCTAAATCATGGCCTAGATCATCTTCTATATACACTACACTCTGCACACCTTTTGGCATTCAAACAAATTCAAAAAAAGATTACAATGTAAAAATCCAACTTATATGCTATAGTGCTAAGCACCACGACAATGAAACATAAAGCAAATACGTAAATGCTGCAAACTAGTTCACTCAGTTCCATTATTTGACTTTAATGTCGCCCTTGGCCTCCGAGGAAAGGTTCTTGGAGGAAGGAGACTTGCCTGTGATAGCTTTCTTTGCTTTCACCAGTGACTGTTTAACCTTTGATATAATGTTATTTGATTGCTTTGAAGCTGGCTTGGCTGGAGTTTCTTTTGGAAGGTCCTTGGATGTTTTTATTGCGTCACTTTCCTTGGTGGCTTGAACCTTAGTTTTCTCAGGCTCCACAGCTTGTTCTTTCTCTAACTTATCCACTCCAGGTTCAACAGATTCCTCTTCTTTTTCTTCAAATTTGGATGCCAATGTTTCTCTAGCAGGTTCACTTACAGCTCTAGAGATTTCTTCCACCTTTGTGTCACTGTTCCTTTCCTTCTTGTCATCACCTTTTACATTCTCTACCTTCACACTCTCAGCTACTTCAGTTGTTGCTGTCTTTGCCTCATTCTGTTCCTCAACCTTTCTGCTTTCAGCCTCTTCCTCTGTTGGGGATCCGGTGACATCATTAGGTGCTTCGGGTTCCTTTTTGTCGTCATCATTTGCGGCAACAGCAACCTTTTCCTCCACATCTGCAGGAACAGAATACTCCCTTTCTTCTTTTAAGTCAGGTTTGACTCCCTGATCAATGGAGGCGGGTTCTGGACATTTTATAATGCCAGCCACTTCATTTGGTACCCCTTCAATCACATCAGTAATGCTTGATTCTTTATTGTCATCCTCTTCAACAACCTTTTCTGCCACTTCAGGAGAAGGTTCCACAATATTTGCTTTAGGTTCTTCGTTTGATGAAACTTGTGCAGCATTTTCAGTGTGGCTAGTTTCCACCTCTTTGTCAGTTCTCTCTTCCTTGGTCGTGTCATCTGAAGTTTCTTCAGTCTTGGAGATCTCAAGCACGACTTCCGGAGAAGGTTCCACAAGATGTGCTAGAGGTTCCTCATATGATGAGACTTGGGCTGCATTTTCAGTGAGGCTAGTTTCCTCCTCTTTGTCAGTTTTCTCTTCCTTGACCGTGTCATCTGAAGTTCCTTCACTCTTGGAAGTCTGAAGCACAACTTCAGGAGAATGTTCCACAAGATTTGACGGAGGTTCCTCATTTGGAGAAACTTGTGCAGCATTTACAGTGGCGCTAGTTTCCTCCTCTTTATCAGTTTTCTCTTCCTTAATCAGGTCATCTGAAGTTCCTTCAGTCTTGGCAGTCTCAATCACAATTTCTTGCTTAGTCTCCACGTCCTTACAAGCTTCCGCAACTTCCTCATCTACTTGTAGTTGTTCTCTTGGTTTTTCCTCCACTTCTGTTGACAGAGGTTCTGGTTTCTCTATTTCTTCAGGAACTGCGTCTGACTGTGAGTTGCCTGTGTCTTTCACCTTCTCAGTACTGCCAAGTTGCTCTGCATTTTCAGCTTCTGCTTCAGGAACAACTGTCTTATGTTGCTCTTCTTCCTCTTGTTTTTCTGATTCACTTTGGCTTTCATCAACTTTCGTTCCCACTGGCTCTGCTTTTTCTGTTTTACTGTGGCTTTCATCAACCTCAGCCGCCAAAGGTTCTGCTTTCTCTTTTTCAAAGTTTATAGTCTCTTTCAATACCTCTGCCTCAAATTCTAGTTCTCTTGTTTTTTCCTCTATGGCATCACTTCTTTCTGCTGATTGTTCAGGAATTGCAAATGTGTCTGGTTTCTCCTCTTCTTCCCTTTGTTCTAATGATTGCTTCTCTAGTTCTTTCTGGTTTTCATTCACTTCATTAACCACAATTTCTGCTACCACTGTTTTTGTGGGGCCCGTTTCAAAGTTGTTGGTCTCTTCCACTACATCTTCTGAGGACCCTGATGCTTTTTCCTCTAAGGTATCACCCGGTTTCTCTTCGGCATCAGCTGCTGGTTCAGGAACTGCAATTGTGCTTGGTTGCTCAGCCTCTTGCAATTCTTTTTCTGCTTCTTCTGTTTTTTCTCCCACTTGTGTGGCCACAGGCCCAAGCTTCTCTTCCACGCGGGCACTTGTTTCGAAAACTTGAGCCTCTTTCACCACTTCTCCTTCTGATTCTGTCGGAGGATTAATCTCATCTGTGTTTCTTGTTTTCTCATTAGTTTCAGTTGATGCTTCTGGAATGTCTTCTGTCTTGGATTGTGCTTGTTTCTCTTCATCTGTTTCCACAGGTTCATTTTGTAGTGGCTGTGGTGGTGTTTCTTCCACAGTGGGTTCTGTGGATGGTGCCACATCTGGCTGGGAAATGGCCGCATCATGAAGTGGTTCAATATCGCTGATAGTGTGCGAATCAGGAACCACTTCCTTTTCCTCATTTACTTTATCTTCGGCTGCAATAGTTGCATCTGACGGAAGTGAATATTCAGTGTTTTCTACTGCAACAGAGAGCTCAACCTTGTGATCATCTTCTTCTGTTGGAGTTGGTGTTGAACTTTGTGCGTCCTGAACCTTGTCATGGTTCGGACTATCTTCAATAGAAGCCTCTAAAGCCAGGGAATCTGCGGATTTTTCTACCTCAACTGCTGCAAGCTCTGCAGTCACCTTATCCTCTGTCTCAGTTGAAGGGGTGTCCTCAGGCTTGTCATCTCCTATCTTCGTTGAAGGGGTGTCCTCAGGCTTGTCAATTTCTTCTGTCTTAGATGAAGGGGTATCCTCAGGTTTGTCATCTTCTGTCTTAGATGATGGAGCATCCTCAGGCTTTTCATGCTTAACTTCATCTTCATTGGCTAAAGAAGCGATCATTTGTGCAATGCCTTCGTCCTTTTCCTTCTTCACGTATTGCTATATAATAAAGATGAAAAGGCATTGATGATTAAATTATGAGTGCCAAGTGAAGAGACTCTAAAGCATTAACAAACAACGAATGTACGTACAAATAACAAAGTATGAAACAAGTAGAATTTAAACTAGTGGGAGAAGTAAGAAGGCGTGGCACAGAAATCACATCCTTTTCTGTCATCTCCTACCAACAGTATAAATCTTGAACGGAAACAGACATGAAAGTATATGATCACACCTTTGGCATGTATTTTGATTGCCTGTTTAGTATATTTATAATTTGCAAGTTCGCAAAAAATACTTTCAAATAATACTTATTCAGATACTAAACTCGAAGATATAGGTACTACCTTGATTTGCACTAATGCATATCTATAGGAGACAGCTTTTCTGTCATAAATGCAATGACAACAATGGTGGTACCTTGATCTGCCATCTCCTTATCAAAAGGTATCTAGTTATCTTGCATAACAATCTACTACAGGCAATGATGGAAAAAGTGGGGAGGCACGTTGCAAAAGTTTTTAGGTAGCACACAATTTTCTTTTTATTTACATATGTTTGATACTCTTCCATTTTGTCTAGAAACCCTTACATTTTTTAATAATAAATAAAGATTTTGGATTGACAAATTTTTATATATACAAAATAGCCTTAAAAAAATGTCCAGAGTTATTTGAAGAATGCCATAACTTCAAATTTGGAGTTTGAAAAGTACAACAAATTTTTAATCAAGTTTATCCCTCAAGGCTATATAAATTATGAAAACTTTCTCATTATTTACAATGTGCAACATTACTTGTGAGACATCATTCAAAACTTTACACATTTTGGTCTCAAACTTGCATTGGTTTAACATAATGAAAATTCTGAAACTTCTATATGTAAGAAAAACTGTTAGCAGAAATATAAATTTAATTGCAGCAAATCAAATTAAGAAGAAATATAATTTTTTTAATTGATATTTTTGGTCCTCACAATACTTATTTTTTTTATCCGGCTTTGGTAGATTACAGGTATATTGTCTAGAATGAGAACAGATGTTGATCAAATTCATTTCCTTTTTTTTTTCATTTTGACAGTCTTTGAAGGTATGCACTTTCACTAGGCCAGTCCAATTCTTTTTTAAAACACATGAAGAATAATTTTATTGAATACAAAAAGTTTTCTTCGAAAGCTATTATGCAAATCCTTAATAATCAATTACGATTGGCGATGAAAAAAAGAGTTGAGAAATGAAGTGACAAAGCAGAACAAACTTTTTTACTTTTCTCCATGTTCATGAATTCTCTGATGAAAATAAATTCATGCGTATAGTAAGTTTAAAAACAAATCACAAAATTTCATCACAGTTTAGCAGCTGAGTATAGATAGATATGCAAGGTAGAGTCCGGAAAGAAGGATAAAAGAACATACATGTAAGCTGGTTTGAGCTTAGAATTGAGGACACAGATACTACAGAAAGAAGTTGAAGATCATATATAATAGGTATGAAAGTGAGAAAATTAAAATGAACAGACCTCATCAGTAGTAGAAGCATGATCAGAAGCAGCAGCCTCAGTAGCCATGATGGGAAATTGAAGCTATCTTCAAAGTGTTTGGAGAAGTTCAGGTGGAGAAACAAATAAAGAAAGTAAGTGGTGAGAGGAATAATTTGGTTGGCAACAACTCCAGGAAAAGAAGGAAAGCCAGTTCAACTTTAGGAAGAAGAACAACTAGTTTTCCACAGAAAAAAGCAGAAACATAGATGTTTGACAGACTGTATCACATGAGCTGGTATGGTGGTCTCAATGATTTAGGAGGATTAGGATTAAGGTGCCACTAAAGTTTTCCCATTAAAAACAAAAAAGTATAAAATAAAAAAGTTGATCACATAGCTGTGAGCTGTGGCAAAGTAAGTAGCTTTATTGGGGACCAGATCACCGCAACAAACTCATACATTTAACCTCTGAAAATGTTTGGGCCCTCTCCTCAATCCTTGTGGTTAATAAGATTCCTGTACGTCATTAATCTTAATTAAATTTCATCTACAAATTATGGAAACCATAAATGAGCACTCACATATCTAGCCAAAAACTAAGGATCCAATAATACTAACTTATAATATCATGCAACTTGTTTCTCTTAAATTAAACTGCTTTTTTTGTCAGTTTTTTTTTAACCAATATCTCTTAATTATTCTTAATTGTATAGAAACAATGATTAAGAGAAATTATACTATACAAATGTCATGATATTGGATAAATAGTTGATATTTGATAAATAATTATGTTCACTTTGGTCATGATTATTATTTGGATACCATTCTACCTTGTTTTTATATACATACCATAATCAACGGTTAAGGAAAACTATCGTAATAATTAACTTAAGAATGATGAAATAGATAAGTTCATGATTTGAGGTCGTGTTTTCTTCCACGTTAGGATGATAAATCTGCTTAAGTTTTCAAACTTGGATTAAGACATGCCACTTCGATGAAAATGATGCTGCCTCATGTCACTTTATTGGTGTTCGCATGTTATGCATTATTTATAGGGTATACCCCTCTCTCCCCCCTCTTTTGGTTCGAATTTCTCTCCATCCTTTTCTAATTTTGGTTTATTAACAATAAATAATTTTGATGAACTTTATCTCTGTGATACTTTCCGGAGGGCAATATGAATTAATTGTTGCATCCAATACATCCAGATTGAACAAACATCCCCCCAAAAAATTTAAGATTAAGAAGATAAAAATAGAAAAAAAAAGCATACCAAGCTATGCTTTATGTTAAATACATTAGAAAATATCAACAAATAGACAAGGTTTCATATTTGAATATGTAAATAAAAAAAGTAGTTAAAAAAAGTGACCTTATCAAAGATGTAGTTAGATTTTCTTACAGAAATTAGTACTTCTATGATATGATTATTGAAAAAAAGCATTAAAAAATATATTTGTGCTACAGATTTTGTTTTGGATTCAACAATACAATACTTTCGGTGGTGCCTGAGAAATTTTTTTATGAAACTGAAAACCTTAAGATCCTTTCCAATTTGTTAGTTTAACATTATAATGCTTTTGGCCAACAAATCCAACCTTTCCATGGTATGTTCTGGTTCTTTAAGCCTTAACCTAATAATCTTTTGAATCTCTAAAGGAAAATGAGTATTCTCAAGTGACAAGTATCATGAGTCATTAGTCATGACAGCTGCCACAGCCCTCTTTTTAAAGATAGAAGACTAGTGTGCAAGAGATTTGTTGAATTATGAGTTCTCAATTCCACAAAAATGCAGAGAAGCCCACCTTCTTTATTTATTGAGCTGGTTCTCCTTCACATGTCCCCCCATCTTTGGAATCTTCCATTTGTGAACTCGCCTAGTGTAAGAGCCAAGGTGGTCCTTCAACACTCGAGCCTGTAATAATTTTCCTGAATTAATTAGAAGATAGAAAAAAAAATCTTTCTAATAGTGAAGGATGTTGTTTTTTCTTTGTCCAAGTTAACTATAGCGGACATTATGGGCATGAACATTCATGCTTGAAAGGTATTGATTAGGTGGAAATTTATATAGAGACCCAACTTGACCATTAATTGTCTCTAAAAGAAAAAACGACTCTTCCACACAGAAAAAGAAAACAACAATTCGTTTAAAGTAGACAAGATTAATGGTGTTTGGCCTTTCATTTGAGTTTATAATTAATGTTTCTTCGTTTTGATATTTTCGGCACCTAGAAGTCACATTTGGCTTGGACTTAATTAATCACTAAAACATCACACCACCTCCCTCAAATAATTAAACTTTTCTCCTTTTTCTTCAACATGCACAACAGATATTTTTTCCCTGGAGAATGCCAACGAGTGTATGAGTATATTTTCTTTCCCTTTTCCCTTTGGACTTGCTTGATTAGCTTCTATATATGCCTGAGTATGAGTGGCTTGTGTCAATCCCTCACAGATTTCAGTTTTGTGAAGCTGACAGATATTGGTGGAGCAGAAGTTACGAAAAGGATGTTACAAAAGTAGGTTAAGGGCATGGATGAGAGATCAAATTGTTTGCACTAAAGTAGTGGAGATTGATGAAGTGAAGATGTTCAACCAAATGGGGTCACTCTTCTTACTTGGTAAGGTTCATTTGGATCCACAGCTGATGAAGTAGATCTTGCTTTAATGTGATGATAATTAAAGATTGTGTCATGATGTGCATCATCATATTAGTTATAGCTAAATTGAGAAACTAGTTAATGGATTGTCACTGTTAGTGGTAGGAGATTGGTGAGTTTTGGTGGTCTTTGCATGTTAAATCTTATTTGCATCTATAATTGAAAGAAGAATAAAGAACATTTTTATTCATGTTTTCTTTGTTACATTTTAAAAAATTGTTCATGGTACATCTTGCATGCATGTGAAGGTGTGTAGAGAGAAGAATGATTCAGTTTGACACACCTGCACTTTTGTCTTCTTGCGCAGCACATTACAATTCTGCATGATGTCAGCTACAACACAGAACAGCCTGCATTAAATCATATTCTTGCTCCAACTCCAAACACAAACCACATCTTTTGTATTATCGACCCAACTTCAGATATTATATATACATGTCTTTTGTCATTCCTTTTATTTCATTTCTTTTTTCTTCAGAACGAAAACATAATACAATATGCACAATATTCTAATTATGGTTGATGTATATTTTCTTGTCTAGTTCCATCATAGACACATATATAATAGGCACAAAGGAAATAAATCCTATAAGTAATTTTGTAATTGGTTTCAATATTCTGCATATGTACAAAATCGCCTAAACTTTAGCAAATACATAATTATATGATTACGTGATGTTCTCCCAAAAATCTACGAACATATAATTATATAATATATTACGTAATTAAGATTCTCCCAAAACTGATCGACCTCAATTTGGTGCATGCTAATATTGAATGCCCAACTTGTCCATTAGAAAACTAAATTGGTGTTTACCATCTTGGATCTCAATCTCATCAACATATAATTCATTAGATAAATATATAATTAAGGCATTAAATTTTGAAGTAATAATAATTTTTTAACCTTTTAGCCTAATTGGTCTATCTACCTTTCTCTCTTATTTAATTCGAGATATTTTTTAAGAATAAAATTATTATAAAACTTATAGTTTCAAAATGGACAATATGGTAATTAATTTTAATAAACATAGGAAACAACAAAAAATTCACTCACAAAAATGTGTATAAGAAAATCTACTAAATCTGAATCTCACTTTAAGCAGAAAATGAATTTTACATTGTATTAATTTTATCTATTTAAAAGATTTAGTAGGTAAAATTATATAATTATATATTTTTTAAGAGATAATTAGTTACTTAATTTTTTTCAGTACGGTCTTAACACGATTAAAAGCGTAAAAAACGGTTGAGTAGAAGAAAAGAAAATTCTTAATGACTTTATTGTATGGATGGACAAGATCCGGTAATTGATGAACACAATCATAGTCTCAAGTTAATTTAAACTTTTAAGGAAATTTATTTTATTTTTCTTTCCATTACATTTTTAAATATACATACTCTAAAAGAAAAGAATTATTACGGTTGATTGAAGAAATGTTGTTGCAATTACGCAAAAAACATCTATAAGAGGCGTAAGTTAATTAAAGCTGGAGATTGGTCTGAAAAATTAGTTAATAAGATTTTTTTTAACTAATTTTGATTTAATATAAAAAATAATATTTAATTTTAACCTGTTACTTGTAATAGATTTTTTTAAAGGCCGATTATATTATTTCAAACTTTATTTTATATTAAAATTTAAAATAAATATGAATTTAGTTCTAAATATTAACAGGTGAATATAAAATTATTTAAAATATACTATAAAATGTAAAACTTAAAAGAATCATTTATTACAGGAGGTATGGGGCTAGAACAAAATAGAGAAGCTAGATTTTATGAAAATTAAGTGTATTTTATAATAATAATCTCTAAATAGAATATCTTTAATAAACAGACTTTTATCTTTTATGTATATCAACAATATATTTAATTCGATCAATTTGGGTCAGACCATTGCACGAGACGTTATTTTTGGGCCGAGCTAACTTTGTTATGGACTGATAATTTATTAATCGGGCCAAGTCTTTTGTGGGTTTTAACTTTTGAGTTATGGGTTTATTCCTCCATCAAATGCAAAGCACGTGGCACATATTGGATCATCCATCATCAAATTTCTTCTTAATCACTAAAATTAGAAGTGAACAACCTCCTAATATAAAGACACCATAATTTATATCCTTTAACACAGCCAAGAAAAAACACTATAAATCAAGGCTCCAATTTTTCCATTACACGTGGAGGATAATAAAAAATCTTAATTTGAAAATACTACAACTTCTATTTTATAAAAATACAGAACTCTTATTCAATTCAAAAATAAAACAATACTTGTCATGCACGACTTTAATTTGAAAAAAAAAAATCTACGAAAACAATTTTGGTAGCAAAAAATTTGAAAACCTTGCTTGCCAACCATAACTTCTTTAGGATTTAAAATTAAAATCTTACCATTTTAGTAATTTTGATTATAAATTACATTAAAATGGTAATTTTTTTAATTATTTGTTATATAACTTTATAGATTTGTTACTAAACAATTGACCGTGCATAAGATTTGATTCAAAACATTATGCTACATTTTTTTAATATTTTTTTAGTAATTGCTAAATTGAAGAATTAAATAAAAATAAGATAATTTTGTTTTTCATTGACAAACAAGAATAATAATCATATCGGATAAAATTTAGTGTTTACGTAGAATAATTAATTTAGAAAAAAATAATTGGTCATTATAATAATTAAATTATAAATTATTTTATAAACTAAAAAGTATTGGTATCTAAAATAATTTTTATTATAATAAAAATTATATTTTTTTTAACTATTGATTTTAAAAAATTATGAAATTGATTTCTATATAATAGTGACTAAATTAGTTTTTAAATCAAAATCTAAATTTGTTTCTAATATTGGTTACTAAGATTTTAACTATTTACTGAATTAGATTTTATATTAATCTCTAATTCAATTAGTGACTAATTTCATCACTTTATAGATCACTAATATGGTTGGTATAAAAGTAATTTTTTTGGTAATGGTAGTCCTTTTGTCAATGACAATTAAGGGATACAATTAATAAGAAAACAAGTTACTCAAAGTGTTTTCATCAAAATGACTATGACAAATCAATATTAGAAAGAATGCAATGAAGTTTTCTTATATAGTTCTATTACAATAACATTTTATTGTAAAGTATGACAAACTGTGTAGGGTTTACTAATTTATTCATCCTTAGATAAAACATCAAACTTCATATAACATAAAACAATTATTGGTTTGTGAGCTTTGTTTTCATATTTGTTTCCATAGCTTGAGCCAACATGTAAATAACACTTCCATTAGATGAATCCCTTAAGTGAATTTGAATTATTTTTGCTTTCAAAGAATGTAATACTTGTAAAAGTCTAATTTAATGGTACTTAAACAATTATGAAGTTCTTTCTTGCTTAATGTAGACATGCCATTTTTACTTATATAACATAGATGCATATGTCACAATTTGGTAACATTACCATATAATAAAGTATTTAAAACTACAACTATATTATAGTGCCAATTGCTCAATGTTGGATTTGTTCGAGAAGTTCACTACACAAAGTTGCTATTCAACGTTAAGAAAGGGAATGGAAAATGGTGTTTATGCACGGACTACACGGACCACAATAAAGCTTAGTTGGTTATATTTATACCTAACAAAATGGATTTAGCTCTTCATTGTCAGAAAGAGCACAAAAAGAAAAGATGAGTTATGGAAGAAGATTGATAACCCAAGAGGAGAAAGGAGGTTTCCAAGGAAGGCCTTGTATCCCCATAACTTCCCAAAATTGTGTTCCACTTCATGCTAGCCAAAGAGAATGCCTCTCAAAGAAACAGGGAGAAATAAGTGGCATCTGACGCCATCCACTCCACGCCCAACGCATGCATGAAAAAAAATAGAATATGTGACTTTCGATCCAATTGGCACTCAACCTCGTTCGCATGGCATCCAACTAACAATATCTAATTACTTACAAAAAATATCAGAAGGAGAATCAAGTAAGTTAAATGATAAGATAAGAATTGATTTTGTTAATATGAAACAAATAAAAATAATGGTCAAAATTAACATTATCAATAAACTTAGTGAGTGGTAAACTAACATAAATTTAATGAGTCTATCATTAAACATTTCATAAATTGGTATTTCAAAGAAATAAATGAAATCATATCTCATATATAAATATGTCACTATATCTAACTAAAGAAATAGTAAGGTGAGATTGTCTCTAAAAATCTCTTTAACTTTTCTTTTTTTCGTCCTATTGGAATAATGTTGAGCTTAAACATTCTGAGAGGTGTCTATCTCCTCTATGCCATGAATTCCTAATATTTATATCTCCTAGGAAATTCAAACCTAGGAGGATCTCATATCCTCTAAAAGTTATTCAAAGACAAATACATGAACACTTTTTGAGAGATGTTTTCAACAAGCATATTCTACAATTTTGTTTTTCAACAACATATGAAATATGGCTACACTTAAAAGTTTATCATACTAGGAACTATATTTCAAACTCAAGGAAAAGATAACTTTTAACAAATTCACATAGAATATGTCACATGATATAATACTATACTTAAAGATAAGCAAGAGTTATATGTGAAATAATGGTGATTCTAGAAATAATTCAAAAGGAAGGTTTCAAAGATAACACTCTTTAGAAAATGATTCCAGGGGTTAGGGTTTCACAATCCATAACTATATATTTCTCCTAGGTCAAATCTCATACCACAAGATAAGTGAAAAGATGGAAATAGGAGAGTCAATCACCTAAGGAGAAAATTGATTGGTAGAACTTGAAGAGCGTGCAAAGAAGAAGTGATGGAGAATCAACGAAAGAGAAAAGAAGGAAGAATATTGTGATTCCTAGTGCCTTAAGTGGTAAAGAAGTGTTTTCTCTCTCAATTCCCAGCTCTTTTCTGTGCCAAAATGTGAAAAAGAAGACAACTTAGTAGGTAGGGGCCAATACAATGGCCAAAAAGTGTACTACCACCACCTTAAAACCATTGGGCGCATACCCGTGGATTCACTCCCGAGAGAAAGTTGGAAAAAAAAGACACTCAACAAAGATGGTTGAGCGCACCTCAAAGCGTTGGCTGTTTAGCTCTAGAGATAATTTTTGGTGCAAGGATGAAAACAATTTAGTCAATCTGAAAATGGTTGAGCAGTTTGGAAACGACTGAGCAATTTGAAACGACTGGGCGATTTTATGTAGAAAAACTCCTAAAATGTTCTTTTACATAATTCTATTAAGCATTTTCAAATTGGCTGAGCAAAAATTCTTCAGTGAGGACACTTTGAAACTAAGTATAAAAGAGTCTAAGTTACTCTCCTACCTTACATCCTAAACAAAAGTTTTGGTTGTTACCAAATAGGTAGAAATGTGAAGGTGTATGTAGATGATATGGTCATGAAATTTAACTCATTCAACCAACGCATTAATGATTTGGAGGAGATCTTTACAAATATGCACTAATATAACATGTGTCTTAACCCCAAGAAGTGCATTTTCGACGTCGAAAGGGGCATGTTCCTAGGTTCATGCTGACACATAGAGGAATCGGGACAAATCCAAATAAATGTCAAGCCTTAATTGACATGAGAAGTCCAAAACAAACCTTAAGGATATGCAAAAAATGGTTGCAAGGCTAACATTCCTGTCCCGATTTTTAACAAAGTTGGTCGAGAAGTCCCAACAGATAATACAATTGATGAAGAAGGCTAGAAATTTTCAAATGGAACCAAGTGTGTGAAGATATATTCTTAAACATTAAGTCCTTTTTGTCTCACCTACTTCACGAACCCCCTTAATCTTGTATGTAATAGTTTTGGAAGAGACAGTTAGCTTCGCTCTAGTGCAGGAAGACGAGAACATACAAAAGTCAATATATTTTGTAAGTCAAATCTAGAAGATTCATAAACACAATATGAGAAGAAAAAGAAGGTTGCATTGACACTTGTCGTCGTGACCATACTTCCAAAGTCACCACAACTACATGACTTTTCACATCCAAGGAATGATAAAATCCTGTCAAAAAACACATCCTGAGTTCTTAAGCGTTTAAATTTTGAACTCATGCTCACTCGTCCTTTAACACTCTTTGTCACCCCTCGTGGTCCTCGAATTTGGAGGACAAGTGTACGGAATGGAGTGAAGACATCTTGGACAAAAAAATGGAATTTTCTTTCTTTTTTTGTTTTTAAGATTCTTCATCATCCGTTATGTTCTTGGAGCTTAAGAGACCAATTTATAGAATGGAACATCTCAACTTAAAAAATGAAATTTTTTTCTTTTTTTTCTAACTTTTCGTCACTCGTTGTACTCTTTGAATTTTGGGAACTAAAACATAATATGTTAAAAATATCATAATGTAAATTAGTTTTAAAAATATTAAACATTATTTTTTAAACAAAGAAATTAGATAAAATAAGATAGAGTAATTCTAAGAACTTATATTAGAAATTTTTTTTACTATAAATAATATAAATAAGTGGCTATACTTGTATATTATTAAGATTATGTTTATTCTAAAATTAATAAGTGTTGGAATATTTTTGGAAGTATGATTGTTCTCTATTGGACTTTGAAAAAAAAAATCATCTAAAATAAAGAATTAGAAGTTTTCGAATTAGAAACTCAAAAGTCTTGCATGAGCCATGAAAAAACAAGTAAAAATGCATATATTGTTCATTTAAAAAAAATAACAAAATCAGTGTAAATATGAAATGTTAATTATTGTAGAAAGAGAGAAGTGTAAAGAAAAGTGACACAGAAGAAGGGACGTTGAAGACATAAAATCTATGGGTTAGCTTAGATGAATGAAGTTGTGTTATAAAGTAAGGATCTAGATTAGATATGAGGTAATCTGATGTTATTTTTTATTTTGATTAGACCCCTGTAATCAAATTGTGGCAATGGTTATTAGAATCTGAAATAGTTGATGTAGAGGCATAAGCTTTCTCCCAAAATCACAAGCAATGATGTTAATATACCAATAAAGTTGACCATCATTTCCCACTACAAAGCAAAAGTGAAAATGTAATTATTCAAGGATGGGGTACAAAGCAACACTTCAGCCAGACAAAGCTTTTCATAATTCATGCCATTAAGGCTTTTTCTGATAATCTCATCTCATGTCCCTTTGAAAACTCTCATGCCTCTTCCTCCATCACCCTATCACCCTCACTCAAACGCTTACTACATTCTTACATCTTCTATAAATATTATTAACACTAATATAACTAACTATCCCTGCCAGTAATCAGGAATCAAATCTAGAGTTTAGCTTAATAATCACACTTTATTGGATATTAATCTTCCATATGTGGAAACCAACGTCATGAAAGAGACACTCCTCTTCTTGTAATAATTGCTTATTGCTTTGACAAGACGAAAAATACAATTAAGATGATGTTAACTCAAATCTATGAAATATGCATGTGCTTGTGCTTCCAACTTTTTCATTACAAAATTAAACTGAGTTAGAAGTTTAAAAAAATTATATATTATAATTGCTCATAATTGTGACAGATGTTAATAACTTAACGCAGCTACACCAACCAGAAGGTGAAGCCTTAGCAAAAATGTTGGAGTCAGTTTAGTAAGAGAATTGATTTAAATTCCATATATAAGAATAGATGAAATAATTATAAACTCTGTGAAGAAAAATAATTATAAAAGATAAGACAAGTAAATAGACAAAAATGTTAATAATATTGTAACTGTGAGATAATACAATGACAAGCAAGTGACAAATTAGTACTACATTAATTCATTCTTAGAAGTCTCAAAATAAATCCTTTTGTTTTAAGAAATTAAAATCAAGGATGAGAAAATCATAAATTAATGTTTTGTACACCTCAAATTTTGAAGTGAAGAAAATTAGAATTAGGTATTGGAAATGATCACACTCCATCTTCTTTTATTGCTTTCTATTTTTATTTTTACAAATCAAACAATAAAATAAGATTTTCACTCAAATTTTCTCAACTCTATTTTCTGTCATCAATTCAAACATTAGGTTAGTGATGTGTATAGGAAAAGAGGCACTTATTAGTCAGAACAATAATTAAGAGTAAGAATACAAAAACCTAATGGTGAATGAAGCTGAAGGGAATATAATCGTGACGTGTTGAAAGATATTAAAAACAAGAATATAATGAAACGAAACGTGATATAAAAAATTGTATTAATAAAATAATAGTGTACTTTGTGTTTTATACGGACTGAATTTGCTATATAAATTTTTCAATTATATTTATCAAATATAAAAATTATTTATATCGTATAGTTAAAACAAAAATCTATAAAATGAATTTAATAAAATCAATAACTCTATTTATAAAAATATTACATTCTTCAAAATATAATAACTTTCAAAGAAATAAATTTAATAATAATCCTCATTCTTGCGATTCTGGTTAATAGTGACTGTGTAAAGCAAGAGAAATTAGGAATAGTAATTTGCAATGTTTACAATAAAAGAAATGATACTTTTGAATTATTATCCGCAGAGAAGAAGATAAATAATTTAAAATTGATCAGTGATAAATGAATTACATTAGTAACTAAATTAAATTAGTACGCAAATTAAAGATGAAAACTGAACTCGTTTATAGAAATCTGTTAGTGATTTTGATGAAAAGTCTTTCTATTGATCCGATATAAATATTTATTTAATTTTATAAATTGATTGTGGATGTATATATATATATTATTGTTTTAAATTATTAAAATGTTAATAGTTTTTAGATAATTTTAAAAAATTACTTTTATTATTTTTTACCTCTCTATCATATTATATATTAATTAAAAAATGGATTTCACTATAATGTGACTGTAACATGCAATTTATTTTAATGAAATAGTTGGAAATAGATAACTATTGGAAGTGCTTAAAGTGAAGAAAAAAGTTGTTACGAAATAATGAGATGTATGAATCGGTGTTTGTTGTCAATTAGTTGTCCGGTGTAGGATTAGATTAGGAAAAGATGGTTTTAAGGAGAATACAGAAGCATCTCCATTTTTCAAGGACATATCAAGTATGTCTCCCTATTGTTCAAAACCCCATTATGATCTTCCAAATCCTGCTTCATCAGTTTCACTTCACAAATTTCCCATCAACATCATAGTTAGATAATTCCAACTTTTCATATACCCTTTGCTTTACATTTGTTAAAATGGTGAAAATTGTTGATATAATAGTACTAATTCACGTTAAAGATTCCCTCTTCATAAGATTGGCTTCCAATATGCTTCAATCAATTCCAGGTATTTTATAGAACCAAATTATACTTCAACTCATCTTTATGCACTCAATCAAGAATAACAACACTAAAAAAAACACTGTTGCTCTGCTACTGTTCCAAACTTACTCATTTCATGGTACCAAAAGATTATATATTTTAGTAGTGTGGTTGTTAGTTACCAATTATTCTGAACTGTGGCATTTTGGTCAAAGCCATAGCAAAAGCTTTACATTGCAGCACACGCTGATCTCTGCGTTATCAGAACTTTTGCTATGTTTTCAGCTATATAATTCAGGGAAAATACTATTTATTTTTATTGGATCTTTTAAAAGAGGATAGATTAAAAGAGAGGATATTAAATAAATCTCGAATCAATTCACCTGATAAAATTCACATCATTCGTAATCTGAAATCTTATTATGAGTTTTTTTTTATATATTGTTTAACATATTTATTTTTTTTTTTAAAAATTTAAATCACATTTAAATTCCCAACCAGTAATAAAAAATTGTTGAGTTTTAATTGTTACTTGAAAACTGCATATAACATTATTTTCACTATCAGTTAATTTTCTATCATATTCTTGAATTTGTGAGTTTTATTATTTTTTAAGAATTTCTATTGCCTACAAAGTACAAAGCTTTTGTAGGTGAAAAAAAATCAATAAACACTACGAACAAATATATTAAGTTTTTTTTTTATGTATTTATACTTGAACTAAGTCAAGTTTAAAAGAGTTATTAAACTTATCTTATGTTATAAATAGTTATAAAAGTGCTTGATAAAGCATATGAAAATATGGTCTCTAGGTTGTTTTAGCTTATTTCATATAAGCTCTTCAAGATCATTTATATAGAAATAGTTTATGAAAATTTTCATAGTAAATATAATTAATTATCTGTTGCTAATAAATTTGTATTTTGTTGCATGTTGTATTTTTTTCATTAAAATTTAGTTAAATAAATTTATATTTTTAATGTTATTAATATTTTTTTGAAATGTTGTTCGTACATTTTTTTATATTTTGTCTTCTACAATGATATAGTGAATTTTGTTTTTTTATAATGATATATGTTTACATTTATTTATATATGTGAATGGCGAAAAAAATAAGTTTAATAATGATTTTATCATACATAGTTTTAACGTTAGCAACTTACTCTATAATTTAACACTGTTTTGATTATTAAATATTTTGTTTTTTAAAACTATTGAGATTTTCTTTTCGTTTGTGTGTATTGCTTAATTAATTTTTTTTTAAATTATGATACTTATATTTAAAGAAAACAGAAAATAGACCAACTATGACTCGTGATATATATAATAAGAGAAAACGTATTTTAATTCTTGTATATTTTTAAATTTGATTTTAATCTCTATGCTTATAAATTAATAAATTATTTCACAAAGTTTGAAAAAATGTTAATTTAGTCTTTTGTTTAACTTTGTGGTGTTACAAAATTTATCGCTAAATATTAAATTTAAAAATAAATAATGACCAATTTTTCATATTTTTAAAAAATTAAAATTAAATTTGAAAAATAATATGAATTTAAAATATATTTTTCCTTATATTAATTATTATGTTATTATATATATATATATATAAATTATTTTAATAAAAATATTTTTCCAAACAACTTACTCTTGTTTGGATAAAAAAAATTATAATTTATAATTAATTCAAATATATTAAATTTAAACTAATTTACTTTTAAATTATTTAATTCTTTTAGTATTTTATTTAAATTTTATTTATTTATATAAAATGTTTCAATTAACATCAAATATAAAAAATTAATACTTCAATAATTAAAAGCATTAAAAAAAATTACATATGAAAAATCTAATTGAAATCTTATATGAAGATATAATCTCACTCACATTTAAAAAAAATCTAACAAACACCAATGGAAAAATAACTTCATTTTACATTAACATATAAATAATTCTAATAATGTAAATTATAAAAATAATTTATATTAGTATGACTAAAAACTCTTGCATTCATTTACAAAAAATAGTCTCATTGGTATTGATAAAAAAAATTAAGTAGCGTTCTATCCTTCAAAATGGTCGATAAATATATGTGATGATTATTATTATTAATATTGGTTAAAAATAATAATATATGTTAATATTAACAAAAAAAAAACAGATTGTGTTTGACATAAATAAAAATCATAGTTAATTTAACAAAAATAACACAGACTAACACTAGTTAAAGGTAACTTACCTATGTAAAAAAAGAACATTAAAAATGATGACTAAAATATTCCACGATCAACTTTGACATAAAAAAAAAAACATTTGGTAATATTAATCAAGAAATTGATTCAAATATATGATGTCTTCATTTTATCTAAGTTGATGACGTCTCCACTAAAATTGAGCTACTATTATCTCAACTAAAATTGAATAAAAAAATATAAAAAGAATAAACATGAATTTGATAAAGAAAAAAGAATTTAAATTTTCTATTTTTAAGTGATTAAAATTACCTTTATAAATTTCTAAAATTTCAATTTTGTTAAATTCTTTTATCAAAAAACATATTTTATAATAAATTATTTCAAATTATTTACGAAAGAAATTAATCTCCTTCCATCCAAAATACAGTATTAAGATACAATTTAAGTCCTTTTGGTTGGGACATTAATAAAAGTAGACTATGCAATTATACAATTTGGAACTATTATAGGTATTGGTTAATATGAGGTGAAGATAGAAGACAACTTAGCATGATTACTTGGCTTGGAGTAAGGGAAAATGTCATTGACTTTAAATAACCTTATAAAAAGTCTTATAATTGTATTTAGAGGTGTAAAAATGGGTCAAATTGGACTTAAAACTCTCTCTTATAGGTCACATTTTATTAACTCCTAAATTTGTCAGTATTTTTGTTCACACTTACATGAATTATAAAAGAAAAAATATAATATAGAATCAAATAAATTGAATAATCTTCCAACTTAATTACATTTTATATAGGTATATGAAACTAGATCCAGGAGTCGTTGCAAGGACTAGATTATTGCCATTCTATTTCCACATTAGTAATGAATGATTTTTTGGACAAATATCAAGCAAAGAACAAAACTGTTTGATGAATAAAATAATAAATAAAAGGGGACTTTAACCCTTCTTTAATCTTCATATGAGGCACTATTATGCATTGGACCTAAATAAAAAGCTTAATCTGAGGTATGGCCTACCAAGATTGGTATCACATATTCGCATTGACAACAATAATGCCACTTATTTATTTTCTTCTGCACAAAAAATTGAGGGACCAAGGGCTCCATATACTAAAATTTCCATACATATTCATTCAAATTTGCTGAAAGGAATCCCAGCTCAGCAACTTGTGAGACAAACACACAGCAAAGTGTACAAGCTATATCAGATTGGATTTGTCTCCACCATTGTCGGTCTCTAATTATCACAATGATTCAACAAAAAACTTCACATACATGTTGGCTCTTACCTTTTGTGACCTAGCCTCTTGATTGTGAAAATCTTATTGAACATCAGATACCATGAACCACCACTTCCTTACAAGCATGTTTCTGGTTCTGACAATTACTCTACTCCTAAATGGAAAAAATATTTCCCTTTATTTTACTACAAGAACATTGGTTATTTTTTACAAGAGTCATTGCATTATGGTCTTAAAGGGTAGGTAGGTAGGTATTCTCATGAATATTTTATCATGATACCTTCAATTATGTCATTCTGTTAACTCGTGTTTCTAGACCATATTTTTATCTCTAGACACAAAATTTTAATCTCAGAAAGCAGGTTCAATCTGGTTATTGTTGTTAAAATATTGATGTTTCATATGTTCCAATGATTGGCAGTCAGAAATTGATTCCCACAAACAGAGACATCAACATATTATTTGATTGCAAGGAAGCAAAGAGAAAAAAAAATGGAAAAGGAGGAGTAGAAAGAAAACATTGGCTCAAATTACGTAGCTGACCAACTTCATTTGGGTCACTAATCAAACGAGCTAATTAATTATTTTGGAGCAAGTATATACAAAGTACAACGAAGCCGACACATATTATTGAAGTAGAGAGGACGCAATAGTAAAGAAAATATTATACACATTTTACAAATATTTGGAGTTTTGACTTAGCTGAACAGATCATATGAAAAATATAAGATAAGGCCATGAAAGTTTTATGGTTTAATTTATAATTCAAATGTCCAATTGGATGGCTGAATTAGGACATGGCTTAGGCCATTGGAACCTTCACAATGTCAGAGCCAAGAGACAAGCTATCAATCACAGAGGATAACAATATTAATATCATCCCTATATTGTTTCATTATTCAGAACGTGTTCTTCAAAAATAAGTGCTTCAAGACAATTGACTATTTTGGATGCTTCTGTGCCATGAATAACTTGCAGAGAATATTGTGCAATTTGTGACATCTAAGAAGTGTTCTTTCATCATTTTTACTTCCAGTCATTGTCCTCATTTGATTAGTCCTCACTTCTCTAAAGACAAAAATTTAAAAAAAAAGCTAATTAAAACACTGTTCTAGCTTAATCAGGATATTAGACAGATTTGTTTTTAAAATAAAAAGTTTAAGTGAAGTGAGTGTGTCTTTAGATTTAAAAATACTTGTAAATTTGATAAAATTCTTACATCAACTGCGAAATTTGAATTCACATTTTTATAAGATATGAACATTATCTTTATTATCAATTACTTTGCTTGCTCTTAAGAATCCTACTTTTGACTCAAATTATTTAGGCAATAAATTTAATGACTGTACATTAATAATTCTATACCAACAAAATTAAGAGCCAATATTCCTTCAGGAAACTTTGTTGTTACCTTTATTTTTAATAAACTATACATAACTTGTCCTACCATGAGATTGACCAAATTATTGTTATGTGGAAAAAGGAAAAAAAAATATATATATATAGAGATCTTTTAATCTGTAGACAATATTTCTTAATTGAATTATGTTTTATTAGAAATTTGTGCCAGAAGTTCAGCAGC
Organism: Lablab purpureus; assembly: GCA_030347555.1. Classification (NCBI taxonomy): domain Eukaryota; kingdom Viridiplantae; phylum Streptophyta; class Magnoliopsida; order Fabales; family Fabaceae; genus Lablab; species Lablab purpureus. The sequence continues at coordinate 5,435,696 of CM059260.1, forward strand.
CACATGCAGGTGTGGTAGGTAAACAGAGAAGACGTAGAAGCTTGGAGATTGAAGACTGAGAAAATATCACTTTCGGAGATATCCCAAGTCTTTTGTTTCTCAAAATTGATTTATGATATGTCTTATATAGATTAAATATTTTTGTGTTTTCATTGCTACGAGTATGGATAAGTTCCCTTTTTATTCTAGGTAAAGGCATTGTTTTGCTTGAATAATGATTTTGCTTATTTTCATACAATATTGGTATAAATGTCTTATACTTTCAATTAATGAAAACTATTATAAATATAAATTTTAAATTATTATTATAAAAATTAACAATTTCATCATGTTTAACAATTTCCAATTAGATAAATATTAAAAAAAAGGCTTAGATACATATGTAGTCCCTATAAAATAAATAGATTTGATTTTGATTTTTATGTATTTTTTTTGTTCTTTTGTTTAAAACCGAAAACCACTATATCTACATGACATTAATTAACCATTTGAAAAAAAATTGACTATTTCAAATAATATATATATTAGTATTTTGATATAAATATTAACATGTGAAACCTAAAAAACTATTAAACCGTAAAATAAATAATTTTTTTTATATAAAATGAACATTATGCACTAAAAGTGGTGATTGAAAATTTAAAATAATGATTTTAATTTTGAACTTTCCAAAATATTTTAAACTTAAAACTGAATTATTTTATAAGAAGTAAAATAACTATTTCAATTTTTATAAGGATGAAAAGTATAAATAATTATAGAAATCAGATTATTAATTTTAAGAAGATTAAATAAGCCTTAACAAATTATATCATCGGATTATGATTAAATTCTAAGATTTTTGTTTAATTGGTGCTTATTGTTGCACTTACTCTTTTTATATTATCATTACATTCCAAGTAAAAACATTATTTTCAAACTTGAAAAATAATTTAGGAATACAGAGAATAATTAAATAAAAATACAAGCAATTGCAATGAATAGAAGGTAAATGAGAAATATAGTTGTATGTGAGTGTTAAAAGTGTTTGACTAATGCATATAATTGATTTTTATTCTATATAACTAGGATGTTCCTTGAAGATAAAAGGAATGTTGTGATTTTTTTACAAAAGTGAAACTTTCTTTTAAAAAAATACAAAAAATAGATTTCTCTCTAAAATTATTTACTAAATTAAATATTTTACTAAAAAAAATAAAAACATAAATTGAATTCTGATTTTTGTAGAATAGAAAATGTAATTGTGTAAATAATATTAGAAAAGGTCGAATTTCATATTTTTTTGGAAGAAGCTTTATTATGGTAAAAAAATGGAATGTTGTAGAAAAGCATGATGAGTGAAAGTTGACATTGTGAGATAAAAGTGAAAAAGGTTATGGGGTGTTTGGAGCTTTGGTTTTGTGATTTGTCCGCAGAGGGGGAAAATGCTACTATTACAATTTAGACCAAAAACATTCAACCTTTTTCTTCCCAAACACAATAACTTTTTACTTTGTCTCCTAATCATTTGGTTAAACAAAAATTATTGTATTGTTTGTCTATGCAATAGGCACCATCTCTCTCTTTCTAACATTCTTCATCACTTTCCCTCAAACTTTTTTTTACCATTATTCAAATCACTACATCATATCATTTTAGCTGCCAACTGATTTCATCAACACTATGATTCTATGCTGATGAAATGGTATAAACCAGTCAAATAAATAGCTTAAATCTATCTACAAATTCTTATTCCAAAAATTTGGTCTCATATTATTATTATATACTATTTATTCATTCTTTTTTAAGATCAATATAAGTGTTGGATATAAAACTTTTTACCTCTTCCACGTTTGATAGTTGCGACTAAAAGTTATTTACTGGTTAATTTTTAGTAATCGTTTTAAAGTAATTAATAAATAAAAAATAAAAAAGCTTATATGATGTTTATACAAGACTGGTTTCATTTTATTAATAAAAATATATTTTAAGATTTTTTTTTTAATTTTAACACACCAAAACAAATGCCTTAGTTCAAATCCTTTAAAATTTGTTAATTATTATATTCTAGAATTATTGTCAACCTTAAAATCAGTTTTGTTTTAAAAAAACATTTTACATGTTAAGGGTAAAAAAGGTATATAAGCTAATTTTGACTTCAATTCTATACTTAAGTGAAGTTATTGTGCCTTCAAACGAGTCTTCAATTTAGGATTAATGGATTTAAGCATATAAATTCTCATTTCCCCCATAAATAATATCAACATTTTCAATTTAAGTCTTATAAGATAAAATTATTAAAATCAACCACCATATTAGATATGGTTCACATTAAAATTTAGAAAATTCATCACGATTTTGATTTGAAAAGTGTCTCGATTAATTAAATAAGAGAATGTATAAATATATATAATTTTGAATTATCAAAACATGACATAAAATGAACTTATGAATATATAGTCATATGACACTTTGAAATCCAAACACGCCAAATGCACATATATTGCATCCTTATTTAACAACTACCCTTTATAAATATAAATATAAATATTGCAAACATTAGTTTGAAATTTAAATATTTAATAATTATAATAGTCTCACCAATATAAAAGTAATATTAGAATTCTTTTATATAATATTTAACATATTAACTCAGATTCAGTCAAATTAAATGTTTTTTTCTCTTTAAAAAGTAAATTGTTTAATTTTTAACTAACACGTATTTTATTCACTTTAATAATTCATAAAAATCAATCAAAAACAAAATTTTATATGTAATGTTAATTAAAAAATCACACTTCAAAAATTTTATAGACTGGTACTTACAAAGTTCCATATATTGAAACGTATTATAATTTAAAAGGGTAATTTTAATTATCAGCAACTAAAAAATGGTTGTTACACTGCAATAATACTGCGTATGTAAACGAATTTTCTACTTAATAAGCTAGAAGATTTGAAGCATAAAATTATTATTTGAAATAAAAAGTTATATATTATAATATTCGGTTAAGTTTTCCTATCTTTTATAAAAGACATAACCTATATGTGTGGTGTGAAATTTATCAAAATATGATTGTGAAGTTAAGTAAATTTTGATAATGTTTTGTCTTCTCTTCTAAATCTTGATAAGCATGCAATTTTTTTAAAAGTAAAGATAATTGAAACTTTTTAGAGATACTTGGTCGTGTCAGAGCTTATTGTAGCCATGCCCCTACCTTAATACTAACTCACTGAATTCACTTAAAATGGTACGAACTTTGACAGTCTAGATATGATCTGATATAAATTTTTTTGTGAAGAACTCAGAATTGAACGTAGTAACAAAAGTTTCATCCAACAGAAGATTTGGAGCAGTTTGTAAAAATTTGATGATCCAGAAGTGTCTGCTTTCTTATATATATAATATATATATATATATACATATATATATATATATATATACATATATAAATTTATATTTATATGAGAGGCAGAGATGCAGAGATGCAGATTACAATCAATAGGGACAATTGCATTATTGTGATTGTCGCATTTGTATATGGAAGTACAGTTGTTTATTTCTATTATTAACTTTGGTTTTAGTATCCTACCTAAAAAAACAACGGTTTTAGTATCTTACCACACAAACACAGAAGTCGTATGAAGTCAGAAAATTGACATTGAAGAAAACCACATTTAATTGACAAGATACGTAATTTTCAAATTGCAAAAAAGATGAATCATTAGGATAGTTAGTTGAAGTTCCAGCAATTTCTAAGGGAGGAAATATGACCTTAACCTGGACAGATGTCAAAAGCAATTTCGCATTTGTTCCCAAATGATGAAACTTTGCCAAACGATCATGGTTTTGAAAAACCATCCCAAAAAACCCAAAAGAAAAGAAGGGCAGTTTTCTACATAGGGTACCTGGCTGGCAGAAAAAAAGTTAGTCAAGAAAAGGAAAGGGCCATAGAGTTCTCAAATTTTTTAGTGTAATTACCAAAGGGGAACAAGAGAACCTAGAGAAGCTTCTGTTATCATCAATTTAATGCAGTATACTTTGTTTTGCACACCTTGCTACTCTCAGGGATTACTTGTCTACGAGAATTTTGCCCTTCTCAAATCATGTGGTTAATTTATACTTCATGTTTCTATTCTTGGACTAGGTTTAGCCTAGCAAACACACTCCTTCAATTTCCATACATACTTCTTTTATCCATCACTCTCTCATCTTGATATTATGCTATATCATGTGGGAATGGGGACGTTTCGTCACACTTGACAAGTTTCAAACACACGAGACTACAATTTAGAACTCTCACCTCTAAGCAGCATGGTCCATAACCACCTAGGTCGGTGAAAAGTAAGAGCCCTCTTGGCTAGCTTTCTAGCATATGCCAATTACCAAAAATGGGTACATGCAGTCACATGAGGATGAGAACTTTTTTGCGACCAAATTTTGGGATCTCTTGAGAAAATGCCAATGGGACATCTACATGTATACATAGATGGATACAGATGAAACTAAAGTGTGTTACCCTCTTCTCCTGTACATATACATATATACATCCATAAGTAGATAGAAACCGTGGGAGAATCACGACCGTCGAAACATGATGACCCAGATGGTGGGCCCAAAGATTGTCCCGTGAAGAAGGGTGAGGTGCCCAGTTGAGGAAAGTCAGAAATGAATTAAAAAAAATGGCAGTGTCCAATCAGCTCTTGGTACAACTTTCTCCTCTCTATTTATTTGATTCCCTATCATGCTTCCATTTTATTTTCTCAACTTTGGTTGTCTCACCATAATAATAATCCTGTTTAACTAAAGCCTTCGTAACTCTTCCCCTCACCCCACCAAAACACCCTTTACTTTCCTAGGCATTCATTCTTCCTCCACGTAGGTAGGTTTGGACAAAAGAGTTTCCCAACCATTGGTGGATTCAAGACTTGGTGAGTGACGTACACATGGGAAGACACTCTTGCTGCTACAAACAGAAGTTACGGAAAGGCCTTTGGTCTCCTGAGGAAGACGAGAAGCTTCTGGATTACATCACCAAACACGGTCATGGATGTTGGAGCTCAGTCCCCAAACTCGCTGGTATATATATACATACATACATACATACATAGTGCTATATTGCTTGTTTTCCTGTCTCAAATCTCATTGAGGTAGTGTGCACAATGAAGGACTAGACTCACTGCACAAGAGATTCATATTCTAACCTTAATTCTACATGCCAGGTCTGCAGAGGTGTGGGAAGAGCTGTAGGTTGAGGTGGATAAATTACCTGAGGCCTGATTTGAAGAGGGGAGCATTCTCACAGCAGGAGGAGAACATGATCATTGAACTCCATGCAGTCCTTGGAAACAGGTAGTTTAGTAATATAGTTATAACTCTCACAAGGCCCTTTCTTTCTTTTTCTTTTTCTTTCGTTCTTCTATATGTATGGTTTTATTGTTTCTCATGTGGTTTGTTTGACGACTGCTTTATCAGGTGGTCTCAGATTGCAGCACAGTTACCGGGAAGAACTGACAATGAGATTAAAAACCTATGGAATTCGTGCCTCAAGAAGAAGCTGAGGCAAAGAGGCATTGACCCAAACACCCACAAACCACTCTCTGAGATTGAGAAGGACAAGGACACGCCACCCTCAACCGACAAAAACAATCAGAAAGCCTCAGTGGGATCCAATGAAGTGGGTTTGGTTGATCAGCCAGCAAAAGCCTTGCCTTCTTCAGAGAGATACCCTCTTGAAGTTTCCACTAGTTCAACCCAGGAACTATTCCTAGATAGGTTTGGTTCTACCTGCCATGACAACAGTTGCAGACCATCTGATGTGGTAGGATCATACTTCTCCTTCCAGCACTTGAACTATGGAACAACAAACATGGGCCTCTCTACAAACCCCAACACCTCTCTTTGTTCCATTCCACCCTCCACTTCTTCAGACCTTAACAATTCCACCATAACCTCCTCTATGCTCCATTCAATTTTCCCAACACATGTGAAGCTCCAATCTAATGACAACCCTTCCATATCCTCTGATGCGGTTCAAAACTGGGAATCCAACAACACAAACAAAAGCAATGGGAGTATGCAGTTACAAAGCAGCACTAACTTCCTTGACAACACGTGGGGGGTGGCAGAGTCTATGAAGGTTAACATTAACAAAGATGTTCAAGTGCCCCTTCAAGCAGAACAAGAGGATCTAAAATGGTCTGAGTATCTTAACACCCCATTGATTCTGGGAAACGCACCGCAGAATCAAATCCAAACCTCTCAATCTATCTACAGTGAGGTTAAAGCAGAAACAGGATTCATAACAGACGAGTCATGTACTAGTTGGCACCATCAGCCACCAGCTTTTCAACTTTCAGATATATATAGCAAGGATCTGCAGAGATTTTCAGTAACTTTTGGACAAACCCTTTAACCTGTACGTAATATGTGGAAACTTCAATTCAACGAAAGAGACAAAGATGTTGCCAGACTTAATTTCCAATATGAACCAGGTCAGAATTTTCTCGTGAGTTCTGACCACAGGTGTGTGCTGTAAAAAAATTTCTTTCCATGTTGTATATTATGTTACAGTGTAATATTTGTGATTAATTCCAGCTTCTTATATATTCCCACCATTTTGTTAATCAAACATAGAGGCCCTACTGTTGAATAATAAGGCTTGTTCCAATTCAAGGCTTCTCTCTTACAAAATTCCTAGTTGTTAATTACGGATGTACATGTAGCTTGCGAGATATTTTTGTGTGTATACAATTGACAGCATTGTCTTATATTTTTCTACCTTCATTGAAGTTTCAATAAGGATTGGGTTGTTATTTTGAAGCAAGAGTTGAACAGTTGACATGGCATTAGTTCATGGAGCGTGCGTGTGATTCAATAGTTTCAAATCCTAATATCTTTTAAGATGTCCGGGATTTGTTCTCTCTCTCTTTTTACACAGTCAGCTTTTCACTTGATCCTTTTCAAATTGAGAATCCATTGAACTTCCTTCTTTTTTTTCTCTCTCACTATCAAAGCACCAGGGACCCTATTTCTTAAATGGGTGTCTGTCACTGTCTCCTACAGATAGAGATTGTTTTCACTTTTTGAAAGACCTGAGCACACTACTTCCCTTCCCCTCTCAATGACTCAAGACAAGAAAGTATGCAATACTTGTCTTCCTTTGATTTACCTCTTTCAAAAGGGTCATCCAGTTGTACACACTAGGCACCACACAGACATGGATAGATTTGATTACCAACTCAACAGTTGTAGCCACTATAGCCACAAAGAGGCAAAAAACCACAGCAATTTCTGCCACACCACCGACTAGTTGAGAGTCTCAAAGCCCACAAAAAGAACATATTTAACAGCTTTCTTCGGTTAACAATTTCGTACGGACACAGTGAAGAGTTGAAAAATAGGTAAAGAAAATGAAATGGACTCATAATTCAGTGTTAGAGAAGAGGATATTTATTTTATTGTGGTGTATTGGGAAGTGACACGAATTGTACCAATTGAAAACAAAAGGATTCTCTGTGAATGTCCTTAGCGTGGGCCTATTCCTCTAAAAGCTTCACACCAGATAATGGGTCCCTCAGTGGGCATCTACATCTACTGTTGCAGAAAGTGAAAGTAGCAAGATAAAAAAAATAAGAGGGGATGGGGTGTTCACTTCACACAAGACATGACAGAAATGACCGAGAGAAAACAACATGAAAACGAAAGAAAGCAAGCATCCTTCACGTAGAACTTGTTCTCAAGAACCATCCCCCATCATTGAAACAAGTTTTATTTTTTCCTTTCTTTCCTTACCGATTAGTGAAACAGTTTTGCCCAATGCTCCTCCAACATATCAATTCATAATTCAGTGGCTACACCAAATTTGAAGCATAAAAATTTCACTGAATAAAACAGTTAAAAAAATTCAGGATAGCAACTAGTGGGAAACCAGTAACTATACAACCAAGTACATAGGAAGTCATAGAAACAAATCAACATACACCTTATATTAGCTGCAAGATGAAACCTATTTTCAAACTCCAAAGGGTTAGCTTAGTGCAACAAAACACTCGCAGTTTTCAGAATCTCACAAGTCATGTTTTTTTTAAATGAGATAAAGATATAAACATTGTTTTAATTAGAAATTTTCTTTTCTTAATGAGGACATCATCTCCTCCCTAAATTTCTGCAGAAAACAGAAAAGCTAGTTTCAAAGCAAATATTTGTTGTTGGTTAATCCTTTTTATTGGCAATTGGCATCAACAAAAGAAGCTCAAGTAAAATATTTTCGAAGCATCCATGACAGTGATTTCGTTTCGCTTTTAGCCTACCATTGTTCCTCCAATTACCTGTCAAAGGGCTAAATTTTACAACTTATCTTGGTAACAGGAAGAAAAGATTCATGCGTCATATTAATCAGATATGTCTCTATTATAGCGAAAAATGGAATATCTTTCAAATATTAGGATTTGCTTATTGATGCGTTAGGACAATATACACTCGCAGCCTCTTTGATTGTCCATGTGCACACAAATACAATAAGGGTTCTGGATCATTAAATATTTTCAAGCTTGTTATTTCTTTAATTTGAGGGCGATAGTGATGGTACATTTTCAATCTCCATGCATGTGAAACAAATAATTGGGTCTATTTGATGGGACCCTACAATCATCAGTGCACAGGAACAGAACAAAAATCCTGAGAGGGATAATGGGGTGGTGGCTATGCAATCCCAAGTTTGATCCTTTGCAAAATATTAATGTACTAGTTAAACAAGTTTCATAAAGTTTTTTCAGTTTTAAATTCTTTGGACTCATATAATTGAGTGAGGAACAAAATATATTTATATAAATCTGCATACTGTTCATAATTTCATAGAAAAAAGGCAAGGCCAAGAAACTAATAAAAAATTTGTTGATTATGATCATAATGATTGAAGTGATAATGACGGTGTTGATGAAGCTGTGTAATATTATTATATAGCCTTATCGATAGACTTGCTCTGGGTGTGACAGGTAATTTGAGAATAGTTTTAAGATAGTGAAGGAGAATGAACAATTAAACGTAATATTTTTCTTTTACAAATACCTTTATCAGATGCTAGTGATGGATAAAATTGATAAATATTGTGTACCAAGATATATAAAAAAATATTTGTTTATCCTTTATTTATTTTAGTAGAGACCAAATGAAGAAAGAAACCAAAATTTTATTTTTTAAAGTTAACTTTTTTTTCCTTTAATTTTAAAGGAAAAAGTATAATACATGTATTTTTCTTCTTTTTATCTGTTTTCAGTTTGTTTCCTTAATCAAAAATATCATTAGGTTGTCTTTCGTCTGATATTAGATATTTTTTCTCCTTTTAAGAATAAATTAGACTAATTATTCTTTTACAAAAGCTCTTAAGAAACAATAAAAAGTGGAGCCTAAGTTTTAAGATTTTTCAAATTCATATTTTCATTCAAAATTTGATAGACTTTGGTCATTAACTCATTATTACCGATGACGACCGCTGCAATATCATGGCAATGTCAGAGTTGACACTCTTTAAGGAATAATACATAATATTACTTTTAAGGAACTTTTTTAATTATGTGTCAAATTACAAACTTTAAATTTTATATTGTCCTGGACCTGGCTTAACAGTCCAGAAAGCTCAATAGGCCCAAATCTGTTACAAGTAGCCTCACAATAACTCTGGATTTTTCTTCTTACACCAACAACTTTCATGTGGCACAACCACAACTTCCATAGTTAAACGTACATAATTTGTGCCTAAACTAATTTTTAAATATTTTTTCTATAAATATTTATGAAAAAACTTCTCAAACATACTCATAATTTTAAATCAGTTTATCATGAATATGAAACAAGTCTTTAAATGTTAATGTAACTATTTTATGTTTAAAAAGTTATTTTATGGGCTTATTTGATATTAGAAACAGTTTTAGAAATGACATTATTATCAAGTGAATATTTGTTGGATTCAATTAATATTTTAATTGTAAAATATAAACTGTAAATGGTTTGCTCTACTTTTGCATATTACAGTGCTAACAAAATAAAACAAAATTTTACTAACAGTTTAGTTATAGATATATATAAAATGATAAATAATGATGTTACATAAATAATAATAAATAATTTTTAATAAAATAATTTATATAAATATAACGAGAAAGTAAATTTTTCTATTATTATTATCATAAAAATATTTTATAGTACTTTGATATTTATTATTATTATTATTATTATTATTATTATTATTATTATTTCGCAATAATAGTATGATTTGGGCACCATTCAAATAAAAAGAAATAATCAGAGAATTGAATTGAAATTAACCTCTGCTCCAATAAATTGGAATAAAACAAAATTTCTCTCAAAAGTTTCAAATATAAGCTATTAAACATTAAGGAAAGTGATAGTTAGATGACAAAAATGAATCCCATCAATGTTCATCACATTTTTAAACAGCAAATCAACATATCCAACTGGTTCCAACTAAGTTCCTGGATAGTCCAAGTGTGCACAGTCTTTTCAACTACATCATTTTCATTTCCCCCTTTTTAATAGATCTTCTTCCTTCATAACCCAACTCATTTGAAGCAACCTTTTCTCATCATGTCCTCAACATTATCATATTCTAAATCACACATTCCACCTTAGTATCAATCATTTCCAACAACCAATGCTAATATCTAATCATACTTTTCAATTTCATTTCTTTTTTCATTAATACAGTGGACTAGTTTCAAGGATAAGTACATATTTATGAATTTTTTATTTTATCAATTTCTAACTTTAAAATGTTGAATGTTTTATTGTTTAAATATATTTAATAGATTAAATTTAAAATGATATATATTATCCTCATGATTACAGTAATTAACTTGTGAAATTAGATATATGGTCTTCTGAAATTTAAGGCAAATTAATTACTTCTTTTCAAACTGAACTGATTAATGCTAGGCAAGATAAGTTCATACAGTACAAGTGGAAGGGAAATAATGACGAACTTTTCATTCAGACTGAAAGGAAAATATGAGATTGAGATTATCTCATTCAACCACTGTCAATGCTTACTCGCTTACTCTATTACAATGCATACATATATTCTAATAGTTCCTCACTCTGCCAATCTTTGCAGAAAACTAAAGGCATTTGCCTCAGCATTCTCAACTAGTTAATCTATACACAAACTACTCCCACCAATTACTAAATCATGGAAAAAGCTTATTAAATTTGAACTTCAAACAACCATTTTCTTTTATTGTCATTGATAATAAATAATCGAGAAATGCTCGCACCTTTTGACCTATTCTTCTTAACACTATTATTTGGTGAATATCATACAATTCCCATGAGAGAGAATGAGACTTACATAATTGTGCAAGTCTTGTATGAAGTTCACCTAATAATAAAATGTGTTAACAAAATATGTCCAAAAGTGTGTTCTTACTTGCATTCCTCATAATTGAATAGCATATTCCTAATCGCGTTCAATAGTTGGTCCAAATGAATGAGACGAACGAAATCATGACCACTGATGAAATTTGGCTCATCTGAAGACAAGATGGTGGCATGTATTATCACAAGGGTAAGGACAATCAATGGCCTTAACAACAGCTCGGTCGAAATACCAGTCTCCAACAGCCAGAGCAATTGCCTGCATATTGTCAATGCATATACTTCAGAATTAGACAGAAAGATCTTAAAATTTAAAACGGAAGCACAAGAAAATAACATATAATACCTTCACAGATCAAAGACAGACATAGAAAGGGATTAGAACTTATAAAGCAGTCTCATGGAAGATTATAGAATCAAGACCACTGGATAACTTACTGTGTTATGAAATATTCTGATGTGAGGCTAACTGATAAATAGTAAGAGACCACAATGCTTGAGTTGCACAATAATATAGTGCAAGGTTTTAGCTTTCTTCTCGTTTTTAATTGCATTTTTTTTTCTTTCTGAACCAGCACGTATCATGAAATGTAATAATTGCGATTGTTTAAAACAACAATGTCTTGGCGGATGATCAAGAATAAATAAAGAAAACAAAAGTACTTCAAAGCAATCGATACTTTATATATATAACGTCTAACTAGAAGCAAACTCTACTCCAGAGTAGAAGGATGAAATATTGGCACCAAACACCATCAAAAAGCAGATTCCATTAGCAAACATGTACGGACAAAAAACTGATATATTTTAACCTAAAACCAATTAAGAATAGGTGAAGTGGTATATAAGTTATACTCAAATATTTTTTTTTTATGTAAAACTTTTCTTTTCCTAAAAGATAAACAAAACCAACATTTAAAATTTCCCAGAACTTTTCTCAAGATGAATTATGGAAAAAATTATATCATCATTAAGTAATAATAAGCTCAATCTAGTATCAAACTCCTCCACATAATAAGATGCAATATTGTTAACTACGTTAGAGACATGACAAACCCACCTTGTTCCCGATGACAGGAGAATTGTCCGCGAACCATGTATCCTGCCTCTCAGATTGGCAGTGAGCAAAACATGAATTTATGAACAATCCATTCTGATATGATCTTGAGAAGCCTCTAATATCATTCAGCATTTGATTCCTGAATCCTGCATTAGACACAGCGAAATGACTTTTACACCGACTAATTTATTCAAGACATTTTTTTACTTCTAATGAATGATATCTCGTGCGCCAAACCACCTTGCAGATATTGGATCTGTGAAGCAGTACATTTAGCATGATTTAATCTACAATCATGCCAATAGCCACGGGGATCGGCAGATGAAGGAGCTAAGCTAGATTGGATCTGTTGATAGACATAAAATATTTTTTTAGATATGTACAATTTTATTTAATGCAAGATTTATCAGGAATTAAGACAAAAACGAGGTGAAAAATCAGACATATACCTGCCATGAGTCATAAGCAGTATTAAGAATGAATAGCGGGGTTCTAATACTGGCAATCAAGTTCTGAGGGAAGAAGCACTGAAAGAGGGGTAAAAAAGATACATCACTGAAAGGTCAACTCAGGCAAGCAACAAATTATGAATCATCAAATCTCTGGAAATCCATTCTAATGAACATTAATTTTCTATATTTTCGGAATAAAAGATATCAATGATTACCGAAGTGGGATCAAGGTGATTAGTACAACTGCGCGGTAGATTCTTCTGCACTCCCTGCAATGAATGAACAAAATATTTACCATCAAGTTGTATAGTCAAAATGGCCAAGTTTCAAACCTAGCGAACTAGTTGGCATGTGGCAGATCCTCGCCATATTCTACAAAGATTTTCAAAAGTAAATTTAACCGTAAACAATCCCTACTCAGGTTTGGTGAAAAACCTAGCGAAAACATGGGCATTTTATTTTTACCTTAGCTTATTTGAAATAGTTGCACCCAATATTATCAGTCAAGTGTTAAGATGACCACAAACTAGGAAATGTTGTAATAGACTTTACTTTCATAATATAATAAATTGGCGGCCTAAAAAGGTTGGGGTACCTGAAGCCCTACAACACCACTGAAAAAATTCCTGATGGTATGTCCCCTAGACACGTCAATCCTGTAATTCAAGGGGTGAATTAAAAAAAATTGAAGGACCAAAACTCCTGTGGTAACAATGGAAACGCATTCATGAAATGAAATAGTGCAGTTGGCGACATACGCATCAAGAAATAACCCTGCATCACTGAGACACTTCACTTTGGTAGTCTGTGGGAAAAACCCTCGAAATCCATCACAGTGTATAATAGTAGCCAGACCACCAGCAGAGCATCCAGAAAGAAGAGCCTGAAGAAAAAATAGTAGTATCTAATGTGAGAAGAAAGATTAAGTAGCATTGTATGTGTGCATGCCTGTGTGTACAACCTGCTTGGCAAATCGCATTCCCTTTGACATCAAATCTTCCATTGCAGCCAACCATATACGTTGTCCTCTAAATTGCAGTTGAGCAGCCTGTCTCAGGAGATGATAAGTGCAAGTAAGTATTGTCCAATGTAAAGCAATGTACGTGATGTCAATATTTTTTTCCACATGCCTCACTCAGAATTTTTATGATAAAATTGTGCTTATCCACACCTAACTATGCACAAGAAAAATAAATGTATCTACAGCTAACATTATCAGATGATGTTACAACTACAGAAACAGAAGTAAGAGAGTTGGAAAACCGCAAAGGAAATTAAGACCTTGTGTAAACCAGAGCCTTGCAGACATCTTCAAGAAACATGTCAAAAATAAAAGTTTCAAAAAATAACGGAAGCTAAGAAATAAGAGAACTAAGCAGGGGTATCTTGTATATTGTCCCTTGGATTATCAAATCTATTTACTGCAAAGAATATTATTGCACACACTGAACTACTATTATATTTACAAGGTAATTCAACATCATTTCACTTTTTAATAAAACCAAAACATCAAAATTTACCTTGTGCTCACTATCCCCAGCAAACGATGCACCATCACAATAACGAATTTTCACTCTGTTCCAGTTGAAAAAATCTGCAACCACAGGAACGACATGAGGGAAAGGGGGCTAGAAATGGAGAAAGCATAAATAGAGTAGTTCAGGTAATTTAATTGAATGAAAACCTGGATTATCTTCGGCACTATTGCTTAATATTCCGGAGAACGGTATTTGTTTCTCCATGAAATTTGATGACCCACGCCGTGTTTTCTTGCGATAAACACACGATCTAACGTCATTACACCACCCACCTCCCTGTCACAGGATTTTCACTTAAATATCCACAGAATTCTTTATAGCACAAAAGGGAAGTAGCTTCACCCACACTTCAAAACAGCCGTACATGACATTGTTCAGATCCCAAATTATTTATAGGAGTATTTCAATCATTGTCTTTTCATACAATAAAAGTCGATTCTGACAACATTTTATTTTTAACTACAAATGAAATGCTCACTCAACAACCTTTATACTATTAAAGGTGCATTGGATGTTATTTTGGTAGACACATCTAAATCTATTAAGAAGAAATAAAAACAAGCACGTGGCATAGATAAATTTGAAAACCCAAATTCATTTTATTGATACCTCTAAATTAACGATCCAGCTGTTAGCTCCTGATCCGTATCCCCTATGTAAATGATAACCAGGCAATGTTCCATCCAAGCAAACTGCCACAACACAACAAAAGAAAAGAAGTATATTTAGCTAAATTAAAGGGCAACAAAATCTTGGCTATTACCCAAAAATAAGGCTCAGTGTATGCTTCCTTTTTCCATGATAAAAGCTGTAGAACAAGAAAGCACCCCCAATACTACTAGGTAGGACACCAATGGCATGATGGGACTGCATGAACCTAGAAGATTAGTACATGTGCTCATTCAAGTAATTTCACCATCTTGTAACTACTCAATTAGTCCCAAGGTATCAGGGGATCTGACAAGAAAGAGTTTTCCACCAAGCAGAGAAAGTAAAATCACGGGATTCAAATATAGACCCATGGGAAGGGTCAAAATTTATAGCAGATCCTTAACCACCCACATTGGTTCTATGTATGCTTTAATCTCTAGGTACATGCCCTCATATTTTTAGCCAATTAAAAATCAATTGGGATGAACCACGTGCAACAAGCCTTTGAAGCAATTTCTAACTAGATAAACACAATCTAAATAGCAATGGATCTTACCAAAACAAGAACAGAACAGTTCATCAACTCTGTATCTCAAACTCTCACGGGATGAAAAATAAAGAGGTTAGAGTTATATTGTACCTGCTCCTTTGGCCGCGGCACCTTGAATGAGTGTGAGTCCTACCATAAGAGGAGACCTCCCTAGGAGAGACGAATATGCTTGTTCTTGAGACTCCAACAAAGAGAACTCGGTTTCATTGAAGTGGTGATACTGATAGGCTGAAAAGGCATCAACCCAGAAGCCAAAAACAAGTGCTGCAACAATGCCAGGCCAGAAGAGGTTTCCCATTCTGGCTTTGCTGCTGGTGCGAGTTTGTGAAAGAAACAACACAGAAATGCACAGTTGGCACAGCAGTAGAAGCCAGAAGGTGGAGTTTCCTTGGTTAATTAATGGGCCAAACAATGCACTATGCGCCAAATACACAATAGAGAAATGTGGGAAGGTTTTATAACAAGAGAAAAAGGAAGAAGAAGAGGGATATTTATAGACAGTGAACAGTGTTTGCCGGGCTTTTTAAGGTTTTAATTACAGCCTGCGCGTTTCGGATCTTAAGGTATCAAGAGGGACAGAAGTTTCACACAATGTCTTAACTTATGCAGGATTTAAATTATAGCAATTTGTTTAATAATTACTGCAGTACTATCTACAGTTACATTAACTTTTATTACGCAAAATTTTTAGTTTAACAAACCACACTAGTTTCAAAAAATACTGCATTCAAACTTTCTGAATCTAATTCAACTGCTTCTCTATCCATACTCGCCATTCAAACCCACGTCTCCCAGCTCACCAATCACGATTTCATTTCATAGTTCCAGTCCAGTGCCTTATTAGGTTTATTTTGATTTTTCTTACAAGTATTAATGAAAAATCTATTAATGTTTAAAAACCTAGAAAAATGAATATGTTATAATTATCTATCTGTGTTTCTAAGTTTGTAAAATAAATAGTAGTCAAAACTGTGTTGATTCAAAATCTTTTAATAACGTATTTGGCTAAAAAAAAAAGTACCTGAATGATGTGAAAAAACAGTTTCTTTTAGTCTCTTTCTTTAAATATCATAATTTTTTGTTTGTGACTAAAGAATTACAGTATAAACTTTTATATAATATTTTGCAATCATTTAACATTTCATTAAATTTTTAAAAAATATTTATTTGGATTAGAAACTCAGATAAGTTTTTTTTAAAATTGAAAAACTAAGTATTAGTTGTAAATTTAAAGAACTAAAATAAACTTAGTCCAAAGTTAGAAAACTAAAATATTTAAAATTTATTATATAATTTTAAAATATATAACAATTGCGTTTCATAGAAAATATTAATTATACTTAATCACAGCAAATTTTGAGAAGCATAACTAGTATCCCTATAAATTTATGTCGGTGCTATTTGGTGACTGTTTCTATAATTTTTTTTTTAATTCTTTTGCGTTGGATTTATCATTGAGATGGAAAGAAATTTAAATACATTATTCGATCCATTTTTCTTTTATTGATTTCATTGAATAAAGTAAGATAACACCATTGTTTATTTTTCTACCTAACATGATGCTACTTGTGTAATATTAATTAATAATTAATTTGTATTAACTAATAAATAGTTAAAACTTAAATACATGCGCATGGTTTTGCATGTCAACTTACTGTGTATTTTATAAAACATGTTAATATATTAATTATATTTAATGAAAGGACATGCAAGGATAAATATTTTATGTTGCTGTTCTCTTGACTCTCTTTTTTTTTCCATTTTTGTTGCACTGGATTTGTTGTTTCAATGTGAGAAGATGTGTATTATTTATCCATTTTTTTCTCTTATTGATTTTAGTGTATAACAAATTTCTTACTATGGAAAAACTTCTACCTACTAATAAAGAGGTACGTATTATTTTATCTATTTTTACTCTTCTTGATTTATTTCAATTAATTATTTGTGTATGATTCATCTTTCATGTATATGATACAGAAAGTATTGGAAGCATAGTGTAGTTTTTTTTTTTTTTCTCTATTATTCTTTTTTGCATTTGAAAATATATGTTTTTTATTCATTGTTTTCATTTATCGGTTTTTAAAATTGAAGAATATAATCAACTTATTCTTATGAAAAAAATTTAACCCACTATTAAAAAGAAAAAAGTTTGATAAACATCTAAATTTTCCTCACAACATTCAACCTATACTAACTTTTCAGTAATTTTAATTTAAAAAAATTATTAAATAAAACTTCAATCATGTCATAAAATAAGAGATTAGATAAGTAGAAGAGAACTGTGGGTGTTTATCTATGTCCTATTAAAAATAATATGTATTCATTGATAATTTTCTTCACTTATTGATTTCTTTCATCTATGTTTTTGTTATTGATTCGTTCTTATGTATGTTATAACAATAAATATTTTTTCATATATTAGTGAAACACATTATCTATTAACTCTTTTTTGTTTTAGATATAAAAATTATTTATATTACTTTGAGTCTGAAGGAGGTGACATTTTGTTGCAGCAAGGGTTACAATATTACAATATTACAATATTTCATATTATATATATATATATATATATAAACAAAATGGAAATATGATGTAACATAAGGATGAGAATATGGAGGAGCAAGAGATGAGCTTGCCACCCACCATCAAATCAGTAGGTTGGATGAAGATTTCAGTATACTCACGTTTTGTTTATCTAGATTAGGATAATAATGTGGATTTAACTATTATTTTATCTTTGAATATTATATTTGTGTTCCATTATATTTTCTTTAGGTAATAAGTGTATTTGTATTTTTTCAATATTCAATCAAATATTTATTGAATATTTTTAGAAAAATAGTAAAATAGAAAACATGGTATTATCAATTCTTAAAAATTATTCGAAACATCGCAATTACCAATTTTTATAAAAAGAAAAATCCGCCAAATAGTAGTGGTTAGCTCACCCAAATTTTACCTGATTAGTTTTTTAAATAATAAATATATTTTTTATGAAAAATCACCAAAGAATTGCTTTTCTAACCAATGCCAATACAGTGTATCTCCTCTGCATCTGATCTCTTATCTTCCTATCGGGTGTCCAATAATTGTGAAAATGAAATTTTGAATAAGGTGAAATTTGGACCACTAGCACAAAATAATCAAATATTTTCAAACTTTAATTATAAGATTAAATATAATTTTTCCTAACAAAACTAGTTAACTTTTATAAATATATAATTTAGTTTTATTTCTAACATATACATCTTCACACGTGATAATTAAATATTTCATGTTGTAAAACTAAATATTTATAGTTATTTGATCCAAGTTTGATATAAGATCGGATACAACTTTCCAATTTTGTATTTAAGATATACATATATATATATATATATATATATATATATAAATAAGTAAAATTATATAATTACTAAAAAAAACATCACTCAAATTCAACTTAAAAAGTTTCGAAGTTGGGTGAATTATTGTTTAACGAACCATCACTTTAGCAAACATAAATTAGTTACGTGACAAGAATTTGACGTGGAGTGGATCAAGTTCTTGTGGTACCCAATTCACAATTCAGAATGGCCAAGTCAAGGAAAGAAAGAAAGAAGCACAGTGCTAGATTTAAAATTTCTTGAATCACTTTTTATATTTCCTAAACTTGATGCCACACCAAATTTAGAGTGTCTGAAACGAACAAATTGCTTTTTTATTTTTCTTTCCTTCTTAGGCTACTACGCTTACCTAACTCTTATTTTCAATGCCCACAGTCACATTATACTTGTTTGGTTAGACATTGGGTTACCAAGGTTGCTCAAATTAATCTATAATTTAGTTAAAAATTGTCTCATGTTTTTATAATCTCCCTTTAAGTTACAATCAAAACTATGACCTAAACGCACGCAAGACTTGGTCGAGTGACACCAATTTCACGAGCCCCGCGTCACCAGTCCAGAAAAAACGACACTTTGTGTCCTCATTTGGTTCACGTAACGTATGATTTCCTTTTGTCACTGTGTCTCGGTTAAAGACACCTAAACATACATTCACGCTGGTTCGCACACTCTTTCACGCAACATATATAACCCAAGTTTAGTGCACATTAATGGCTCCTCTCTTCTGCTGAATACTATATTCAACTCAAGTTTATCCATGACTGCATTATTTAGTGAGTGGGTGTTTTCCATGTAACTATCTATGTCTTAATCAAATTTATCAACATGAGCCAAGTCAACAAAACCTCAATTGAGTGTCAAATACTCAACTTAAATCACTTCATTAGTCTAAATTACTGTTTCCTTTATCTATGGAATTTGCTTGAGATGACGAGGATCGAAATTGAACTGCATATTTTAAGATGCCAATGAATGACCCTAATATGTTTTCTCTCTTTTTCAGATTTTTTCATCCAAGGTAAGCCACATGACCAAAGTGTCAAACTAATAATCATAATGTTTGCCTGTCTGTGACCACATGCTATAGACAAATTCATGGTCTTGAATCGTGATATTCGATCGTTGCTGTTTTTTTTTACTTTATTTAGAAAAAATAGAGGGAAGCATGTGAGATCTGCTATTGTGAACGTTCCCAGTGGCTTTGCGCGCACACAGCTCAACTAAGCTCACCAGTTCGCTGCTTGCTGTACTGCACATAAATTTTTAGCAGGCCCTAATTCGCACAAAACAAATGCTTGAATTTCGGATTAAAATGTATAAAAACTTTTAATATTTATAATAAATATATGAAATATTTGGCTTAATACTACATTTTATGCTCATCTATTTTTATTTTACAACTTTATTAGGAAGTTTCTTTCTCTGCATTTTATTATCATATTTTTTTCATTACGTCAGTAACAAATCAGTATAATATTAAAAACACAGCAGCAGTCAAATAGAATAACAGATTCAGGTCAAATCATTTGACTCATGTAATGAACCCAACACTGATCCAAAGTAATATTTATTCTAATTTGATGTCTCAAGTAGCAAATATATATGTATATATATAAAAGAAGAAGAAGAAGAGTTCAGATATGCATAGCAGTTGTCAAACAACCATGTGGATGCGTCGGTGGTAGTACACTAGTTTCTCTCTCTGATTTTTTTTCCTTAATAAGTTGTAATAAGTCAATGTTTAGTACTTGATGATTGATTATTGAATTGAAGCAAGATTTTAACTCTGTATAAAAGAAAAATAAAAGTTTATTTTAAAATATTTTCAAATATTTAAACTTTTAGATCTATACGTTTAAAAAATTTATGGTTGATGAGATGTCATGAAGGTACTGCATTTGGATTATAAGGAGAGACATGAAGTGCAGGAGGACAAACCGTGCATCGGATCTCGAATCATTATCAAATTTGTATCCAGTTAATTTACAGAAAAAATCCATTTCTTTTCCCTTTTTGTTTTGTTTTTTTATTTTATGTTTTTGTTTTTATCAGAAGACAAAATATATGTTTCTACACATGGCTTGTCTTTTACACAAATAATATAATGCATTATTTCCTTTTCCCGACCATCCCCGTACATGTTTTCCCTAAAAGAAGAATGCATTAGGGTAAGATGTTTCTTTTAAGTACATATATATTGTTAAAACTATTATAGTTAAAACTCATTTTAATTATTATATTATCAACTATAATATAAAATCATACATAATGAAGACTCAAAAATAGCTCTATTTTATAAAAATTGTCATTGGAATTACTTTATGTCACAATAAGAATTTTCAAAATTTTAATAACACTACTTATGTAGAACAAACTGTGCTTATAAGAAAAATGAAAAAAATAATTATAAAAATGTTAATATTTATAAATAATCTACTTATTCAAACAAAATTATAAAAATTTATTATAAAGATTACAATATGATGCTTAGTAGAAAAATCATGTACTCTAATATAAGAAAGCATTTATTTGGAATCCACGTTGGTTGAAAGAGAATTAATATAGACAGAAAAGGGAAGGAAAGTTGCTGCATTTACAAAGACAAAATTTCATACCTTTTTCTCTTCTCCAACCATAGTACTTTACTTTTTTCAACAAGATTTTATCAGTTTTTTACTCTTTTGTCCCCTTTTATCTCTCACCATCTCCATATTTATAAAATTATTTATAAATAAAAATATTACTTTAATATAGATTCTACTTAAATTCTACTTTAATATCAAAAGAATATATTTTTTTTCTCTAATATCAAATATCTATAAAAAAATTATAATTACATAATTTACAAATCAAAACATCAACAATAAAATAAAGGTTAATAATTATAAAAAATAAAAATATTAAATATATATTTTATAAATAAGTTATAAAATTAAAAATCAATAAAAAATAATATAATTTTTTAAATTATTAAATAGATTAAGAAAAATATTAAAATGAGGACAGATGATCATCTTCATATTTAATTTAAAAATCAGATATTATTTATACATATATTCATATATTATTAATAAAAATTTACATTTAAATAATAAAATAAAACAAATTTATCTATCAATAAGTATTACTTGTTAACCAAGTTTTCTCATACAATAAAATAAAAGAAAATAAATGAGTTATTATAAATGTATATAAAATTAATATTCAAGTAAATATAAGTTGTTCTAAGAATATTCCTACAATCATAAATTTTTGTTTTGTTATTTTATTTTTTATAAATTGATAAATTTTTTTATGTTATTCTCCAACTATCAGATTTCATTACAAGTTTTAAATACGGTCCAAGATACGGATAAAAGTGAAATGTGAATGGAAGTTACATCGCGGAATGGTATTACAGTGACTTAAATATAAATTTTTTTATTTTTATTTATCTTTTCAAATTTTTATAATAAAATTTGTTCAAATATACCTTTATTAATTTTGTTTTAATGTATAATTATGACTATGATGCTGTTATTCTCAAGTAGTAAAATGCATTTATTATACCATTAGATTTTTTTTTCTAAAATGTATAATCATTGTGCATGTTTATCATATTTTTCCATAATTAATATATTTTTTTAGCATCTAAATCTAATAATCGATATTGAAATTCATTTTAATATTTTAAAAAATTAATAACATGGATATATTTAAAAAGTATTCTTATGATATTTTATAGAACATATTTATTAAAATGCACTAGAATTTATTACTACAACCGAATTTAGGGCCGAATGAGCCCATTTCGTAATCTTTGTTCGAACAGACTGTTTGGGCCCAATATTCCAATTGACACTACGCCTGAATGTTGTTATTACACTGTTAATGAAAAAAATAAAAAAGTACATCACATAGTTATGTGTGTGTAAGAATATCACATAAACTTGCTTAAATTTAATGGTAAGTAATATTCTTATAAAAAAAGAATATTACATTGCCATTGTTGTAAATTTGAAATGCTCATAAATTTTAAGATAACATAATTAACATTAAAATAAAATGATTAATAAAATATAGATAAAAGTTGTCATTATTCTTTAACTCATTCATTACCTAAAATTTCATCAACCCTTTTTAAATCAATATCTCATACATAAAATATTGTCATCTCAATTTTTGAAAAAACATAATAATTTTTCTTTATCTTTTTCTATTTATCACTATGTTAATTTATTCTATTTAATTACTCATTTATAAAATTCAATTTTAGATTCTCCTTCCTTAATTGCTATAATAAATACTAATGAAACTATTATTTTAATAAAAACATGTTCTAACAAGTTTCTTCAAAGAGCCAAATATAAAAGGGAAATGAAATTAACTTTACCATAATTTAAAATTAGTTTCTGCACAATTTAAAAACAAAAATTTGAAAATATTGCATCAGATAGTTCTTACCAATTAATTTATACATAAAATAAGTTATTTTTCAATTAAAAATCATGCATGCATTTAATCTTTTTTTAAAAATGTACAATACAAAATCAAAGAGGTTAGTCTTGATTTTGAAAAGAAAACTTTAAAACAACCAAATTTTTTACTTATTAATTAGCTTTATGTAGTAATGGTAAGTTTTCATCAAATTTAAACCAATTAAACTCTTTCTCCCAAAGACTTTTGAATGGTCAGGTCACTTTTCCTATTCATATAAAGAGGATATGCAAGTAGTTCATGGTGTTTCAGTGGAGTTTTGCTGTTTGAGAAAACGTTAAAAGTAGATACACTCTGTTTCACTCAAAGTATGAGATAGTAACCATGCATGCATAGCTTTACCTAAAACTATTGTATCAAATACTATTGCTAGATTTGGTTCACACACCAAATAAGTTAAATAGTGAGAGCACATGGTAATGGTGCAATTGGAGGCTCCTATTCTATAAAGTCACATATATATATATATATATATATAGTGATATATTCAGTCTCTAAAAAGAGAATATCTAATTAAATATAAGCCATCAGAGTTGGAAGAAAAATTATAGTAAACCGTGAATTTGATAGATACTTATTTCACATGTGAAAAAAAGGTCCATAATTAAAAATTTTGTTGTGAAATGCTGAAAAAACAAAGGCAATGTTACAGTTGCGATGACTCTGGCATAGTGTGGCTGACTAAGAAATGGCTTGTCAACACCGACTTTGCCTCCAACTCCAACACACTACCCATTAGGTTTCCCTTCTTCATCTTTCATAAATCCAAATTCTCCACCATTTGTTCCATAAAAGGGTGCTGGCACTGTATGATACCACAATGGGAACAACAACTAGGCATAAAATAAGGAAAATAATGAACTCTAAGACAGAGAAAACAGAAAGTACAATTTGATGATTAATGTGGTGCATTTTGGAGATAGATAAATTGAGGTGAAAAAAAGAAATAAGGTATATCTTATAAGTACTGCCCTTGATAATGTAATGACAAAGAGATGCTAATTTATCACTTTCCCAGAGCTGTTTTAGTTTCAATGAGTGAATTTAAAGGAAGAAAAAGTAATAGATTTTAGAAAAAGAGAGTAGAATAAGGTTGCTAGAAAGTAAAAAAAATAAATTGATAAGTTATTTAATTGATGTGATAGTTTAAAATTAATTTTATAATTAATAAAATTATATAATTATTAATATAAAAAATAAATTTAAAATAAATATTAATAATTTCTTTAAATTTATTTTTTTATTTTTTTATTATTATTTTTATCTCGTATATTAAATTAAAAAATAGTTTTAAATTATTTAACATAAAATGTTGAAAATATATTTTATGAAAAATTATTTAAAGTATTATATGAAATTTTAATAAACAAATTATATAGAAAATTAAAACATCATTTTTATATTAAGTGAATGTTTAAATAATATAATATAAATTATATTTAATACACATTTCATTATATAATTAAAATTAAACACATACATTAAAGTAATTAAAATAATAGTAAGAAATAAAAAATATCATAAATTCATTTATTTAAAAAAAATTTAAAAACTATAAAATCTTTATTCAAAATTATTATATTTTTATAAAAAAAATTATAAATTATTTGACATGGTTAATATATAAAAAATATAAAATATAGTTTAAAATAATTAAAATAATATAAATTTATCTACAAATTTATTATTATTATTTAATAAATTTATTATTATTATTATTTAAAATTTACTTTTATATTATTGTTTATATTAATATTTTTTATATAATATTTTTTATATAATATTATTATTTTAATTACTTTTAATATTTTATAAATTTTTAATAATTTATTATTTTATTATATTATATACATAGTATATAATATAATTTACTGTGTATTTTATATATATAATTGATTATATATTTTTATTTTATTGTTAATAATATTATTATTACTATTATTTATTATTATTATATAAATTTTTATATATAATTAATGTTTTTTATTTTATAATTATATTATTATTAATATTTTTATAATATTATGATTTTTAATTTTTCATTATTATTTTACTACATAACATAATATAATTATATTTTTTTATTTTTATAAATAAAAAGATATGAAAAACAGTTTTATTATTGTTTTTTATTAATATTTTTTTATTTAGTATTTTAATATTTTATAAAATTTTGTAATGATTAATTATATTATATATAAATAAATAAAAAATAATGTAATATATTTTTTGTATATATATATATATATATATATAATTACAAAATGAAATTTTATTATAAATTTAAAAAAAAATTCTAGGTTTGTGCTCACTTTTTTATATTTCTTTTTTAAATGAGAGTGAATTAAAAGTAATATTATATTTAAATTCATCCTCTCAAATCTTTTAAATAAAAAATAATACATAGCATTTCTAGTTAGAATACATTTCTACGTACAAATACATTCTTAATATTTTTTAATTACTTTCAATAAAATACAAATATGATCAATTTTTTACGTCTAAGTTGTCATGAAGCTTGTTTAACAAAAAAAAACTTGTGTGATGAAAAACTTGGAGACAGAGAAGTACAAATTTAACTAAGCATTCCATCATCTCTTTAGTCACCACTTGGAATAATTAACCTGTTATAAATTACACATTGGCATAGATGAAAAGTTTTTTAGAGCATATGTTCCTTTAATAGTACTTAATTTTAATTGATTAAATGTCTTTTTTATAGTAGATTAAGTCGTTTAATAATATGTTTTACAACATAAAAATGAAAGATATTTCTTCTTGCATCCTATCAATATAATAATCCTAATACATTCTCATTCATTTCAAAAAGAATATTTTAAATATAATCTTTTATGTTCTAAAATACACTTTGTATACTAAAAGATAACATGTTAGAAAAATCTAAGACAAAAGGATTCAGACCAAACATGGACAAGACTGATACGACCAATTAAAATTGAGTCCAAATCGCTTTTTTATCAAAAGGGTGATGTTTTTCAATTTGGTTTCTTTCTTTTCTCTTTTATAAGGAAAGGGTGTTTGTTTAAGTGCAATAGTATGTCTAACTATTGTATTGAGAATTGAAATGAGTATAGATTCTTTTGCCTTCATTAAACAATTAACTAAGCACCTCTTTAGAAGAAAATTACAATTTAAGGTGAATAATTAATAAACTTGTAAAACTAAAAAAACCACATTAAAAAAACCTTTGACTCTGCTTACAACCGACACCCAGATGGTGCTGGAATCAACAGTGCCAATCAAATCATACAATAAGCATACATGTAGGATAAGAGAGATTTCAACCACTATCTATTCCACTTTTTTCACATCACATGTTTATCATATCTAGTCTTTAATACCAAATCATGTCTTGAGCCTCCTGACTTTATCTGTGCTTCCATTCTCTAGAGTTCCTTCCATCATCTGTTTCATCAGAAGAAGAGGGTCCCTCGGTATTGGCTTCACTTGTTTGGCTGCTTTCTTTAGCCTTAACTTTTCCATCCTTCTTCTCTTCCTCATCTTGTTTTCTCTCATCAACATTTTTGAGAGCGTTCAAATTCACCCTTGAATTGCTGTCTTCTTCAGCTTTGTACTTGTACCAAGAGGCCCAGTAAAGGTAGTTAAAAAAATTTAGGCAGCTTAGGATTGCTAAGAACCAATAGAACAAGTTCAGGTTATTTTGGTTTAAGTCCAAGCCATGCAACCATCCTTGCTTGCTTGGAGTGACCCTTTTGGTGACAGCATTAATGACATCCACAAAGACTGTGCTTAAGAAGTAACCAAGAGACATAGACAAATATGTGAAAGAAGTTGACAGTGACTTCATTGTTTCAGGTGCTTCTCTGTAGAAGAATTCTAGGAGTCCTACAAGAGTGAACATGTCTGCAATTCCAAATATAGCATATTGGAAAGATAGCCAAAACAGACTTATTGGCCTTGAAGGGTCCTTCATGCCTTGGTCCCTTCTTTTCACTTCTACTATGCCAGCTACTGCCATTGAAATGAAAGAAAGTACTAACCCAGCACCAACTCTTTGAAGTGGAGTAACCCCAGAAGGGTGGTGAGTGATCTTTCGTGCGAATGGCACAAAGAAAAATTCATAGATGGGAATTAGGATGCACATGAAAAGCAGGGGGATAACTGGAATTGATGGAGCAGGCACAGTAAAAGAACCAAGTTTCAGGTTCATCACATTCCCCTGCTGAACTGAGAATGTTTGAAGCTGTGCTAAACAAGTGTTCATTATAATGGTACTGGCTAATATTGGTAACATTCTGGTTAGGATCTTTACTTCTTCCACTTGCGTCACTGTACACACCTTCCATGCTTGTGGCTCAATGTTTTGTTGAAGAATGCTTGCTCTATCTAGAAACCTGATTCAACAAACAATACCATTAAAACAAATATAAAAAAAAACAATATTATCATCAATTATTACCATTCACGGGGAGTTGGCCATTTAAAAGAAATAAATAAAAAAGAGAAGAAGAATTAAATCATCGAGGTTACTTCCTGCATTGAGAGGGAAATTACTTTTCATTTTCTCAGTGAAGTACTCGGAACTGAGCCAACAGAAAAAACAAAAGAGGTTGATTGCAGATAGTACTGTAGTTTTAAAACTTTTTCACCGAGTTATTGTTGTCAGGAACTTATTTTGTGTGTGATGTTTACAAGTGGTTCAGATATATTTTCCGTGACCCAATTGATCATTCTCTGTATGGCTGCAGCTCCAAGCGTGCAGCAGTGATAGTAGTAGGCCCAGAGTCCTTGGCACTACCTACTACGTCGTACACGAAGAAAAGAATCTCAACATGCCAATGTGCTGGACCATGTATTAGTTAATTGTCTCATCGCTTACAGAACATCATTAGGGTGTGTAGCATTATTATGCAAGCTGTTAACCATGAATTTTGAGCATGTACACCAGGAGTTACCTCATTTGGTTGGTATGTGCAATCCTTTCTAATGTTGCATTTTCATATACTTCATAAAGTTCTTCATGTGAGTCTGGCAGCGGTAGCTTCCGATTTTTAAGAGCCACAAAAATAACCTGCAGCGAAAAAACAAGGTTGGTTTGGCGCTTATATATCTACTTTGATTTTGCTGGTATGATAAACTTCTGACTAAACATTTAGAAAAAAGATAATACAAAGATAAAATAAATTAAACCTTTTATAATTACAAACTAATTTATAAAAACTCTTGTTTAGCTTCACTGAATATTGATTTTAACTTACTTGACTAATCTTCAAAATGGGGCTTTGACCAGGAGTTTTGATGCGGTAGAATGGCTTGCCAAGAGAAAGGGTGAGAAAGCCAATGGAGGAAGCTACGGTTATTATGATAAACCCCCAGTGCCAAGCCTTTTGTGTGCTAACCCAAACAACCCCAGTGACCCCTATAACTGATCCCAAGGTTGAACTCAGCAAAAGCCAATTGAAGAAGCTTGCAAGAGCCTTTGCTTCTCTTGGATTCTTTTCATCAAATTGGTCAGCACCAAATGCAGTCAAGGAACCTCTCACTCCTCCCATGCCCAAAGCCAGCAAATACAATGACGTGTAAAACATGACAGCTATGCCACCTTTGACACAGCTCGGCTTGCCACAAAAATCTGGGTGTAAATGGTCCAGAGCAGCTTGAACTGTGAGCATTACCAAAGCCTGTGTAGAGAATGGCCAACACGAGAAATATACTTTTAACGTTTTTGAACCAGCTTTGTCTCATTGGACAGACCATTGGGATTTGTAATTTTCATATAGTCACATACTTTAGATGATAATATATATATATATATATATATACACACACATATATATATATATACACACACATTATAATTGTTTAGCACTTACTTACCAGAACTTCGAGTGATCCGAAAAACAAACATGTGGTTAGTCTGTCGAAGTATGTGTCTGAGATGAAACCACCAACGAGGGAGAGCAAGAAAGTTGAACCCAAAAAGTTTGTCAGGGTGTTGGCAGAGTTGGACAGATCAAAGTGCATCACCCCATAAAAGTATAGGACTAAGCTAGACATGTTTGCTACAAAACCCATGTTGTCCAATGCTAATAGCACTGCATGAACAAGGAAGAAAAAAAGGAAGGAAAAGATGAGGATCCAAGCTAAGCTTCAGAACATTAAGAACAACAGCTCGAGTCTGTGCTTACCAAAGATAAACATGGAGGCCCTGAATCCACCTTTTCGTTCTTCCTTTACCTCTTTGTCTCCCTGCATGACAAAATCTGAAACTCATCAACAACAACCCTGAGAGGGTGAGGTAGAAAATGAGGGGTTGAATGACTAGTCTTACTTACCATTCTTGAGTTTCAATTGAAAATGGAGG
Organism: Lablab purpureus; assembly: GCA_030347555.1. Lineage (NCBI taxonomy): Eukaryota > Viridiplantae > Streptophyta > Magnoliopsida > Fabales > Fabaceae > Lablab > Lablab purpureus. Next base: position 5,465,526 of record CM059260.1, read on the forward strand.
TGGTGAACATATAACTGAAAAGGGAAGCTTTTGGGAAAGAGGTTAACTTCAGACAAGGATATGGTAAAGAGAGAAGTTTAGTTCAATGCCTTAAACTGTTTGCTTCTGATGTCCTCCATCCTATTTATCATGCTCGCTCTCTCTTTCTTTTCTCTTGGACTGTGTGATTTGCTCACCAGTTTCAAACGTCCAAACAAACCACTTGTATTATTATTGACAGGCTCACCAGCGAAAATTTGAAACAGATGCAGGAGAGATTTAACTGTTTAAAGGCTGCTAAAGCTTAATTATGGATGCTCATTCAATCAATGATGTTAATCAAGGCCAACATATGTGCCCCACAACAAATTGTTGGTAAATATTTTATTCTAATTAAAAAATTTAAAAGTATCTTTTTATATTATTTGAAATAGTTTTAAATTTATAAAACCACCTATTATATTTCAACATTTTTTTCTGACGTGTACGATAATTTTTAAATACGTAAAAACACTTGCTGTATTTCAACTCTTTTTCTTAATAGAAAATAATTATTATTAGAGTGATCATTAAAACAATTATATTTTCAATTTCTTAACTTTAAAAACTTTGCAATAGGAAATATATATTTCCCTTTTTGTAGTGCTGCAAGTTCAATTTTCACTGAGCAACAAAGGAACATAGCAAAACTTATTGATTCACTTACAAAACAATTGCCCTTTTTTGTCTTCTAAAATTATTATGATTTTAATACTCTCTTATTGATTCACCCACATCACTTTAAGGATCTTGCGAGTTGTTATATTGCAGGAAGTTCTTTCTCTAAAAATAATGTTATTTTAGTTTCAATCAGACTTTTCATTATCTTTTTTTCCTCGGAATTTCTGATGTGTTATTTTGTGTTTTAAACACTATTTATTTTATGTGGAACACAACTATCCAAACTTTCTCATTTTAATAATTTTTTTTCGTTCAGGCTAAATGTTAGTGGCCCTTTACATTTTTTTACATCAAGTGTTGTTATGAGAAGTGAAAAGGAATCAAACTAAAAAAATTAAAAAACGAAATAAAGAGTTCTTAAAACAAACATTTAGCCTTTTGTTTGTAACATGTATATGCTTGTCTTGGCTGAAGAATCCGTTTGAGGCGTTGTATCAGTATTCCTAAACTAGAAAGCTTTTCAGTAAAGCTCACGGGTCAATTTGAAAGGAAGAGGATACTTATAGAAACTGGGAGTGGGGGTGGCAAGACTTTTCCCTGCTTGATGCATACCATGTGACCGAGTGCCAGTGACTGTATTATCAAATTAGTAGACTATTATCTTCTTTACAGCTGAACCCTGCATATATCACATGCTTTCCCTAATCATTTCCTCTTAATTATGTCCTCAGGATAACCTTGATAAGGAATAATTAATCAATGGAAACATTGAGAATGGGTTGGTGGTCAATTAAGTGTTTGTGTAAATGTAAACTGGTGTTATTGATGGTTAAATGTGCAAACATTAACAAAACTTGTGTTAAAAGTATAGAATTTTAAATTTTCATGACACCGGACAGGGGAATGAATGGGGTTGAAACTTGTCCTTGGTTTGGCACTAGACAGCGTTGTCAGAAGGAAAAGGATCCAATATTATCCTTGCTATAGGAAAAACCACAAGTACCCCTACAATTTCTATGTGTATGAGAGGCACAATTGAAGTTACCCATTTCTCCAAAACCGACCTTCCATCCTCTAGTGACAAGTGGAGGTCGATCTTTATATGAGTGGCAAAAAATATAGAAAAAAAAAAAAAACATTTTTAAGAGGACAGAGTTGAAGTGCTTCTTTCTGGAAAAATGTCAAACAAAAAAAATGCAGGTCCAGGCCGGCTAAGACCCCTGAAATTCAAGATCCATGCAGCTTCAATCTGTCTCCAAAACTGTAAAATATGTGTTAGAGAAAAAAAAAATCATAAGTCAAAATACTCAAACCATGGATCACATGATACAGCTCATATGCTGTCCTTCATGTCCCAGAAAGCTCCATTGTTAGGCAAAAGTTCACGAACCTCAGTTTACCCCCTTACCCTCTCATATAGAAACTCAGTTTCTCCTTTTGCTTTGATCTTTAGTCTAGTTCCAATGATAAAACTCGCATCCCCTTTGAACTGTCTCTTTCAAAATAGCAATCTAACTTCTACTATCTCAATCATACTAAATCTTTTTCTGTTTGAAAATCGGTGTCAATTAGAAAGCACTTTCTTTAATTTTGGTATGTTCCACCATGTTTGATTGGTGTGTTTAGTTAGTCCTACCAAATTCCTTTGAAAATAAGGACACCACAGATCAGTATCAATATCCGTATTGTCATAAAGAATTTCCAATGCATAATAATCCAGATCATGCTAATGCCCTTTGAGTAGAATGTCTAAACATTCCGTGTGATAAATGTCCCGCATAACAGATACACGAGTATTATTTATAGAAGTCAATAAGCTGGAGTTGGATTTGGATAGGATATGATTGTTTTGAATGATGAAATTCTCTTTTTAAGTATTTAATATAATTGTATATTCATGATTCAAACACTAGATTACTAGTTAAGATACATGGTAAGAATTGAGATTTAAGAGATATATATTTATATTTATGTTTATACAATTGAGATAACCTAGGATCATCATTAATTGCATCTAAACTTCATAAACCAGCAAATGTACTGGCAACCTGTATGGAACTAGAACTGCCAGCAAATTCTGAGCTTAGACTTCAAAACTAAAAGGATCGTTGCTCGTATCCCACTTCTTAAAAGCATAGGTAGGACTAGGATCAGATGTAGTCAGAAACAAATTCTCTTTGGTTCAATATATGTAGGCTAACATGTAAAAGAGTGGAGTTCAGTTTGAAATTTACACTTTGATGGAAGATAAAGTAACATGTTATTGACATGGTGGACGCCAATCAATAGCCACTTATAACTACTAGGTCCACTGTTGGGAGAAGTTGGCAATGAAGTTGAAAATTTTGGACCAAACCTGTCAATTTTTAGTCTGTATGATACACCCTTTTGCGTGTGTGTGGCTTTCTATGAATGAATATAATAATAGGTTCATAAAGGCTATATAGATGCTTCTGCATCTCATCAAAGACACAGTGTTATGGTCCTGAGTTCATAAATGTTCTTTTTCATAAAGCTTGATTTATTAACCCCACCCTCCATGCTATGTGCTTGTCAATGACACCCCTTCTATCACTTTTTTCTCACAATGGTCCATGACTTTTCCAAAGTGCTTGAGTGATTGAGCATGTGTTCTCTCTCAAGTTACACACATCTTCTGTTCTCTTTTTCTTCTACGACTTCCTACTTCTAGACACATACACCGTGTTCCAGTAGTTTTCAACCTTGGCAGTTCTACTATTGTTGTTTCTTGTTGCTCACGACACCCTGTTGCTTTCTGATGATGCTGTGAGCTTGCGCCAGAATATGTCGCTTCTGAGTGTGCCTACGTATGCGTGTGAGAATGATTCAATTCAATAGTTTAACAAATTTTCCAAAATGTGACACATAAAAGAGAAACTTGTTAACGTTCACAAGAAACGGAACTTCATAAACTAATCTTCAACTTTTTTATATTTTGGCGTCAATATTCAAATACTGATTAAAAGTTAACCAAAAAAACTAAGGTTGAAGCATAGTGTAGCAATAGTAGTAGCTGGCATTGGCGTGTGGTGAGTAGTGTGAGTGTATCATGTGTCGCTTCAAATTGATGATTATTTAGTTTGTGTTGTGGAAGTGAAGGGACTTGACCTTTCTGGCGTTGGTGTTATTGTAAAGTATAAAATGATGGTGGCGCCTAAGTCTATAATATGCATATGGTTTGTGTCTATGAAACTCCCTCCTAATTATTGCCAACGAACAAAAACTAGCGAAAAAGGTTGGGATAACCACGTGGAGTGTGTATTTCCAAAGAAGAATGCCAATTTTTTTGTCCGTTTCGAGTTTATATTTTTTAAGAAAATTTAAAAATTATAAGATATAATTACAAAAATGTGCTTTAAAACATAGTTTATCTATATTCCATAATTTATTTTAAATTTAATCATTTCTCTTAAATTAAAAAAAAAAACAGTAAAAACTAATGAATTGTTCTATGAAAAACAAAGAATCTTAAGTTAGGTCCATTTGTCTATTACACCAAAGAATATGTCAATCTATGAATTGTTGATATGTAGAATATTAATTTACTCGTATCCAATGGTTATACTTTATGACTATTAATTATTCCACATATTGTCTAGTAAATAACACTTTTTTCACACGGGAGTTAAAAATATCCCATATATAGGGAGAAAAATTATTAAAATTATCTACAAAATATGATTCCTGAAAGATCTGTCTTGACAATACAAGAAAGAAGAAGAAAAAAATTAAAGAGTTCAACATGATCGAGTACATGGTTCAGTTGTTGGAAAATGAGAGACGAAATATACCTATCACCCTTTTGTTTATATATACTTTTAGAAGATTTTACCATGAGGAAAACATCATGTGACACACTGGACACCTGTCTTTAATGAAAGAAAATGCAATAGTTGAGTTTGATTTAATCAACAAATATCTGAATTCTCTATCCCCAAACATTCTGGATTCAACAGAGGATGTCCCGAACTTGCTCTCTAGTTATTGAGCACAAACTAATATGGATCAAATAAGTTAACACAAGTGAAATAATAAAATAAACAATTTAAATAATTTAAAGAAATAAATAATAGATTTAACATTTTCAACAAAAATAGATTAAAAAACTCAAACAATAAAAATAACATATAGAAAATGAAAAAAAAAACAAGAAAATAAAGAGTTAAGTAAGAATTTTTTAAATAAAAAAATAAAGATTATTCAAATAATTTAAATCTAGCAATGATAAAAAGATAAATAAATATAAAATGATAAATGAAGTTGATTCATCATCACTTCTTATAGAGTTTTTTTTTTTTACACAAGCAAGTTCAATTATTAAATTTATTTTAACTTAATTCCTCTTAGAGAGAAAACTTAAATTATGTTCATATATATATATATGATTCCACAATAAATAATGTTAAGCAACCAACATTAAAAATGATAACACACAATTTACTTAATAATTCTTAATTTCATTTCTAATTACAATATGTACCATAACTTTTTCTAGATCCTAAATTATAAAATGGTTCCTCAACCTTAATTAAATTTATAAAATCATATTTTTGTTAACTAGGTCAAACAAGCATTAAGAATAAATTAAAAATATTTAATGGAATAATAAACAAATGTTGAAAAGGAGAGGGTAAATTACATTAGTTAGGTAACTATCTCAACATGTAAGCAATATGTTTACCAATTCATGACTTTACCGCACGCAGAAATGAAAGAAAAGAAAAAAAATCTAAAGAACACACATTCTAATTTCTGTGTCTATATAGGATTATCTACGATGTTGGTTAATACATCTATTTATAATATTTTGAGTTGAAATTTCTCTTTGTAACTCACTCTCATAATATCTCTTTAGATCAAGAAGCAAAGGTAATAGTGACAACAAGGTACATTTTTCTTAATATTTGGGAATTTTTTAAGAAGTCCCTATAAACTCGTTTATGCAAAAATTTGTACTTCTATTTTGACCAAAACTTCTCATTTCCTGCAGAAAAGGAACAAAATGTAAATTCATAATAAAGATTAATTTTAAACTAAAAGCAATTAAGAAGAGAACAACAAAAAAAGACAAGTGCTCATATATAAGGAAAAACTATGGTCAAATATATACTAATATTTAAAACTTATCAATTATAATGCACTTTGCCATAGATTCATCTTAACTTTGAACATTATCTTTCATGTGTCCCACTAATAAAAAGATAACAACAATCATCCTCTTTGTGTTTTTGTATTTATTAAGGAAAGTAAAACCATCATAAAATAAAATTAATCACTATAAAAAGTAAGATCATATTATGCATGATTATTTTTGTTTAGCTAGGAAAAATTATCTAATAACTAATTGTGAAAGTCATACGAAAAGAAATAAGTTGGTAAACTACCACCTGAAACCTTCCTCTACATTTTATATCAAAATTACATTCCCAAAAAATATGACTATTTTCACTAACATTGACACAAAGTGAGCAACTACCATCATCACAAAGTCCTATCTTAAATCTTTGTGTTGGTAAAAATAATGTTTTATTTATACCTTTTCATAAGTGAATATATCCTTTCATGTATTTTCTATCTCCAAATTGATTTGAATAAAAGATCATGAATATCATTATGATATACTAAAAATTTTATATGCGTACTTTTAAAAGAGATTATCCATTAAAGTTACATCGTCTTTAAAAGTTGTAATGACAAAAGAAACCAAGGTTCTTGGTATCACAAAAAAACACTTAATCACATCCCAAAATCCATTAACCTTTAAGAACTTTACCACCTTAGCATGTAACTCTAATTCACTTAAAGGAGTAGTAATTTTATCCTTTAGAATCCAAAGGCCATGAATTATTTTTTTAACCAAAATCGAATTGGAAGTTTCCAATCATATTTTGCTATATTGGGTTTGAGCAATGAAAAAGTTCGCAAGAGAAAAAAAAACATTATTGTATTGAATAACAATGAACTATTATTCACATGATGTATAAAAAAATCATATATAGAATATCAAACAAGACTTTGTATATAAACCTCAACCTACAACATTATGAGATATTTTAGCAGACAATTTAGTATATGTTCTTCATGAGTTTTTTCTTAGACAATTTGAGGTAGAATAATTTTCACAAATTATTAGCTTGACTTTAAATAATGGTATAATTTTCCTCTATCATTGTTCTTCATTCTTAAACAAAAAATATTCAACTTGAAACCACATTTGAGCTTAGATCTTACTAAAAACTTTGTAAATACATTTATAGGATTATCCTCAAAATTTATCATTATTATCCCAACCTCCCCAAACTCATATACATCTTTAATGAAATGTAGTCTTATGGTAATGTGTTTAGTCATTTTACCGTAGATTTAATAATTAGCTAAATATGTGACCTTTTGGTTGCCTTAGTGAATAGTCACATAGTATTGTACAATACCTAACTCTACCACCATCTCTTTCAATCATAAAGTCTTTTTTTACTCCTTGAGCATGATATACTTTGTTTGGGTAGTAAATCATAAAATCACCACATATAGTAAATTTTCCTTCCAACAAATTACAATTCCAAACAATATGAACACTTATCTTGATTGCATAATCTACACTTGCCTTGTATAATTTGTACATATCTTCCAATAAATCATAATTCTAAATAATTTGCACACGCCTTTTATAATCATAATGTCCCAAAAGTTAAGTTGCATGACTATGAACAATTTAATATATATTCATTTGTCTAAAGGGCCTCAAATTTGTATAGACAATAACTTGATTTAATAAGCATATCAATTTATCATGAATAGTAAGTATATATATATATATATTAAATTTACATATATTTTTTATATAATTATTTAAATTAAAAAGAATACCAATTATATAGTTTTTTAATAAAATGAAATGAAAACAATTTAAATAGTTTATTTATTTTTAATAAAAAATAAAATAGTGATTTATTTATTTTTAATAAAGATCTATTAAAATACTTATTGAAAAAAATTAAATAATAATAATTTTAGAATTTTGGAATAAATGAGTAAAATTTACTCAAATCTAACAGTAACAAAAAGATAAATAAATATGAAATGATAAATGAGTTTTTTAATATTACTTTTTATTTAATTCTCTTTTCTCCACACAAACAAGTTGAATTATAAAATTAATTCAATGATCTATGAAAATTATTTTAACCTAATTTCTCAAAGAGAGGAAACCTAAATTATTTAGCACACTTAATTATTTGATAAAGGATCTTAAGCAACCAAATGAGAAATGGAGGTAGAATACACCTATTTATAAAAATCATGTGCACACTGATATCACTTATAACTAAAAAAAAGTACATAGAGTATAAAATAATACCATATGTACAGACCTTAACTAAAAGAGAAAACTCTTAAAATATTTTATCATCGATTGTCTATCCATCGATAGATAATTTGACCTATAACACTACTAAACGATATAAGAGATATTTTAGTGGATAATTTTCATAAACTCTTCTTCAAAAGGTCTAAATCATAAACTCATTTTCATAAACCTAATTAATTTCATAATTTTCATTTACTTCAAATCATAAACACAATACACTCCCTTCCAAAAGTTAAATCCCCATTTATTCTCCTTAATTACACATTTGTATTTAGCCTTCAACACTTCAGCTCATAAGGAATTCTTCCAGACTTTTAAATGCCGACCAACATTTATAATGAAAGTTTTGTTAATAGCTATTATATGAATTCTACTGTATATATGAATCTTCTTTAACAAATAAGAGATTTTTTTTTTTAATTTTATCTATTATATTTTTTTATTAAAATTTAATATTTTTCAAATTTTCTATAATATTTTTTATTTTACTGTTCTTTCTTTTCAAAAAAATATAAATTTTACAACTCAGAGAAATATTTTCCTGATTTATTTAAAAGAACACCATAGTTTAAAATCAATTTATCACTAATTATATTTAACCTAAATAGTTAAATCTCTGAAAAGTGAAAAAAATTACTATAAAGTATATCCATATAAGAAACAATTATTTATTATAATTGTTTTTGTATTTAGAGAAAACAATGTTCTCATTATTCGTAATAACAACCAGGGGTTACACTTTTCACCTTTTATACATGCTCTTTTATTTGTAAATTTTCAATAAAAATTATATTATTTATCAAATTATGATTAAAAATATAATATATTTTTCTTGCATTACACAAACATTATCACTAGATATTTACCAAATACATTATTTATTTATTTAAATATAATTTTAACTCTCGTAAAATATTTTTTAATTTGTTTAGTAAAATTAACTAGTACCTGGCGAATAAGTTTTTACATAATAAATCTATAACTTTCAAACTAATGAGATCATTTACTAGATTAAAAGTATTTCTAAAATATATATATATATAAGGATACAATTACATACATTTTATTATATAAAAAATAATTTATTTTTAAATAAAAATATATTTTCACGTAACTATAATTTAGATTTTTTTTTAATAATTAAATTGTTCTAAATTTTTTCAGCAATTTCATTTATTTTTTTAAAATTTTATATGTTTTTAGTTGAACTAATAATTTTATTTAAATAAATTGATCTAATGAGTATTAATCAAATTTATTTTTTATTTATTTTAAAAAATAAATATTTTATTCATTTATTTAAATTATTTTTCATAATTTTTATTATATGTAATTTTCACACAACATTATATAATAAAATATTAGCTACTTTAATTTTGATTTTTTTTAATTTAGACTACATAAGAAAACTAAAAAGTAACTCAGTAAAAAAACACAATAATTAATTGTACCTATAAATTGAAATATGTAATAATAAGTAAAAAAATAAAAATATTAAAAAATACATTAAAATACAAGAAGCAGTACTAAAAAAATTAAATAAACTATACAAACGAGTTTTAAAATAAACTACTTTAAAATATATTAATAAAACAATAATTAGCTATTGATCTTATCAAACATACTTTTAGAATCCGATTAACAAAACTAACTAGTTACTAATTGATAATCCATAGTTGATAAGTTTTAAACAATTAGTTAGTAAATGTAAAAGTGATAGAAAGACATAATTACATGTATTTTATTATATAAATAAAATTTATGTTTTTTAGATAAAAATATACTATTACTATGTAATTATATTTTTATATTTTTTAAAATTTATTTTTTATTAAAAAATAATATATTTATTTTTTAGATATTGTGTATTTTTTATTTAAATAAATAATTTTATCTGACTCAAATAATGAATATTAGTGAAATTTAAGTTTTATTTACTTTCAAAAATTAACTTTTATTTTATCTGTCAATTTAAAGTATTGTTTTATTGAGTTTTTTCAACCATTTTCATTATGTACAATCTTCATATATCATTGTCATGTAATGAATCATTATCTATATGAAAACAAATTAAAAGTAAATATAACAAATACTAAAAATTATATAATAATTTATTGTTTTTATAAAATTTAAAATACATAATAATAAGTAAAAAAAATTAAAGATAATAAAAAAAATTATAAGTTATAAAATAACTAAAACAGTTTGACATAGTTTACAAGTTAAAAGCTCATAAAATAAATTAGTTTTAAATATTTTATTAAACATTTTTATATGGATCATATTCCTACCAAATACTTTTATGTTGTTAAAGTAGATTAATTATAAGTTAGTAGTTGCCTTATTTATCTCATAATATACATTTTTTCATAAAATCATTTACAACTATATATAATAAGTTTAGTGTCTACAATTTTAGATTTTATTTACTCTTATAACTTATGTCCTAATTATGTGCTTTATCCTATAATCACACTATTAAGAGTGTCCCGATGTTCTAACTAAAATTTGAATGATTTGTTGTTAGATTATTATTCAGTTAGGTTTAATTTAAATTTAAATGTAGTAGATAACTTATCTTTTGTTAGGATTGATTTCAATTTAAATCTCTTTATATTTTACTATTTTAGTCGGAATAATTTCTCTACGTTCCAAATCATAGTTTTTATGTACAGACAACCATATATAAATAACAGTATCTGTATTTAGCAAAACATAAACTTTTATTATTTTTAGTTCCTATAATGTGTACATTAGTCGATTTCAAGAATCAAATTTTAAGAGTTGGTTGATTTTACTAGGAGGAAAAATAACATTATTTTAAAAATATAATTTTATAGTTTTATATTTAAAAAACATCTTAAAGAATTAAGAAGAAAAAAATATATAAACTACTTTATCTTTAATTTAGAGTTTAAGATTTATATTTTATATCAATTACGAGTTGTGCTTTCTCCGTTTCAATTATACATTTGTAAATTTTCAATAAAATATCAAATTATCATTACAAATATATTATGAATAGATTTTCCATGTCCTCATAAAATTTTCTATAATTATATATAAAGATATAAAGTTTAAGTGTTTATATTTTATGTTTTATTTTACTTTAATAACTTCCTCCCTTATTTTCTATTTATTTCGCTAAATAGAAATATTGACAAATTTTAACTATTATAACTAAAATTTGGAATATTTTTTGCTAAATTATTTGGTTAGAATTAGTTTCAGTTCAAATATTAAAAAGTTATCATTAAGTTTAATTTTAATTCAAGTTTTCTATCTTCTACTAGGATTAATTTTAAAGGCTTTTCATGGGCTTGTTGGGCCGTTAGACAAAATGGGCTCAGAGGGGCACAGTACCAAAAACAATATCGATTACCGAGAGTGCGCGGGAAACTGTTGGTTCTCTTTCTCCTTCTCTTCTTCATCTTCTTCTTCTACAGTCACACGCCACTCTTTCATTTTATATCTCTGAGAATTCCTGTTTTCTGTCGTACACAACCCAAATGGGTATTAAGGTCTTCACTTTTTCATCGTCCTATTCCTTTGTTCCCTTTCAATTTGTTATCATTAATATTAATTGTGTTAATGCCGATTATTTTCTAGGGTTTAACTAAGCTTTTGTCGGACAATGCCCCAAAGTCCATGAAGGAGAACAAATTCGAGAGCTATTTCGGTCGCAAGATCGCCGTTGACGCCAGCATGAGCATTTACCAGTTCCTTGTCAGTACTTTCCTTCACAACACTTACAGTAGTTTCAACAACGATATTGATACATTATAGTTATGTTATTAACTTAGTAACACGTGTTGTATCTTGGATTTTGCTGCAGATTGTCGTTGGAAGAAGCGGAACGGAAATGCTCACTAATGAAGCCGGTGAAGTTACCAGGTATATGCAGTAATCACTTCATATGTTTTCAATTAGACAAGCTTAATTGTGATGTGGGTTTTTCTTTATTCAGTTTCTTTCTTTTTATGATAAATGTGGTTCGCTGATGTTGATTATGTGTCTTGTAGTCATTTGCAAGGGATGTTTTCGCGGACAATCAGACTTCTAGAAGCCGGGATGAAGCCAGTGTAGATATCTATAGATTTTAAATTCTCAAACCTTTCTTTTCTTGTAACCCTCTGAGGATGATTTTTTTTTTGTATAAATTGGGTATACTGAATTTTTCAAATCTGGCGTGCAGATATGTTTTTGATGGGAAGCCACCAGATTTGAAGAAACAAGAGCTGGCAAAACGGTATTTTGAGTGGATATTCTGTTATTTTTGGAGTTCTGGTTTTTTTTGAGGTGGCGGTGTTATATTATTATAGAATTGTAACTTATAGAAAGTTCCTTAATAATGCATTTCACACTGAAATTTTGTTAGTTACTCTAAGAGGGCTGAGGCTACCGAGGATTTATCAGAAGCCTTAGAGGTATATGCGAAGTTTGTTGTTGACTCTCGTCTTGGGATCATTTAATGCCTGTACTTCTTTTTGTGTTAAATCAATATATTCACATCTGTGAACTGCTTCTTCTTGTCATTTAGAGTGCCAATAAAGAAGACATTGAGAAATTCAGTAAACGGACGGTGAAGGTGGGCTTTTGTTTCTTATTCTCATTTGTTTGAAAAGTTTTGCACATAGTTGATAGATAAAGAAGCATGGATTTTGGTGCATGGTATTGATGGTATCTCCGTATTCTTGTAGGTGACAAAGCAGCACAATGAAGACTGCAAAAGACTTTTAAGACTTATGGGAGTTCCCGTTGTTGAGGTGACATTGCATTACTAAAGTATTTATTGTACTATGTTTTTACCATCTGGTTAAGGCTTTGTGTTCTACAGGCACCCTCAGAAGCAGAGGCTCAATGTGCTGCACTTTGCAAAGCTGGAAAGGCAAGTTCATAGCTGTCGTGCATGTTTTTTGGAACTGGGTTCTTGAAAACTATTGTGATAATGTTATTGCTAATCCTTTTAAAACAATAAAGCAACTTGGAAACAAAAAGATCAAATATAGATTTAAAATTTCAAGGCTTTTTCTTATAAAATCCATTTAATTTTCAATTATTTTCTTGCTTCATACCTTTTTCTCTTTGGATAACTACGCCTTCAGATAATTTTATCAACTCATTCCTTCAAAGTAATTGGCAACATTTCCTTTAATGCAAACTTTCTATAGAATATATGCTGAATGTTTTATATATTATAGGTTTATGCTGTTGCTTCTGAAGACATGGATTCCTTAACATTTGGAGCTCCTAAATTTCTTCGCCACCTAATGGATCCAAGCTCCAAAAAAATTCCAGTGATGGAATTTGAAGTTGCTAAGGTCCTTGTAGCTTTAAGCATACTTGAGTTTCTTCTCTCTTTTTTTTTTTTACTTTTTGACATGCTCACATTGATATTTCTTTGGTTTCAGATTTTGGAGGGGCTAAATCTGACCATGGACCAATTTATTGACTTGTGCATTCTTTCTGGCTGTGATTATTGTGAAAGTATTCGAGGTATATTTCAACCTAATTTTATTTGTATGATGCCTGGTCTAAACTTGGTTTTATGATTTCTGAATGAACTCTACATGCAATGTATATAGTATAACTGATAAGTGATGTGTGCTGCAGGAATTGGGGGACAGACAGCTTTGAAACTCATACGTCAACATGGCTCTATTGAAAATATACTGGAAAACATAAACAAAGAGAGGTTTTTTCTTTTTATTGAAAGTTGTCATCTCTTGTATATGCAATTTAACGTGTTTTAATCACATTATGTAACATTGTGGAATAAGGTTTACTTGTTTCTCTGTTATGGCATAACCTATCTAAATACTCTTTTTGAATGCAAGGTTTGTGATATTTAATAATGATGTTGCTCTTTCATTCTTGGAAATGCTCATTGAGTGCATTGGTTCAGGTACCAGATACCGGACAACTGGCCATATCAGGAGGCTCGGCAGCTTTTCAAAGAACCAATGGTCTTAACTGATGAAAAGGAACTTGATATTAAGTGGTCTGCCCCAGATGAAGAAGTATTAACTATTCCTTATTAGAACTTCAATATCATTTCAAATGCACATGGATTCTCATACTGATATGCATGTTTGTTCTATCTATCTATATATCTATACATTTATATATACTGTACTCTTTGGCAATATAATTCAGTTGCATTGTGTTGCCTTACAGGGGTTAATAACATTTCTGGTAAATGAGAATGGCTTCAACAGTGATAGAGTGACTAAGGTATGTAGAGCTCTCAATAGTATTATTTTGGATTGCTTGAGTAGGATTTCAATTGCGTCTTCAGAAAATTTTAAATGGTTTCTATATAAATGTTAGGCAATAGAAAAGATTAAAGCAGCAAAGAACAAATCATCCCAAGGACGGTAAGTGATTCTTAAGTCACTGGACATGAGTCTTAAACCCTTCTCATTTCTTATCCTACCTAACTCATCTTTTTTCTCTTTGTTAACAACAGTTTGGAATCATTTTTTAAGCCTACAGCAAATCCATCTGCACCGATCAAACGCAAGGTATGTATTCATTATGTCTATCATCTCCCAAGATGTGGATATCCAGAAATATTATAATTTTGCAGAAAACTTGTAATGTGGTCAGAATTTGGGTTGACTGTGATTCAGTTATTCTGTTTTTGCTCCCCAATTTATCTGGCTGAAAATAAATGATGAACTATTGTTTATTAGCATTATATTCATCATCTTAAGGTTTTATATGGATGATGAAAAAACTCCCTTTCCATGAAAATGTAATCATTAACATAATTAATTGCTGTGAAAAATAGAGTATTAACTTTTGGAAATTTGAAGTACAGAAACATTCTATGTTCATGTGTCAAATGTGACACTTTGTTTTCTTATGATTGATTATCTGCTCAAAAATGTAATGATGAACACACTGGTTTGTTTGGCAAGCAAAATATTTATCATATCATCTTCACCCAAATGTGGATTTGGAGCTCTTTAGCCCCCTTTCTTCACGTGTTTTTTTCACTAGTTATAATGGAAGGATTTTTGAAATCAGAGAAAAAGAACCGAAAGCAGGAATTTTTTCCCCATATTTACTAGAAATCTTAAGATCGACATGCTAGATAATTTTGGCTGCACTTAATGACAGGAAATCAAATGCATGCTTAGATCTTTCAAACCAGCAATTGAGCATAAGATGTTCTCTCTGCAAACTTGTAACTGGTCAAGGCCCTTGGTTTGTGGCAACTTGAGCTTGCCAATGTATAATCTGGGTTCCGTGCTCCATGCCTTTGTCTAGAGGGTGTCTGCTTTGGTGCCTGAAGCTGATTGTCCCTGGTGAACCTCCAAAGTCATTCTGTGCTTATGCATATTCTATCATTGACCAACATATAAGTGTTAGCATGACTACAGTCAGAATGATAAATTCTAGCTTTTTACAATCTGTTCTGATATTATAGTGATTCTTCCACTAATTTTGCATGAGTAGTTTTGAAAACTATGTCAAGCCAAGCCATATTTTATTACCAACAGTGTACATCTTTTACCTCAGATTTGTTGTCTGTGGCCTTTATTTAATTCCTTTAGCACGTGGGCTTGTGGATCTTGTCAATTACTATTATAAACTTGCATGAAGTCTCACTGTTGAGGCAGAAAAGCAATAAGGACTGCATAGCCTGTTTTATCTTATTTGAATGTACATTATGCTGTGTCTTTATCAAGGATATATCTCATCCTTTTCTTTTTTTTTGCCAGTGTTTTGCTGTTTCTATCTTTTATGTTTTATTATCCAACAAATTATTGATTATAAAAGGCCATCCATTTGATATATATTATTAGCTGCTGCCCTAATTGCTATATATTGATAAAGCCCAACATGAACATTAAAGTTGGATTGGCACAGTAAAGATTAATAGACATTCTACTTGTGCTGGAGTTGTGTATTTGAAATGCTGAATAACATTTTACGTTGGCTACTTGGCAAAGCCCCTGTAATGGGTTGGTCCCATTTCTTTTACACCCTTGATCTGCTTTAGGAGCACCATCTCTAAAAGTATATGCTGATAGAAACTAAAATAAAATACTACTTCTATGTTAAAATGAAGCATTCAATGCAAAATACTGGAAGCAGTCAAAGTACCACCCCCGAACAAATTACACTTATTGTTTGGAAGGTCCATGCTTTTGACAACTTTTTTTGGACAGGAAACACCCTCGAGTAATGCTAAAGAAACTAACAAAAAGGCCAAGGGTGGTGGTGGTGGTAGGAAGAAGAAATAGTTGGCTGTGTCTTGATAAGGTTAGAGTTCTGGATGTCATTCAATTTTTATATCGCCTATTTCTGACTGCGCCTTCTGCATGCTTTGCATCTGTGACTGTACCTCTATTTTCTCCTGGTTAGTTGCAGTTACCCTGAAGAAGGATCAATTTGCAAAACTAATGCGTAGTCTTCCAAATTGTAAACTGTTTGAGGTAGATTTATGTAACTTGGAATGTAAGCTACAGAGATGATCCTCTTACATAGGACAATTTGAGATGCGGTACTTATTTTACAGAGATACTCTTAATCCCCCATTCCTGGGTGTAATTTAACTCGCTTCCTTTCCTGCACGCACCCAATTGTAGTTGTAAGTTACTAGAAATTAAGGTTTATTTATAAGCTTCTACACTAAAGAAATACCTAATTATGTTTATTTTATGAGATGGGTATTTGATTATATCTACCTATGTACGAGCCTTCATCCACTTTAGGCCGAAACTTCCAAAATTTTCATGCAATACTGTTAAAGTATGATTAAAACTTTAACATCTCTTGGGGCTGGGCTATCCAAACAATAAAGTAGGTAAAGAACTCGTGGATGAAGAATGATGCCACTGTAGCAAAACAATAATGAAGAAAGATGTGCGGAGCTTGATCCCAAAACCAGTTAAGTCGATCTTTATACTTGATCTTTGTTGTTGACAAATTCTGTTTTAGATAGCGATTGGCAGTTGGTACTTTCTTATACTCTTAAACAACAAATGGAGATATTATAAAAAAATTAGATATCAAGTTGTTCATCTTACATTTTTCTGTTACTAAAGAGATTAATAGGAATGTTATCGTCGCCTTCTAGTTAAAATCTGGTGCTGGAAATAATTGAACATTAGAGCAACAATTCGCAATGATCGGTTGTGCGCCTGCACTCTGTCGAACATACAAAATGTGGAACAGCAACTAATTCCCGTTAAGCTAATGTCCGAGTACAAGGTTGGTATAGTTAGTTATCAACCAAATCACTAATTGTTTAACACAAAAAACACAATCTCGTTGAAATTCTCGTAAATAATTTTGTTTCAGTGTCTTCGTAGTTAGAAGTTAACATGTACAATTGATAAGCTCATCTTTGCAACCTAAAAAATTAAGCATGTAAATTTATACAGGCCTAAGAATATTCAGTTAATCGGTAGCAGTCTTCAGAAAGAAACCAACTCAGGAAATGCTATGCTAATTTGTTATTATGAAGAGATCAAAGTCCAATAGCTAGAGCAGTAGGTACGAAACGCTTAAGAAAAAGGCTCGGGTCATCTCCACCATTTAACATTTTAACGTGTTCGTCAACTTCATGTGATAAGACAGTTTGCATTTTGGATAAGCTTTTAGGAACTAATAATGTGAATGAATTGTCCATTTGTAAACGGTTAAATATGTTTTTTAATTATGTATTAAAATTGTGTTTCATTTTTTAAAGAAATTTTAACTTATTTTATCCATATATTTTATAAATTATTCAATATGTAAAATGTTTTATCTACTTCTTATCAAATAGATGTAAAGAATTTAGATTATCCTTTATTATTTTGTTTTTATATTTTATAAATTATCTAATATGTAAAATGTCTTGGATGAAATGGATCTAAAGAGTTTGAATTACCTTTTATCATACTCTACATGGATCAATTCAGAAGAAGAAGAACAATGTATAATAAAAATTAATATAAATGATGAGCAAATAACATGAAAACTGATAACTAACACTCTATTATCATAAGAAATAAATATGCAAAAAATCAAATAAAAATTCAAAGTATAATTATCTGAAAACTCTAAAAAATATTAAAAAAAACAAAACTAAATACTTTAAAAATTTGAAAAAAATAAAAAACATCGTTTAACAAATAAAAACACTATTAAAAACAGGAATGAGAAAAGAAAAGAAAAAAAATTAAACAAACTTAAAAGATAAATAATATTAAAGTAAGAAATTATGAATGAAAATAAAAAATATAAAAAAAAATATAACACATTATTAAAGATTATTTACACTAATTTATAAAATATAAAAATAAAATAAATCTAATTTTTTTTTTTTAACAAATAGTTTCAGAATTAAAAATATATTTAATTCATTTTATTAAAAGTCAAGTTATCCTTGTCTGTATTAAATTTTAAGTAACGACATCCTGGACTAGACAACAACATACTCTAGATGTGAGAACCAAAAATGAACCAAAGATGCATAATAGACCACTTAAAGACAAGTAGCCACTAGCACAGATTTTAATGCACACTGTCAATTAAGAACTTCTCTTTACATTAGTAGCATAATCTAAAAATTAAATAGCTACACCAGGGAACCATTATTTTCACACATAAATATTAATACTATTGTATTTTAAAACATTATTGAAAAGATGGGAAGACCAAAACCATTTATTCATTGACAACACTTTGTTTCTACCACATCTCCACTCTTGAGCATATATGTGTTCACCTAATACTTTATTATCCTTAAATTAAATCTGTGTAGTTAATGTGCCAAAAAAACACCTTTGATTTGCTGATAAAATGAATTCTAAAACTAGTTAGAATTTCATTTATGAAGAAAAGCAAAGAGTAAAAGCAAGGCCCGAATATCTGGCCTCTGGGGCCTTTGTATTTGGTTTAGGATGATCCATCTGGATAACTTTTCTTTAAGTTCAAGAAAAAAAAAACACGGCTGTCCCAAAAACATGAAGAAATAAATAGCAAACCTTGATATCTGTCATGCTATAAATACCAGTGTTGATCTTCCCAAGACTTCCAACTCTCAACTAGTTTGCTTTGTTGATTTCTTTTCATTTCCATTTTGTTAACTTATTGGCTTCCAAACTATATTATGGCTAACCTTACTATGAAGCTGCCCAACTTGGTTCTCCTACTGACTTTGGCTCTTCTCTCAGCCACCGCCATCTCATCTGATCCTGACCTTCTTCAAGACCTCTGTGTCGCTGACCTTGCCTCAGGTTCTCCTCCTCTTACACCACTCTATTCATTTTTTTCTTCCTCATTCTATTCATTATACTGGTAGAGCACTATGCAAATTTTCATGCATGATGTCACTGTCCAACTAAGAATAAGGACATGTTTGATTTTCATTTTACAACACTCCTAAAATTGTTCAAAAAATAAAACTGAGAAAAATCTCTTGTTAAGTTTTTCTTTTGGATCTGAAAACTTGAATTTTTGCCTCAATTTTACCTTACAATTCAGTTTGAAATGAAAGAAAATGAAGAGTTACTGATAAAAAAAAACTCAGTTTGTAAATAAATTTCCAATTTTTTTTATTTAAACATGCAATGAAAAGATTCTCTATTCCCCTCTCTTTCAATTAGCAGTTTTTTTCCCCTTTGAATGATTAAATTTGATCCTTTCTCTTTACTCTCGAATTCTTTTTTTCTTTCCCGTTTGGTTTTCTGTGAACCACGTTATCTCAACATCACTCTCCAAGACATAACACTTCTACCTACTACTTTAATTTTGCTTTGTCCTGACTCCACTGTTTAATCATTTTAACTCTAATATACTATTCCCACTTACATCATTAACTTTTATTTGCCCCTTCCCTGTATTTATCAACACATCACACGTGAAACTTCCTTTGATTTTTCATTTTTATTTTTACTAAAAACAACCTTAACATCGTCCATAATTGCAATAATTTCCAGCATAATTCACAACTGGCAAGTGCAATTTTGTAAGATGGTCACTTCTTATTTTAAATGCAATTGAAGGAGTTTAACTTTTTATGTACCTTTGCATGTTCTGGATAGCTAAAACTTTTCAATTTCAAATGTCTTTTAGGGAAAAAATGATTAGTATAGTATGAATGAAAATGTCAATACTCTATGTACTCTAATGGCAATTAATTAGTTGTTGTGACTCTGACGGAAAACAGGTGTGAGGGTGAATGGATTCACCTGCAAAGAAGCATCTAAGGTAAATGCCTCAGATTTCTTTTCCAACATGCTGTCCAAACCAGGAGACACCAACAACACCTTTGGCTCATTGGTGACTGGAGCCAATGTGGTGAGAATCCCAGGACTGAACACACTTGGTGTCTCTCTGTCAAGGATTGACTATGCCCCAGATGGCATCAACCCTCCTCACACTCACCCTCGTGCCACTGAGATTGTGTTTGTGCTTGAAGGGCAACTAGATGTAGGGTTCATAACCACTGCCAATGTGCTCATATCAAAGACCATTAGCAAGGGTGAAATATTTGTGTTCCCAAAAGGCTTGGTTCACTTCCAAAAGAACAATGCCAATGTCCCTGCTGCGGTCATTTCAGCTTTCAATAGCCAACTTCCAGGGACACAGTCCATTGCTACAACCTTGTTTGCTTCCACACCATCACTTCCTGACCATGTCTTGACCAAGACCTTCCAGGTTGGAACCAAGCAGGTTCAGAAAATCAAGTCCAGGCTTGCACCTAAAAAGTAAAAAAGCCACTGCATTGGTTTGCCTATCTTGTCTCTTGTCAAGAATAAATACACTTCATTCATTCTTTGTGAAAAATTGAAAAACATGATTATATATGATGTGAAGATAAATTGAAACCACCTTATTCTAAGAGATTGATCCAGATACTGTAATAATTTCTCTTTGTCGATTTCTTTTATCATCTCTTTTAATCTTTTGTCACACTTTACAATTCGTGGTTGGAACAATGATAAAGGATGAGAATGAGAGCAAATGAGAAAGACACAGTCATTTGTTTAATAATTAAATTTGAAAGATGATTACATGGTTGGTATAGCCATAAACAGTTCTGTTATTCCTTTCCCTTAATCTTTTAATTTCTTTTTCTTTTCTTTTCCCTTAACTTTTACATCAGTGAAGTTTCCTTGTATCAGAGCCACTAAATTGTTTTTCTTTTCTTTTCCCTTAGCTTTTACATCAGTGAAGCTTACTTGATCAGAGCCACTAAATTGATTTCAATTGTTATAAATAGACTATTTTAATGCGTAAAATTTGAAAAATCTTTTATTATTTGTAAAAAATTTATGTCAAACTTCTTATAAATTTTTTTAAAAAAAAATTGACTTTACAAAGTTAGACTGGTGGAATTTTTTAAATTTTGAGAAATTTCAGATTTCAAAATATCTTAATATTGTAATTTACACAATCTTGATAATGTGCTGATATTTAACTGTACGCAATTGTCAATATTACGTGGTAATAATTCTTTCAAAATTTTAAAGCATATAATCATAAAAAAATAAAAATCCTAAATATAAATTAAACTATATTTATAAATTATTAAAAAAATGCTTTATCCAGAAATGTTTGGTTGAAAACTCCACGATTATATCACACAAACTTCATTATATCACAAATAAAGTGTTGTTGAGTCAAATCCATGGCATAAACATTCTTTACCGTGTCTAATCTAATTCCTCAAGTCATGAATTTAATATTAAAAGCATTGATTTTAAAACAGTTTCTGCTTTCAATTTTTAATCTGTTTAAATTATGCACTGCGGTAAATGAAATGTAATATAAATGACTCTCTATCCCCCTTGAAATCAAGTGTTTCGGCTTAGGCCAAACACAAAACAAAACATTTTCATAAAGGTCCTAAACACAAAACAAAACATTTTCATAAAGGTTATAAACAATACAGTGTGCTGGTAAATATAAAAACAGTTCCACAAAGTTGTTATCCTCATTACCAAAGATGCTGAGTGTGAGTGTGAATGTGGGTTATGTTCCAAACAGTTTTAAGGTAAAAAATATCACTTCAAACTTGTCTGTTGCCTGCCATCAGGGATTGCATATAGCACAATTGGTTGTGAGGGGCGAATGAAGGGTACATCACACCTGAAATATCCCTTTCTCTCAAGTTGCAATACATCTCCACGCTGAAGATTTCGCATGTTGGAATCACCATATGCTAAAGTCTCCTTTTTGGTACATGGGTTAAGCACGTCAATGAAATCCTCCCCTTCTTCAAGCTGCAGTCAAAGAATAACATGAAGTATTACTGTCAATAACACAAATTTATTAATAGCAGTTATTAGAAAACAAATGACTACATAAGACAGGGGAGATAGCAAATTCAATTCAGCATATCATGTAGAAATAAAAATTCTCTTTCATAGGACACTTTTTAGAAGTAATGTTTCAAACCAATGTCAATAGATTAACTCGCCTCCGGTGATTTGGCTTCAACAACAGATAAGAGTAAATAAGTTGTCAATTGCGCAATTAAAAGTAAAAAAAAAAACATGATTGTTTTCTAAAACCAAATAACACCTATATTTTTTTTTCTTAATTTATATATTTCCTAAAGTTTTAGTGATAGAAACCAATAAGCTGAAACAACTAGATGAGCACATACCTTTTTCTTTGTAATTAGGTAATCAAACTCCACCAATGTCAAGCTAACTAGTTCATCTATCTCAGGTAGCCAAGTGAGTTTCAATTTGGTGGTCTTCACAGATCCTTCAAGATGCAAAACACCACTCAACCCTGTGATATTTCCATCTTGGTTCTTCTCTACTTCCTTCACTATGGCATTTCCCCAATCCATCAGTGTTACCTCCTCACCCGCTGATATAGACTCTGCATCAACATGGTCAATCCAGATCCTTCTAGTATAAGTTGTAGCTTTATCTCCGGCAGCTTCATATTTCTTGTGTCGAGGTATGATGCGGACAAATGGTTTCTCGGGACCATCGGTGAGAGTCAACAACACACGTCTGTCTGCAATGACAGCAGTGTGTCTAGGGCAGACAGGGTCAATAATCTTCTTATTAATGGTCCAGAGCTTGTCCCATTCCATGAGATTGAGATTTTTTGATGCCCCCTGCATGAGTATCAGAGAAGAGTAATCAACATTCATAAGCATGTGAATATAAGAATGCACACTCAAAAATAAAACCACAACCATTGAAAAATACATTCTACTCATCATTTTTAATTTGAAAGAGAATGCATCATTCTTTTTCTTTTAGTAAATGAAAGCAAGAACTTTTACATACTTGCTCAACAATAAACTGTATCAGCGCTTCAATTTTCAAACCTCTACGCACAATTCCTTGCACAGTAGGAAATCGTGCATCATCCCATCCATCAACTTTCCCATTTTGTACAAACCACAGAAGCTTTCGTTTACTGAGGAGAGTGTAGACCATATTCAACCGGCTGAATTCATAGATAAGAACTTTTCTGAGACCCATGTCCTCTTGAATCCGGTAATACTGAGCATTGCGATCATGGTATTCACTTGATCGCAGGGCATGTGTGATTCCTTCTCTTGCATCAACATATGGACAAGCAAAATCATAAGTTGGATACACTTTATACTTGGATCCAATTCTATGATGAGACATTGGATTGCAGCGATAATAAACAGGATCTCGAAGTGATTTGTTTGGGTCCTGCATATCCAACTTGCCACGGATACAACACTGCAAGCCCCTCTCTGTTCCTGCAATCATTTCCTTCCACAATTTTAAGTTCTCTTCTACACTATTATTTCTGCATTTAGATTCTATGCCATCCATTCTCTCCTTTTGCATTTGTTCACGTGGAGTGTCATCAACATATGCTTTGCCCTGGCGAATTAATTTTTCAGCCATTTCCATCAACTCAGGGAAGTAATCTGATGTATATGTAATTTCTTCATACTTAATACCCAATGTATCAATATCTTTCAACAGGTTGTCCACAAATTCATTGCTTTCTTTAGCAGGATTGGTATCATCAAAACGCACAATAACCTGGCCCTGGTATCTCTCAGCAAAATATTTGTTTAATAGAGCTGCTTTTGAGTGTCCAATATGTAGATAGCCACTAGGTTCAGGTGCAAATCGCAAGCGAACTTTTCCAACTTCAGCATCTGGAAGATCTATTTCTGCTGAAGGTTTGCTTCCTCCTTTGTTGCTCTCAGATACATCCCCATTCACATTCTTCACTCTATCAGTGATAACTGACTGGTCTTTCGACTTGTTTGCTGTTGGCTCTCCCAATCCTCTTTTGCCAACATATGCTGACGTGACTTCATTCAAGGCAGTACCATGTTCTGTCACTATTGAATTGAACCATCGTACAAGATTTGTATATTTCTTTGACTTCCTTAGACTTTCCCATCTCTTTCCAGAACCTGCAAAATAATAGCACACATAGAATCTATCTGAATTGTGGGGTCATAATAAAGGCTGAAGAATCTACTGGCTACCACACTAACATTATAAAAATAAAGAAATGAAAGAGATGTTTCTTGACTACACACTGCCACAACATTATGTAAAATTATCGGCCACAATATAGGTCCTATGTCCAAAAGACACAGCCACACATTAAACCTAGTAGATCCTGCATTTATAGTTTGCTGGAATGGATACAACAAAGCCATAACCTCAAAGTGCAATCATGAACACCATAGGCAGGTTGTATAAAAAATAGACGTCATAAAAAAATCTTTACCCGCAAGACCTGCCCATATTGCTACGTCTGCAATAGACAATGAATAACCAACTAAAAATGTACGCTTCTCCAAGTACTCATCTATATATTTGCATGCATTCTCAAAAGCAGGGCCTGATGAGAGGATAGGAGCATACTCCAGCCATTCATCAATCTGAAAAGCAGAAGGGAAATGAAGAAAAAAGATGATAGTGAGTTCACAAACTAGAAGCAAAAAGATTCGCGCTAAAGAACTAGTTGAAAAACTCACATAAAACCTCATCTTTATACTTTCCAATTGAAAAGTTAATGAGGACTGTTCTATTTTCCATGAACAATACTCATCCTTCCATTTTCACTAAAACATCTTCAAGGACCCTATGCATTATTATATCATGTTACACAAAGAAAATCACCTGGCTAGATTCAAATGCATTTTGCCCATAGAAATGGGGAAGACTGGCAACCCGCCCAATATAACGTAGAAGAGCAAAAGCTCCTTGCAACTTTAGCCTGCAAAGTAAATGTACTCATCAAATAATAATATATAGTAGACAAGGGTGCACTGCTCGTAGAATAATAGGGGTTAATATCTAGCCATCACATAAACCCTTGTTTTTTTCTCTTTTTAATTTAGAGATATCATTGGTACAGCAGAGACAGGAACCAAATTGAACATTGCCACAATCCATTTAAAAGGATATCCACAAGGAAATGAAAGTCATGTACATATTAAACTTAAAAGTCACATCACACTACATCATAAACATACTAAATGTTTAGCATGGCTCCAAAATTGTTGATCTTACACAAAAGATGGACTTAAAAATTCAATTTTACAAAACATTAGCAGTCATCTAGGATTGAAAACGAACTTCAACGCACATAAAAAATACGATGTTTCTGACTCTTTATATTGAAGCATTTAACCAGTGCTGCAAGTTATTACTCCGAGAAATAAACACGGGGGCCGTGAAAAGTCGAAGACTTTAGAGAAATGAACTTTGGGGGTGCGAAAAGTTGAAGAATTTACAGAAATAAACAAATAGAGAGGAGATCGAAAATGTACCCATCGGAGAAGAGAAATGTAGGGGCTGAGTCAGGAGAGAGAGAGTTATCAATCGAGGGTGATATTCCGGCGAGCCTGGCGGCGGCGATTACCGGTAACGGCGGAGAAGATGCGGCGAAAGCAAAGGTTTTGATGTCCATGCTATGCTGGATTAACACTAAATAGACACGACAGACAACTTGGTTGATTGCTTCTTATAAGTTCGCCTAGGTTAAGGTGTTAAGGTGTTGAACCAAACTTGGTTTTTATCTTGAGTTTTCCAAATTCCAATTTTGACTTCTTTTTTCCACTTGGCAGTTTTTGAATCCAAGCCCGTTACTCCTAATTTTCAAAGGCCTGGCCCGTGAAAAATTTTCGTCTTGAAATAAAGAAAAAATGAGGTGTTTTTACTTTAAACGCAACATTTTCATTCAGCACCTAGTTTTGGCAATACTAGTCAAAATATTACAAATTTTCAATGCACTTGCCTACCTTAGAAGCTTGTTTCCTTCTCCTTTCTGGGTGCAAAATATTTAATGCTAAAAAATTGGGGGAAATAAACGAGATTAAACAAATAAAAGTCTTACCCTATCATGACAATAATATTTTTATTATAGACAATTTCTTTCCTTTTCAATATCTATATTTTCACGTCATTTTATTCTTCATTTTTTAAAGTTTATTTCAAAATCTCGGATTTAAAATTAATAGTCCATATTTCAGCACATTTATAATTTGTTTGTACATCAGCTATTTTACACTGAACGCAATTTCGTCTATGTTTTAGTATCCATTTGCAAGTTTGTAAGATTTAATATTTTTCTAAATTTTATTATACTTCTAAAAATCTTAGTTACAACAACAGATATCACATATGAAGGCTAGGATTTATGAGTTTTTTTTTGTTATTGATCCGAAGGTGAATTTAGTTGTACTATTGTACAATGCACTTGCTACATAAACGAAACATAACTAGCAGATAAATAAAACTGTATTCAGGAATACAAACAAAATGTGATATATGTTCAAACCAATAAATTTAAGACAACTTATACGGCTGCAGGCAGAAAAGAAGTTACGTTGAAAACCATGGCTACAAAGTAGAGATAACAAGCAGGAGAGGTTTTAACGTTTCATTTGCAACAAATTATTCATGATGATTGCCGTTTGCTGAAGAAATAAATAAGGAAAAGCTGAACTGAGAATTGATCAAGGAATGGGAATAAGATTAATAATACATTATCTACAACGTACGTTACAAGAAGTAGTTAAAGAAACGTGGAACAAATTAAGAGTTACATTGGATGCAATTAATTTCTAGCTCCGTCCTCTTTATGATGTACAAAACAGATTGTGTTGCATCATCTTATTCTTTTTCCAAAACTTTAAGTTTTCAAATTATGGGCTGCAGCAAGTTCAGCGGAGAGGATAAAAGCTGATTTTCCTGCTTCCCTTAGATAGCGAACATCTCCATTCATGAGCTTCAGCAGCTTTCTGCTGATCAGTAGGCTCATACCCTCCTCCGATTCTAATCCATTATTTCCAAACATCTGGTTCAGTAATGCTTCTGGCACCCCACTCCCACCGTGTGTTATGCTACATAAATACCAAACATAAACACTAATTAGTTCTTTATGTTATGATGCAAACCAAAGTTATGCTGTAAATAATGAATGTTCTCCTGGTATTTAATCATGCAAACTAAGTTATAATGCAAGTTCTTTATGTTAATCATGCATCAGTCCATGTCACAATTTTTTCTCCTGGCATTTAAATCACATTAATACACAGTACATGAATACAAATAGCATATTCAGACAAAGCATATGAATGAATTTCAAATGACTAGGCATGGAACAGTTACCTGAGCTCTAACTTAACAAGATGGACGGATTTCCCTAATTGTTCTTTGGTTAGAGAGCCTGCTACAACAACCTGACCTCCATCTGGTGTGAAATTGATGGAAATAAGTAAGAAGTCGGCCAAGACCTGCTGAAGCCTAAGACTATCACCGTATAAAGTTTCCATTACGATTTGTTCTGCAACATCATTGACTATTCGGATACTCTTTCCATTACTTTTTGTCATGACTTGACTAAGGGAGGCAACCATTACTTCGTGCAGAGTGAATTCAGCCATCTCAAGATCCAAGTAACTGTCAAACATAAGGGAGAGAAGGTTTATAAAACTGTTCATGAAAGATGCCAAGACAAATCAATGAGGGAAACTATATTTTTTTTCGTGTTTGTGTATTCATAATTTTTCACCCACAAATTAATCTAGCACTACACTTTGACTTTGAAAGCACAGTGAGAATGAAAATAGTAAGCATCCATCATTGACGCCTTCTTTCAAAAATGCTTATAATTGAATATTCTATATAGGCAACACCCTAAAAAACCATGACAAAACTACATAACAAGAACTGTGAGATTAACAAAACATGATTACAACAAGCACCCAATATCAGTTGTGTTATACTAGTAAATTTTTTTGGAGTTTATTTGCAGGAATGAGGTTAACTTTCTAGTCTGGTGTTCTGTTCATAGACTTATGGTTACTCTAGATGGTCAGGATGTTATTGATTGTGAACCGATATTGGATTATTTACAGAGGAATGGAAAAAATAGTTTCACACTGAGGTTTTAAATTGGAACTTTTTTGCTTTAATAGGAGCTCCAACTGATAAACTCTTCGCACCACGTAAATTTGTAAATAAGGGAAAAAAAACAACATTCACATATCATACCCGTCTAAGATGCTGTCAAGATCTGAGTCGTCAAGAACTTTGCTAAGTTGCCGCTGGCATTGAGCACTAGTATGCAGAAATTGTTTCTGTTCTGTTCCCAATTCAGTGCCCTCCAACATTTTCCGGGAAAATATAATTCCACATAAAGGATTCTTGATCTGCCTTTTCATGTAAGTTAATGCATTCAATCTCTTCAAGGCAGTTTGCTCAGATAGGCGCTGAATATGTAATGCTTGCTGGAGTTCCGGGCTAGCTAGCTGTAAGAAGCAGAAGACCCCAGTAACTAGGCCCTCTACGTCCAACTTCTTACTCACGGAAAGTAGGCACTCTACATACTTGCCATTCCGAGCAAAGAAACCAAAAGCAACTTTCTCTGTTTCTGAGCCGGTCATGGCTTTATTAAGTACAATGCCAAAATTAACAAAAGCTTCTTGATTCTTTAGACGACAACAAGCCATCTGGGTGCCGAAAACCTCTCCCAAAAGCATTTTATCCATCACCTCCTCTCGCTTCCATCCAGTTAACTTTGACATAGCTGGATTCCACTCACAACACCAGCCAAATTCATCTGTGCCAAATATAGGGGGGATTAATGGATTGGGGTTCTGTACAATTGCCTTGTAATCACCTTCAATACGGGTGAATTTGTCCATGACATTCTTCTGAGTAGTTATATCATGGGCCACAAAGCAAACACCAACAACATTATCTCGAAGATCCCTGCTTGCACAAGCGTTTACTACTAAACTAATAGGACCAGAATCCATCTTAGACCCGAATGTTTTGATCTCAAATTGAACATTCTTCTCTTCTTCACCTAATTAACAGAACAAAGCAACAATTTAAAAATATGCAAAGCAGGTTAAGAGAATTGAATATTTTATCAGAGAAATCGCATCTATTCCTCCCACCGGGCCCCCAAAATAAAAATGATCACACAAATCCTAGGGTGATCCATTTCGTCCGAAGTATTGCGAGGACACAATTGAATGAACTGTCCACAAGACACTTTTCTTCTGAGAATTCTTCATCAATGCAACATTCACGAGGGGCTTTAGGGAACATACTAGACAAAAGACACACACTAACTCGTCTTTTAAGCTTTAGTTTATGGATGATAGGACTTCAAAAATAAAGAAAATGAGAGTATAGACAAGGATAAGATAGAGAATAAACATACCTAGTAATGCCAAGTCAAGCATCTTCTTGACTCTATCAGTTGAAGAATCCTCAACAAGGGTGAGTAAATGCTTTCCAATAGCTTCACCAACTGGAAGACCTGTCAACTCAGCAATTTTTATGTTCCACCCATTGACCAGCCCATCGACATCAACTGCCAAAATAGGCACTGTTGCAGTTTCAATCAACCTAACCATCTCGCTAGTAACTGCTTCCAGTTCCTGCATCCCTTCGATCTTCAAATCACTTAGTTTTGTATTAATTGCCTTTGTCTGTAAATCTGTGCTCTCAGTATCTTTGAATGCATTTCTCAGTATTAGCTGCAAGGAATGAATAGCATCCATTTCATAGTCCTTCCACGGCAAGCTCCTTGCCTTCACGACTTGAAGGAAAGCCTTGAATGACGATCTTGGATGCATCCTCCTACCATCATCTTTTTCTCCAGCTTCATGCTTAGCACCACCCCATCGGATTTCTGCAGCAGTGTGTGACCGAAACCAAAATACTACGTCTTTCGAAGTTATTCTGACAGCTGCCATTCCACACACAATATCACCGAGAGAAAGAGCCGATGGGAAGCCTGCATCAGACAAGCTATCCGTACTCAAGCCTGTGGAATCCATATGGTACTCAGACAACCACAGAGCTATCTCTCTTATCTGGGATTCACTTGGTGTCACTCCTAATCTCCATACCTTGTTCTTATATAAGAGGGCAGCTCCATCACATTTCACTAGATCCATTATATTAGGGCTCTGTGATACAATTCCAAGGGGTGCATCCCGCATCAGCATATCGCACAAGAGTGTCTGTGTGCGCAGGATATTCTTCTCAATAATCTGATATTCTAACTCTATTTCTTTGTTCACATGGATGGCAAATACTTGAGCCAGAAATTCACAAGCATACCTAAGAGGAAAGGGAACAAACCTGGGAGTAGTGTTATGGCAAACTACCAAACCCCAAAGTCTCTTCCTCTTTTGTGGCTGAACAGCATCAGTGTCCCCATCTTCTTCGTTGTCATTGACTACAACTGCCATGACCAGGGAAGCAATTGAATCCATGTTTGCCATGTATTGAGCATGACAACTATGAGGAGCCCTTAAGGTGGAACCACACAAAGTCAAATTAAAAGGGAGTTTTTCATCTTGAAGAACCTTCACGTGCTTAGCATGACAATCAACTATCATACGGACCTTGTTCTTCATAAATAAAAAGCGTGAAGCTTGGGGAATATCAGTGGCTGGATAATGCAAACCCAAATATGGCTCAAGGCCTGGCTTTGTTATCTCAGCAATCACCTCCCCATGGTCATCCTCATGAAATTTATAAGCCATCACCCTGTCGTAGCCTGTGAGTTCAAAAACTTCTTGAACCATTGTATCACACAATCTGTCCATGCTCCCACTAGGCAGAGATTGCAACCGGGTAATTGCTTTGGCAGCAAGCTTGTAAGACTGCAAGGCACCAGCTGCAGTCATGGGAACTTCATAAGGCTTGACTGGCTCAAAGTCAACGATCAAACTGCCAGTAACACGATGAATAATCGCATAAAAGGGCTTCCCAGAGGTCTTGCAATGAACAAGGATCGGGTTAAGAAGTGAAACCTCCCCAAATCCTAGAGCCTTTTGCAATGCAGAAGCACTAGGTCCGGTGAATAGAGTTTTTATGTCAGTGCCAATGCCAAGAGCAGGGTGGTCACCAACACTGGGGACAGCATGACTAACCATGGTCAGCATTTCAGGAGCGTTCTCACTGTATGCAATGACCTTACATGTTTTCTCATCTAAAGCCAACAAGCATCCAAAAGGCTGAATCATCTTTCCTCTCTGTATGTGATGGAGGTAAGCTGTCGTAACTTTATCAGACCTCGGTTGATTGACTCCATCAGCTGTACCAGAGACTCGCACCGAACTGGAGTAGTCAAAGGAACTACCAGACTCCTCAAAAGTTGCATGGAGCTTCGCATCTACAGTTGTCTGAGCAAGAACCCTAGCACTATGTCTTGATCTCCCAGAATTGCTGGACGATTGGCTAGGCCTTGAGGAAGACATTTTCACTCCAAACTGCACTTCATATGTAAACATAAGAAGAGTAAGTTAATTGGAATCATATAACAACCTCTGAAAACAACTCAAATCTATTATTAATTCACTCCAATTCGAATTTCTCTGCTCTTGCTCATGTAACAAAGAACAAATTTCCAACATCTTTTCAATATGACAAAATTTCCAAAGGCTAACGTACAATACTAATAACTTATTCTATTACCCAATCATATAATACCAACAATCCCCACACCTCGTGTGAATAGATACACATCATTATCGTTCATCTCTTCTCTAGAGCCTATGTAAATTCTAAACAATAACAACCCATTCATCCAACTGTACATGCTTGCTGACGGAATAAAACTGGGCACTATTATTCTTAATTTTCAAGAAAATTGATCATACTGTACGTCAATACAGCGAACAACTAAGAGCCGACAAAACAATTCCAGTAAAACAATAACATATTAAGCTGAAAAAACGGACACACATGAGAAACATGAAAAAGAGCAAATTCAATAGGATAACATATATGGGGGAAGATAAGACAGGATAGCACATAGAAGGAGGAGGAAGGAGAAAAGTAAAAGTAAAATAAGGAGAATAGAGAGTGGAGAAAAAGGTAAGTGTGGAAGGAAACGAACCTTGAAAGAGAAAGAGTGGGAAGAAGAAGAAGAAGAAAAGGAAGGAAGCAATGAGGAGAACAGAAGCTAAGGGTTAAAATAAAGAAAAGAGGTGTGGGCAACAACACCCATGTCTCCCCTCCGTCTCCATGGAACCCAACTCCCTCTTCGACTGTGACCAGGGACCGCCATGCCATAAAGATATCATTTTTATAGTACCCACTTCCACAACCATGTGAATGTGAATGTGGGAGTTACTGGGGAACGAACTCAGATTAAAAAAAAAAAACATTAAACAAAATCATCATTATTCGTTCAACAGTTAAATGCTTCCCATATTTATGAGTGGCCAATAAACAAAGATGAACAATTATTATTTTAAAATAACACTATCATTTTCCCCTTTTTATGTTAAAGGGTATAGAAGCAAGCGAGTGGGTATAATATTTGAATACTGTTAGAAAGGATATGAACAGTGGGTTGGAGTTGCAAAGTAAGATTCATGGTTTACCTAAAAAATTTACATCAAGGATATAGTTAAACGAGTTTTTATGATAAAAAAAATATTTTTGTATCGAGTTGCGAGAAAATAGCATTAGATTTGGTTTTACAGGGGACACAAGTTTAGATTTAGTGTGAGAAATTGTGCATTTATTTATGATATAAAAAGTAAGCAAAATGAGCAAGTGGGCTTGGCAATGTTGTTGGTTCCTAAAACAGACAATAAGGACAGATGTGGATCATGGATGGGAGGTTTTACTACTCCTGTTGCCCCCTTCTTTCACTTCATCACTTCCTTTCAACACTCGCCTTCCATCTCGGATTTCATCACGCCTCCCACCTATCTCACAACAACTTTAACATCTCACTTCTTCAGATCCTATTTCTTTATATTGTCATAGGAAGATGCAATCAAAATACATACTATATTATAATATTACTCGTTCCTGATGAATGAATTAGCAAATGAAAAGGAGTGCGTAGAGTGAAAGAAAGAGTGGTTATTTTTTTATTGATATTTGTGGGGTAATTCACTGTGATTGGATAGCCGTCCCATGCCTTGGGTTTGGGGATGAGAAGAGAATAATAATGATAATAATATTAATAAAATAGTAGAAACAAGAAAGTGAGTTATGGGTGTCACGTGCAGTCCTCAAAGTGTGTCATGGTTGAGCTGAAAAACTGGAAGAGAAGGGTGTGAGAGTGTGTGTGTGTGGAGGACTATAAAGTAAGAAAAAATAAAAAAAAGAATAGTCTGCATTGGATGGCATATTCTGGGTTTGAATTCATGACAGTGTGACTGGGTGAAGATCACATCTTTGGATCATCACAACAATAACTGACGTAAACCAACAAATGAGCCCATGCTGTGTAGCGCTGTAATCTTATACTGTAGGGTCTGCACACCATTTTTCTAAATCTAGTCATTTTCCTACCTTTAAGGTTTCTTCTTTTTTATTTTTTTATCATTATTCTTTTATATATATATATATATATATACACACTATTCTCGTTACATAATTTATTTGCTATTCTTTTATTTACAAAACAACAAAATGCATGTTCCCAACCCCACTTACTCCATTTTTTTATTCTATTTTTTCTAATTTAAAATTATAAAAGAAATGTAAAATTAGAAGGCTAAATTACCGAACACTTGTTGTGAAGGATTGCCATTTATTTTAGGCATCAATTGTGGCCTTTGGCATTGATCTTGTTGTCTTTCATTATTAGGAGATGAGGGTTTGTAAATTTAGGTTAAATTTCGATGCTTGATAAAAAGAGAGGTGAGTGTGTTTTTGCGGTTCAGTTTTTATGTCAACTAAAAAAGAAGGGTGATTCATATCTCTAATTTTTTTAATGACATAGCATTATAAAGATAAATAATGATGGATATGAGTGATTGTGGAAGTATATAAGAAAAACGATAATTCACATGATCATTATAAAAGTAAAATAAAATATAAAATGGTATGGTTATGGATAAAATAAAAGTTTTTATAAATAATAAAATATTGTACGATTAAATTAAATTTATTAAATAAATTTTGCTTGTGTCTTTTTTTTTATCAAGGTAATCTAATCATTTCATTTTATCATTGCTTCTTTTAGTATTGTATTATAATTTTAAAATTTAGTCTCATTAGTCTCAATAATCAATTTGGTAATGAAAAAAATTATTTAAAGTTGCAATATTTACAAGTTTTTTAACATATGTTAGATTTCTTAATACCAAGATTTAAAAATTATTGATTAATTATGAAGAATTTACTTTTTAATTATAGTATTTCTTTTTTGGTAAAATAAAGATGAAATGTTATAAGAAAGACAACGCATAACCTTTATTTTTATATCCATTTCAAACATTCTAATAGTTTCAATATTTGTTTGTTTAAGACAAAAGAAAAGTTTCACATATTGTTGAATAACTATACCTATGACTTGTATTTTAAACAAGTCAAACGTGATGTTAGAAAATTAACTATAAAAATGTGAGTAAAAATTCTATATTAAATAAAAATAATAAAATTAAAATATACATCAAAATAATAAAACTCATAATCATTAAGTTTTAAAGTTTTATATTAAAAATAATATCATATTTCTTATATATTTATTTTTTTATCAATATTAAATTTTTTTTTATAAAATTTTTCAACAACAAATATTAGAATCTAATTTCTTTTAATAACTCACTCAGATAAAAATAATATAATATTATACAAAATTTTAAAAATTGCTAAATAAATATATTTTTTTAATATTATTAATCTTTTGATTCGTCATTGCATTTGCTAACTTAATATTAAAGTCTCTTTTATAAATATATTTTATTTTAGTCTCATTTTTTATCATTGTTTATCATCATTAGTTATCATCATCTTTGGAGACAAGTCCAAATTAGGGTTGAGTCTATTTTCTTACTGAATTGAGGTTACCAAAAAAGAGAAAAAAAAAACAACATGAAATGAAAACAAAACTTAATGAAATAAAATCTTGATTCATTTGTTTAGATGCGATACGATGGAACAGAAGAAAGAAATCCTTTCCCCCGGGATTGGAAATAAAAAAACGAAGGTGATGAGTGAATAAATAATAATAATAATAATAATAATAATTTTTCCAATTAAAATAATAAAACATAATTTTAATATATTTTACTTCCCTTCATTACATTGTTCTTGATCAAATATTTTTCTTTAAAAAATAATTAATAATCTACAGACACCCAGGTAAAATGGAGGACTTTAGATTTTTAAACGTATTCACAGAAGCAGTTTCTATATGCAAACACCTCAAATGAAAAGGACTAATATTCATGCATATATTTTAAGAAAAAATAAATTACACTGGCATTTTTGTTTTTCATGTGTTTTTAACCAACTTTGGTGTTATTATTTCATTCATTTTCATTTAAGATAAAAAAAATTCACTATAGTTATCATAACTTTTTTAAATTTTTTAACTTTTTCAAGATTCCATTTTTTTCATTTTTTGTTTGTATTAATTATTTTCCAAACAAACTATAACATTCAAAGTACATTATTTTTAATGTATTAAATACATTTTTTATTGTATATGCATTAAATGATGCTAACGATACTAATGTTGCATCCATTAATTTTAAGTTTTATTTTTACTTGTTTATAAATTCTATTTTTTATTTATTTTATCAGGTCAAATTCTGACATAAAATAATTTAATACTTATATTCTTAATTGAAAATATATTTCAATTTGATTTATTCTAAAAATATTAATACAACATTTTTTAAGAAAAGAGAATAAACTACCAATGTAACTAATTAAACAAAAAAAAAACCTTCCCACTATAATGTGGGAAACAAAATTGTACTGTATTATTTTTAAGAGGTTAAGTCATATGTGTTATCAATGTACAGTGTAATATCTCTCTATATATATATTATTTTTTATTAACGACATAAAAAATTAGTGTAAAGTGTAATATATTATTGCCAACCAAGCATGAGATTATATATTAATTTATAATTGAAAAATAATGTAAAAAATTATATTGCTAGTAACAAATTATTTTATCATTTTTAATGTGTCTTTTATATCAACAGAGCTTATAAATTAACTTATTAGACTAAATAATCATGTTTTAATGCGTGTGAGAGAGAAACTTTCTGCAGTGTGTAAATTATTTATTATCAAGTTAATTATACTTTTTAGTAAAGGGTACTCGTTAGTGATTTATTAATTGTTTACAATATTGCATGAAAATAATTAGATAAAAAAATATCATGCTTTTATCCTCTAACTTTTTGATCGTTAAATTTGTCTCTTACCTCTTTTACCGTTTTAAAAATCTTTAAATTATTTAAAGAAATAATTAAAAAAGTCAGGGGTCAGAGTTCAGTAGTATTTTTTTATTCAAATTAGCAAAATTAAGTAATATCAAGATTTTTTTTTATCTCTATCGATTTTAATGCATTTATTTTTCTCATATATTCTTTATTAAAATGATTAAAAACCATAACTTTTATGAGTCTTTGTTCTATTTAAATACTAAATCTTTGAATATTCAAGAGATTGAGCAAAGGTCCACGATTATTGAAAGAGTTATATTAGGTTGAAAAACTGATAAATGGAAAATAAAATTATTTGAAAAACTTTTATATGGTCGTAGAGCTAATAGTAGATTAAGCAGGTAAAACTTGTTGTGTGTAAGAAGAGATGTTTGTGTAATTCAATGTAACATGAATAATTAAGTTTGGTTAGTGTCATTATATTATAATTGTAGTTTTATTTAATTATTGTTTTAAAACAAAATGTGTGGCTGGGAAATTAAAACGTTTCCTAGAGCTTAACCTCTTCTGCTTCTTGTTTTTGTTTTTCCTTTCGTCCAACTAACAACCAACGTGTGGCTGCCATTTGTTTATAAAAGCAGACCCATTTCTATCCACAAATGCATTTAGGGTAAAATTTCCCCACTTTGACTAAAAAAATAGTTCTGAAAAAAAAAATCATATTTATAATAAAATCAGAACACTAAGAGAGAAAAGCACTCATAAATTTTCCATTAACATTGACACGTATATGTATGTATATAATTTTTTATCGATAATATAAATATATATTTAAAAGAATGCATTGAAATGTAGTTAACATTTTTCACAAAATGATTATGCAATGCAACTGTTTAGTAAAAAAGTAAAAGGGTTTATATATTTATTTTCACAGTGTTTATTTTATTTATAATTACAAATTGTTTAAATATGTTTTAATTCTTAAAATTTCCAATGTTTGTAGCTTTAGTTATTATTAAAACTTTATTCATTTTTACGGTCTAATGATAAGTGTGATTTTAGTCAAATCCTTTTTGTTATAAGAACTAATAAAAAGTTCTATCTTTTAAATAAAGAATAAAAGTGAATAATGTTTTAATAAAACTAAAACAAAAACGATAATATTTTTGGGAGATGAAAGTATATTTAAGCTATTATAGAAAAATCAGTAGATAATTTGATTCTCCGAAGAATGATGTACTGTATTTCTAATATGTGTACTAAATTATGATTTTAGAAGGTTATTTTAATATTCAAAATCTTGTCAATTTTAAAATTTTGGTAGGAAATTAGTTGTCGTAATTTTTTTAGAAAATATTTTATGATTAAAATTACAATTGTAAAATAAAAATATGTACAATTTAGGTTTGGGTAAAAAAACGTAAAACTAATACATTTTATTTTTTTAATTGACAATTGATTATAGTTTTATGTTTTTTCTATATTGTCTTCCACGCATTGAAATCTTGCATTTTGCTCTTGGGTTTATAATATAAGTTTAAAATTACGGTTGTGTTCTGTGATGATACTAAAGGTAAAATTTGGTTTATTAATTAGCTTAATTGAAAAATCATGAAAAAACTTATTAAATAACAAAGATACATATAAATGTTGTTTATCATCTTTGAGAAGAAATTACGCGTGATAAGAAAATAAAAAGTCTAATAGTTAACAAAAAGGAAAATAAAGAAAGCTCAAGAAATTCTTTTAAACTTTAATGAAATTGTTTAATTAATGTGATATTTATATCCTATCCAAAAATCACCTAAAATTTGTTTTAAAAAAATATTTATCAAAATTTTGTGGTTTTTAATATCAACAAACTTTTTATAAGTTATAAAAAAATAACTGAATACCACGCATTTTATTGTCCTCCTTAATTTTTTTTAATAGTTCTAATTGAATATTAAAAACTTATTTATATCATTTAAAAGTTTTGAGTATATACTTTTTCAACAATGTTTTAAATATCTTTTAAGTGATAATTCAATACGTATTTCTTAGTTTCCAAATGTAATAAAATTTTAAAAAATCTGAAAATGCAATTTGTTACCCACTTTAGTCCAAATTTTTTAAAAAAGAGACATAACTAAAGTAAATAAATAATTAAGTTTAAAGACTAAAAATTAGTAATATTGAGACTTGTTTTATTTATTTTTTAATTTCAATATAGTGATAATAACATTTTTAAGAGACTAAAGTGGTTGAGTTAATAAAATTATGTCTCATTTCATCTCATTCTCATTATTTTCCTATAGATCAAACTAATATTTTTCTATTAAACCTATATCAATATTCTGGTAGAGTTTATAACATACTTCCTAAATTAGATAATTGATATTAAGTTTATTTAAATATGTTTTCAAAATTTTTAAATTATTTTGTCAAAATTTATTTTGTTTTTAGGACAAACTTTAGATCTATTTTATTATTATACTTTATAAACAGGTATAAGATGATAAATAAAAACATCTTTAAAAAAAGAAAATAAAAAAAAAACTTAAAAAATAATGAAATAGAAAAGTTTAAATAAAAAAAATAAAAAAATAAAATTTAATTACAACAATTTTAACAAATAATAAAATAACTAAAAATATATTTAATCTTAAATATTATACCATAATACTCACTAATTAATTTAGAGTTATAAAATTTCTAATACCCTCCGAAAAAAGTTCACGATATATTGATAATAAAATGAAAAAGTAAACTGAAGAAGCTTAAAATTATGCATTATAATGACTCCAAAATATGTATCCCTTGGCCATGTAGCTAGCAAGCTTCTTGTGCAAAACATATATAGGTGGTTCTATGATAAGTTCCATCTAATTATACTCTTATGCAAGAGATGCAAGACATATTTTACAACATGGATTAGACTTTAAGGAAGAACCCTTAGCCAATTTTAATGTTTAACTAATTCAATATAGAAAATACATATGAATGGTGGATTTTGAAAAGTGTAGAATTTTCAGCTTTTTGTGAATAGGAGAGCATCGGTGTCTCTTCATCCACCACCAGTGTACTTAGCTCAATATCTTACCAACATTTCAGCACTCTCAAAAGTACATATTCTTTTATATATATAAACAAATGATATTATATTGGAAAGTTGAGTACAACAATTTCTCAACTCAATAAAGGTTGGTACAAAAATAAAGGAGTCAAGATATGTGAAGATATGATAAGTGAGGCTATTTATTGTAGTTGTTGTTTTAATAAGCAAATTGTTGTAATGTGGAGTTCTTCTTCTCTTCTTCAAACTCTTTGCTTATGATACAATAACCAAATAAATACCCACTGTGATGCAATTTTCCAAATCAGGAGTTTAAATTGTTTTACTAAATAAATTTTTTGTTTTTATAATTTCCAAAATTATTTCAGAATTTTCACGAAATAATCTAGGCCTAAACTTTTTATTTGGATAATAGCTTCTGGTCATGTTTGTCATTAAGAAAAAGTATAACACATTAAGAAAATGACTATTTGACATAAATAATACTATATGCACAGTTAATATTATTATTTGATATAAATAATACTATATTATTTACTCAATAGTTATTTTAATGCATTTAATATCTAGAGTCTAATTTACGTGTTAAATCATTATATTTTGATAAAAAAATTATTTATTTCAATTTTGAAAGTTTGTTATATTTTAAATTATTAAGTTGTGTAATATATATATATATATATATATATATATATATAATATGTATTAATTAGAATAGT
The DNA here is from genome assembly GCA_030347555.1 of Lablab purpureus. Taxonomy (NCBI): domain Eukaryota; kingdom Viridiplantae; phylum Streptophyta; class Magnoliopsida; order Fabales; family Fabaceae; genus Lablab; species Lablab purpureus. The sequence goes on from CM059260.1 coordinate 5,505,935, forward strand.
AAGTTTTCATGAATTAATTCTAGATATTTTCATGATGATGAAAAAACAAAAATCTGTAGAGGAACTCAGAGAAACGAGAGAGTAAATAATAATTTAACACTTTTGAATATTGTAAGAACTTTTTTTTAAAAAGAAAATTGCTTAGTTAATTATATTTGTTGTGGAGAATTCGAGTTATAAACTGAAAATACATCTAGACAAATTAACTCAACAAAATTTGAAAGAAGATATAAGCTTGTGTTTGAATTAAATTTTTGCAATCTTGTAATAAATTTCAATACATTAAATTTTAATTGTTTAATTTTTAAAATATTTAATTTGAATAAAGTAATTTTCATTTATTAAATTTAATTTTCTTAACTAGACAAAGTATTTCAACTACCCAAATACAAATTTAATTTAATAGTAAAAATATTTTATGAATTCAAAAATATCTAAGCTCATTGTCACTTATATATTTCAGTCAAAATCCACCAAAAGTTCATGTTGGTCTACTAAAATAACATTTGCTTATATAGACAAAATAATTTGATAATGGCTACAAAAAATCATTAGAGATGACTTCAACCTAAAAAAAATTCCCAATATCAATTGAAAAATTATATATATTAAATCAACAATATTTCGATTTTGATTGAGTCAATAACCTCCTTCTCAAACCCAAACTAGTGGGAAAGAATATAAAGAAAAAATACATAAATTTGAAAGAGAAGAGATTTTAAAAAACTTTATACTCTTATTTTTTAGAAAAAAATTAAAATTTTATAATTTTAAATAGCCAAATTACTTTTGTAAATTTTTAAATTTCAATGTATTCTATATATTTTTTTTTATCAAAACAAAATCTTTTGTTTTAAAACATTTTAAATTCTTTATAAAACTAATTTTAAACTGTAAATTCCTTATAAAAATGATGAAGAATCTATTTTAGAATTCGTTCAATAAAGATAATCTATTTAGTGAAAGTCTTGAAATGCAGTTTCCCTAATTGTACAAGTAAACGCCTTTAAATATACAAACATGACGTAAAAAATAAAAGATTAACAAGAACAAAAGACTTTAGGAGAATATCTAAGAATAAAATTTGAACCTTAGTTATTTGATATTGCTAATCTTAATATAAGTTCTCTTGTTTAATATTTATGAAACTGATATTTAAGGAGATAAATTATAAATTAATTACTGAGAATCAATAATTAATAAACATGTGGTCTGAGGATTTTTTTTTGAATTGGATGGGTAATTTAGTCATTCAAAAGGAGTAACCAAGCACTTCCGAAGCAGGCCTTGGGCTAAAATAGTGAGCACAAAGGGCACATCCCACCTGGCACCAGCCAAACCAAAATAAACTTTCAGGGACAGTTTTGGCATTATAATTTGTTGGGGGTGCAACAAGAAATATTCACGGTGTAGGAAGTAATGACTAAATATGATGCTTTGTCATGGTTAAATAGAATGGGTTGGGTTCAAATCAAATGGAGAAGTCTATCTAAAATTAGTATTGTCAATTAAAATGATTTTTATTTTTAGGCTTATTTTATTCTATTTTTGCTAAATAATTTTTATTGAATGTACAGGATTTCAACCTAATTAACTTTTTTTTTCTTCATCTGCTTCAAGGTTCAAATTTATTTTATGACCTGGCCTTCATTACTTCAGTTTATTGAAGTGACACCATTGTTAATTTTGATAATAAATATAAAACATGTATTAAAATACTATTTTCTTGATAATTTTCTTTTAAAGCAATCTATGTTTCCACCCTAAATGTTTTCCAATTAGTCCTTTAAACATATTAATTATTAAAAGAATCTACTGTACTAATCTCTTATATACAATTATCACTAAAATAGACTAACACACATGCCAATATAAAGACAAGGTTGATAATACACAATATGAATCACTATTAAACATATGTTAAAAGAAGAGATTAAATTTATACATACCAGTTCAACTTGAACCACAAATACAAAGTTAGAGAAATACTCCAATGCATGAGAATCAAGATTTTTGAAGCAATGTTGTGTTAAATACAAAGATAATAGTGTGGAATGATAATTTGATAATTATCATACAAGAAGTGGCCCCTTATTTAGGCATTGAGTATTAGGTAAGGGTGCAATACATCACACTCACATCACAATTCCAAGTAACTAAAAGTTATGAATTAAAATACATAAATTATAGTTTCATGATTGATTTTAATAATACCAAATTTAATGCAAAAATTAAAAATGCTAATTCAGAAAATTCTAACAAAAGAGTGATAATTTTGATATTTTTAAAGGCTAATTGGATGATAAGAATATTTAAAGAAATTAATATAAAACAGCAAAAGGTGTTGTTGTATACTTAAAAGGACAAAATTAAGCATTTATTCTGGAAGAAATAAAGGAGTTGGTGTAGAAGGAACTATCCACTAAAGCGAGGTGGGTCATTTCTGTAGTGGTTACCAGGGGCAAACTTCTACACAGAATGTGGAACGATGATTAAACAACACTGTATACCATCTAATCTCAATAAAGAAAGATTACCACCGTTGGCATCTCAATTTCGTCTTCGTTCGCGCTGTTCAATCTTCAAGCACAAATGTTAAACCATCTTGATGAAAAAAACCATATAGAGCCCCCACAGCAATTGACACTGACAGCCCAGCCCTGGGAATATTGTAGCAGTACCTAGCCTACAATTTTTGCTTTTGGGAACTTCATTTTGAAAATTTGTAGTTGAACTTGGAACACAAAAGTGTCACTAATTATTAGTACCCACTCAAAAGATAATGGATGAAATCTGAACTTAATCCCTTGCATGATTTCTAGTGAATGCTAGTTTGGTTGGCAAAAAAACTATAATCTATGAGCTCATCATGCTTAGAACATCGTTGTAAAGGAATGAGCATTATTGCTTTTGTAGGCAGTCACAACTTTTTGTGGCCCCTCTCAACAGCTGCTAGCTTTCCAACTAATCTGATTGATTACTAGGAAATTTCCTTAATCATTATTATATACATACATTTACAACTATTCCTTTCCTTTCTCAGAATTATATATTTAGAGAAGAGTCAGCACTAAAAATGACAACTCAGAGATGTCACAAGGTCACTCAAGGCATCATCCAGAGGCATAGTTTTGTTAATGTTTGATGTGTAAGAGGTTATGTGCATTGGTGAAGATTGAAATTAGAAGCAAAAATGAGGAGGGCATGTAGGAAAATATGGCGATCAGTGCCTTGCACAAGCAGAAAAAGCTTGCGAACTGACTCTAGGAAGGGTATGGAGGAGATTCTGAGGGCTAAGCTTTCTACTATTAAGGAAGAGCCAGAATTGTGTGAGGAGAGTTTTACATCACCAAGACATGTGCGTGTGGCAAAGAAGCAAGGGAAGAAGGTTCAAGCAAAAGATAAGTCAGTAAGGTGTTTAGTACCCCATGTCAATCTGAAGCAGTCTTATGTTCTGTTTATTACAGGGTTTGCATCCAAAGGCACCTTTGCTGGGTAGCTTAAATGCTAATCTCACTCTGTTCCAATAAGAACATATACAAGTCCTCTTCTTGGCAAAGACCAGAATGTAAGGTGGCAATATTCCAATTTATGATGTAATGTTGTGTACTGTTTAACTACTTTTAACTATTTTATGTGTGCAGTATGTACAGTTTATTTTCTTTCCATAATGTACAATAACTGAATGCTGGTTTGTAGTGTAATGTAATGCTGGGTCCTTTTCCCCATTGTGGTCTAATATTTTTGGCCATAGTGGGTTGCATAAAATTATATTGACATATATGTAGTGTATAATGTTGTTGCTGTAGCTTTTTGTAAACCTGCATAACCCATGACTAAAATAATTTTCTATATCCCTGCCAACATTGGAGGAGAAATGAAAGAAAAGAAGAAAAATATTCACTTGCTTCTTAAAAGGATCAATTTTGCAATCTTATGAAGTGAAAAAATGGACTGTTGTCATATATTTGTTAAACTATCTAATGTTCTGTACAAAAAAGCTAAGCATCCATTCAATAATTGAAATTTAAAGTGCAATTTTTGGGGGAAACAGAAGAAAAGTTTAAATTAATGTCTTTATAAATTTAAATTCATGTATATATATCAATTCATTTATAAGAAAATATCTTATATAATATTTTTAAATTTTTATATATTTAATTTATATGTAAATTAATTTTAACTTGTAACAAAAATATTTTTTTTATTTACTAGATAAACTGAGAAATTCCTCCACACATACGGTAAAAGTTACAATGTTTCACAACTGGAATATTGCTCAAATATAAACCCTGAACAGTAAAAATAAATGACAAATCTCTAATACTAAAATTAATTTATGCATTTCATCTTTTGAAAAATGTGACCGAGATTTTTTTTTATAGAAGTTAAGTGTATAAATTGATTTTAGTTTGGGATAAATTTATTTTATTTTTTCTCTTTATAATTTTTTTTCAAAGCTTTAGAGTGTGCATTTGATTGTAATTTTAAAAAACTATTACTATATAAACAGTATGATTTTAAAAATATTATATAGAAATATAATGATTATAAAATTTATTTTAAAATAACTTTTATGATGAATTTTTTAGTTTGAAGTTTTATTGATTTATATCATGGAAAAATATAGGATTTTTAAAAGCTTTAAGAGTTTATCTGATTTAGAAAGATCCAATGATCTTTATTGTTAAAAGTATTAAAAAATAATAAAAAAATGATAAATTTTTGGATGAAGAGTAATATTTTGTTATAAAAGTAAACTAATCTTTTGAGATGCTAAGATTTATTTGATACAACTTTTTTTAGACTTATAAAATACTCTTAACTTAGAATTTGAAATAAGAGCTTAAAAAGGGAAAGAAGTTATTTGTTGATTTTTATTTTTTTTAACTTTCATAACCATCTTTTTTAAATTAACAGTTGTTTGATTTTTTTAAAAAAATATTTTTCATTTTAAATTATCTTTTCTGATGAAAAAACAATTTTGTCAAATTTTTCGTTCCATTTTCTAATCTTTAATAAATAATTACAAAAATAAATCATATTGTTGCATTAACTTTATTTTAAAGTATTTATATAAATAAATTACATTAATTACTTGCTTCTAATATACAGAGAAATAAAATATTAAAGTGCACATATTTAAATTCTTTAATTTTAAGAAATATAAATTTCTTTAATTAATAAAACCTTATTTCAAATGACATATATATAGTGTGCAAGTAAAAGAATACCGCCTCAATTAAAGAAATTTAAAATTTAATTGATAAAATATTTATGTTACTATATATTGTTTCAGTAATATTACTAAACAAATATTTTCTTACACAAATCACAATAATACTAATTTATAGTATAGAAAATTTAAATAATTAATTAACAAAAAACATATAAATAAAGAATAATTAATAAATCAACAATTTTATGTAAGATATTTATACAGTAAAATAATAAACAAACCATTAACCAATTGTCATATTGATTTTATATTTTATGTTTTTAGTTTATTTTTCATTTTGTCTTTTAAGATATTTAATTTAAAATTTTCTTTGGTGAAAAAAGTTACTCTTATTTTAAGAAAATTTCTTAACCCAACTTTTCATTTTAAGAAAAACACAAATTAAAAAATGGGTTAAATATAATTTTTGTCCCTATAAAATACATAATATGTTAAAATAGTCCCTGTAAAATTTTTTGGGTTTGTTTGGTATTTATAAAATTTAAACATGTTATTTTAGTCCAATTTTCTATCGGGACGTGACGGAAGTTGACATAGCAAACGAAATAGTGACGTGTGAGGTGTTTACATTGCCAGGCTGGGGATAAAGAGTGTCGCTGCCACTGCCACGCTTTCCCTGACAGTCACTACCACCAACAGAACTTTCCTACGGAATCTAACACCACCTTCGTATTGGGAACCTTATCAGCAATATCAACTCCAACTTTTGCATCCAAATCCATTCCTTTACTTTCACCAAATAATCCCAAACTTGACTGCACTTCAACATTGCAAGGGACACACATAGCTCCATCACACACAACACACAACAGAGGATCATTACTAAGCAATATTTCTCTGCACCGATCGAGAAGAAACCTTCCTCTCCCAATAACTCCTTCATACCTTGAAACATTAGCATTCAGTGCAAAAATCCTCTTGTTCCTTTTCCCACTCTGCGAATGCCCAAAGAATGTTTTCAACCCGTCAATTTCACCATCACACCCTTCGAAATCAATTATCTCAACAACAAACCCAACTTCGTTCCCAACCTCACAAGAATCGTTCTGGTTCCCACAAACCAGCGAAACCCTATCTCCAACCGATAATTCGACCGCCATTCCCTTTGACTCTTCCCTACTCAAACTCTACATCCTCAATGACGTTCTTTTGAATGACCATTCCACCGCCGCGTGGCGCCTTGTCCATGAGTTCAGAATAAGGGCGAGGACGTTGTCTCACGGAAACAACAATCGATTAGAGTTTCGAGAAGCTTTCAACGGGGTCTTCGTGAACGGCGTGGAGATGGACACTGCGGAGAGAATGTTATTCCCTCACTGTTACTTTGCAACGGCGTCACGTGACGAGACACATGTAAATGAAACTTCTCATACGTAGCACTCTGTTAGCCAGGTCATCTACCTGTTAAAAAATTGGACTAAAATAACAGGTTTCAATTTTATAGATACCAAACAAACCCAAAAATTTTTATAGAGATTATTTTAACATATTATGTATTTTATAGGGACGAAAATCATATTTAATCCTTAAAAAATTAATAAAAAAATTCTCTAACATTCACTTAAATAATTAACTTTTTCATATTAGCATAAAAATATCTCATACCAATATATATATATATATATATATATATATATATATTACATGAATAAATCCAGAAAATAGATTAAAAATAAATAAAAAAACACCCATATAGGAGATTTACCTAGAAAGTAAAACGAAATTATTAAAATCTCATTTACATATTAATAAATATTTAAACCACTAGTCAGATTAGACAATAATTAAGCTCATGTTAACAACTAATCACATTAAATAATAATCAAGCACATATTAAACATTATATAAGTTCATTTCAAAGTTTATACCCCTAAATTGTTTTATTGGAATTTCCTTTTAATACTAATCAAATTATTTTACAATAATGGATATAGTTGAGTTTCCTTTTAATACTAATAAAATTATTTTACAATAATAGAGTACGAATTAAACAATTAATTTTTTAAATCATATGTGATACTAATCAAGTGATATGTTCCTAAATATTTATTAAATTTTATTTTTAAATGCAATTTCTTTATCTAATTTTTGTTTTCATGACAATGGATTGAAACATAAAAAAACAAACAAAATAATAAAAATGGTCATCTACGTTAAGATAATCATGTTAAGAAAAAGACTAAAATCAAATTATATTACACTTTTGTCTTTTACAAGAATTTTACCTAATTAACACAAATAAAATGACAAAACAATATCCTAACTTCTTATTAATATTATGATTTATTATTTTTGGTTGGATAAAAATATTGTCTACCATCTTTATTTTCATATAGTTATGTTGTTGTATTTTAAATTGGTTAAGAGATAAAATATTTAAAGAGATATTTTTTAATTTGCACAAGTCAAATTTCATTAATGCATCTTTGACTAATTTATATTCTAAGTTACTGGTTTCTTTTATGATGAGAAATAACACATATTTAGGATGAATTTCATATTTTAATCATGAATTACTAACACATTACACATTTATTATGATGCTTAGGTATAATATTGGATTTGTAGTATTACCTATCTACTTATTTATTTATGTGAACTTAAATTCTCTATACTAAATTTAAAAAATATTACAATACTGTTGAGAAATATTTTTCAAAGTATTAGAAAACATTATTCTTTAAACATCTAACAACTACAATATCTTTACAATTATCAATTTTTTGAAATAAAAATATGAGTAATGAATTTGAGTGAGTGTTCTTAAGAAGAAAATTATGTATAAACACTTAAAAATATTATAGAGAAAAAAATAGAATATTATAAATGATATATATATATATATATATATATATATATATATATATATATATATATGATAGAAGAAAGATAGAGAAAAGTTTTAGATATTATTTAGATGTCTAAAAATAAACCATATTTATATATCATTGTTTATTTAAAAATTTACAAAATATGACTAGAATGATTAATTATGAAGATACAATAATTTTAACAACAATATATGGTTAAATCATAAGTTTATTTTTACTGTGCTTTTATTTATGAATAAATGTGTCCAATAAAAAATAACTCAGTTTCTAGTAATGGATTTCACAATTTATTTTTTAATTTTGGTGATATCTAATGCGTGATTTTTCTGAAAATTTGCTCGTGGTGCGATTAGAAAATTCCATGATGTGATTAAATATTTTGTTCTGAAAATTTCTGGTGGTGTGATTAGAAAATTTCTGTGGTATAATTAGGAATTAATTTTTCTTTTGTTCAGTTATGCATAACATTTCTATAAATTTTCTGCAGGTGTGATTAGCAAATACATTTTCTTTTCTGTTGCATGACGGATTTTTGTTGGGCATTCTTTGTTTTTTTTTTATGTTGCATGATATATTTTCACGTTTGTTTCTTGATTTCAAAAAATTACTTAGTACTGTGTGAGTGCTAATACGAGATTGTTGTTTCACGAATTAATAATCCTTCCTTTCTCTATATTTAGCTCAATATACACCATGTTGCATGTACATAGTAAATCAAGTTAATCAACAATCTTATTTAATATGCAATGTCTAATTATTCATATATGATTTTTTCTTAACCTAAATTAATCAACAATGTTATTTGATGTGCAGTGTCTAATTATAGATATATGATTCTTTCTTAACCTTTCTCATTCTATAAAGTTGATTTTGTATTATATGTGCATCAACGTGCATTGGAACTCATAAAAAGTGAAGATTTGTCAGTTGATACTAGCATGAACATTTACCAGTTCTTTGTCAGCACTTTCCTTCTTACAGTAGTTTCTAACAACAATATTGATACATTATAATTATGTTATTAACCTTCATATCCCGTTGTATCTTGGATTTTGCTGCAGATTGTTTTGGAAGAAATGGAACCCAAATACTCACTAACCAAGCCGGTAAAGTTACCAGGTATATGCAGGAATCACTTCGTATGCTTTCAATTAGGCAAGCTTAATTGTGATTTGTTTTTTTTAATTCAGTTTCTTACCTTTTACTATAAATGTGGTTCACTTTCTGTGATGATGTTGGTTATGCATCTTGTAGTCAGTTCGTAGACAGTTGCTAGACATGTGGACAGTCAGACTTTTAGAAGTCCGGATGAAGTCAATGTATATATCTACAGATTTAAAATTTTTCAAACGCTTCTTTTGAAGATGACTTTTTTTGTATAAATTGTGAATGGTGAATTTTTCTAATCTGGCCAGCATGACAAGAGATTTTTTATTTTTATTGAAAGTTCTCTTTTGTTGTGTATGCAATTTAACCTGTATTATCACATGACATAATATTGTGGGGTTATTGCTAGAATTCATGTTATAAAATACATATTTCAAAACTTGTAATTGTAGCCAACAAAGTCTGTAGCTACCGCGATATATTATTGTTGTTCGCAATTAGACGAGGACTCTAATGGTGGTGTCGCTGAGTTCCAGAACGCCGATGAGACCCATTGCTGCCAACGAGATTCACAATCGTCGTCGACAAGGTTCGGTGCCATGACATCGACTATGTCGTTGAAATTTACAACCAGACGAAGGTTCTGATAACAATGTCTTGAGATCCGTGAGAAAGTAGGTGGATGAAGTTAGGAGAGAGGTAAACAGTGTAAAGATAAAGGAAACAAACAGAAAAGTACATGGAGGAGGTGAACTACAGTAGAGACAACGACTCCAATAACAATAATGACATGGAAGCAGACAAGGAAGTGAACACGTGGGAGGGGTAGATGCAGGAGGGAACAAACAAAGTTGGAAAGAAGAAAAAAAATTTTACAATTTTATCCTTCTATATAATAATTAATAATTAAAAACAAATATAATGACATGGAAAAAAATATACATGTGTCAAACAGTAAATGGTAAAAAGGCGGAGAGGGTTTTGAAACATGTTTTTAGAAACATGCACAATAGCATTCACCATATTGTGGAATAAGATTTACTTGTTTCTCTCTTATAACATAATCTATCTAAATATTCTTTTGAATTCAAGGTTTGTGATATTTGATTATGATGTTGCTCTTTCATTCTTGAAAATACTTATAGTGAGTGCATTAATTTAGGTACCATAAGGAACTCGATATTAAATGATATGCTCCAGGTGAAGAAGTATTAACTATTTCATTTTAGAACTTTAATATCATTTCAAATGCACATGGATTCTCATATCCATTTTGTCTACATATTTATGTATAATATTATTGGACAATATAATTTAGTTGTATTGTGTTGACATGGGTTAATAAGTTTTAGATTGCTTGAGTAGGATTAATTTCAATTGTCTCTTTTGAAAATTTTAAATGATTTCTATATGAATGTTAGGCAATAGAAAAGATTAAAGCAACAAATAACAACTCATTGCAAGGATGGTAAATGATTCTTAAGTCATTAGACATGAGTGTTAAACCTTTCTCATTTCTTGTTTTACCTAACTTTTTTTTTACTAAAAGGATAATTTGACTTACAAACATCCAAGCATATTCACTTAGATTTTTTTTTCTATGTTATTATTATTATTTTTATCTATTTCTTTCTTTTTTTATTGTTTTATGTAGTAATTATTCTTGTTTAGACATAAAAAATCATTTGTCATAAATGGAGATACTTACAAACATCGAAAATACTCTCACTCAGATTTCTTTCTGAGGACAATTTCTCTCTTTTTAATGGTTTTTCTTCTTTCATCTATTTCTTTGTTTTTTTTTTTAACCCATCTTTTTTCCTTCAACTAGAAGCAGCCAACAGGATTCTTATCCTTTAAGGAAGAAAATGCATCATCACATCACATTAACTCTTTTCCATTTTTTTGGTGCTATTGTCAACTTCTTCCTTAGCTCATTAGCTGTACCTGCTCATCAAAATGTTTAAATTATAGAATATATATTCTTTAGTTTTCTATGCATTTTTATACCATGGATCTGCAAAGATTGGGAGTGAAAAGTGCTTTTCAAACGTGATGATTCACACTGCTCACCAAAAAATAGATTAAGTAATTTGTTAATGAGAGTGACGTTTTGAGTAGATTCAATTTGACCACTGGAAGATAGTCATGTGGTTTTGTGAACGACCACAACATGTTACATATAATAACTAAATAAATTCAAGCTAAAAGTCCAAAGGGTTTAGTTTAAAAAACAGAATAACTAAATATAATGAACATCTGGTGATTTTCAAGGTTTTTTTTATTTACTTACTTCTGTTGAGAGTGATCTGATTCAAGGATAAAAAATGCTTCAACTTAGAGAAGACACTTCACTCTTCACAGTTATTCATTGCTAGATGGTACTTTTTAATTTATTTGGTTGATTACCACTGTAAATAACACAACATACTAAGGAAAAAAAATCTTATAAAAATACATTTTTCAATGAGCAATCAACATTTTTTAGTTTGTATTTTTTTAGTTCATTATCAACTTTCAGTTTTTGTACGTAAACATTAAAAGAATAAAAAATTACATATTTAAATTATTTTTTTAAATATTAAAATTGTGTTACATAATATAATTTTATTAAAAAAATTAAACTAAAATAGTACTAAATAACACAATTTCACTTAAAAAAATTAAAAAATTAGAAATTATTATGTTACATATCACAATTTAACTCTTTTCTATAATAGAAGACATTAACTTATATTCATAATTTTTTAACATTTTCAATCCTGTAAGAAGTCATACGTGTCAAATGCTTTGATCATAATATCGCATTAATAATTATTAAATACGTTATTATTAAGAAAACAATCATCATGAAACAATAGTAGTATTAATTGGCATGCATAGGTATATTTTAAGAGTTTAAATTTCATACAATGTTAGTAAACATATTTTTACATTATCAATCAATAACAATTCATCTTATATATTACTTTTAATATAATAAAAATCAATACATTTATTATATTATAGTAAATAATTGAGTAACATGTATTGAAAAACTTATAAATTGTCAGGGCATTCTAAATTTCTTTATTGAATTGGTATTAGAATAAAAACTAAATATTTTAGCTCTTAACTTTTCTTTCATTTTTAATTTTAGTATAAAAAATGAAAAAGTGTTAAAAGAATGTGTCATTTATATTTTTTACGTATATTCAAGGAAAATAATAGTATTTTCCTTGGTATCATAAAAGTGTAGTACTTTTTTGAATTTTCTTACAAAGCCATAAACAGACAGATGAAAAATTCATTGCCAGCTAGTTATTGAACAGTGAATAAATTGACCAGAAACTGGAATAACTTTTGTAGTTGAGTGTTTCCCCTTTTCACACCATCCCTCATCTTCATGAATAAATTTGATGATCAGAAGAAGCAACTACCAAATGTGATTGCCTCTGAATCTTAATAAAGTCAATTGAATCACACAGGTGAAAAATATGTACATCTCAAGAGAAACACCTTCAAACTGGTCATGATATAGATTATGCATTAGGATTTGTTTTGATGAAGTTATATGTAAACAATTCTAGAAGAAAAAAATTTTAAAATTTCAATTTTACTTATTTTGTCTCCACCGCAAAAAGTCATAAATTATGAGTACAAATACAATATTTTAATAGCCTGTGTTCAGGGTTCACCAAGGGACAACTTCTATCAGTTATTCAAACCTGGAACTTCGAAATACCTTTTTGTGCTTCGTTCCATCCTAGAGAACTCAAACCTCAGACTTAAATTGCAAATTGGAAGTTGCAATCTCTTTAACAAACAAAAGGGTCCCCCACCATAATCCTCACTCCTTGCAGCTTTGCCGGACCACACTCCCCCTAGCATCTCGAAGTACTTCCCAAAGAACATGATGTTAACGTTCGTTGGAGTGTGTGTATGTGCATACTTACACTATATAATATTGGGTGAAGTTTCTAATTCTGATAAAATGCATGAAATCCTGGTTTAGAATTGACCATTTTCTCTGTGCCCCACTTGGTTAATCAATCACTTCAATTTTGGTGAACAATGGAAACATTCGTGAAAATACTAAACATGATTAAACTAAAGATGTAGATATCTCTATGCTCATTTTTCTTATACACTGTTCTAGAAAATACACCTAAAATTAAGAGGGACCAACAAGAGACAGTTTCCATATTTCTTTTTCTGCAAACGCCATTAGGGAGAAGTTCAAGGCATGATTCATTAGGCTATGAGCAAAACGATTAAACGAGGAAAAGAAACAGAAGCAAAGCCAAACTTGTTGAGATTAATGAACAATATGTGTAACAGTTTCAGATGGCCATCACAAACTCATTGAGAAACCGTAGCTGGTTGATTAATAACAAGAAAACAGAAACAAAAGAATAATAGAGGTGTCTGACTTTGAGTGTGATGAGTTGTGTTTTCTCTCTCTTTTTTATTTACCATAAACATGAGGAAGATTCGGTTTTACGATTGTTGTTGGTGTGTAGAAGCTGAAAGAACCTTCTCCTGCGGTAATAGAAAGCGCATTTGAACCTGGAAAAGAAGATCAACGACCTCCTCAGTTTGCAAGCAGACCTTAGCCTTAACCACACGATTTTCTTGGCACGAACCAAAGACCCTTTGATTCTCTCTGTCAGACTCTTCTTTCTACAGAACTGGTAGCTTCTCAGGAATACCAGCCTCTTCTCCAACATGGTGTTGTTCTGCTCAGGGTAGTAGTTGTTGTTGTAGTAGTAACACCCAAAAGGTTCACTCTTAAACAATGGGTTCAAACTCACACTACCCATGTCTTGATACTTGATATCTGATTCTCACTACCGTTCTGAATCAGAGAGAAAACGGTGGAGTATGGAAGAGGGTCCTTAAGAAGAAGAAGAAGAGAGGGAAAACACACAAGGAAAAGAAGCATACAAGCTAATATAATTGGCTCTGTCTTCTTCGAGTCAGAGCCATTAAAAAATTTAATTGAAAAAAAGAGTTTTATCAAAGACAATGAGAAAAGTATGTGGAAGAGGAGAAGAAAAGTGTCTGAATGAACTCTCTCTCAGCTGTAGAAATTCAACGCCCCTAATTTTACTTTGCTATGTTTGCGAAGCCACCATGGTAGCTAAAGTCTAAACACAACACTTGTATTTCTTTTTCTTTCTTTTCTATGTAACATTAGTTTAAGCACTTTAACACGTGGGCATGGATTTGGGTAAGAGTTTGAAAAACTGATTTCAGATGTTGTAGAAATCAATGATATAATTCATTACAAATATTTTTTATCCAAACATAAAAATTACTAAAAGTTGTTTCAAGTCAATCAATATTAAAGACGTCCACACATAAGAATATTAATCTAAAATTTTACTGATCTTTAAAGTGATTCTGGGTAAAGTGAATACATACATGTACTTAGACTATTCCAAGAGGTGAGTTGAGCTTAGTAAAACTGGATTTTACTTCTAATATATCACATATCTGAGTTGAGAGATTTTTTTTTTGTTGAGGTATCATCATCCTCTTTTCCTAAAGTTTAATAAAAAGAACTCACACTTAGATGGACGGTGACTTTTGTGATCGGCCTTACATGTTTGACCCTTCACTTTTTACTTCCTGTTTATGGATTGTGGCTGCTTATGTGATGTATGTATATGAGTTATATAATATAAGCAGAAACAAACTCCCATTACCTCCTCCTACATATATTATCCGTATGAGTCCATGCAAGTGGAGACAATCTTCCTCCTACTTTTGTGGGCTCCATGGATGTTTTGGTAGGGTTAAATCAGAGACATCCAATGAGGGGGGTCTAGGAGCATCATTTCCCAAACCTGTGGGACCAAAAGCTTTGTTGGTGAACCAAAGCATGAGCCTAGGCGTGTGCCAATAAATGCGAAAAGGACCAGCAGTTACTGTCACTACCAAACGTTGTGACATAGGCGACAACGGCAGATAGTGCTTGAATACAACCGAAAAGTGGCAACAATATGAAACGAAATGTGCGATGATGATGAAAATGATGATGCTACATGTTGAAGATACCTATAATTAATTGTGTGATTTGGAAGCATGAGCTATTCAAAAGCTATTGATGAAGGCGACGACCAATTGGCAAATAAAAGATGCTTGAGGCATTCCAATCCATGGGGGGATTACTGGGTCATTTGGAATGATAATATTACATTACATGTGATCATGATGGAAGTGCAAACTATTGTTTAAATTAGTTTCTTTGAAAAATGGTATTGTTTATAGATGGTACCTTCACTTTTTTTTTTGTCGTTGAGTAAGTTATTAAGACCGAAAGAAAAGGACGAAAGAGGTAAGCATCGCATATTAGTATGATTTTAAAAAAAACCTGCAAAATATGAAATTATGGAAGATGAGTCGTGCAAGGTTTCAGTTACTTGAGGCCTTTGACTCAGCAATTATAAAAATTTATCCTTCTTGGAAAACTAAGGATTGAAACACGTGATTCAGCCTACATGGGTAGTTAGCAGTAATACAGTAGATATTGTCATTCATCCTTGATATGGATCTGCAAGTTTAGATATTCCAGAAGCAGAACATCTTTGAAATAAAAACCTATGCAGCAAAATTTAAAAAAGGGTAAAAATGATGGCGATAATATTGTATGAAATCCAACAGTGTTTTGTATTCATGGTGCGAAGGAGAAAATAATCAATCAATTAGTTTAGTTATAATCCAAATTCACTCAACTCAGGATCTGTCGTGTTTGGAGTAAGCCAACTATTTCTGTTTCTGTATATACGATGTGCACACGATACGCAATCAGTGGAGACAATCACAGTATATTAACAGGGAAGACCAATTATCAAAAATTGGTTTTGTTGGGACTTGGGAGAGATTAGGGCTTTTAAGCAACATTGACACAGCGATCAGCGCCAGACCTGCTTACATGCTTTCCTGGAATCAAACAAACCACACTTAACTGAATTCTCTCCTAGAAGAGAAAGATGCAGCATGCCCCTATTACTCTCTTCTCTCTTCAGCAATGACAATTTTTACACTAACTTGGCTCTGAATGTTCATTGTCACCGCGTACCGGCTTTATCAGCTGCTGGAACTTTTTCAGGATAACTGGATGCATCTAAGTCAATAAGTGTCATATCGTACGGCGCAGATAAAGAATTTGACACATCCACGAGTAAGGAAGATTTCATTCCTCCAGAATGTGACACTTCGGAATTCGGACCAGAATTTGAGGCAGAGCTACTATTAGAAGAAAAACTTGAGAGCTGTATGTCATCTGATTTGTTTCCAAACAAATGCTTATTTCTTCTCACAGTGTCCATTTCTGGGCCAATTGGAACAAAAGTTCGTGACCTATACTTCCTAGTTCCCTCTTCACCTTCACCGTGATTGTAGAGAACATAATCATGGTATGTCGGTGCAAACTGCCAGAAGCAATATCAAACTGTCAGCCGATATTAAGCAAGCAAAACGAGTCACAAAAGAATCATAGAAATTCCATGGAGCTAGAATTGCAACATGATGGTTGTGCAGTAATGCATTGAGCCTCATGCATAGAATTATGATGGTTGTGCAGTAAAACTATGAGAAGAATATTAAAAGTGAAACTAGCCTGGTGGACGGTATCATGGTAGAAGTCATTTAATTTCAAAGCATGAGCAAGGCTAGCTGTCAACCCACGTGATCCACCTATGTTAGCCCCAGCGTAGACTTTGTACGGAAATGCATAAAAATGTCCAACAGCTGCAACAAGCATCTCAACACAAATGATAAAATCTTGAAGTAGAGCAGCTTCATCTGCATCCTTAACGTATTCTGACTTTGCAGCAAGGAAAACTAATACACCCTAAAATATCAGAAACAAAAAGTTGCTTCAAACCTATATCTGGAATACAGTATGAAATTAACAGTGAATCATTTTCGAACTCCAAATTATATCTCATAGCATAGCTGAGCAACTTTTGCATGATTGACTAGAGTTGCAGTGTAACACAGCCCAAAAAATTAATCATGGTAATATAGCAAATTGACATCTTAGCATATACGCACAAACCAATATGTCCATTGTCTTCATTCTATTATTACTAGAATCAATTCTGGACTATAGTTTTTTTTATCGGGGATTATAAATATAGTTGGCAAAAAACAATTTGATTTTTGAGCAAAAGATTAGAGAAGTGAAGTCCGATAGCTTACACAAAGCAACAAATAGAGTTGATAATACAAGGAAATGATAGACCACAAAAAGAAAGAGGCATGAGAAATACCTGCCAATAAGTTAGGAATACAACAGATTTTATAATAATAAACTTTGGGACTGGGTTGAATGGTTGAAGCAGATCCTTGCATGCCACATAAAACAAAGCAAGAGCATACAAAGCCATTGTGTAGGAGAATGTATAGATGATTGTAAGATACAAGTATGATTGCTTTGGACTGAAGTTTCCATCCTTATATTTCCCCTTTGCATAAAGTATAAGTGTAACAACAACTAAAATGGGCTTCAAAATCACAAATTGCAAACACCCTTGCTTGCATTTACGTATAAAACGCCTGCAGAAAGTTCAGGAATGAGATATGATCATCAACTATGATAATAATCAAGCTCTCACATTAAATGTTTGAATCATACTTTTGTTTCCCCATGATCTCAAGATTTACATTCGCAAAAACTTAGTAGTTTTTCAAATAACACAACTTACCCACTTACAAAAGTTGGGTAATACATTAATTCCAAGGAAAATTCTAGGTATCAATTTTCAGGGAAAATAAGCATTTTCAGGCACATAAACTTGAAATTAAAAAAATATGAATCAGATTAGCAAAAGCTCACCCATCAAGTGCCAGAGGTGGCAAGCAACAGGTCATCAGAAACCATGATGGCTTCAGAATCCGTCCAGTTAAACTTAGGACTACTGCTCCAGGACCACCAACCCATTCAAGACACAGTGATAGGAAATTATAAATAACCCAAGCTTCATAGCTGAAAAATCAGCCAGGAAAAGGTTATTAAATGAATTGCTTCCAGTTGATAAAATAGGTCATAAATCCATTTAACAAGTGACATTACTGAATTAAAATCGGCAGAGGCACTAAAAAATGTAAAACACAGTCAAAATCACATGGATGGGGGGGAGAGGAGGTGCAATTCAGGATTATGACTACATATGTAAGCAGGGACCCTGCTGCAACATTCTCCTTTGCCCCCTTGGTCACATATTGAACAGAATGAGAATAATAATAATACTACCACTCTCAAGCTCTGTTCAGTGGCTACTTGATCAGACATGTATAAAAGTTAAACCAATTTTTTAAAAGGAAAAAACATGAAATTGTATCCTTGGGTTGGATTGATTTCATCCGGAGAAGGATACCAAACCAGTAAGTTCCACAAGCAACTTCAAGGGGTTTCCGGACAGAATGACATCTAGAACTACTTCTGACTATTCATCCAGTCCAGTTAAGACTTAAGCAGAATAATAGCATGTAGTTCAGCCATAACCGGATACAGGTTATCTCCCAAATTATACGAACAAAAAAGGAACAGGGAAATTGACATGTAAACCAAGATACACAAACGAACATAAACAAAATAATAAAATAAAATATTAAAATTCAACATAGCAACAACCACAAGAAAAACAGAAACATAAAATAACTTACATTTCCCGGATTGAATTAAAATAGATTGAACCATCTGGTAGAACAAGCGACAAGAATGACATCAACGCATAAACCTGTTAGAAAATTAAATTTCAAAATTGAGTCGACCAAATCACACAGACATAAAACAGAAAACAAACCAGTATGTTTCCCAGTAAAATATCAACAGCTCCATGACATGAAAATAGAGAGTAAATAAAATATATGCATATGTTTTTAATGAACTAGAAAACACATATACAAAGCAAGCGATAGTAATCGTAACGAATGATCAGCAAAAACGCATCAGAGACAGTAAGTAAACAGGTTTGGTCTAGAACCAAACCAAAATCCAAATAGACGAAGCAGCAACCAGCCAAGGAGCAGCGAAGATTTCCAGAACTTTCCACTTCAAAGACGAAGAAAACGGAACAACTCCACAATCCCCACTTCTCCATTAACACAACAAATACCTCATTCTTAACAATATTTTTTGACACGCATGCAATCCACGCTATAACGTGCAGTTAATTTCATATTTCAACTAAGTTACATGTAAGATAATCACTTAAGCTACTTAACACGGCAAATAACACAAAGCACAAAAACACAGATTTCAACTGCTATACCAAATAATAGTAAAAAAAAAAACAAAAGTTAAATTATATCTTCATTTTCCGTAAATAAAATGGACAAAAACTTCGTTAATCATAATTATTGCGAGGATAAATGATAAAATTCAGAAAGAGACATTCTTAATGAATGACTCACCGGGACCATAAAAACGATACGAACAATGAAGCGCTGATAAGTAGGCTCGGTGTAATTGAGGAGATGCTTATAAATGTGAAGCAAGGACAACGCAATAGCTCCGCACGTGCAAAGGAACGCGACGATGTACAACAAGATTGGAACCATTTTGCGGCCGAATTTCGAATCTCCGTCAGCGAAAATTGGCGAGTGGTGCCAACGGAGCCGAATTCATGACACAAAGGTTGATGCAGGAGGCGGTAGAAAGAGGAAAGTGTGAACCCTAGGCAGAATGGGAGAAACGATTGTTGGAGGAAAAAGGAGCAGATCTGGGAAGTTGTTGGAAGAGAAGGAATGGGAAAAGGAGAGGAAGATGCAGTGGGCACCAAAGAATGGCGGCTATGAAGGAATCGGAATTTGGAAGGGGAGACACAGTGCCGCTAACATGCCAATACCTCCGTTTATTCCTTTTCCTTCTAATTCTAATTCCCAGTGCTCACATGCAAACGGTATAACAAAATATTATTGGATAGTTTTTTATGCTTTATTTAAATAATGTTTGCTTTTCAATTTTTCTTATTTCAAGGGTTTCATCACTGTAATAATTTCCACAGTTTTTTCTTTCTCCTATATTCTCTGTCTGTCTCAATGTTTGTTTATTTTTCTTTAGTTGTCCTCGTGTTTATTTATTTGTTTTTTAATGTAATATCTTTAAATGCCCTAACTTTTCTATTAATTCCATGTTTTCAATTTATGACATTTAAAATATCACTTTTATATGGTTAGCTTTGAATAAACATTATCTAAATCAAATTAATCTATCATGATAAATATTATTAAGAAAATTTTATTTATGTATTATGTCAGAAAAATAAAATTTAGTACACTTTTTGATAAATACTTTTAAAAAATGATAAGTTAAAATTACATTGTATACAACTAAAAATTTAATTTTAAAAAGCTATTACCAGTAAATTTTTATATGTTATGGTGAATTAATTTTTTTAGGAAATTTATATTTTTGTTTTATTTTCCTTAAATAAGAAAATTAATCCAAATATATTCTAAATTATAATGTAATTCTACAATTTTTTTACATAAGAGTGAATAAATATAAATGAAAAAAGAGTAAACATATATAATACACAATGAAGAAAAAAAAAATAATGTAAAATAATTTGAACACTAAATTACGACCTTTAAAACTTATTTATGATTAATTAATTTCAGTCCTATACTCAAGTTTAATAAAGGAATTTTTTTTCTTGTGCACTATTCTTAATTCTTGCAACCCACAAAATGTTTCCAATCGTCTTAAAAAAGTATTCTTCCTTTGTTTTTAAGCCTGAATTTATTAATTGTGGATGTTTTTAATGAATCAATGTTGAAGCCATAATTAAAAAATATATACATAAATATATATAATTTATTATAAGCTTAAAATAGATTTTTTTTTATATTTTTATCGATAGCTTAATTAGAGTAGAATTTAAGTATTAAACTAATTAGTTATTATAATTTTAGTTGTATAAAAATGAATATGAATATATTTATATAAATGGTATTGCAGACATGACCCGAATAAGACCCGAATTGAAATTCAAGTATCTCTCTTTCACTGACAGAGAGACACACCTTAGAGAGGTTTAAAAGGCCATACTTTCAGAGGCAACAAAGTGCGTGGCCTTATCCCCTCGCCGCTGCAGCTTCAGCTTCATCTTCTTCTTCCTCTTCTCCCCAACACAAACATGGGTTCTTCTTCCACCATACCTCTCTCTTCTTCCATTTCCATTTTCAAAACCCCCTCTCTCCAACTCCTCAGAAGACCAACCACCTCCGTTTCATTCAACTCTCTTCCCCGTAACCCAATACTCTCTTCCGTTCCTTCAGCCATTGCCACCCCCACTTCTTCCATTCTCACACAACAACCCTTCGAGGATTTATCTCTCGACGACGTGCCCAATAACCTCCAATTTGGCTACGACCACCAACCCGACACCACCCCTGCCCACGTCAGCAACCACGAACTCGACATTTCCAAGTTGTCTTTACCTTCCTCCCTCGTCCATGCCCTACAAAAACGTGGAATTACCAGCCTCTTCCCCATTCAGGTATCGATACTTTTTCTTTCTTTCTTTTTTCAACTGCCATAAATGTAAATGTCTGTTATTTTGTGTGATTAGAGAGCTGTGCTACTGCCTGCACTAGAAGGTAGAGATATCATTGCTCGAGCAAAGACCGGCACTGGCAAAACTTTAGCATTCGGAATTCCGATTCTCAAAGGCCTCACTGATGACGATGACGAAGAGCAAAGTTCTCACGGGTCCACACTATTATTATTCGTGCACATTGTTGAATCTTTTAGGTTATCTTGCTTCATATATTCATGTGTGTGTGTGTGTTTAATTTTTGCAGGAAGCATGGGAGGCTTCCGAAGGCATTGGTCCTAGCACCTACTAGGGAGTTGGCCAAGCAAGTTGAGAAGGAGATACAAGAATCTGCACCTTATCTGAAAACGGTTTGTGTTTATGGGGGTGTTTCTTATGTAACCCAGCAGAGTGCACTTTCGCGCGGTGTTGATGTGGTGGTTGGAACACCGGGTAGAATAATTGATCTAGTGAATGGAGGTAGCCTTAAACTGAATGAGGTGCAGTATTTGGTGCTTGATGAAGCTGATCAGATGCTTGCTGTTGGGTTTGAGGAGGATGTGGAGGTCATTTTGGATAAGGTCCCCGCGCAGCGCCAGACCATGCTGTTTTCTGCTACCATGCCTGGTTGGGTCAAGAAACTGTCCAGAAAGCATTTGAACAATCCTTTGACAATTGATTTGGTAAGATCTTTTGTTCCTTTTTTCGGCTTGTCTTCTCTCGAATGTGCAGAGTTATTGACTGTGTACTTGCTTATTTATGGAGTACGAGTGTAGATTACAGAGTGTGATATTTGTGTTCGCAATGTTCGCATTGTTTAGCACGAGACAAATAACATGGTCATCTTATATTTCACAATTAACAAGAAGTGGTGCTGCGCAGTGAAATAGGCTCTGAATGATTTGTTGGATTGTGGTTTAAAACAGTGTGCTTTGGCAGTGAGTGAGCATGTGAGGATACTTTTCAAAAAGGAGTCAAAATATTATGTAGTATAGAAGGCATGTTCTGTATTTACAAGTAGAGTTTTCAATTATTTCATAATTAGTAATTTATCAATTGCATTCCAGTCTGTGTTGATTACAAAGTCTTGTAGCTGTACGTGTAGCCTACCCTTCCTATTTGACTTACTGTCGTAAAACTAAAACTCACCAGGATGGCAGGATTTACTTGAAAATAAAGGCTCTTGTCTTGACTGCATGCCTTAGCATAATCCTTAGCTTGTGTTACTGACTTATTACATGGCTTTTTTGGGTGAGTAAAAAGTTGGTCATAACTACACCATGTGTTTAAATAATCTACTGAAACATCAGTGATGCAATTCCTCATCATAAACCTTTTTCGTTTGATATAATGGATTTGGAGAGAAACGAAGGGCAAGCATGAATGAATTTCCACTAAATTGGCTTTTTTTCTTATTCTTTTTTCTTAAATAGATACAATTGTGCATACTAATAATCCTTACCTTATTGTAGAATGAAAATTAAGTCATGATTAAGATGTGTCTTAATAACAGGGAAATTGGTTGTGATTTTTTTCCTTTTCTTCTGAACAAGGTTGGCGAACAAGAAGAGAAACTTGCTGAAGGGATCAAACTTTATGCTTTATCAGCCACTGCCACTTCAAAACGAATAGTTCTTTCTGATCTTATAACTGTAAGTTTGCTGTTATGATTTTACAAATTACTATCTTAATTTCATGTTTTGGAAATTTCCAAAGCCTATATTTCTGAATTCTGATTTGGATGTGTTATTGTAAGATATGGTAATAAAAAAAGACTTAATTGCATATTTTACCTCTAAACTTTTATACATTTGTGAATTTTGCTATTGAACTTTAAATTTTACAAATTTTACTATCTGAATTTCAAAATTATACAAGTTTTACATTTCTGTCAAATGGATATCAAATTATTAACAATGTGTTGATGTGGTCAATTTGAGTTGACTTCCGGTTCAGAGTGAAATATAAATTATATTTTAAATTACACATCTTACGACTTAAATTTTGCATTTTTTGCAAATTTTAACACTTAACTTTCAATTTTGCGAATTTTACCATCTGAATTTTTTAAAATTATACACATGTTACACTTATGTGAATTGATATCAAGTTACTAATGCTGTGATGGAATGACCAATAAATAAGGTGGAAAAATAAAGATGCGATTATGTGACCAATAAATAAAGTGGAAATATTTCATGTTGTATTAATTAGAAATGATGAACCCTACTCTGAAATATTAAACTATTTGTTTAATTTGTTTGTATTTCATTCTAGGGTACCTATTTAGAATCCTAAGATTTTGATATCCCTAGCTACATTCATGTTTAAAATTCTACTTAGTTTATATTTTTAAATATATTACCCAGGTTGACGTTCTGATAGCGGAGGTATAACAACTGATACTTCTAAATAAAACTTTATAGCAGGAGTAAAATGAGGAAAATAGATAGATAAATTTAGAAAAGTGATTTTAAATAATAAATAACGTATAAATAATTAATAATAATTGTTGCTTTTTTTTTTAGATTTTCTTGATAGTTTTTACGGCTTAACTGGTATACCCAAACTGTTGCATTGTAAATTCGGACGATAAAGTTGACGAACATGAAAGTTCAATGGTAACACTCACGAAATTAAAAGTTTAGTTTTAGAATTCACAAACTTGAAAGTTCAATAGTAAAAGTTGTAAAATTGCAAAAGTTGTGTTAAATTTGTAATTTAAAATATAATGTATATTCCACCCTGGATCGAAATCAACTTCACATTGGCCATGTTATCACACCGTTAGTAATTTGACATAAAGGTAAAATGTGTATAATTTTTAATTTTCGAAATTGAAAGTTCAATTAATAATGGGCAAAAGTGTAAATGTTTAGTGGTAAGTTAAACATTTTTAAGCCTACAAAATTTATGTCAATGTAATAAAAATGCATTTAGTAATTTTTTTGAGTGGGTAAAGGAAGCATGTTACTGTTTAAAGAAATTCTACCTTTAATTAGTCGTGCTACTGAGCAGGCAAGTTTTGTTCTAAGGCTCGTATTACTGTTGCATTAAATTACATGTGTATGAAATTTAAGTTAGTTTTATGTTTGTGAATATACTTCAAGTTGAAAATTTTCACTGAATGTTACTATGCTGTTTAGGTTTACGCAAAGGGTGGAAAGACTATTGTTTTTACGCAGACAAAAAAGGATGCTGATGAAGTATCATTGGCATTAACAAATAGTATAGCTTCTGAAGCACTGCACGGTGATATATCTCAGCATCAGAGAGAGAGAACATTGAATGGTTTTCGGCAAGGGAAATTCACAGTGCTTGTTGCCACTGATGTTGCAGCTCGTGGACTTGATATTCCCAATGTTGATTTGGTAAGTTCAAAATGATGATTTTTGGTCAACATAAATGTCCTTTTTCCAACTTTTTATATTGTTAATATTTTTCTTGAAATTTTAGCAACTTTTTTATTTTCTATTGTTAATTTTATATTTAATGTCAACTAAGGTTGAATTAGTAACTTGGATTATTGTAATTTGCATGTTAGGATTTTTATATGAAGATTCATGTTTTATTCAATTGTTGGAAAATGAGGGTCTTGTAGTTTGAGTCTTAAGATATCTTATGCGTGGGTTGGATTAGAACTTTATTGCCTATTTGATATTAAAATTTCTCAATTCTTAAGTTTGGTTTGATTGTTGTAGTACAGTTTTGTTTTTTTTTTTATGTAAGGAGATATTTCCAGTACATCTGAAGTTATTCAATCTTTATCATGCAGTATTTATACGACTTGGCATTTTAGAATTTTATTATTTATTAAATGTGTTTGTGTAAGCAGTACCAAGATAAACTTCTTTGAACTCAATTTCAGTTCTGTTTATCACCAGAAGTTTAAGATCTAACATTTGAAATCGAAATGAATCATAATGTTTTTATGCTTTTGTCAATACCGAATTGCTCTGTCGTCAACATATTGACAAGCTCGTTGGTGTTACATTGTTTTCTTCAGATTATACATTATGAACTTCCCAATGATGCTGAGACTTTTGTACATCGTTCTGGTCGCACTGGGCGTGCAGGAAAAGAGGGTACTGCCATATTGATGTACACCAGTAGCCAGAGGAGAACAGTTAGATCCCTTGAGCATGATGTTGGTTGCAAATTTGAATTCATTAGTCCACCAGCTATGGAAGAAATTTTGGAGTCATCTGCTGAGCAAGTTGTTGCTACACTTAATAGAGTCCATCCAGAGTCTGTTAAATTTTTCACCGCAACTGCACAAAAACTGGTTGAAGAACGAGGAGCAAGTGCCCTTGCAGCTGCTCTAGCACAGATGAGTGGATTTTCTCGACCTCCATCATGTCGGTCTCTTATCAATCATGAACAGGTGTTGTAGAAGCATATGTTTTCAAGTTGAAATTTAAGTCTTGAAATTTTCTAAAGGATTTTGTTGTTTTCCCGTATTCCTTTCGGGGTATACATGATTTGTATTTCATGAAAAGGAAGTGCCATCTGAATCTAAATGACAATCTGTTCAGCACAATAAAAAGATAAATATTACCATGGCAGAATAGCAATTGCAATATAATTATTAGATTATATGATGTGTTTTCCTAAAATGAAAACGCACATAATTTGGCATAGTTGGTTTTTATATTTAACGTTTGCTCCTTTGGTTAAAATTTTGAGAAGTTTATCCTTGTTTGATTAGTTTTTAAGTTGGAACAAGTCTTCGAAAAATGTTAGACATATTGGTTCCGAGTTATTTAGTTTTTTATTGTTTTAAATATCATAGTTCACACATATATATACACACACATATGTTGTTTGTGCATGGGTTATTTTGTTAGTTCATTAAAACTCTGGTGTTGTAGGGATGGATTACATTGCAACTGACTCGAGATTCAGATACTTCTGGAAGATCTTTTTCTGCAAGATCTGTCACTGGATTTCTTTCTGATGTTTATTCTCCAGCTGCTGATGAAGTTGGAAAAATACATTTAATTGCAGATGACAGGGTGTGTAGCTGAGTAATACTATTTATTTCTATTGTGCTAGTTTTTGTAAGGCATTTAATATTATTAAGATAATTAAACATTCGATTGTTCAATTTATTCTAAAGTTGGTAATGCCTGTATCAGAATAATGGAGCTGTTTTTGATCTTCCCGAGGAAATTGCCAGAGAGTTGCTAAAAAAGGAACTGCCATCTGGAAATACTATTTCCAAAATAACCAAGGTAAATAACAAAGTTTGGCTAATATTCTTCTTTTCTAACTTTTGTTGTTTATGTGTTGACTCCCCCTACTAAAACAGCAACCACATTTTGGTATCAGTTTATTGTATTGGAGTAATAATTTGACAAATGTAAATTCACATTGCATTGGCAGTTACCTCCTTTGCTAGACGACGAACCTGCAAGTGATTTCTATGGGAAGTTTTCTGACAGAGAGAGAAGAAATCGAAGAGGTTCTAATTCTAGGGATCAAAGAGGCTTTAGAAGTTCACGGGGATGGGAAGGAGGCCAAGACTCTGATGATGAGTTTGGACGAGGCGGTAGAAATTTCAGATCAGGCAACAGGTCTCGAATGGGAAAAAGCAGCGGCGATGACTGGCTAATTGGAGGTGGACGATCAAACAGGTTTTCATCGCCAAACAGGTAACTTTTACTTATGTTTGTTAAGTTTCTTCCTATTTATCTATGTAATATTTAATAAGTAACGAGATCTGAACGTGCATTGCAGAGGTGGGCACGGAGGGGCATGCTTTAATTGTGGACAACCTGGCCATCGAGCATCAGATTGTCGCAAAAAACGAGATTTTTTCTAGTTTGTAAATCTTTCGCTCTGGCACTACCTAATCCCAGATTTAGGGAGCTGCACTGTTGTTGCCCTGACATGGGTGTTCAAGAAATTAAAGATGCTTCCCCCAAAGAATCACAGAATTGATCTTACGTTACATATCTATTGCTTTTTAGTATTCTACGGAGAGGTCTCCATCTGCCTAAAGAATGAACATTTTTGTCTTCACCCCTTATTGTAATATTTATTCTTTATCATTTGCATTGCGGCATCATGGTATTTTTTTTGGCAAGAACAGTTCACTGTGCTGTGCTGTTTTGTCAGCTTAACCTTCATGTTTCCACAAATGACAGGAATATGCTTTTCACTAGCTCATGATAAATCATGGTATTAGTTTCTATCATGGATTTTGTAACGATTGTTGGTATTACACTATTACTATTCACCTTCCATGCAGACCAAAGTGAGATGCATAAAGAACAAATACCACATGTATGAACTTGAAGACAGGAATATATTTCATTGTCACACTCAAATGTTCAAACATCGTTACAATGAGTTGAGTAGGTTTCACTACTTGCCAAAAAGAACATTCATGAGATTTCTAAAAACAGGGCCTCGTTTATTGCTTAGAACCTCCCTCACAGCCTTCTCGTCGGGAACAAACCCCTTCGCTTTCATTTGCTCCAGCAAGCCTATAGCTTCATCTATCCTCTCTTCCTTCAGTAGTCCCTCAAACACAGAGGTATAAGTTTTTGCATTGGGTTTCATCCCCTTATCCATCATTTCCAAAAGGTACTTACTTGAGTCCTTCATAAACTTGGTATCAGCAGCAAGAGCCGTAATGAGAACAGCATAAGTGTAGGCGTTGGGAGACACCCCAGAAGCGAGCATGCGCATGTAAACCTTGAGAGCCTCTTTTGGCTGTGCGGCATTGGCATAGGCCTCAAGGATGGCAGTGTGGGCCACCACGTCGGGCATATGACCCTTGTCCTTGATCTGGCCGAAGAGCTCCAACGCCTCGTGGGTCAGACCATCTTTGGACAATGCGTCGAACATCTTGACTGCGTGGTTGAACAACCCATCGCCGCTCCTCATGTCGTGGAAAACCTGTTGCAAGTCATTTGGGTCCTTGGGTTCTTCTATTGCGGGCTTCTTGCTGAAGGGGTCGTAAGGGGGTGGGACTACCCTATTGGTCTTGCCGGTTTCTTTGTGGGTATTGGCGTTTTGGTCGTCGGATTCGGAGTCGGAGTCGGAGAGTGAGAAGTTGAGCTTGGTGTCGACGGGGTTTTTGGTGGAACTGAAATGGCGAAGAAGGGCGGAAACGGAAATGGGTGGGGATGGAGAGGGTAAGAGTAGAGAGGAAAAAGTGGGTGGGAGGGAGGTGCGGGAGAAGGTGTTATGGTTAGTGTTAGAGTTGGAGCTGAAAATTAAAGTGCGACGTATTGCTGTTATTATGCCTCGGCCACACAAAGAAGCCATTGCCTTGTTTGTTTTGATAGTCTTGGTGGCCTTTCTTCTCTTCCGTTCTTATCACCCCTCCACTCCCTCACTTGTATTATGGCCACAAAAGGAACTCATTCCATCACTCATCTTCGGAATCCTTCTAGTACATTCCGACGGTGCGGCGCCTTGGTACATCCCTTTTCCTGACATTGGGCCGGGCAATTTAGCATACGCCACTCTACAAACATGGCCGCCTTTATACCAAAATAAAAATAATATAAAATTTAAAATAATTTTCTAAAATAATATATTCCAAATAATTTACCAAACATGTGTGATAACATTGTTACAGCGCGATTGATGCGTGCCACATTTCGCAGATGTTTTAGGATTGACAATAATGTTAGTTCGTCTCAACCAAACTCTATTTGTCGTCGACCTGGTTGGGTTGAACTTATCTTGAAATGTGCATTCAACTCTAATCAACTATGAGTTGGTTCGTTAAAACTAAAAGAACAAAAAGGATGGATGCATACGTTTGTTTCTTAAAAATTTACAAGCCATCATTAGTATATCTACAACGTTAATATTAGTATATCTACATGAAAGTACGTACCTTTACTCGTATCACGTTACCAAAAAAACATTTGTTAAACTAAAAAAACTAATTTACTTCTGTATCTTGATTTCTTTTAGTTCGTCTAAGTTCATGGTGCATTTTATTTGAAAAAGTCTCTAATTCAACATGACAATTTCTCTTTTGTTGAGGAAAGAATGGCATTTAGATTTGTACACATTGCATTAAGCTAAGCAGAATAAACATAGTTAGATATCAATTTTTGGAGTGACAATTTACGTTGTGCATAGGGCACTGATTTTCAGATTCAAACAGCTAAAGAGTAGCACCTTCGCAAGAGCTATCGCAAATGTAGTATTTTTAAACTCGAACTCAATTCATGAGAAAACAAGAGCGCAAGTTGACTTTCACTCTAGCTATTATGTATTATACTCAAAACTCAAAAGGTGAAAGCTCCCATGACCGCGTACTCATTGCACAATTTTTAGTACACTGCTTTAAACTTTAAACTAGTTGTACGTTCCAAGGATCGACTGGGAGAATATCCTTGACGCAATCGTGAGGCAGGTCAACAAAACATAAAATTCAATAATAATAGCTCTCTCCCAAAGCTGGGTAGTACAATTAGAGTCAGTAGTCAACTAAAATAAATTTATAAAATTGTAACAAAACAAATTACACTCTGTTTGAAGATCAAAAAAATTCCAACTGGATAAAATCTAGATACTCAGATAATTGCTTCACTAGAAAACGTCCTCACCGAGCTACCAAACCTTGGGCTGCCTGGGGCCCATCCTCCGTTATTTTGTTGGCCTGAATGGTACTGATAACATTTGCAACATTTCCCTAGAAACAGGAAACATTTCATCAAACATCATAGTGAATAAAACATCAGTTACTTGTGTTGAAGCAAAGACATTTCATCTCATATTTCTCAACAATCAAAATCCGAGTAAGTGCACTACCATCTTGTAGAACAAATCGCATAACAATGATCTTATGTGCAAACATATATGAAATATTTACGTTTGAGGTACACAAACTGTATTTTTATTTATAAAAAAGTCATAAGCATTTCAACATGCAGCATAATTCAAATTGACAGACTTTTCAAATATTAAAATATTTACTCATGATATTGAAGGTCATAAAATAAATTCTGATTAAAACAAAATCAACTACGATAGTTTTCTTTCTAAATTAAATTTATGAATTCAATTATCATACTCGTACTATGCGGATGGCTGTATAAAAATAGGAATAGTATAAACATTTGTGTGCATTATGTTAAGGCATAACTAATTATAATTCTGAAAATTATAGACAATAGATTATTTACCCTCCATGTCACTAGCTTTGTTCTCAGTGCTTGCCATTGGTGCTGACCAAACACACGATCACTAGGATGACTGCAGATTTAACACTTGCATTAAATTGTGCACAACAGCAAACTGAATGTTCAACATGTTTTAGATATATGATGCTCAACAAAATAGCCATGGCTGTAAGAGGTGCATATCGATGTGTCCAGAGTATAGAAAGTTGGTAGGGTGCAGAGAAAGATAATAGAGGAAGAACATACCTAACAACTACTACTTGATTCATTTGGTCCAACTTACAGCCAATTAACTTGGCAGTAATTGCTTTAACCACCCAGAGTTCCACCTCATCATCATTGATCTGAAAGGAACATTGCAAGATTTCAATTATGATAGGAAGAACACAAATACAAAACCTAGAAACCAAATACAAATTTACCCGAAGTGTGTCCCTGATAAGTTCATATGGAATGGTGCCAGATGCATCAGAGCTAAGATCTACCAATGACATCAGCCTCATTTTAGCAATGCATTCTTCATGTACAAGGCCTAAAAACAACTTAACATCAAAACACTGATAGTAACATAAAGCATAATACAGTCATTTAACTACTTGTAAATGATAATAATAATAATAATAATTCATGAACAGTGTTTACCATAAGTTTTCAACAATGTGGAATTTGCAGCTTGAAAGTCTAAGTATGCATCCAACCTCTGGGTAAGAAAAATCTTAAGAAGCTCATATAACAAACCATATTTGGCATCCTTCTCCAATTGTGCAACAGCCGGCAAGTCTAGTAAATCACACTACATGATAATCAACTTCGTCAATGCTCTTCCAAAACTCAGCAATCCAAACCAACAATGGCATTAAAAAAGCCAAACTTAGGTATCTAAGTAAAAATCCGCAAAAACATAGATTGCAATTTCTAAATAAAGATAATCTATATCAAGAAAATGCCTTAATCACCTTGTGTGTTTAAGTACTAATAGAAATTTGTCATTTCCACCATTTCATACTTCTGTATAATTATACACATCCAGACACAAACCAGAAAACCATGCACCATCAAAGCAACAGAAACAATCGAGAAATCATGTGATATATTATCAGTATTGATAACACAGCAGTAACTCCTAAAAATAGTTGAACAATCTAGGAAGCTGAAACTGTAAAATCATACAACATTCCAAACATCATAATTACAAAATGGACAAGATACCTGAAAGATGTCAGGAGCCCTTACAAATTCCACAATTGCATGCGCAGCCTCCTCCTTGGCTTCACTCAAAACTTGGGCATCTTCTCCCAAAAAAGTTGTCAGATAACTGGTCAGGAACTTTAAAGCATCCTTTGACATGCTGAGATAAATTGAGATGAAATACTAATTACATATTTTAAAAAAATAAGTAAGAAGATTGAAAGATCGATAGAAGATTGCTGTCACATCAGAAAGCAATCTGGCGGGATAAACCTTTACTGCTCCAACTCTGAAGAGGTGTAAAGAGAACATACATAAAATTGACATTAACAGGAATTCACCTCTGCTATACCTTTTATTTTCCTTCAAAATATTAGAGATAGCAAGAAAGAGCTCTCTCTGTTCAGGTATCCCAATTTTCCAGTCTTTCAAGAAGTTGTCAATCTTTTTGAATGAAGGTATTATGAATTCAGTGACTTTCCCGTCAACAGCTAAATTCAGCGTCTTCATGTAGACATAAAACTGGCAGTATGGAGTCTCCAAAAGATTGTACAAATTGATCAAACTGTAGAGAAAAGATAAGAAAAGATATTTTCAAAACAATATAAATAGTCACACCAGCAATCATCACCAGAAATTTTAAACCAAGTAACATGTAATATACACTTTCAATCGCACGGCAGGCTTTTCGTTTGGCTGCTGAAGTATTTTTGCAGTTACAACTTTTACAATCTCCATTGCTTCATCCGGATTCCCAGTCTTTGTAACAAGATTGCAAATGATAGTGAAGATGGACTCTATATCTGGTACAAGATATGGCAAAACTTGTTAACACACTCACATTCAGCTGGAAGCATTAATGGCACAGCCTATCACCCTGAGCAGTTCTCAATGCAATAACAAATTGGATTCAAAACAAAAAAAGTGAGAAATGAAACAACCAAAACGGAAGTGACGAGTAAGCCACAAAAACAACAGAATAAAGAAAAAAAGGCTGAGGGTAACGCATGTCAACAACGTCACAACCAACCAAGGTAGCAGAGTTGGAAAAAGATCCAGCACAGATGATTGCATAACACAAACACCATATAGGGTTCATGTGTTCAACAATGAATGAAAACTAGGCCAAAATGCAAGAGGAATACAACATCAAAAGCAGTTTATACTAATATCAAGCAAAAAAGATAACTATACCTTTTTCGGAAACCTTTGCGAAAATCAATTCAGCAGAGGTAATCATCAATGATGCTAGCTCCAACCACTTTCCCATAACAATGAACTCTTCAGCCTCCATGCAGAGTCTACTAACTTGTGGCTCAGCAACCTGACAAAACATCATGGGAAAAACTTAATTCATGAATAATACAAGCACCAAATTCAAACAACAACAAAACATCGCATCACACATAACAAGATGCGTGACTGTAAAAAGAAGAAATAGAGGAAAATAATGTAGACCAACAAACCCTAAAACTACATACAAAAAATACTATTCCAGATATTTTTAAATCAATCTCCTTTTCATCCAACCTACCAAAACAACAATTAAATGTCATTCCCTACCTCTCATTCTACCAAAACATCAATTAAATGGCATTCCCTCCCTCTCATTTTCTGACGTGAATCTGGAAAACTCTACACCAAATCAATGATACAGAACGAGTTCCCAGGAACATACCAAAATTTGGGTATTCAATCTAAAATCACTCAGTTTTACAAATTCAGATTCCATTTTAAGTTCCACAATTTCAACTAAGCATATAGACAGCGCATCGTGAATAGACCGTCCTGTTCCTAGCAGACAGTGGGAAGCATAAAACTTAAAACCATCAAAAAAGCAAAACAACAGAACCATTCACAATTACAACGAAGAAAAAGGACAGAGAAGGGCTGGGGACAGTGGAAGACAGAGAGAAGAAATAGGAAGAAAGACCTCAGGACCGGCATCGG
Organism: Lablab purpureus; assembly: GCA_030347555.1. Lineage (NCBI taxonomy): Eukaryota > Viridiplantae > Streptophyta > Magnoliopsida > Fabales > Fabaceae > Lablab > Lablab purpureus. Next base: position 5,539,938 of record CM059260.1, read on the forward strand.
CCCAGGCAAGTTCAGAGGCGAATCGAACGACGGAGAGCGCAGCGTCTTCTTCGGATGTAGGCACCACGGTCGCCATGTTTTCTGAACTGCGAGATTGTAAACCCTAGCTGACTCGTGCTGCAGAGGGGACAATGTGAGCAACCAAATCTCAGGCCTTAAAGAAAAAAAATATAACGTAATATAATATAATCATCCAAAAAAGAAACAGTAATAAGCAATATTATCTATTCTCTTTATAATTAACTTTTTAATATATATTATTATATATATATATAAATATTTACCACTTTGTATTTTAAATTTATAATTATTTTTAAACTCAATTAATTATCATAATAAAAAAAACTAACTACAATAAAATTATAAAAATTAATAAAAATAAATTTTTTCAATAATTATTTTTATAAAAACAATTTTTATTTTTAATAACATTTCCTTTTCATTTTTTCTTATTATAAAAAAATAACACACCTACGCATATGTAGTGCATGTGTTTCTACTGATGATCTAATACTAAAAATTATAAACACCAAAAATAAAATAAAAAGTCATAACATTTTGGGTAGAATTTCAAAATATAGGAAGAAGAGCATTCAGCCTTGGGCTTAACTTTATCAAATGCCCTAAATTTTTCAATGTAAAATATTTGTTTAATTTAAAGTTTTCATTATATATAAATTTATTACTTAATTTTAACTGTGAAATTGATAAATTTATTTAGTCCTGTAAATTTATTTATTTTTAATTGAACTATTTTGAGGGATGATTTAAGTGTTTTAAGATATGAAACTAGTATTTCTATGAGAAATATTTTAATTAAGATTTAAAATTAATTTTTAAATATTATATCGTTAACAATTATTTTGGCATAGTTAATTAATTTAATTGCAACTTAATCATCCATTAGTATTATTTTAATATTTTTTAAATTTAATTTTCTCTTAAACATGAAAATTCAATTAGGCAGACACAACTTATAAAAAATAAAACTTATGGCTGGAGCATGAAGAGAGGAGAATATTAAGTTAATTTTTATTTATCCAAAAATTACTATTCATAATATGAATTTAATTATATTTATAAATAATGAAGAGTCTATAAAGTTAGAGAATTTTTTGTTATTCTATAGTTATTTTAGGCCAATATAAAAGGAAAGAGGAATAAAATTATAAAAAAAAACACATTCAAAAATATATGAAAGTTCATTTACAATTTTAAGTTATTTTATCTTATTTATAAGTAAAATCTCTCACTCTCACTCTCATCATTTATTCACACAAAAAGAAAAAAAAAAGAAAAAAAGGGAGAAAAGTTTCACATCTTCTACTTTGGTCTCTTAACAATTCTTACTCCTTTCATCTTATACTTATAATAAGTGATGTTAAATTTATGTTTTATATTCCATTTTAACTTTATTCTTCTCTTCTATTCTTTAAAATCATCTTTATATATTTTTATTAGGAAAAAATTAAGGCAAGAATATTTTATTTTCAAATATCATTTTAATAGAAGCATTGTTAAGTTAAGGAGTTGATTGCAAACACTAAACTCCATATTTGTATTATTTTTTTTTCAATTTGTAACTAACATGTTTCACACTATATTATAATGATATAATATTTTTCTTCAAATTTCAATGTGAAAATGGATTCCTTTAGTATAAAAAATTAGGTTTAGGTTTTAATAATCATCTAAAACAGAGTTTCTAACTTTGTTAGTATTTTATTATTTCTTGTGCAAAGATATGATAGTTTACTATAATACTATATGTAGCCTTTTTTTTATTATGAATTGCTCTAAAAGTGTGAAATATTGAATGTTGAAACCCTAATATAGTTTACAAGTAATTACGGTATGCTACTTAGTTTTAATATGTGATAATTGATGTGATAGTTTCAATGGATATTCATGAAATCATCAATTTACCCTCATTATAAGCCAATCTGATGTGAGAGGTATCATACCTCGAATATAGACAATAAATTTTAAAAAAAAAGTTAAAGAAGATAAAAATTATTCCGAAAACAAGCATAAAGATTAAAAAGGTAAATTAGACCAATATTTTTTTAATAAAAATTACATCATTAAAACATCTTGAATTGTTTACCTACTCTGCCTTTTCTCCGCTTCTCCAGAGCCCCCTCTTTCCCAGCTGCAATTCGAGACCACTGACTAAAATATGTCCGCAATTCAATAATTTGGGAAACAAATCAGGAATGAAGTCGAAAAAACAAACAATTATGTTATCATTTTCCTTCTCTATGTTAAAAGTGAAGTTTTATGAATTTAACAAACATTTTGATTGAGAAATATACGTGACTATATTTGTGTGCTAGACCCAAAGTCATGCAAAATGAAAAAAGCCATAAGAGGAAGTTACAAAACCTGCATACTGCATAATTTATCTCTGCTTCCTCGAGTTGACCTCATTCATAACGTAATCCTTGCTTCAGCATAACTTATATCTGCCACTCATGTACTTGCACAGCGTTAACGATGAGATTACAACTCATCAGTATTTTCATAGTTAATGTAGTTTATATCTTGAATTGATTCTTCAGTATATCTTATGCACGGCCGCATTAGAAAATCTTGCGTATTATACTATTTGTTTTTTATAATAATCTCAACCTTTTTAGTGTCTAATTATTAGGTCTCATTTAAATTTGTTTTAATATTGTAATAATTATTTTAGAAATATTTGATTAAACTTGAGGATAGGAAGGAAATTCTAAATTATCAAAGAAGATCAATAAAATGACTTTGATAATGTTACAAATTTTAGAGTGGTTCAATTATCTCTTAATGAATAAAAGTTAAATATGCTTTAATCCATAAATTATTTGTTAAAATTGTGTTTTGTTTTTAAAAAGAACTTTTAACTTATTTCATATTTATATTTTATAAATTTGTGTAAATGATGTTTGATGACAAATAAAAATATTTTTAAAGAGAAAAAAATTTAAAAAAAGAGTAAAAAGAACTTAGGAGACAGATGGTAATAAAGTAGAAAATTATGAAAAAAGAAAACAAAGAGATAAAAATGAAATTTTGATATATCATCAAAGATTATTTACACAAGTTTATAAAACACAAGTATGAAATAGATCGAAGGTTTGCTTCAGTGACAAAACACAATTTTGACAAATATTTCGGTGACTAAAAAGATATTTAATTCGTAAATCAAATATGAAAACTCCCTTATGCATAACATAAGACAGAGATGAAATTGATACTATTTGTATTTATAAACAATGGATAATAACTAATGATTTATAATTTCTATTTTATTTTTAACAATATTTAAAACTAAAATTTATTATTTTTAATTTATATAATTATAAAATATTTTAAAATATCTAACATGTTTAATTTGGATAATATTTAATAATAATTTGTAGTTATAATAAATTTAAAATATTGTTTTTAATTATATATTTATAAAATATTTTAAACATATTAAGCGTATCTATCCTATATTTTTTTAAGACAAATTGTTGTATCAAACACGTATGATATGGTATTGTATCCGTCCATCATAGATGACTATTTGACAAGGGAATCTATTTACAAAGACTGGATTATATAAACACAGTGAAATAACATGCATATGCTATCATTCTTCCCACTCATGACCAATTGTTCTCTTCAATGCAACTTTCATATCATATTGTACGTTGTACAATAATCTCAACCTATTGTTAGCCAGTAAGTACATTGCAGAAAGAAATAAAGCTACAAAAGTTAATTTCCTGCACAAAGTATGGATATGCATAAACCTTAAAGTTTTCCGCTTCAGTTGCTACAAAGCAAAGCAACACTAAATTGGTAACGTTGAATTTTTATTCTTTTTTTAACTATATAGAGACTACATCTAGCGATGCACTCTTGGGATCCAGCTAAAATGGTAAGACATTATAGATCTCATGAATTTTCACTCAATCCGCAAACCTTGGAAAACCTGCATGTGAACAAACATCTCAACATCAAACCTTACAAATAGTAGGTTTTAGCATAAGTCAACTCATAATCAGGAAATTGGTCAAAACAAATTGAATTCCAGAAAACGCAAGTTCAGAGTAAAAATGCAATAAAAATAAGGACTTGACATGCATCTTTTTACCACGAACTACTAGCTAAATTTAAACAACACCTTTTTTGCTTTTGAATTGCTTGTCGAAATTAAATTCTACAGATTTGCCGAGTGTTGTTACTAGTAAAATTTCTACCATTCCTCACCCATATTAACCAATTGTGATGAGTATGTATTGCAAATTAAGATTAACCAGACGATGGACCACAGTCCAATTCAAACTAATTCAATCTTAAATTCCTAATGATCCAACACTGCCCGAGTATTTCCCTGGGTATCATAGCACACATTCAAACTCCTACAAGGTCAAGAGAGTGTAACTCAATTGGTTGAACAGGTTGGGTGAGTTATTGTAAACTCTATTCAATTCCTACGGACAATAAAAAAAACTCATAGCAAGGTTATATATTTTTCTTATTAATGCATGGGGGGACAAGGGTGAACGATTATGTTAATGAATGTACATAGACATCAGAAAATTACCCTCACTAATTATCACGAATGGGCTGAAGAAGATATCGAGCATTATGCAGAAGAGCATTGGCTTCCTCATTTGAAGCATCAAGTGCACGCAATTCTCTGATTTCTTCCTGCCATTTTTCGACTTGATCCTTGTGAATCCTACATATTGTGAAGTTAAAACGATCATACCACAAAGCCAACAATATTAAAAGTAAAAGAGTTCTTATCTCTGAATGTTCAGTAACAACTTCACAGCTCACATAATAATTTTCCCTTCAAATTCATCGCTTAGCGCCCTTAACATTGTTTTCCCTGATTCTAGGAGCTCTGATACCTACATGCAATTCGTTCAGTATGTCAAAGAGTTAGATGACTTATTTATACGCCACGATTCCAAGCTTCACACGATGGATAACTAAATATAGCTACCCTCTGAGTATAATTCTCAATCTTCTCAAGAATAAGAGAGATACTGAGTTCCATTTCTTCAGATCCAGCAATGTTCGCCTCAAATTCTTCTTCTTCTTCTACAGTCTTTGATTCCGCTTCATCTCCCACCTTTTCTTCCACCTATTTATTATGAAATAAAAAACGAAATAGTAAATGATGCCGAAAAGAACGGAAGGTAAATTCCAGACAGAAAACGAGTGAAAAAGAAAGAAAAAAGAAAATGCCTCCGGTTTCATTCGCTTCCTCGTAGCTCCGCTCTCTGTGTTTTCCCTTAGAGATGACATTGACGTCTAAACGTACAAATTAAACCATATATGATGTTAATGATCCCAACCTAAAAGCAATTGAACAAGTATAACCGAAACATTCACAAAATTCATCTAAGAATACAAAAACCGGCATATATTAGACTAAATTGCAATAAACTTGACGGAAACTCTAGCACAGTGAGTGAATTTGAACATTCCAAATTAGAAAGGCAAGATAAAATCATATTCAGTATAGAGTCGCTGCAAATAACACAGTAATGTTAGCTGAACGACAACATGATTGACTGAGGTAGCAAGCATGAGTTACTCACCAAAAACTCAGAAACAAGAAACAAAGAAGATCAGTGAATTAGTTTTTTCGTTTGATCTGCATTGTGCTTGAAAGATCAAAGAATATGCTCAGTGTAGAAATGTTTTTACTGTTCAAGTCGATGGCTGATCGCGTTGATTATTTGTTAGAATCTCAAACTTCGCCGAAACAGAAACGTCTCTCGTTCCAGATTTTGAAATGCGCGCGTTCTCACGTATCAGACTGCAGATTGCAAAATAGAAAGGAAACCCAAAAAATTGGGCTTTCTACTGTTAAGACCCAATAACAACAAAATATGAATTTTCAATTATACTTAGGAATGATTGTTTCTCCAGCTCCATTTTCAATTCTATCCTGTAACACAGGTGAAAACACTAAGATATTTTTAACATTATTTTTAGTTCACCATAGGTTTTTATTCTACAATATGTAAATTAATATGAATTATACAGAAATAATTTTATTTTTTAAATCTCTTTCAGAATGTTTGAAAGTTATTAGTAAAATTAATTTTTGTATTATATATTCTGTAAGTCTTTATTAAAAATTACTTTTAAATTATCTAATTCAAAAATTATTTTAAAATTATGTAATTCGAAAATTATCAGATGTTATTAAATGAAAAACTATTTTCAGAATAGACAATAAAATTTACAATAAATAAATAGTAATATAAAAACAATAATTTAATTAGGTAAAAATATTTTGATTTTTTAATATTTATAGAGTACATGAAAAAATTATGGAGGAGAAGAAAGAATGAGTCCTTACTTAAATGTTAGTTGAATTTTGAACTCACTCAAATAAAATAAGTTAGTAGTAAGTTCAGTTATTTTATAAAATGAATTGAATAAAAAATAACTTATAGTCATTTTTTTATATATTAAATTACTTTCATTAAATTATAACCAAGTGAATTCACAAAGAAAACTAGTTGATGTGATTTAAATTAGTAGAATACATATGTCGGTGTAATATAAAGAATGTGAGGATAACAGAGTAAGAACATGTTAGGTGGAAACATCTTTTTTAGAAGAAAAAGTAAAAGTTAAAATAATTTCTACATAAATTAAAATTAAAATTTGAAAAAATTAACGAAAAAGGATTTCTACGTATGGTAAGATGATTTTAAATTGCGAAAAATTTGGTTTTATTTTATTTTTCTTAAAATGTTTAATTACAATAGATGATTACATTATTTTCTTTAGTTTTAATATATAGAGAAGCATGTTTCTTAAAATAATGATATATATATATATATATATATATATATGTGTATATATGTGATATATATGATATATATGTATGTATATATGATATATATGTATGTATGCATGTGGGTGTGTAGAAATTAAGATTAGTCTAGTAAAAGATGTTATGCTTAACTATAATCGTCATTATCTTACCTACGCAGAAAGTATACATTACTGTAATAAATGAGTGTGCAAAATCATATTTAAAATAATATACAGTTCATTTGCTGGCCACATGATAACTTAGAATAAAATATTATTGGTGAAATAGAATATTGGTATAAAATAAAATATAAATTTATTGTCCTATTATTATTCATCTTATCTATCAATTCATTGTATTTTTTATTACAAGGGGAATTAGATGACGTCAAAATATGATGGTCCGTTTACAATTCTCATAATAATAATATTATTATTATGATGATGTGGTTAATGTTTCGTAGTCATAACAATCATTTATTATTATTATTATTATCACAAATTAAAATAATATTATTAGGATTAATTTATAAAATATTAAAAATATTTATAAATTATTTTTTATTTTAATTCTTAAATAATGTTAAATTACTAAGTGTGTTATAGCAAATTCTAAATAAAAAACTAAAGTGGGGAGGATTTGTTTTCGGAACGTTCTTATCCTTTTTAGAAAAGATGTAAATATTCCAATCTCAAAGCCTATTATTACTATTATTGTTATTATTATTTTTATAATTAAAAGAGTTTCTTTTTAAATTAAGAGAGATAACTCTTCATTTTTTAAATTATATATTGAATAGAAAATTATCTTCATATGAGAATAAAAAAGAAAATTTGAATCATGTGATATTTACATAAAAAAATGTAATGTCAATTGTTTTTCTTTTTAATTTAAAGTTGTTGTATTAATTTTTTTATAAGATACAATCATTAATGGGTGTGATAACTTGTTTACATGTTTTTTCTTAAAATTTGAGCATTATTAAGAATATATTTCATGTGTGTAATCTTTCACTGCATTTTCTAAATTTTATTTTAGACTTAATATTTATTTTTCATTGTTTGTATTATACTGAATTTTGCTTGTAGTTCCTACTTTCTTCTATTCTTTGTCATCATTAAGAATTTTTGTAAAAAATTGTAATTACAAATAGTTGAAGCAGAACATTTGAACATCACAAACACAAAAGAAATTGTATGGACGAAAAAGTAAAATGGGTACAAGATCCAAAACATACTTTAGTACATTTGATGTTTTATAAACTCTTCTTCAAAAAAAAACTAGTCATTAGAAAAAACTTTACTGACCACAAACTCAAGAAAAATACCCATCTTTAGAAATACTGTAGCTTTTAATTTTTTGTTTGAAAACGATTTTAAATTCCATAAGGGGAGAATATATGTGTAGTTCGCATCCAGCAATGGCCAAAGGGAGCCTCATATGTGCAGCAGTCGTTTGGTGAACATGGCAATGGCAACAAATGGCATCAGCCATGTGCCATATGGGGGTAGTTCCACCAGATAAGGCACAATATATGCCATATATTCATGAGCATTTTCATAGCTGACTTGTTATCATAGTCAAAACTTCTTTAGTAGTAGTTGCAATATAAAATGTTTCCATTCTTGATAAACAAGGTAAGGCCATTGCATGTTACTACTACCATTAAAGCAAATGTTTATGCTCGTGTTTTCTTCCATCCTCTTGCGTGTCAGAATTGACTTTGTATATCATATAAGAAATAGCAATGCATTTTTAATATCTTTCCTATTATTGAATTATATTTATATATGAGACTTATTAAACAAGGAAGGTGAATTACAAGTGAAATTTATTTTAATTTAGCAATGCTTACATAAATTCTGTCCAACTAATGATGAACAGTGTATTAAAAAAATGTTTGGAAAGATGTATTATTAGCATTCTCTTTTCTGATATATAGCTGCAGTCACAGACCAACTGGGAAAAACTCACAATTAGCAACACTAAACAACATTTTTCAATACATACGAGCACAAGTGAAGCAAATCTTGATTTATATCTTAAAAGAACTTCTTCTAGAATGCTTTTATTTTGTGGTTAATTGATTCAACTGATTGAATCTGCAGCTAAATCAGTATTGATCTGGACAGTATTCAAATTAAAAACATAGCCGAACTAATTAGTTTAATTGCAACCGTTTCAATTCATTTTTTTAAGCAAATTATATCGTCTTTTGACAATGTGGGAGGAGAAGAATCTTCTATCTGTTTGTTAGTAGTTTGCCATTAAAATAGTGTAACATTCTGACAATACTCAAAAGTAATTTATACAGATTATCAGTACATCATGCATGATTTACTTTGAAGCAAGTTGTGCTGCAAATTGTATTTGACTGTACCACTTACGTACCACGGATCCTATGACCAACAAAGCATGTTCTTTCACTGCTTATTGAGACTAAACAATCATATGGAGAAAATATAAGATGAATATCAAAGCAGCAATTAGAATATATCGTTGCTTTGTGTACAATTTTGACGGGTTGAGTCTTCTTCACACCCACCTAACTGCCTTCTATTTTTTTAATACGTGCATTAGATACTAATTCTTTTTTATAACAAGAGAACAATTTTTGGGTCAACACCACCTTTTCTGTTCGATAATACGAATTTGAGTATGAGTCAATTTTTTGTATGGGCAAAAACGTCCCTACCATCAGCTATAAATACATCATAAGAGTTTGTCATCTTAAGCAGCAAATTAAGAAAATCCCTGTTCAGAGTCATACTCAGAAAGAGAGATAGAGGGGATGGAAAAACTAGTTTTCAGTGGTCTAGTGCTACTTGTGGTGTTATTCACCACAGAACTTAGAGTAGCATCCGCGGGTTGGTTGCAAGCTCATGCAACTTTCTATGGTGGAAGTGATGCCTCAGGAACAATGGGTAAAAAATGTTCTATATTTTGTCTTATGTTTTTTTTTTCTGAATTACATTAAAAGCACTCTACAATTCAAAATTTAAGTGCAAAATAAGAGCAATTAATTCCACATGAGATGAAAGAGTAGCTTGTTTGTACTATTACAGGTGGGGCATGTGGCTATGGAAATCTCAACACAGATGGTTATGGAATAAAAACTGCTGCTTTGAGTACTGCTTTGTTTAATGATGGCAAGTCATGTGGTGGTTGCTATCAGATAGTTTGCGACGCAAGCCAAGTGCCCCAATGGTGCCTCAGGGACACTTCCATCACAATAACTGCCACAAATTTCTGCCCTCCAAACTATGCACTACCTAGTGACAATGGGGGTTGGTGTAACCCTCCTAGACCACACTTTGACATGTCTCAACCTGCCTTTGAGATGATCGCCAAATACAAGGCTGGAATTGTCCCGATTTTTTACAGAAAGTATGTTATATTTTGTTATGTCATATTCTAACTATGTGTTCTCCTTTTATTTTGTAGAAAGTGAAAATTACTTCAACTTACACATGTTTAAATTTGATGCAGAGTTGGGTGCAAAAGAAGTGGAGGCATCAGATTTACCATCAATGGGAGGGACTATTTCGAACTGGTGCTTATAAGCAACGTAGGAGGAGCAGGGGATATCTCTCTAGTTTGGATCAAAGGGTCCAAAATGAGTAACTGGGAATCTATGTCAAGGAATTGGGGGGCTAACTGGCAAAGCTTAAGCTACCTAAACGGCCAGAGCTTGTCCTTCAGAGTCCAACTCAGCAATGGAAAGACTCGCATAGCTTATGATGTGGCACCGTCCAATTGGAGATTTGGCCAGTCTTTCATCAGCAAGGTTCAGTTCTGAATGGAAGAATACATACAAATTTTACGCAGCATTCTTCCACTTCTTTTTTATAATTATATCCAGTTTCTGTTTAGTTTATCCAAGGAATGTATGTTAAATTTGTATGCTTTCCAAGGGATTGTGGCTCCGAAATTTTAGCATTTCGCGATGAAGCCCACCAAGTATGTAAGCTCAAACAAGTGGATCTAGTTACGCACTTGAAATTTCCTATGTTTGGACAAAGGAAAAAGGCAGCTTTTGTAATTTCTAATATATCTTGTAAAATGATCTGCATACCTTGTTTGTAGTACTTATCTTTCTAAGAGTATGAAGACTAATTACTCAGTACTACCATCCATGAAAAGGCTCGTAGTTCAAGTACAGTGGTAAAATATCGCCACGAAGCATAACATCATTCTATACTAACTGTTTTTCTTTCCAGCCAGAAAAAAACTTTCTTTTATCTGAACATGCCTACTTACTACGTTAGCATTCAATCACTAACTAACTAATGGTTCACCTGCCAAAAAAAGACAGAGTAACCAATTGTTTTGCGTTAAGTAGGCTTTCGATACGCTATTCTAGTTTTTGGTAGAACTAAAAATGATACTTTAAATATTAAATTTAAACTTTTTACACAACGTTAAATAACTTACTATTAATTCTACTCGTCTTAAAAGCTAAAACTTTACGTAGTTACAATCAATTTTTATTTTTATCAAATTTTCAAGGGGTCTAACTCAATTGAACAAGATGTATAAATTGTTGATTTTATCAAATTGTCAAGGGTCTAACTCAACTCAATTGAACAAGATCTATTGTAAATTTTCTGACATGTGTTTAATTTTGATAGATGAACAAAATATTTTTTAATCAAATTAAATGAGAATCTAAACTCGTAAGCAAACCACAGATTATTTGACAGAAATGGCTGTTCGCACCAATTCGTACAAGCACTCTGCCATTACCAACGCAGCATGAAACTTTTCAATGGATACATTAAATATTTTGAAAGTCATTAGAATACATCCAAATCCGCTTACAAGGCTACAGGTAGTCCCATCACCATTCTAGCCATAGCTAAAACTGTTGATATCCATATCTTAGGAGGCTCTCAGGAAGTCAATAAGCGCTGGTAATCACAATTCTACTGCTACCTCTCAACATAAGCCACTGAATAGTCAGACAGGCCGCCGGCAGAGACTAAATTAATATATTTATCTAAAGAAGGGAACCAACAAAAATTAATGCTCAAGCAGCCCAATGATCTTTGGCTACAGTTTGAATAAAGGAACTGGTGCAAATCAATGGCATTGGCATCCCAATCAACAGAAGCTGGACCTCCACCAATCTTTGATAGACTGTTGCGGGGTACGCCACAAATTTACATTCATGTCATCTTCGCATTACACGGTGACGTTCTCTTTTCCTGAAACGCTCTAACATGAATTCATCTGTTGCAGCCTGCCTCTGTACTGCTCCGCCGGCATCAGGGTTTAAATCATTTTGTTTGGATCCAGAACTATCATCCTGTAAACTTCTATCTTTGTACAACTCTGGATGTTCTGCAAATTGGGGGCTTTCTAGTCAGCAATTAGAATACAGATTGCTTTAAAACAATCAACAAAGTGTCACACCTCCATCTACTATGGCAAATGCCACAAGATGAATACATTGATAACTAAATCAAGGCTGTAAACAAGCAAGCATTCATATGTACTCTAAAATAACAGAATCAAGAAAATGAAACCTCTTCTAAGTTTTTCAGCATAATCCCTGCCACGCTGGAAATAATCAGCACTATAACTCGATGGAATGCTGAAATCTGATTTTGTCCGACCCATAAGTCTCTTTTCCTGTAGAAGCTTTTTGGCAGCCTCTGTTTCTTCAATATTTTTTAATTTATATCTGTAAACATGAAATCAAACCGATTAAGACACATCACCCTTATTCTTCCTCATTAAATAGATTGACCACAAGTACTTGCAACATATAGAAACTATTACAGTTAAAAAGCAACGAGCCAAGGAAAAGATTAATATTGTGAATATTGATCATTGAATGAAAGCACTTCAGCTGAAAAACCAAAGTTCATAAAATTTGGTTGTTTGTTTCCAACCATGGGTACTAAAAATCACCCAGAGACTACACATAGCCAACATTTAACTCAACAGGAAAAAAATATAAATGCAAAGTCAAACCCTTTAAAAAAAATTCACCATCTTTTCCCTTGGTAAAATAGATAAAAAAAAGACAATAAACAAGTACTCGCAACATATAAGAAAAGGAAGAAAAGTTATTACCCTTAAAAAGCAAACAAACAAGGAGGGAAGGACAAGATGAGTAATTTTGAGTATAAAATTGAAAAAAAATAAGCTTCAGTATAAAAGCAAATGTCCTTAAAATATGGTTGTTTGTTTCCATGTACGGGCACTAAGTTAGCATTTGTTGTGCAGACAAGAAAGAATGTTATGTCCTCCTTGGTTCCACCCCTTTCAGTGAAACAAAACAAAAGCCAGTCTCTACCTCCATGTCCTATTATAATTTATTTTAAAATGCACCCAACATTGAATAAAATTTACATGTTCTGTGTTGTTTTAACTCGTCTACGAAAGGCAGCTATTGTAATCAAACTGCATATCCATTTATCCCCTAGATTAATAACTTACAAGCCTATATTAACTTGAAAGCAAAATATAACAAAATACACTCAAATATTAAATGCTTCTTCAACAAATAATTCAAACTTCAAATACAGCCCATCACAAGTACCAGAAAACATACTCGATTGGAAGCTGAACCTCAGCAATACCAGTAGTCCACTGAGTAGAGCTTTCTTCTGAATTTCGCCTTTTTACCTGACAGGACACAACATTTTTAAAAGAAGGGTGAATCCAAGAAAAGGCAATACATACAGAAAGAGCAGGATGTATCAAACACTAACTGTAAGACAAATAATTCATATATCATATCCTTAATAATGTCACCAGGTGCTATAAACTATAAAGAAAAACAAAGAACAATAAACAGTGAAAATTGCAAAACAAAGGAGTCACTCACTTTAAGATGCTCAGGGATCTTATAAAGTTCATCTTCAGCACGTTTCAGCTCATTCTCAACTTGATCTGCAGCATCAACTTTCCTTCCCCTTTTCTTCGCTAACTCGTGCTCAATATATTTGACCCTGATCGACAAACAAGTTGCACCAACATCAACAACCACATCCAAATTCAAAAGCCTCAGCACAAACACAACATAATATAATTTACACACACATATTAGGGTCTTCAACCATAACAGCGGTCTCTTGAGCGAAGGTGTCTTGAAGAACAAGCTCATCTTTGTCGCCGCCTCCGTCGCCGTCATTCTTTTCGGCGGCTTTAGCTGCCAAACCGCCGCCGGTTCCACTCTGTGCTTGCAAACTAGGGTTTGCGGGAATTCCCGATTTCCTTTCCCGCTGCTTCTGGAGAAGCTTGATTTCCTCCAATGCCATTCTGTACAGCGTAATAGCATCAGTGAAATGAAAACCCTAACATAAAATTCTGTATCAGAATAGTTGAATTGAAATAAGAGATAAACCTTCTTTCTCGTTCGTCGTCGGATTCATTGTTGTTCTGAGATTGAGGAAGTTGATCTTCGTCTGTTGGAGCGCTTCTCTTTCGGTAGTTTTTCTTTCGCTGCTGTTGTGATTTCGAATCCTCCATCGTTGTTAATGTTAGCGGAAACAATCGTATGTGAATGCAACCCAACGTTTTAACCCTTCAACACTCGCTACCAACAAGCAACACTTTTCATTGAATTTAGCACTTTTATTTCCTACAATAAAATTTACTTTTCATAATATGATTTTGATTCCTCTTAAATCTTTAAAATCCAGTTCTATTCTCTTTAACTGAAAAATTTACCAATTTTTATTTCTTAAATTTTAAAATATATTTTTCAAACACTATCTAAATTTCCTTTTTTATCTTTGTATAAAACACAATCAAAATTATCCGGAGAACAAAAAAATTGTACATTTTAAAATTAAACACCAAAAAGAGACAAATTTATTTTACAAAAATTAAATTTATATATTTTAGAAAAACTAAAATGCATATTTTACCTTAAAATTTGTAAAAAAAAGTCAAACAAATATTTTTAAATATATGAATTATATTAGAATTAAAATTTGTAACACAAATATTTTAAATATGAAATTGTATTACTTAGGGATTTGTAATAAAATTAATTGTTTTAATATGTATGTAAGCAAGGTAATAATTTTTTATATACCTAATTTATAGTAAATGAATATTTTGGATATGTAAATTATATTATTTTTTTAATTTTGTATAATGCCAATATTTTAAGCACTTTAATTATTGAAAATAATTAAAAAGTTAGGGAAATTAAAAATATATATAAAATAGGATTGAATTATAACAATTAAAAATATCTATAAATGAAAAGATAAAAGTATAATAGTTTAAAATTCAATTACATATTTATCTGAAATCCGTCCTAATTATAAGAAAACAATGAATCTAATAGGCATCATATGGCATATTTTTTCAATTACATATAATGAGAAAAACAATTGCTGGAATTATTTCTCTATATATAACATACTTTTCAGTTACATATTCTGCGAAAGCAACTGGTTTTACTCTACACTTTAACCATAAAACCAATCATTCAGAATACTGATAATATATTTATGTTAGTACTCATGATATATTGATAGAATTGGATAATCAAAGTCAAATTTACTGAAAATATATGTTAATATTATTATTTATCATCTTGTTAATTTAGAAATAAAGATGTCGATACTATAAGACATTTTGATATTCTCACACTATCTAAAAAAATACCCTTATTCAAATATGGAAATTTGTATTTATAATTTTTTTATTAAAAATAAAGATGTAGATGGTAATTAAAAGTGATCAAAATTTAAGAAAATCAAATATATTAATAAAGATACAAATATAAGGATATTAGATGATTAAGGAATAAATATTTTAAGCTCTTTGTTAAATCAAAGTAAAATTAAAATTAAATTCAAAATATAAATATAAAAATATAGCCAAATGTTTAGGTAAATACGTGGCACTATAATCTATGAATAACTCTTGAAAATGATATAATTTGTAGAATTAAAAATAATTCATAATTAAGGTTACATTCAATATTCACTCCAAAAAATACTTGCATTCATGGAAAAAATTTAGATTTATACGAAGTAGTCTAAATTGGATAATTAAATTATTAATACATATTAATTGAATTTAATGAATTTGTATCATGTAAAAAAATATGAAGTGTTTTATAATACCTAGATTTTATTAGTAAAATAATGAAATGAAAGAGGTTTAAATTGGAAAAAACAACTATTATCCTATGGCTAGTTGAGTTTTATAAAAATAAACGTGTAAACAAATATAACGCTACAAGTTTCATATCTTAGATAATGTGACACTGTTTCATATAACAATTTTTTCAAATAAAAAGAACCACAACAACAAAACTTTTAAAAAATAAATAACTTTTTTATTTTCTTTCTTTGTCTTCTTTTTCATTATTCTGGATAATGAAATAACTTTACTTTACCTATCATCTGATTTTTATTATTATTTTATAATTTACAGAACACTGAAGAACGAAGTGGATTTTCCATAAAAGAAAATCATGTGAGTGCCTAAGTTTAAGATGTCCCCATCTTCCAAACTGATTTAACAACTGACCAACGTGAAAGAGAAAGTGAGGTGGACAGGTGGTAAAACGTCCAATCTTTCTTCTCTGTTTACAAAATCTATGAACCACCAAACCAGAAAATTATTCAAATACCCACATAAAAGGTGACAGATTTGACATCATAGAATTTGTATCACTGCAACCATGTACTATAATCCACGGTACACTAACACATCATTATTCTCGATGATGCGATGTAATGAGAAAAACAACATCGTAAGTGAAACAATGAATCACAACTCTTCAAGAATTATAGGGAAAGTATGCTTATAAGACTGAATCTTCCTCTCTGGAATATTATAATTACTTAAAAAAAAAGTTAACTCTTCTTTGGAGCAAGCTTGGCCTTGATGTCATCAACCTGTTCAGTATCAATCTGGAAAGCTTGAGCAAGAACATTATCAGGCACAGTTGGTGTTGAGCTGAAAAGAGCTGCGGCTACAGAAAAGGTTCCAGGAAGTTGGCTGTTGAAAGCAGAAAGCACAGAAGCAGGCTTATCTCCACTGTTCTTCTGATAATGCACCAAACCTTTTGGGAACACAAAGATTTCACCCTTCTTAATGGACTTTGAGATGAGTTTGTTGGCTGTGGTGATAAATCCCACATCTAATTCACCGTCCAACACAAACACAATCTCAGTGGCACGAGGGTGTGTGTGAGGTGGGTTAAGTCCCCCAGCTTTATAGTCTATTCTAGAGAAAGACACCCCCAATGTGTTAAGTCCTGGAATTTTTTCCACATTGGCTGCAGTAACCGCAGATCCCAATGTGTTGTTGATAACTCCAGGTTTGGCTAAACCAGCAAAGAAGAAATCTGCTTCTGTCACATTTGTCTCTGCCTTGCAGGCAAATCCATTCACCTTCACACCTGCATATAATTAGTTACACACCATTGATTACTGCACTATTTTCCTAGACACAATTTTGAACTATAAGAGCAGAGAGAGCAACTAAATGGCGGCGAATAGTGATGTATGCATATTATTTACCTGAAGAGGAGAGTGCGACACAGAGGTCTTGAAGTGTGTCAGGGTCAGAAGCGAAGGCAAAGGGGATGGCACAGCAGAAGATGACCAAAATTGCAAAAGTGTTTGTTGACATGGTTTGGACTTGGAATGATGATTGAATTATTTGCAAGTGTAAACCTTTAGATCAGTGTGAGTGGAAACCGAGAAAGATGTTTGATATGATTAGAAATAAGAGTGGAATGTTTGTGTTGGATGGTTAAAAATGTGGCAAGTTGGCCTCTTTATATATGCATTATTTTGTAAACAGGCAGTGGTTATGGACATAGTAAGTAGATGGGAGAGATGTGATGGTAAAGCATTTCAGTGGTCCCTATACTTAAATTCAAAGCGATTGTGCAATAAGCCTTAATGGGAATCTATAATCTTTTTCAAGTCTTTATTAGAAAAGAAAATTATTCATGCAAGTAGAAATCAACCTATAGATTAGGTGGTTTGCTTGCTGACAAATATGCAGACATTGACTATGTAGTGAAGAGGAGTTTGGTGAGAGATGCAAGGTTATATAGTCAGATGCAAATTTTATCCTTGCATTGTTATGGCATACAATAAATATTTTTAAATTTAGAAGAAAAAATATGTCTAAATTTAAGAGAAAAAAAAGATATTTAATCATTAAATCTTACAGTGATTAGTTATGTTTGTGGCTGGTTTTTTTGCTATTAAATTATCAAATATATTTTCAATTGATGCAGTTATTATGATATGAACTAAATTAAAGTTTTTCAAATTCAATTCTCAATTTAATTATATTATATTATCTTTTGAGTCATTGTTAAGAGAGATTAACTTTGACTCAATTACCAAATCTGAACAACCTTAAGAAATGGATAGGGGTAAGGACCCCTCGCTCAGTTCCACTGTTGCTTTCACTGCTAGGCCCATTTGAAAACTGATTTTTCAAAATTAATGATAATAAAAATGCATATATTTTAACTTGAAAATATATTTTCAATAGATATGCATATAAGATAAATAAATAAATAAGTAACACATTAAGATAGTTATATATAATATTACATATACACTACATTAACATTTTATTATTCAAATTATGAAACTTAACATATATGAGACGATTTCTTTCTTAAAACAATAAGATGCCTTTGTTTCATTTCAGTTTTTTCAAGATCATGAATAGTTAAAATAAAAAATATTTTAAGGTTAATCAGTAATAATATTATGTTTACTTATCTTTACATATTAAATTATAAGACGGGTATAATTCTTCATTTTTTAAAACTTTAAAACAAACTACTTTAAATTAATTAAGTATATAAGGCTTTAATTTCAAATATTTAAATACAAATTTTCATACATTGACATCAAACTCTTCACCAATAGATCGACATTACATTAGTGAATTAATTGAATTTAAATAAATTAAGCTCTATATTCAGATTGATAAAATTAAATGTAATGTTGATTTTTTACTATAGTACGAGGGGAAAATAAGAATCCATAAATAATAATAATAATAATAATGTAAAATTTTAATATATATGAAATTAAATTAAATTATTACTTGGCAATCACCTTATATATTTTTTGTTTATTTAGTATAAAAGAAAAAAAAATTATCTCATTCTATTCCAGTCTATTTTAATATTTTAAACAATAATAATAATTTACAATTTCATGTCATTATTGTCTTGAGAACGAAGTAGTTGGTTTTCATTTGTCTATGTCAGCACGTTTGTTTTGGCCAGCTGCAGCTATTGTAGCTGTTTGGAAAGTACCATGTTCTTAGCAGTAACGCATCAGATGAGAATGAAATGCCAAAGTTTAAACGTAACGTTTTTACCCTTCAACATTTCCCTCACTACTACCCTCAACCACTCACCTTCTGCTACAATGCAGAGGTAAATGCAAGGACTTGGACACTTTATCATCATATATTAATAAAATGTTGGTATGAATGCATGAAACAGATACAAAATTGTTACTTTCAGTACTTTACTAATACATATTAATGAAGTAGTAAAAAAAGTTATCAGTATTTATGAAGTGAAGCAAATTGAAATATGTGTCTGATAGTGAATAGAGACTTATGTAAGAAGGTACACGTATGCATAAGAAATTTTTTAGGTGATTCAAAATCATGATAATTGTTAATCTATGTATAATATATAATAAAAAAGCTACATGCATATCATATTAATATTGATTGAGACAGTGAACACTTTGATAGTCCTGAACTACTACTAGTAGTTTTTCTCTGCTTGAGGCAAATAAGAGGCAAGCGCGGAACGTTGTGTTTGGTTTTCCATTTGAAAGCTTGGAAGAGAGGTTGAATTCAATTACACTAGACACATGGATTCAGTGGAACGTGTAATGGAAACTGATATGTGAAAACCATGCGTATACTTAAATGCAAGTTCTTAGCATAAGTAAGCAGATATTGTCAAATAAATTAGTACTTCTTTCGAAAGAACGCAAGATAAACCAAATCAAACAAAAACATATATGCTTAAAATCTGAGTCAGTTTCAATGGAGTGATCCAATCAAACTTAATTGCATGCATGCACGCACGCACTTATACCCTGTCCTGCGGAATGAGATAGAATAGGAAATGAACACACTGCAAAAATGAAACTTGTGTCTACTTATGATTCATAATTTACAACTTCACCAGTTCAGCTGTCTTGATGTGTCGATGAGACTTTTTGGTTTTCTTTTATGTATGGATATTTAATCAGCATTAATATCTTTTTCTACCAAAACCCACTACTTGTTGTTCATGACCTTATTTATTTTTTAATTTACAGGGCATTGAATAATGAAATCCCTTCTGCAGAAGGATTTTCTGTGCAGCATAAAACCATCGATCACATTCTCTCTTTAACAACTACTACTGCAATAAGTAATTAATGGTTCAGTTTTTGTAGGACTGAAGAGAAGTTTGACTCGAGAGGACCTAAGTTAAAAATGTAATTTGAGTGCCCCCAATTATAAGGTGTCTGACGTCTTACCAAACTGATTTAACTACTAACCAACATGAAAGAGAAAGTGAGGTGGTAAAGGTCCAACCTTTATTGATCAGTGTTTACAAAACAATGAACCACAAAAACAAGAAATGAGTCGACCCACATAAAAGGTGACACCTTCTACTGCATATTCCGCAATACAAATATATTACCATACTCATCAACGAGGAAAGGGAACCTGATAAAAGAAAAATAATAACAAGGAAAGTGCAACACCATAACAGATACAACGAGTCATATCCCTCTCTTGAATATCATTAAGCTCGATTCAAATTAACTCTTCTTAGGAGCAAGCTTGGCCTTGATGTTGTCAACCTGTTTAGTATCAATTTGGAAAGCCTGAGCAAGAACATTATCAGGCACAGTTGGTGTAGAGCTGAAAAGAGCTGCAGCTACCGAGAAGGTTCCAGGGAGTTGGCTGTTGAAGGCAGAAATCACTGAAGCAGGTTTATCCCCACTGTTCTTCTGATAATGCACCAAACCTTTAGGGAACACAAAGATTTCACCCTTCTTAATGGACTTTGAGATGAGTTTGTTGGCTGTGGTGATAAATCCCACGTCTAATTGACCGTCCAACACAAACACAATCTCAGTGGCACGAGGGTGTGTGTGGGGCGGGTTAAGTCCCCCAGCTCTGTAGTCTATCCTTGAGAAAGACACCCCCAATGTGTTAAGTCCTGGAATTTTTTCCACATTGGCTGCAGTAACCACTGATCCCAATGTGTTGTTGATTACTCCAGGTTTGGCTAAGCCAGCAAAGAAGAAATCAGCCTCTGTTACATTTGCCTCTGCCTTGCATTCAAATCCATTCACCTTCACACCTGCACATAATTAATTACACACCATTGATTCCATTTTACTATTTTCCTAAACACAACTTTGGCACATTTATTTTAACTATATGAGAGCAGAGAGAGACAAAAAAATGGTGAATGGTAATGCTTACTACCTGAAGAGGGAAGTGCCACACAAAGGTCTTGAAGTGTGTCAGGGTCAGAAGCAAAAGCAAAGGAGATTGCAGAGCAGAAGATGACAAAAATTGCAAAAGTGTTAGTTGGTGACATGTTTGGGCTGATAATAGTTATATCAATTGCAAGAGCAAAGAGTTAGATCAATGAGTGGAAACAGGAAAAGTTTATTATGTAGCCAGAGATAAGAGAGGAATGTTTGTTTTGGATGGTGAGAAATGTGGCAAGTTGCTCTCTTTTTTATGTATATATATATATATATATATATGAGTGTGTGTGCATCATTTGTAAACAGGGAATTGTTATGGACAGGGTAGATGGAAGTAGTGATGTGATGGTAAAGCATTAATGAAGTCCTTTAACTTAAATTCAAAGCAATTGGTAAAAATGTTTGTAGGAATTCCATAAAATTTTAACTTTAGTCTTTGGGAGAAAAGAAAATTATTTATGGGAACAGAAATCAAAGTATGAAGAAATGTTTGGGAATTGAGAGATGTAAGGTGATTGACAGATCCAGAGTTCTTATGCATTGTGATTAACACAAGACCTCATCATCTGTATTATTTTTTCCACTTTTCCTTTTCTCCAACCAAACTCAGTTCAAAAAGTGAACCAATCATGTTTCTGATTTGGCTATTTCTTATTATATTATTTGTCTAATCACGATTAAACTATCAGTTAATATTATCAATCATGTTTATGCTTTGATTGTTTCTGTATTATGTTGTTTGGTTTATCCGCAATACTATTGTAGTATTATATTTATGAGTCATTATTAAGAGATATTGAGTTTTGAACATTGGGAAGGCATCAAATACCAAATGTGAACAACCTTCGGAAATGGATTGGCCTTTACATGTTGACACGCAGAGCTTCAGTTCTACTGTTGCTTTCATAGTTTTACTTCCAATGTTATGCTTTTGGTCACTACTATGCCTTATGAATTAGGTCGATATGAATGAAAGTGTATTAAGAAAACTGAATGTATTTTTAAGACAAGTGAATGTAAAGATAAAAAGAAAGTAATAGCTTATAATATATTTTATTATAAGATCAAATATATCTTTGGAAAAAATGTATTTCCAGTTCAACTTTGTTTTATTCAACGAAATTTTAAATTGATAAACTTTAAAAGAAATATGCGAGTTTAATTTTTATTTTCAACTTGTAGCAGTAAAAAGCCCTCAATAAATATTAAGTTTAAATATTAAAAAAACTAAATTTACATGTTTTATCTATTGAATTGAAGGACTAAGTTATTTAAAGTATAGGAATTAAAATCAAATTTAAACAAAAGTGTAAGGACTAAAAATACATATCCTCTTGTATTTTTGCAAATTAAAATATAATACATTTTTTGTACTCAAAGTATATTAAATTATAATATAAATTAAGCCCAAATAGTTGAATATTTCCTAATATATTTATTATTATATATTATCTTGAGAGTGGATTTTTCACTCTAATTTTAAAAGCAACTATACATATATAATTCCCAATTTTTTACTGTGGTCGAATTTTTCATTCCACCTTACCGTTTATTAAGGTTATAATTTTAATATTTTTCTAATATCCTTATAAGTATATTAAATAATAAAAACTCAACAATTTTATTATACATAATAATCTATAATTAGATGACAATAAAAATTGCATTGTCAGTATATTTTAATTAATTTTTAATTTTATTCTTTATGTTTATTTTCGGTTTTTAATTTTTTGGAAGTATAATGGAACTAACTTATTCTTCACTCATCCCTAAAAATTTGTTTCATTTTATCCTAATATATTATAAACAGATATAATTTTTTATACTACTAATCGATAAAAAAATCTTTAATATGAATTTTAACATAATTGTTATAAAAACAAATAAGATTAGCATACATAAAGAAACATAGATGAAATTATAAAAATAGTGTGTATATTATATATTTATATTATAAATAATAATTATAAGCCTTTTTTATTTTGGTAGTGACGTGTGTTTCAACGAATTTCTCTTTAAAAACTTTTAGAAGATAAAAAAATAAAATTATTTTTTCATATATAGATACTTAAAATAAAAAAAATTAAATTATATAAAAAGAACTTCTACGTGTAAACTAATTTTAATATTTATAAAAAATAAATTTTATTCTACTTTTATTTTTCTTTCACAAAAATCTCTATGGATAAACATCTAATCACACCCTACACTCTATATAATTTATTTCCATCCTTGTTATGCAAGAAAAAACCTAAAGTATACTAATTGATTAGGTGTTTTTTGTTGTGCTGACGTGACAAATGGGGATAGAACCTAATTGAATAGCATGTCTAAAAATGAATTCCTAAATACATTATTCAACAAATTATATCTATTCACTTCGTTATCATAAGCCATATCTTTCACTGTACTGTTTAGAACTGTTCTTGTGATTGCAGGAAGCAGTGGTGTTGCGGAGTTATTAGGTGAGGTTGATTCTCTTGCTTATCAAGCTTGCAAGTGTGAACTCCTATTTTCTACATCAATGCCAGTGGACAGTTTCCATCAGGCATGAGAGCTTCCAGAAGCCCATTCTGGTAGAGAGTTTCTTGTCAAACATCAACTGTAACTACCCCTTTTGAATGTTAGTTTTGGTTTAAATTTATGATATTTTTACTATATATCAAGGTACTGGAATCAATTGTAAACCTCTCAAGGCTTCGGCAAATGGCAAGAGTTTAGAAAATGGATGACCTTCACTTTCATCTAATGGCTCTACAAACTCCAAATTATTCTCACCATTCAATGGAATCAAACAAGCAACACGACTAACCATTGTTGAATACACTGTAACCCCGTACCAACTAAGATGTTGACATTTGGTTCATGTACCTAAATGACTGAGACATATTTTCATTATATTTTGGAACACACTTTTAACCAAGACTACGAAATTATCTTATCGAAACTCCAGTAAACCCAAACTTTGGTATTAGAAAAGAGAATAGAAAAAGAATGCTTTGAATAAAGTCTTGTAAAAAAAGTATTAGATATTGATTGATTTTATACACATCAGAAACTTAATTAACTTTTGAAAAATTTATCTAATTCTAATATCTCCTTAAATTGGAGTATATATGTCGGAAGACAGCAATAAGAAGAGTTTTTCCAAGCACATCAATTATTTGATATTTAGTTGCGACACGAATATAAAGGTAAAAAATTGTTTTTGACATAATTCATGAGTAAGATGAGAATCAATATCTATTTTTAAATCTCTCATGAAGGGAGGGATTAGAAGTTAAGTAAAGAAAAAATTTATTATCGTAAAAGAGCGTCATTGTATCCACATAAACTTCAAAATGCGAGTAATCCCTCTAACTATACTACTTCTCATGCTAGCGAGAAATCAGATAGTTACCAAGGAAGACACAAACCAGTTGTGGACTTTCTCTGTCCACACAATCACCTCAATTTGCATCATCATACAATGACAAGAGAAACGGTTATTTTGCGAGGAAAAAAGAGTCCCTGCGTTGGAATGGGCTTCAAAATATTATAGTAAGTGATGAACTGCTTCTAAATGAGTGGATAAAGAATATTGCATGTATTAACTAAGTTTATGCTCAACAAAGGTAATTTATGGTCAAGAGATGGTGAAATAGGCAAGTCTTCCAATCATTTTATATACCGAAGGATTTGTAATAGAATCATCACCATTAATACTAAGTTTCAAACTTGGATTCATAGGTCAAATTGCAGGTTTGCTACCTAAAAAACTAGCATCATCAAATAAGGATAAAGTTATTTTCTTTTACTCTAGGAAATTCCTTTGATAGACTTGTCAATTTCCAAGCTTAAAAAATATTTGAGAGAATGCATTTGATTAATAGAATTGATATCAAGTCCAATTAAGGTCATGTCATCAGCATAAACAAGTAAAATAATCACCGAAGAACCTTCGTAAAACTATACTAAAACAATGTGGGTGAAAATTTACAAAATCATGGTCTTGAGCCCTGCCCAAGTTTATATATATAATTCATCGAATAAAATCTCGTAAAATAGTATTTCACACGGACTGATTTTATATACATCACGAAACTTAATTAACTCTAATACTTGAAACCACCCCAATTTTATGATTAGTTCAAACCCAACATTCAACAAGTCAAACGAATATCGTTTCAACCTTCGATGTAAAAGATCAGGGTGGGTAGACCTCGAAGATATTCTTAAGTAGAGGGCATGTAAGACCAATCATGAAGATTTACCACATGAGAAGTGAGGAATAAACTATACTTGTATTCATTTTAGTATGATCCACAGTATATCATTAATTACATAACTCATTCTTTTTGAGCTTCGTTCCTGACTGATACAAGGTTCATTTTTATCTCATTGCAAAGTCTACCTTCTATGAGACGAATAGGCAACCACAGCTTCGGCTTAACATCAACAAGGTATGAGAGAGTTGTACTAACTTGTTGGACTTGAGACTGCTCGCAATTTTCGCTGCTGAAATGCTGCAAAACCATTACCAGTGTTTAATTGATCTCGTATATAGTATGTTAACCAACCCCATTGTATATGTGGTTTCAAAATAATATAAAATTTGAACATCTTTCAAAATAAATATTGAAACAAGTTAAAAGCTAAGGAAATCCTTTTTTGTCAATAGCTAAAAGCAAAGGAGATATCTTTTTGTCAAAATAAATATTAACTGTCAAGTTTTGCATAAATCATAAGCACAACTTAGTCAATGGAATAAAATAATTACTAAATTTAAGTTTCCAAAATATGACAATACCCTCCACTTCTAGTTTTTCGCCAAGGAAGGTCAGACATGAATGATGCATGTAGAATTTCACAACATCAATCTCAGAAACGAAAAGTTTGACATTTGAAAAATATTTATGATAAAGTGCCTTATATTATGCAAATTGATGTGATATATTATCCTGGATCCGGAAGAATTTTGAAATCAATGGAACATATTAATCCTACCTGCAAAATAGACCATTTTCCTTCGAAGAGTTGAAAATCTCCTTCAATCATCTTGAATTCAATTTCACGCTTAATACCACCAGTAGGAAGAGTCACCAATTCTTTCTCATAACAATCTACAATTCCTTTAGCATTGAATTTTATCCCAAATGCTATATTCTGCTGTCCAATCTGTTAAGGTAATGTAACAATAATAAATACAATTCAAGTCAAATACATTAGCAAAGAAAATACTCCAAATGATGGTAACAGGAAAATAAAAAATACAGCAGCCTTAATTTGTAAAGGTTGCAACTCAGAGGAAGTAAATTAGGTAAAACCATGGTTGGCCATACCACAATATAATCATATAAAAAGTTTGACACTAACCTGAATCATTCCTTCTTACCAAAACTATAATAGTAATAATACAAGCATATGGTCACACACTCATTTCCATAGTAAAATGCAGCACCAACTAAGTGTTTAAGACATATCACTCACTAACATAGTATTCATGTACTTCTAAGGTGTAGATACATCGTACATATGTATCATGCCATCATCATCACCCACAATTGCTGCCTAACCTGCATTTGATTTTATACCAAATGAAGCTTGTTTTTTAAAAATCTACTCTTGTTTTCTAATAATTCATGGAACAACAAAAATAAAGAATGAAAAGTACAGGACAAAGGTCTGACAAGTTGTTACTCAGTAAACGTTCATAAGTGCCCTTTTGTTTACATAGCAACTTCCGGGCGGCTAGGCAATAAGGACCATGAATTCCAGTACAGAGAAGCGAAATCAACTATCAAGTAAAGGAAGATTCCTATATAGCAATAGCAACAGAGAAAGCAACTAAACTTCTTTACTCACTGCACAAGTCCTCACGAGGATTGTCCAATGCAAATAAACTTCAATACGGACATAAGGAAATACTCTAATTACGTCTCCAAATTAATAAAGAATAAAGGATTTTGATTCAGAAAATGAAAGCCAGCCCAAAACAACCCTAGCACCTTATTTGAGATTAATCAAATCAACACAATGCACCGTGAGACAAATAGCCAAAAACATGCAACTAATTTCATAAAAAATCAAACTTTAAGAACCCCATTTGGGGGCAAAACACGTGATAGAGAGGAACCTGCAAAAGACGAGCATAATTGTCACCCTTTTGGAGCAACTGGCTGACAGCGAGGCCAGGAATAAAATCAGCCAGCCTCTCATAATCGGTCAAGATGTTCCAAATGGAAGAAAGAGAAGCTTCAATGGAAATCCTCGATTCGATTCTGCGCGAGTTCTTGTCCAGCTTCATCACCTCTATGCACACTCCATCCTCAACTAAGGACTCTTCCGACTCTTCAACCCCCACATCACCCAAAGTGATGGGATCAGGTTTTGAAGCAGTGCACAAGAAGGGTGTGGACTTGGAGGAGCAAGGTTTGGCAGTGGATAGTGAATGATGGGGCCTGAAATGAAAAGGGTGGAAGAAGAAGAGAGAGGAGTGGGTTATGGGAATGGAGTTAGAAGAGAAGGAAGGGGATAGTTGAGGGAATAGAAAAGCGGAGTGTGATTCTGAGGAAACTGGAATGACTCGCATTGTTTCTGTGGTTCTCTCTTCTCTTCTCTACCATACTCTTTCTTTTTGCAAAACGCAAAGCTCTACATGAGGCATGTTGTTGAACTTGTCGCCTACAAAACAAAATTTTTTAGAACATAGCCTGGTTTTACTCTTTAAGGTGAGAACATCAATGGTATAACTAATTTTATTATTAAATAATTAATTAAAAAAGAACCTTCATCTAAGGATATTGATGAATATTTGGTTTTGATAAAAGAAAAATAGATAACTTATCATTTTTGTCTAAATCTTAATTGTGCATTATTTTTTTGTTTTATATTTTAGTTATTGAAATAACTTTTATAGTACTTTAGATAAATATGTTAGGATTAACTTTAAATTGAAAAAAAAAACATATGCAAAATTAAGGATTTAATCAACATTGTGATTTTTCTAAATTTTGAGACTAAGAAAACCAAAATCACATATGAAGAATTAAAAAAAATGTAATTTTGTCAAAAAGTCTTAGAAATCCAATTTCATATTTATTTTGTGTTTCTGTAACGAAACTTCTTTAATTTCTTGAAGTTATGCATAATTACTTTATTCAAAATGTTATGAATTAGTTTAACCCCTCTTTTTATGATGCAATTGACAAAATTGGTTATCAATATTAAAGCCTTTTTTTTTCTTAATTGAAATTGACAAAATACACTTGCAACAACTTCTGGTCCATTATACACAAATATTTCTGGCAATGTTGATCCACTTATTTTAATGCCCAATTACTTAGCTAAGCCATCCAAAGGTTTTTCATTTCAACCATTACATACACACGTCGCTTAAAACTGTTTACGTTTTGGCCTTACTTAGTAAATTATGTTAATTCATGTTGTAGACTCCATGGTTATGTTGTGTTTGTACATTTCATGGATGGAATGGATGCACTCGAATAACAGGAAACAAGAAAGTTTCAAGCCCTCGGAAGTCATGCAAAATTGCTACTGGTGAACTGACTATATATATAGTTCATCTTAACAATGAAGTGCAGTACAATTTTCTAACTGTCAATTAAGATTTTCAGTTGAAAAGGGTGTAGGGGTATGGATATTTGCAATGTTTACGAGTCTGAGTAATCATTGATCTCGGTTGGTGCATTTACTGAATCATTGTTCTGAGAGATACAACACGCATAGCTTGTATTACCATTTACTAGACCTACGAAAAACCTTATTTAGTAGATGAATAGATGTTTCACCATTTTTTTAGCTCTGCAATTTACATTTACAAGTTTCTCATCCATTCAATGTGCCGACTTGAAGATTCATATAGTTAAGCATCGCCATGCAATGGAGAGATTCCAAACTTAATGTAAATTTAGATAGACACATGCTTAGGTTGAACCTCTTGATTTGCTTGATAAGTTTGCTAAAATATTTTCTCGAAGCAAAACTTAAGCGAGGACCATGGTTTCCACTGCTGGGGGTTGAATCTTTTGCTTTTGGTTGCCTTCTTCAATCTCCCATATTTCAGGTAATGCTTCTTTGATATTGTGAATGCTATTCAGGGCATGATCAGCACCAGGCACCAAATCTGAATGACCCAGCTGCCATCAATAGGTCATTACTTGTTAGATTACATTGCAATATTGCATAACAAATGAACAAGAATGTGGAGTTATTTAATTGCTTATATCTTCTCATAAAATGCATAGATAGAAAACTATAGCTTACTATAACGGTGTGAAGTCCAGCTACTTTGGCACTTGCAACATTTCTAACACTGTCATCAAAGAAAATCTGCAGAAGATAAGATAGAACTGTTATGAATTGAATCCTGGAGTTTTAAGTCAAAAAATTATATAAACAACGACATAACATAACTAATAGTCCCAAGTCAAGTTTAGGTAAGTGCTCAATCTTACTGTTTTCTTTGGATCCACATTAGCAATCTGAATAGCAGCTTCAAAGGCTTCCACGGATGGTTTACAGAGGATATGTGTGTGGGAATTGAAACATCCTCTCTCTGTTGAATCCGTGAGAACATGATTATCATTCGGTAAATCCATGTAATTGGTTTCTTTGTGAGGATTAAGCGTTTCAAAGCATATGATGCCCTCAAAACAATCTTCCAAACCCAATCTGTTGAGAACTTTAACTGCGTGTGCGTGATCTGCATTGGTAAATATCTGGAAATAACATTTTCAAGTCAAAGGATATTATGGAATGCTATTCACTGAACAAATTTATAAATGTATAAGGTTTAACTTTTTCCTGACATACTATTTTACGTTGAGGCATGGAAATCAGAAGGTTCCTTAATACTGGATCAGGCTTCAGTTTCTCGTATGGTAACCTTCCATGAACGTAAGCATGAAACTCGTCATTGTCAAATTCATAACCAAGGACCTGAGAGGAAATTATTAAATCAAAGTAAGACTTCAAATTAAAATTATTTATTCTTACAAATGAATTTTTTTGTCTTTTTTCATCGCATCATAGTAGAAAATTAATTTCTCTTCAAACTATGTAAAATCACTTAGATTATATCATTATTGACTGTGAATCGATTTCAGAAGTCTGACGAAGAAAAAAATGAGGGCAGTACCAAATCTTCATACCTTTAATCCTGCCATAGTTGTCCCGTATTCTCTATACAAATCCAAGCACATTTTTGGCACTTCATTTTCTTCAATATGCAAGTGTTCTAACATATACTCTGCAAAAAGAAGATTGGTTAACTATAGTACTTGTATCACATATGAGATCACCTGAACATTAGAATATATACGATTTTATTATAACACTAGAATATGTACCTTGGATGTTCTTGCGACAAAACAGATTGAGACCTATGCTCAACGGGTAGAGAGTGTCATCCATATCTGTGACCAACATTTGAAATTAGAAACTGGTTCCATTTTTCTATGTTAGAGGGAAACACACCATCATTAGCCTTTTTTCCCCTTTTGAAACAGGCAAATTCAATTCTTTGTTTTGTTCAGTTTCTTTCTTTTGTTTTAGTCTTGAATTTTAATTAATCTCTGCTAAATCTCAAACAATACCAAACAAAACTGAGCCAATATTTCAATAGGCAATTTTCTAGCAGGCTGGAGGTAAGTTAAATCAAGAGGCAAAAAGGTTATTGAGTTGCACCAATCATACCAAAAAGCAAGCACTCGTACTTGACTCCAACAGTCCTGAGAGCAGTATCCATCTTAGCTGAATTTCAAATCTGCAACAAACTTCAGTAAT
This sequence comes from Lablab purpureus, assembly GCA_030347555.1. Classification (NCBI taxonomy): domain Eukaryota; kingdom Viridiplantae; phylum Streptophyta; class Magnoliopsida; order Fabales; family Fabaceae; genus Lablab; species Lablab purpureus. Next base: position 5,571,030 of record CM059260.1, read on the forward strand.
AGCGTAATGGGCACTATATTTTCACTTTGATGATCTTATAAGAAATGAGCAACTGAAAAAGGTATGAAATAGAAACCAAGTAAAACATGCCTAACTAACTAGTTTCAAAGCTAGAGTAAAAAGTTTAAGCATTAACACACCAAATTTGATCAGAAGATTAGTACTTTCTATCTAGTGTACGATAACTTAATACACCACCGAATAAGTAGATCAAAGGATTACTAACACAGAAACCAAATCGCGAATTTATAGTTCGATACTCTCCACTCGAATCTGCTTGATATTAAAACAGCTAGTAAGTATTAGTCATTTCATGGGTTATGTTAAATAATCAATGCGTTGAAACATGCCTACCGATGTGAACCACATAAATAAACCTATTTAAAATAAAATAGTATGTAGACTTTATGAACATTAACAAGATATGAGTGAACAGAGATAAAAACAAGTGAAATAAGTGGGACGAAACTAAACGTAACAGTACCTTTACCCAAAAGTAAACTAGAGTGTTCCAATGTAATACCTCTACTGCACGAAATGGTCCTTCGTGGCTTACAAAATCTATTCATATATGCATATGAATTTGTAGGAGGACCCCACCACTACGCATAATGTGCGAGGTGACAAACTATTTCTGAGGTGGTGAGCATCGCCATTTTTCAATTGTTAGAATTCGTCATCTATCTTTACTTTTCCAGTCACTTTCTTTGCCATAACTGCTCCATTTTCATTAAGTATTAGGTCGAATCCTTGATATTTGCATTTGCTTACAAATATATGACTCCATGCATGTTCACAATGTGTTATCTCCACATGCTTCACTTGAAGAAAACTGGGAAAATTGGTTCAAGGATATAGATTTTCATTCCAGGGAAAATGAAGAGATTGGGTAGTAAAGATGGAATTTATTCGTTTAACTATGATGGAATATAACTATATATACATATATAAAGCATGGTTTGTTGTCTATGATTATAAATAAAGCATATAGGACCATTCAAAATCTTATTATTTAATGTCCTTTGCGTACAAAACAGAAGCCACCACCGTCCATGCATGTGACGATGTTAGGCTGATAGTAGTAGAAGCCAAATCATCAGCACTAAATAGTTGGTGCTTTATATTGCCACGCCAACATGGAATGGAGTAAGTAAATCCCCCACCTTGGACCCACACAATTTTAACTCTTTTCATAATAATAACAACTTTAATTCGTTAAGTTTCATAAACTATACTCCTATATTTTCCTCATTTTTGTTAAGAAATAGCAGTGGATTTTCACAAATAGCTTTCGAAACTTCAAAATAATATATTCAAATTAAAATATTACTGTATATTCACGAAATTCAAAATTAAGAAACAGAGATTTGTTAAAATTATAATATATTGATGAAAACAGCTTTCATAGTACATTAAAGAGTACTAAGAAAAACTATGTTGAAGAATGTGCGAATTGTTATGGACAATAAACGGTGTACGTGAGCATGAAGTAATGTTAGGTTCTCTTCGTAGGTATTGTGTACTGAGTTGTGAAAGAAAAAGAAAACTTTGTGAAAGTATGGGTATTTCTTGAAAAAAATTCAAATTATATACTCAAAATATTTCTTGGATACATATAATTTAGAAATTTATTTTGAATTCTATAATTTAAAATTAAAAAGTACATTATGAATTATTATAAATTATATAATTTACAAAATATTTTTGAAAAAAAATATATATTCTAAGAATTATATAATTTAAGATGCATTTTTAGACTTAAATTAAAAAATACATCAAATTATATAATTTAAAAATTTAAAATATATTTTAAATTATACCATCTAAAACATGTTTCTAAATTGTACATCATCTGAAATCTAAAACATGAATATTTTACATCTTCCAAACTCCTCCATAGGAAGAAACCGTGAGAATAATTTGTAATAAATGGGAGTGCAGGAAGAAACCAAAGTGGCCCAAAGAAGCATGGACAAGTCCTACCACTTCAATGAGTGGGCTAAGGTGAACAATATATGTAACATCACACGTGAAATGTTCAACATAACATCACATGTGAAGTGTTTAATATAAATAAATTGGCCATGTTTGAAAATGGATTAATATTAGGTTAGTCGGATGAAGATGTGCTCCTATTTATATAAAGCATATATTTATGCAAATTATCTATTTCTAATCTATGAAACCGTATTATTCTAATATATGTAGAAAAACAATTTTTAATCTCTAAAACAACAATTTTTAATCTCAAAAAATGTAATGTTAATCTTGACACTTTCCTCTTAGGTTATTTTTAAAAAAAAATTAAAATGGCTTTTAAGTAGGTTTTCTCCTCTCTTCCTTTTCTAATCCCATGTTGATTTTCATATGTGTATTGAAGGAACAAATATTTGTTAAGAATTTAAATTAAAACAAAATATACAAAATTATTAGATAAAATGACTTTAGATTTGAACAGAAATCGCATTCAACATTACCATGTTGTTTGTAAATATTTACATTGTGGAATTAATTAACTAAAAAATTCTTAATTCTTCAACTAATTAAAATTCCTTCTCAAGTTCTGAAATAGTTATTCAGAGTTTTTATAACAAAATCATACTACGTAGGTTGTTAACGTTATTTAGGTCTAAATCCTTAATTCTCGTTTTAAACGAATCATTTTCCTTGTAAATAAAAAAAAATGCTCCATATTTCAGACCATAATGTTTGAGAATATTTTCAATTCCATTAACAAAATTTCATAATAAAAAAGTTGTTATAGTTGAAGGATTGATAAAAATATCAAAACTCTTAAACTTTAGATGTTATGATCAACATGGTTCATGTTCATTCCGTAAATAAAAATATAATGAGCTAATCAATTTAACGGTCATAAAATTCGAAATAAAGTGGTCGTTATAAGAAATATGTCAATGCTATTGGATACTTGAATTTCACTGTCAATAGTTACGTTTTTTTATCTTCAAACTTTCTTTAAGAACATTTAAATTTAAAAAAAAAACACTTGGTTTGATATTAAACTTTGAATTTTATAATGCTTTATTATGATACGATTAGAAGAACATAAACTTAAAGAGTTTGTAATGTTTCACTGATATAGGTATAATGTGTTCCACATAAAAAATATTTAATTAATAAAGTAATTGTGGAATAATGTAGAGACCTAACTTTTGATTTCAAAATCATAATCATAACCAGTTGAAGATAACAAAAAATTATGAATTTTAAGCAACATGAATTCATTTTTCATTATCTGCATTTTGGTTACTGTGTGGTTGAGTCAATTATAAAATTTAAATTAAATATGATTTATGTAACTCATGTTTAACACTATGTAGACTTTTCATTATCTGTATTGGAATTTTGTTTTTAACAACTATATTTGGTTGAGTGTTCTCATTCCACTGCTAAATAGTAAACATGGTAATTGCATAAATATATCGTTATAATTATTTATGCATTCCTCTTTTGTAGTCAACATTCTTTCAATTTCTTCATGCTCATAATTCATCTATTATTTTTAAGTTAATATTTGATTTGGAAAAGTGTATTCTAATTTGTTTTTAATTTATTTTGTTTGAAAATTGTAATATTAATGCATACAAATATAAGAATAAAGTATAATGGCAGATTGAATACGTTTTTATGACATATAAATAATGAATAAATAATCAAAATAGAATAATTTGTCATAATCTGCTACGAAATACTCTATTAAAATAATTTAAAAAAATTGATTACATTTTTAATAAAAATCAATAGCAACTTGAAGTAAATTAACTGAGAATTTTCCTTTGATACACCAACAATTGTTTTTTTTTTTTCAAGTTTTCTAATCTACACTATGAATCTTATCCGCCAAAAAGGTTATAATAAAGATGATATCTAGGTTCTCACCGTATTGTTCGTAAAAATAATGAAGTCATGTTTGATGGAGGAAAGAGTTTAAATAAATAACAAATAAACTCTTTGATTTATACTACTATTGGAATATGGAAAAGAAAGAAAAACCAAATATTCATATAGGTTATATTAAATGTTAATTGAAGTATTTTCATCAATTTTATATTATCCTATTATTATTAGGAGAATTTAAAGAGAAAAAAAGTGAAGGTATTAGACTCTTTAGTGTTAATAGTTTTTTTTCCTTTGTAGTCATCTAAGAGTTACAATTTTTTTTCATAATAAGTTTTAATTTTTTTAATTATATATATAAATAAAGTACTTGATATTTTTTTTCTATTTTATCAACCATCTAAACATTAGTATCTTATATCATGAAGTTCTCTTTATAACCTTTGAAACCACTTTTTTATTTAAATTGATCATTTCAACTTCTTAATTGTTGGCAAGAAACTTGACCTTGAGATGAATTTTGGAAATCACAACTTTTAATTTGTTTAACGTTGATTTGCTTAGCAAACCACTATAGGAGGAAGAATAATCAATTGTAACACATTTTGTTACTTGTAAAAGTTGTTTTAAGCTAGACACATCCTCAAACTTCATCTTGCTCACCTAAAAAACCAACAAACAAATTGTCAAAGGTGGAATGCGACATTTTAAAACTTAAAAAATGTATCACAAAACATCATATCAACCAAACTTCCTTGGTGAACCAATACTAAATGCACATTGAGATACATCATTACTATCAAGATGATGATTGGGTCATCCTAATGAGAGGTGATACCTTATAGGTCATCATCTGAAAACGTAACATCAGATTGTGTGGCATCGACTATCATTGATAGGAAAACACCAACCTTACATATTTTTTTTGTCTCGGTCTTGTTTATTTGCTGTCTACAAATATTCTCACAATTATGTTAAATCGCTTAGGTTGGATGACTTGTGAACGTCATTGCCTGTATGTTGTTTGGGTACTTTGGTAAGAGCAACCTTATCCTATATTTTTTTTATTGTAGCGAGTCATACAACCTTCTTTGATGAGTCATTCAAATTGTCGAATCAGGTCGAAACATATTTTCTTATCATAGTATATGTTACATTCTAAGATGAGCTACTTGTTAGTTTTTGTTGAGAAATGTAACAATTTCTTAGTATTCACATCTTTCAAAAAACTCCATTTTTAACATGTTAATGGGGTAAGTTCAAATGCAACATCAATCATTATTCATTGTACAACTAATATTGTTGGTCATATAACTTTTAGTGAGAGGAATCTTTCTTTTAATTATCCCAATCACTTTTACATTATTGAAAAGGAGTCTTGTTAGTATGAAAGTCTTTTTTCCACTCCTCTATCTATTTATGAATAATTACTTCCTCAACTTTTAGTAAGGTGGCCTAAGAGAGGACATTTGTCACAGTGTCAACTTTTCACTAGATGAAGGACTTGTTAAATGGATTTTCTTAAAGTCCCTTTACAAAGGCATCCATAAACATCTTATTTGGTTGAGAGATTCTAATAGTGATACTACAAAATTGTGTCATGTATTTTTTTAGAGGTTTGCTTTGTTGTTACTTTATGTTAAATAGATCATTATCTTAGGAGGCCTCATTGCAAATAAATGGGATAACTTTTCAAAGGAAAAGATAGATTCATCCATTAGGCCACTAAACTAGTCCAATGTGGCATTGAATAATGTGTTTGTGAACATCTTACATTATATAATTTCTAATATCCCAAATATCAACATATAGACCTAAACTTGGAGATGGTTTGTTAGATCTTATGAACTTGTAAAGGAGTCGAGCTTCAAAAACATATAATAGGGTGGAATTAGTTCATCCATGATTTCTTTCATAAAATTCTGAAATACCCACTCAGTCTTGAGTGCTTGATGAAATTCCTCATTTTTGCATTCAAGTTGCTCATGGGTGTTTATTGTTTTTTCCCCAACAAACGTGAGATTCATCAACTTTTTTATGAGCACTTTTTGTGCTTGTTGGGTTGCATTCACCTTGTGCTTTGCTTCTTTATTTTATGTTTTGAGGTCATTCATGGTTACCATAGTTTGTTGCAAGGTGGGAGCCCTACCCTCCTCTACCTGGTGGCGTTTATATAAGTTATCATTTTTCAAGTTTGTGGAAGTAGAAATAATTTTACTTAATCCATGGTGGAATTAGAATGTTTAAGTTAAAATCCCTAAGAGACTCACTTAAAACATTTAAAATTAATTTCGATCATGTATAAATCTCTTTCTCATTTATAAACACATGATAGTTATTATCTAATAACTTGTCTAAGTAGTGAGGTTTGCATGTTCACTTTCATCTTGTGACTTCTAAAAAAATATTTCTTCTCGTAAATGTTCGACAGTCTTAATATAAATTATTTGAATAAATAGAAACAATATTCAGAATTTTCATAATACATTAAAATTGATTTTCTGTCATGACAGTTTTTTGAATCATAATAAACTGATATTTAACTAAAAAAATTTAAGATATTGATTCCTTTAAGTCTTGTAGTTTGTATATATAACCTTATCCTTATATTAGATTATTTTATAATAATATAAATACCAAACTTTAAAGATTAGTATGATTTAATATAAATTTCTTTTTACCTTGAATATAATCACCTTTCTAACCTAAATATTATTATACTTAATCTCACCCAAAACGAAAATAATACAAATATAATAAGAAATAACTGTAATATGTTAAACTCATCAATAATTATATATTATTAACAAATAAATCTATTCATAAATAAATGGTAATAAGTAATTCAATTTTTGGGTGGAAAACATCTACTTTAAAAAATTCTAAATACTACTTTAATATTTCAATCTCTATTTTAAAAAATTATATTATATTTTAATAAGGTTAATACTGGCTAAAAAAAATCTAAACAGTTAATCATTGCTAAGTAACATAAAAATATCTCCTATCTCAAAATGGAATAAGCACTACTTAAGATTTTTAATCATAAACCGTAAAATATTATCACATAATCATATAAAGATAAGAAGAAAATGGAGATCACATAATTATCAGTTTTCTTTGCATTTCTCATTGATTTGCTATGGATGATGAAAAAGGATAATAAAACCTGGACACTTTTTTTTTTTCTTCACACATGCCACTCACACCAATTTTCCTCAACACCTTCCCTTTTTCACCAACATTAAAATTGTGGAAACTATTTGAACTCAGATGAAATGTGTTTTTAACCTCATTTCATGAAACATATGTCATAATCTAGTTGGGACTAAGCTAAAATATATGTTGCAAAATTTCATTTAGAATGAATATATTGTGTTCATTTTTGCTTAATAGTTTCAAAATTAAATGCGACTGGCATGGACAAGACGAGAAGGAAGTTGTAATTTAAAAAGAATGAGATTTGTATCTCCTTCCTTCCTAGTTTGATGGAGGGGACAGAGGCCACGTAGACGTGTTTGGTTTGGAACACATGAATTCAAAAGGAACCACTAAACCTGCATTGCCTCCGAAGCGAATAGACTCAATAGACATGACGATTCTGAATCTCTGAACAAAGTAATGGCCTCTTCCTTCAGGGACCTCACCAGAGTCTTTAACGGTCTCTCCCTCATAGCCAACGAATTCGTCACCCGCTCTTTACCCGCCACAACCGATAATCTCGAAACCCTAATAAAGAAAACCCTCCTATCCGCCACCGATCTCACCGGCCTCACCAAAGGAAAGCTTCGCCAATTCCCCAACCATCCACCCTCCGCAAACTCTACACGGCACCATGCTGATACCGCGTCTAGTTCAGTTGTTTTTTTCACCGACGGTAATCCTTCTCAATCTGATTCAGCACCCGTGACGACGACGACAACAACAATAACAACCGATGACGCTGTTGCCTATTCTTCTTCCGACGCACATCATCGGCAAGCTTCCGATGCAAATGTTTGTGGTGCCGAAGAAGAGAAGACTGAGGTTATGACTTCTGCAGAAACGATTAATCAAGGTGCGAGTGGGGAAGTGGCACCTTCGCCACCGTTGAGGAAACGAAGGCCCCGGGAGAGGAAGGTTCCCGCAACTCCATTTTCTAGGGCTCTTGGGTTAGTGTTGTTTGATTTCATTTAAAATTCATCACTGGGATATCATTCATTGCTTTCGTTGCTGTGAATTGTGATGAATCAGCATTTACTATATTTAACTCAATTCTTTGTTATTATTATTATTGTCCACTTGTAGGTTTGCTGGGTTAGGAGCAGGTCTTGCGTGGGGTACACTTCAGGAATCTGCCAAGAGGCTTGCCTTTGGTACGCCTACTTCCCAAGGCAACCAATCTGCACTTTCCCCGTTTTTGTCTGAAAAAAATGCGGAACGTTTGGCTCTTGCACTGTGTAGAATGCGTGGAGCGGCGCTTAAAATTGGGCAGATGTTGAGCATACAGGATGAATCTCTTGTTCCTGCTCCGGTAATGTGACCTGCCTTTTATGCTTGCAGCTTAATTGGTATCTAAAGGGCTCATCTTAAGTGTGATTGTCTCTAGAGCGTTAAGTAAGGGTGTCTTTATGAGTTTATCCTTGTAATGTATTTAGTACGTTAAGATTGTAGTTCTCTTTTAATTAAATGAAGGATGGAGACGACTCGTTGCATGGTTTAAAATCAAGCTTACTTTAGGGGAGCCTTATCTTGTTGGTATGATGTGCACATATTTATCTTGAATGTGTATCTTGCATGTGTAATGGTGTCTTGATGATGATAAGTTGGATTGTTGGTTTATGTCTTCCTATTTTAGCTGAAGTTGAGCGCATTTAATTGAATTGAAATAATATAGCAATGAAGTTCCAAATAACACTGAATTTTCAGTGATGAAAATCCAAGCACTATAAACAATTCCAATCTTTTCCTCATTAGGTACAATGTTCAACCGTGCATCATGTTCATAGACAAACCATTAGTCTCTAAATACTAAATGGTTTCACCTATAGATTTTCTGGGTCTCTCCCTCTCTCAGTACCTCTAGTGATAGAGCTACCCCTTTTTATCTACTCTCTTAGCTTGGACTTTTACCAGTCTTCTCTGCACACACTCAAACCCCCTAAAGTAGACAACAACAGAATTTTGAATGATCAAATTGTATTAGAGTAAATGATTTATGATTATATAATTGAGGATATTGTTTTCTTTCTGTTAATCTAAAAAGCATAAAGTATTTTGATGATGAATCTATAGAAGAATACAAAAATTCTTGAAGACTTTGTGGATTCTTCTTCTAGACCAAGAATCCGCTCAAAGAGAGAGGGCAAAGCTCCCAGTGAAGCCCCTCTTGCCTTAGACAGAGGTGTCACTCTTGATGGTTGGATCTCTAATCCTGAAGTCCAGGCGAATTTCTGTAGCACCTAGAGGGATAAAAAGCTCATTTCTCCAAAATATCTTTCATTAAACTAGTTTAGCCATCATGACTTCACCTTCCTGGAATTCTTATAGTTCCAAGGTCTTTAACATTTTCTTCAAATGGAAGATTTTTACTATCCTGATCTAGTAAGGGTCTTCTATTCAAATTTTCGCTATAGAGATGATGTGGCTTCCACTAAAATCAAAGGAGTCCATATCATCCTTGATGCAGAAATCTGGGAGCAGGTGGCTCATATCCCGGACCAAGAAGGGGTAAATATTACTCATGGAATTGAGGGCTTTAACAAAGTGGAAGTGTTTTCTCAAAAATCGTCTCCAACAAATTGACGAGACCTTTTTGGTGGGTGGCATGAAACTGAATGAGAGGCTTCTTCATTTCATTATTGTGTGAGTACTCTGTTCCTGAACCAGCTATCACGCTCAGTGCATAGTGACTGATTTGCTCATTATCTATGGACTGCTCAACAAAGTTTTATTTAGATTGGCCTCCTATCATGCTGGACACAATGATGAAGGGAAGGCGTTTTTTCTCTTACCACCTGTCTTATGCTATTTTTATCTCCAAAATCTATGAGTATAAGAGCATTGGTTTAGAAGGTGAAGTTCGTCAATGCACTCTGAATTCCAACAAGATTGCAACTGGTACCCTTCGTCATATGGGTTTGGTGGAACATGGAAACTCTTTTATCTTTAAAGGAGATGTTCTCATTGAATCTGATGAAGAAATGGAGCATGATCAAGATGTTGCTGCTCCTGCTAGTAGTTCTTCTGCATCTCAACATTTTTTTTTGGATGCCTTCTACTCCAAAATGGATGACCTTCTTGCACTTCATTTTCAGTCATTCAATCTAGATGAGACAAATACTCTTATCCAGAGTATCAACTCTAGTGTTAACAATCTAGGCAACAATGTTGGAAACTTAGATACTCAGGTCTCTGGGATAGACCGAAGACTTTCTAAAGTTGAAAGAAGACTTAGGCAAGCCAATATAGGAGAGGATAGTGAAGATGAAAATTAGGAGCATGTACCTAGTTTTTTTATTTTGTAATCCTCTATCTTGTGTTTATTTCTTTTTAAATGAAAATTATTCTTTGTGGTGCAAATAAGTTATTTTACACTTAAGTAGGGGGAGCCAGTTAACAATCTTTTTGCTAATAATCATAAATAGGAGGAGAAATTATTAACTTTGTACCTATTTCTCTTAATCATCTCCTTGGTTTTTAGCTGAACATATACAGGTATCACAAAGTCTTCAAGAATTTTTTATCATCATCAAAAAGGGAGAGATTCTTAATCTAAAAAGCATAAAGTATTTTGACGATGATGAATCTATAGAAGAATATAAGGAATCTTGAAGTAGTTGAAGATTTATACTCATGTATATGTTCTCTTATAACAATAGCAACTGCAGTAAAGAACCCTAGCAAAGCACACTGCTCTTCTTAAGAATTGAAAACAAGTTTTGATCTTTGTAAGATGTATTTAACGTTGTAATAATCTATTATCAAAGCTTTTAAAAGTTCTTAGAAAACATGTTCTTTCTGGAATAATCGATTATCATATGTATAATAATCGATTATCTTGTATGATAATCGATTATTACGTGCTATTTTTCCAGAGTTCTAATTTCTCTCTGGAATAATCGATTATCCTTTGAAATAATCGATTATTCTAGTCGTTTTTTCGAAAATCTTTGGTATTCTTCTGAAAATTGGGCATTCTTGTGTCTATAAATAAAGTAGGGTTTGAGCTCTTTAATATATACAAAACATAAGTGTTTTTGCTCTGTTTAAGCTTGTTAAAAACCTAGTCTACCTTCTCTAAAAGTGTTACTTGAGAAAATTGTGCTGCTGCTAGGGTTAGGAGGTGTTATTCATCCTTTGCTCTTTACAAAGGAAGTGTTTTGTCAATCTTTCCTACTATCTGATTCTTTCCGTTGCTCTATAAGTTGTACACTTATTTTTAAAATAATTAGTTGTTGTCACTCTCTTTTGAGGTGATCTAATCATTGGACGTAGGATCTTTTTGATCTGAACCAATATAAATACTCTGTGTGATTTTCTCTATCCCTATTCTCTTTACATTCAGTTTATTTTCTATTTTTATATATTTGGTACTCTGATTTATTTAAAGCAGAACTTAAAGTTACATTGAGAATTTTGTTAAATTATATTTTAACAAGATTAAATTCTAAAAATGTTAAAATTTTATTAAGAAACCAATTCATTCCCCTCTTGGTTGTTTTACCTGCACTATTATTCTAACACTTTCAATTATTTAAGCGAGGAAAGAGTTGCTGCTGAATGAATTCAGTGATCTCTCATATGTTAAGTGTATATAGTGGATTGAATTTTTAAATAGGCTCTAAATTCTTTGCTTCAGTACTGCATAATTGTACATGATGTACTTGAACGTGGATCACACGTCATCAGCAGTCAGACATGCTTCCTTCTTTCGACTGGATTAGACAGATTCAGAAGTGCAGATTTTAACAAATAACTGAAGACTGCTTAATGGATAAAGATCCTCTAACTAGAAAATTTGCCATGATTATGTTTTCGATGGTTAATGGTGCTTGTCATATCAGACTTTCTAATTAGGCTGTGAATCTATTACTATGTCTGATTTTTTATTGTGGTTATGATTGTAATATTAACTGCTAAAAAATATTCTGCATGGAGGAATCAGTAAACTCTATTGTTTATATTTTTATTTGACTTTAAATGTAAACTCTTAATTCTTTATCCGCAGATTCTGGCTGCATTAGAAATTGTCCGTCAAGGTGCTGATGTGATGCCGAAGAGCCAACTTAATCAAGTTTTAGATGCTGAATTAGGTCCTGGTTGGTCATCAAAATTAATTAGTTTTGATTATGAACCTATAGCTGCTGCAAGTATTGGCCAGGTATTTGTGCTGCTTTTTTTTTAATGGGGGTGGGGTATTACATCTGAAAAAGTAAGAAGCAAACTAACTTCTAATAAAGACAGCGTTACATCTTCCCAAAGAAGCAAGTAAAGCTGACTGACGGATTAATCCACACACTTCAGGCTTCATCTTGAATGTCACCCTCCTTAGCTAACCAGTTGGCACAAAAATTGGCTACCATAAAAATATGCTGAATGAATATTAGTCTGTTTTCTTGAAACTATAGGTAAGCAAGTGTATATATGGTACTTAAAGTCATCCTTATATCTTCGGGATCAATGCAAGTATGTGAATCCGAATGGCAGAAAATTTTCAGATGCCTCTATCTCAAGCCATTTCCACATTTAATAGGCTTGAGCTGAGCATGGATATTTCAAGAAATGTCAATATAACCAGAAAAGCCGAAGTTCCACTTTCCTGAATCATCTCTGGCCAAAACCTCTAAAGCCAGCTCTACCTGGATTACAAAAGGAAGTTTCATTCTCATTGAGCTTGAAGAAACCGGGAGGAAGACAACTCCTGCTCACAAGATGAGGAGGTTTATTGAGAAAGTTAATTGTGCTATTGGCACATAATATCAGAAGCACCAAATTTTAATAGATACCCTTGAAATAAAAGATAACGAATCCATTATCGCACTAAAGTTTCCCCATTCTTCTTTTATAGTTTTAGTTAAATTTTATTTCAACAGCTAGATTTAGTTATAATTGTAATAGATGGTTAGGATTTATTAAACAGAACCTCTCCTGTTAAGGTTATAATGAGAGGATCCAAATTCTTATGAATCAGCCTGGTTAGATCAAAAGTTGACCAAACTTATGAGGCCTGGATGAGTTCCAAAAGCTGTCCAAAGCCACCAAGGTGTAATGAGAAGCATAACTGCTAACCTACATTGAGTTTGAGCAAAGTTTGTGAGTCAATCACGCAGGTCCATCATGAGAAAATTAGGTGATAACAAAAACTTTTCAAGCATGATGAGCATAATTACATTCCTAAAGACAATAAATGATAGTCTTCTGAGGTGCTCCATTACATCTGGTGAAATGAGAAGATATTAATCCTCTATAAAATCTCATCTCATTTATTGGGAGGGAGTTATGAAAACTTGGCAGAAGAATGGAGATTTTTCGATGGACTGCCTGTTTCCAAATCCATGCCAAGACAAAGAATGAGAGGCTAAGATTATATTGACCCTAAAGGTTCACATAACCTGATAAAGGAGTCCTGGACCTTGGTGTCCATAAGATAACGTGGAATGGGAGTCCCAAGGAGATTCAGCTGCCACCTTTGCTCCTTAGATATGCATCTTTTTGACATTTGATCATTTACTTGTTTTTTATTTCTTGCATGCCAATTTTCTGCAGATGTAATTGTTTTCCATCTTTCTGTTTGAATATATGTATTTCTCAAGTAGTTTCAAATAATTAAAAGTTCAAACTGCCACGTCTTTTCTCATCCCCTTTGGCCTTTTGTTAGTTACTTCACTTATGTTAATGACTTTTTATTTCAATCTATTTGTTGAATTCCTCGATTTTTGTACCTTTGGTGCATAAGGTATGTATAAAATCCATTTACGAATCTTCATCCAACAGCTGAAGCTTTAGGAGGGTTGGTCTTTGGTATGGTGTATTAGTCTCTATGATCATGTGGTCATAGGTTCGATCTTGCTGTCCTAATTCTTCTTATAACAAGTTGAATTTACGCAACATATAAGTGAGCCTGTGCATTGTGCAGACTTCAAATCTGAAATTTAGCATGGGTGTTTTAGAAATGTATAAAAGCTATTCTTTAGCCTTCATCTTTCCTAGTAAACTTTTTGGGAAGTTGGTCTTGGATATTACAAATCTTTTTATATCTTAGATTTATAATTATATTTAGGTCTTCAATTTGTACTATTAGAAAGCGATTTGGGCCTGATGCACCGGTTCCTCAATTTGTTTCACGTATCTGTATTCAACACACATTGTTTCTGATACTCTAGGATACTTTATCGAGACTTATCAATGAAGTATCCAATCTATGAAACACTAATACTTTTATGATGACAATAATTTATAATTTTTTATTTTGATAATGTCTAACAAGTGTGATTTTAGTTTGGATATGCACAATAATATTGACATATTTATTTTGTTTTAAGAATTTTTATATATGTGTACATAGATATATGTCACGTATTGTATCATGCTATTTTCAAAATAAAACATGTTGTCGTGTCGGATACGCATCATACCCGATATACGTATTGTATTGCTAAATCAACTTGTAAGATGAGGATTACCTTCATTATATACTATATGTGGTACTATTTCTAGTTGATGTAAAATTTGGATTTTTCCCAATACACCATCTCATGCCCAACACTATTCGGTTTGATGTGTGAATAACATGGCGAATGACCATTTTAGTGGATCTAGGATAGGTTTTAATATCATCTTAGAATGTGGTTTAGACCTAATTCAATTCTATAAAACTAGTTTGTTAGATGGGGATTGCCCCCACTTATATACTGTATTTTGACACTATATCACACAAATAAAAACATGTTAATGTAATGAGCTTTGAAAATTCAATCCTGCTTTGAATAAAGCCAGACTGGGGGTGACTTTGGACTCTAATTCGCTTTGGATCCATACTAACATAAAAGTCACTCTTATAAGAATGCCAAACTTTGGTATAAGTTCTTTCCTTATGTTTGATATAATTTTAAGCTGGACAATTTTTTACAAATGTCCTAGCAGCAATATCATACAACTTTATATTGGAGCACTTCTGCTCAGTATAATAATATTGCCTAATGAGGTTCCTCATGGAATTTAGGTGCACCAAGCTGTCCTGAAGGATGGCATGCAAGTTGCGATGAAAATTCAGTACCCTGGTGTTGCGGATAGCATTGATAGTGACATTGAGAATGTGAAGCTTCTTTTAAACTACACAAATCTAATTCCTAAAGGACTTTATCTTGACAGAGCTATAAAGGTGCGTATTTATTAATATAATTTCAATCAATTAAGGCATTTTTAGTTGTGTGCTTATGTCAATATTCTCTTTTCGTAGTCTTTAAACCCACACATTTTTTTATCTTGTCTGTAGGGGTTTGGATCCCTTAGCCCCCTCTCTTCCTTTCACTGAATGATATGCCTTCAGATTCATCAGTGAGATCCTAATCCATATTCAATCTGTAATAGTTTGATCTTTGTACACTTGTGCAACTCTTGTATTAGTGCCTCTTTCTTTTTTGCCTCTTCACCTTTCAACCATCCTTCTAATGTTCCATGTAGTCTTCCCTAAATTGGACCTTTTAGTATGATGTTTATCAATTTTTGATATTGATCTGCAGTCTCTTACCTATCATACAGAAAAAAAATGTCTCCATAATTTGACAAATATGTCTATATGTCAAACCTTGCTTTTTAAGTTCTTCCTGTACTTTTTTATAGGTGGCCAAAGAAGAATTATCTCGTGAGTGTGATTACAGGTTGGAGGCAGCAAATCAGAAGCGGTTCCGAGATCTTCTTACTGGGATAGATGGATTTTATGTTCCAATAGTTGTGGATGATATTTCAAGTAGAAGAGTATTAACTACCGAGCTTGTTTATGGTAATTATAACAAATTTCATCAGTTCTTGTGATGCATTTTTTTCATACATCCTTACATGCAGTTTTATGGTACCATAGCTTGCATAAGCCTGCTTATGCACTTAAGTAGCTCAAAAGAATAAAATGTACGTGGTGTTTGATGCAGGTGCATTTGACATCATGTGTAGATGGCAATGCTCTCAACATATATGTAGTATTATTTGAATGGAGGATATAGTTTTCCAGATTGGATGCCAGATTTTCCCTGTAGATGCTCCTATTTTATGTCATATAATCTCATTTGTTAGCCATTTACTCAATTATTTCATCTTTGCTTTTTTGTAATTCATTAAAAGTGAAATGAAAGACACTATGAGAAACTTCATGTAATTCATTATATAATTATGTTTTGAGAAATCATGTCACCTTTAATCAGATAGTTTTATGAACAAAATTATGTCCATGATGTTTTTAATCATTCTTTGCTCAAGTATTTTGTAACTTTTGATGATAGATGCCACTTGTCTTGTTCATTAAACAAGGGATGCTTTCCTTTTTAGCAAGTGAATTTATGTCTAACTCAATCCTATAAAACTGGCTTGTAAGATGAAGTTTATGCTCTTGTTATAAACTATGAATTTCCCATATTACTAGTCGATGTGAGATCTCCAACACATCTCCTTACGTCGAGGAATGAAACATCTTGAACGTGTGATTAGATAATTATGGGTAGTCTAACAGGAGTCCTTAAATTGGTGGCATAATAGCCCGAAACAATCTTGCTTGGATAGACTTAAATTAGTCTGATACCATCTTAATAAGTAGGTTTATGTTTAACTCAACTCCACAAAATCAGCTTGTAAGGTGAGGTTTGCACCCCACTTCTAGACATTGAACTTCCGATATTACTAGTTGATATGAGATTTCCAGCTCAGGAATACACATCTCAAGCATGAGATTAGATATTTGTGGATGGTTTAACATGAGTCCAATAACTAATGGAATAGTAGTCTCAAACAATCTTGCTAGCAAATGAGTTTCTATTCAACTCAATCTCACAAAACTAACTTTTAAGGTGAGGTTTACACTCCACTTGTAAACTATGAATTTCTCATATTGTTCGTCGTTGTGGGATCTATGACAATATAATTATGTTTTGAGAAATCTTGTCACCTTTAATGAGATAGTTTTATGAAGAAAAGTATGTCTATGATATTTTTTAATCATTCTTTGCTCAAGTATTTCGTAACTTTTGTTGAGAGGTGCTACTTGTCCTGTTCATTAATTAAGGGATGCTTTCCTTTTTACTTTAATTTTTTTTTATTCCATTGGGGGGGGGGGGGAAACACGTAGGAATTCTTGATTTTTTATTGAGTTCGACAATCAATCTATTTACACTATTAAGATTAAATAAATAGAATGATATTCTTGTGAATTAAATTTTTTGCTTGTTTGAACGTGGGGTGGTCTTTTCTTGTTACAGGAATTACAATTGACAAAGTGGCATCACTGGACCAGGAAACTCGTAATTATATTGGCAAAAAGTTATTGGAACTCACATTGATGGAGTTATTTGTATTCCGATTTATGCAGGCATGTTATTCTGCCCTGTGTTTTTATCTGTGTGAGTAAAATATTAAAGACTATTGTTGACATAGTGACTCAGGCATCACCAGTAGGAGAATTCTGGTCCAAGCGTATGAAATTTGAAGTATACCTGATGACTTTTGGTTTAGTTATCTTGTTCAGGTGTTGTCTAAGTCAAGTAAACATATATTACTGTTAAAAGACTTGAGGGAATATGACAAAGGATTAGGTCTGAATGAAATTATCATCCTCACTGACTTAGTATCTATAAATAAATTTTCGTGTTAAATGCAAAGTAGTTTAGATTTAAGTGGAAAAACTTCACTCTATTTGTGCATCGTTCACTTCCTATAAAGCAAAGCTGATATGGTATAGTGATGTTATAAGTGACTAGGTTATACCATATTGCAGGTACTGATTGAATAAGTTGACAAGAAGTTATTCAACTCCCTGTCTTCATTTGGTAGCTACACTTTTAGACTACTAGGGCCTAACACATTATCCCTTTTTTCCCCAAATACCAAGTATCTAATAAGATAGTTACAATTAGGTCACACACACATTTATATATTATGTTCATGAATTTTTCTTTCTACTGTCTTCATTTGGTAGCTACACTTTTAGACTTCTAGAGCGTAACACATAATCCCTTTTTTTTCCCCAAATACCGCGTATCTAATAAGATAGTTACAATTAGGTCACACACATTTATATATTATGTTCTTGAATTTTGCTTTCTATTGTTTTTTGTTCGTTCATGTCTTTTAATGCTAAGTGTTAACTTAGCATGAAGTTTTCTTTAAATCACACCTTCAAATATGATTTTGTGATCTCTTCTTAACTTGGAGGGTGTTTTTAATGCAGACCGATCCTAATTGGGGCAATTTCTTATTTGATGAGGCTACGAAGACAATCAATCTGATTGATTTTGGAGCAGCACGGGATTACCCTAAAAGATTTGTTGATGATTATTTAAGAATGGTTGGTTCTCTTTCTAATTAGTCTCTTTATATAAATAACTAAGCTGATAAAATCTTCATTGTTTTGTTTCCTCTGTTTAATTTTTATTTTACTGAGTCGGACCTGCCTATATCATACTACACATATTAATGATAAAAAAATGCTATAAATATACATAACTTTTCATAACTTGTATTATATCCTAAACTGCCTACATAGCAATTTATTGCGCTTATACATGACCATTTTTATGGTTCCCGTCCTACTAACTAAAATGATGATTAGGCTGTTTAAGATAATATGGTAAAAGCTCATTTAGTGCCTTTTTTCTAATTCAATTTTTTCCTGTATGTTTGCTCGAACTTTCCAGCACTTAGTGGGAGGGGGATTAGAGTACTTGACTGTTATACCCTTTTCTTAAGCTGAGCAGCAAATTCTTCTGGATTCTTATTATTGTTTATGATGCATAATTTATTAGGTTCTAGCATGTGCCAATGGTGATAGCGATGGGGTCATTGAGATGTCCAGGAGACTTGGGTTCCTCACCGGAATGGAATCAGATGTCATGCTAGATGCTCACGTCCAAGCTGGCTTTATTGTAGGTTTGCCGTTTTCAAGACCTGGTGGTTTTGATTTCCGGTCAAACAACATTACTCAAAGCATTTCTCATCTTGGGGCAACAATGCTCAAGCACAGGCTCACTCCTCCACCTGATGAAGCCTATAGTCTGCACAGGAAGCTTTCTGGTGCTTTTTTGGCATGCATTAAGATTGGGGCCGTTGTCCCGTGTAGGGAACTGCTGCTTGAAGTATACAAACATCATAAGTTCGGTGATGTAAGTGAGATATTATCCACTGGCTCAGTGACTGCATAGATTAGTTATTTCCCCAATTATTTTTGTCAATTATAATAATATGTGGGAAGCTTATTTTTTTGCCCGAGCTCCTTAACAAGAAAATTTGCTCCACAAATGGAGTCCTTTGGGGAGTAAATTTTCTCCCTCCCCGTTTGTAACTTTAGTTGCCTATAGAGTTTTTTTCTATATAAATTATTTGAAAGGCGATTGATTCTTCAAGAGTGTGTTTAGATAAAGAAATTTTGGAAGGTAATTTATTTATTTTTACATAGAATGACAAAATTTGTTTTTTGAATATAGAATTTTAAAAGATATTGAAATTTTAGAATATGCTAATCTCATTTGATTACTTAAAATTAGATAATTTCTATCTAATTTCATTTAAGCATGAAATATTTGTACTTTTTTATACTTTTCCCTTTTTTACAATTATTATTTTTTCTTTTCACATTCTCTTCAATTTATTCAGGGTGTTGTATGTTTGGTTTCGGTTAGGAAATCGTTATCTTGATTAAGATTGCGACACTGTGACGTGGTTGACTGAGACATCGTTTGTCCAACAATATCTTTTTATTTGATGTTAATAATTTTTTTTAAGTTAAAAGTGGATTTAGATTATTTGAGTTGAGATTCCTTAGAATTATTTTGCCGAATGTTATTTATCCGTCAATGTTTGTAAGAACATCAATTAAGTTTTTTTTGTCTTATGTTAAATACAATTTTTTTAAAATCACTAAAGTTATTTTTAGTTAATGTTGTTTTTTTACTAACTCTGACCCAATTTTTTTATGTCAATGTTGGTCTAAGTTATTTCTTGATCATTATTAATCAATATTTTCTAGATTAATGGTGACATGATTATTTTTTAATTAATGATAGCCATAGTTTTCTATCATGATAGCAAGACTATTTTTGATTGATGTATGTTAGAGTTTTTAATTATTTTTCTATGGACATTGTTGATTTGTTTTTTAATTTAGGTTAAAATTATTAGATAAATGTTAGTCAAAGTTCGTGACTAATGTTGACGAGGTTATTTTTATTTAGCAAATGTCAATTAATTTTTTTCGGTTGATGTTTTTGTGGTTTGATTTTGTTGGATGTATGTATGCAACGATTAATTTTTTATTGACGCAATTAATGTTATGTTTTGTCCAAAAATTTGTTGGAAATTCTGTTTCTAGTATGAAATGAGGAAACTTAGCTAACTTTAATTAGGATTATTTTAGTTAATATCAATTAAGAGATTTATAGTAAATAAAGAAGTAAAAAAAATCATGACCAACGAAATAAAAAGAAATAGCTCTCAATAATGTTAGTTAAAGTAATTGTTGTTGACAGAATGGAAAATAATCTTAATGTGTTTGATACTTTCAATCCTTCCTGCCTTGCTTCTTTTTGGCTCTCTAGTATTTTTGTTGGAATCGTAATGGTGGCCTTATTTCTTTTCCTCCATCTATTCTCTTATCATGACCTCCTTCGCTTCCTTGTTTGAGGTTGCTCTTGACCTTATAGACATATTCTCTACACTCCTTTCTATCAACAACTTGTCAAATTGACTAGTCCAAAGGCCTTTAATTAAGACATTAACAAAAATTCCTTCATTAGCCTGGGGATTTAGCATAGTGGCCCCCAAAAATCTTTTAATGTAAGCCTTCAAAGATTCTTCTCATCCCTGTTTTATATTACACAAATCTCTAATTTTTTTGTAGCTTTATTTTGTTTTCTGCGAATTGGATTAAGAAAAATCTTGAAAATGTCTCAAAAATGTGTTGAAACCACTGGAAAGACTACTAACTAGTCTAAAACTACATATGCCAAAGTTGTAGCGAACATTTTACACGAGACACCGTTAGATCCTTCATTGATCAACATTTAAACGTGAAATGTCTTCATGTGAGCGTTAGGGTCTTGCTCCGCTTTTACTTCCTTTTTTTGACCTTATAATTGGGATGTTACTGCTCGTTGCAATTCTTTGTTCTTCCGTCAGAATTGTTCTTGCAGGAGTAAGGACTCTTCCACCAAACGACAGACTCTTCACTTTCCTTTCGTAACTTCTTGTGTATATGTTGAAATTTTTTTGCTTGTTTCCTCACCTCCTTATTCTGCTTGCAAAGTTCCTTTATTATCTCTAAAACATGTTGCAACGTTGGGGTATCATCTTGTTTCTTTCTTGGGACACTACATTTCTTGTTCTTCTCATTCTTTCCTATTTTGTGTTTACAATTATGCATGATTTGTTTTATTTACCTTTCCATGAACGTCAAAAAGTTCAAACAAAGAGTGTAGGAAACCATATTAAATCATTCAATGTCTTGTCTTTCTATGATTATTATGCCTTCTCTATTCATAGTTGGATTTTTTAAGGTAGAAATTAGGTCTCTATAATAATGGTATGTCGTCCTGATTTTTTTCTTCTTTTCTTAATTTTGTAATTTTTTTTAATTTATAGTAAGATTAGATTAATCTTTTTATAATCCTAATAGTAATCCAGATTCATTATTAATTAGTATTTATTGGCACATCAAAAGTCTCATTCACGCTGGTATAAGTAATAATAAAACTCTGGATTTCTAACATGTAGGGCCATGGGACATGGTGGGCATATGAGGTATCCGAAAAAGTTCGTAAAATATAGTAACTGTACAAGTCCCAATCTCAAGCTCAGATAAAGAAACTATCAATTGAGTGGGTGAATAAACAAAGAGTTTAAGGGGACATCACTTAGCAAATTGTTCATGGAAAAATAACGTTAATTGATCTATTGCCATTGTGCTATTCGATTCTCACATAACTTACTGAAATTTGAGTTGTCTTGTTACTCATTTTCATAATTGTGAATTTGGCTGTTTCCTATAAAAAGTTAAAACCAACCTGCTAATGGAGGATTTATCAAATTTTTTAAACGTGGTCCTTTCAAAAATAGGCTATCAAACACACATTTGGTAGTGTCTAGTTATAATAAGCATAAAAGATAAGTTTAGTAAAATGTGGAGTTGAAAACTTGTGTGGTAAATGTATATAAATAGTTTCTAATGTATTTTAAATATTATTAGACATAAAGTTTTGCTTTTACTGGCAGTGTAGATAACTATTAAAGCCATTAAACCCTATATTTTTATAGAAGTGTCTTAATGAAATGCAATCCTACTTTTGCCAAGAATCAATTCTTGCTATAAGTGGTGGACACAACAAAACTTTGGGCATTACATTGCTTTTACCCCCAACACACAAAAGGTAAAGCTAATTGATTCTAGTTATTGATTCATATGGACCCCTCCACTTAAAATCATGTATATATTATCAATATATTTGATTAAAAACATTAAAAACGAGTATTTATCTACATGTTTAAGAGCACAATGAAATATCTATTTATTCATTTATTTAATATAATGAACCATATTTGATAAAATAAAACAAAGAAAACGTAAAGGGGAAGCGTAATTTATAGATTTTATGATAGCAAACAGGAAAATCATGATACCCTTTAATGATAGTTACAATTAACGTGATTGGCTCCGTTAGTGCCTGCACTTCCCTTAGTCATGGCAATCATTGTGTTGTCGGTGTTAGCAATACTCTTTTGTTCAACATATAACTGTTAATAAATCCAATATGGACTGGGTGAAACAATGTTTTTACTACAAGAGAGTATAATCAATGTGAGAGCGATTCACACTTGAGAAAAATTTTACTATATGTAAATCATGAATCAATTCACTTTCAACTTACGGATTTTTATCTTCATATTATTTTTCTTAGGTACTTTTAACTAAAGTGGAACTCACCTCACACATAAGTCCAACATCTTTGTTTCCGACAACTCACCAGTTAAACAAAAGGGGCAGAAAATCAATGCATTGATTTATTTGATGGGTAGAGTAGGTGTGGATGGGTTCACCATGAAGATGTAGCGTAATTTTGAAGACATCATATATTATTAAACTTTATTATCGTGATTGTGTGAAGAAAAACAACATAATGAAAAAAGAGAACAGAAAATTAAGACATGGGTGTACCATACTTGTGTCTGTTTCTGAGCAACGGCCTACGGTTGTTATTGAAAGCAAATAAATAGTGAAAGACAAGGGAAGAGATAAATCGAGTTGTAACAGCGGAGAGTGGAAAGAACATTGTTGTCAGCTTCATTAAGATGACGACAATGAAGCTGCTTTTGGTAGCCGTTGAACTTGCATGCTTGGTTTCTGGGATCTTCTCCTTTGGATCTGAGACACTGTCTCAGCTTTCTTTCTTAGAAAACGGTGTCGTCTCGACTCGGCCTTCCTCCTCCTCCTCCTCATCTCAACCTCAACCTCTTATGGTGGACCTCACTCTCATTCAAGGAGCTCATTCTAAAGGAGCTGGTCTCTCTCTCTCTCTCTCAGTTTAATTTTTTAAGTGGCTTCTTTCTGTGACGTGTCTCTTGCTGAAAACTACATTTTGAGCTTCTCTGTTGTTGGTGCTTACTCGGTACTTCACATTGCAATTCTTTGATTTGCTGGTTATTGTGGCTTGTAAACATCAATTTTAGTGTATTGATTTCCTTATATGAGGAGAGACTTGCATATAATTAATATACCTTTGAGTTATTACATGAAACTCCACATTTTTCCAGCTAACCCTCATTTCTTGATTCTACTTTAAAATTATGCTCGAGATGTTGCGCTAATGTTTTCTCTAGTTTGCCTAATTATTTTGCTAGACTTCGTTTCTTTGCTTTTCTCCTCCCAATTCTTTTATTCTTAGACATTAGTTGCTTATAATCAGAATTCTTAGTTATGAGATACCTTAGTGGCGCATTTTATAGATGAAGAGTGACCTTGTACTATCTCAAATTCTTTGCTAATAGCTCCACGCAAATATCCCTGTTTGTCTCTGCAATGCGTATATGGTTTTTTGTTGACTACTGTCTGAATATGCCCCGTTTTGTGTGGAACTGCATATGCTTTTTAAATGACATGATACTCGAAGGATAGACTTCATTATGCGCATAGTCTTGTCTGAATTGGTTGAGTTTTCATAATTGATGGCAAAGTTGAAAAGGTAAAGGTTGTCTCACGCATAAATTTCTTACTTGATTTTGAATCTCGCAAATAAGTTGTTTTTTTTCCCTATAATGCCAGTCTGTTTGGATGGAACATTGCCTGGTTACCATTTGGATCGTGGATTTGGATCTGGTGCTGATAGTTGGCTCGTTCATTTGGAGGTAAAGAATGTTCAAGGTTTAATGTAGTTTCTAAAATTTTCCCCACCATTATGGCTACTCATTGGCATATATTAAGAAGGTAGACTGTATAGAAAGATTAATAGTTGAAGTCTTTATTCAACCATACTAATACTTTTTTAATACCTGCAGGGGGGAGGATGGTGTGATACCATCAGAAATTGTGTCTATAGAAAAAATACTCGTCGTGGTTCCTCAAAATATATGGAAAATCAAATACCATTCACGGGAATATTGAGCAACAAACCTGAGGAAAACCCTGGTTTCTCCCTTTACCTTAAACATGCATGCATTTTTTTACCTGAGTTCAATTAAACTCTTCACTCCTGGAGACTGCTACTTATGTATACTCAAGCCCGTGTTCTTTCATTTTCCTGTATGTCAACACGTACAGATTTCTTTAATTGGAACAGAGTTAAGTTACGGTATTGTGACGGGGCGTCTTTCAGTGGAGATAGTGAAAATGAGGTCAGTGACAGAAACATACCACATTTTTTTAGTTTATCTATATATAATATAGTTGCTATTAACAACTCTTCATATTTCCATGGAAAGTGTAGTTGTTGCAGATGCATCTGATCAATGTAGCTACATAACAAAATCACTAAATTTCTAACAAGAAAGCTAGTACCACAAACCTATATGCCCCATTCAAGAAAAGAACATAACTGTTTGTTTTGTGTCACTGACTTGACGTATTGTCTAACAGGTTTATTTTATTTTTTAGTGTAGCACTTGCATTTCGCCATCTCTGAGAACGTGATACAAATAGGATTGCAACATAATTTCTCTCTGTAGTGGCACATAAATTTCAAAATTCCTGTGCTTTATCCTATAAATTATTTAAAATGCAAAACTAACAACCCTATTTTGTATTTTGTGAATATTTGCTATATCTGTTCTTATGAACAAGTTTCTCTTACATACCCTTTACTGTTGACGAAGTAGTTGTATTTGGAAAGATCCTTTATTTGGAATTTGTATTTGATTGATACATGGATTCTGTTATTTTTTCAGTCCGCACAGCTTCAATTTCGAGGACAAAGAATATGGCTAGCTGCTATGGAGGAATTAATGTCAAAAGGAATGCAGAAAGCCGATCAGGTTTCCCATTTCTCTTTATATTGTTTTTCATTCTTTTCATATGCATGAATGCTAATCAACAAATGAATATCAGGCACTTCTCTCTGGATGCTCTGCGGGTGGTCTGGCATCCATAATACATTGTGATGAGTTCCGGAGCTTGTTTCCAGAATCTTCCAAAGTCAAATGTTTGAGTGATGCAGGTTTCTTTCTTGATGCGTAAGTTTTATATTTCATACATTACATCCTCTGAACTGTTCGCTTTCCTAGAAACTAATAGGGTATACATAATTATCCATTCAATCATGTAGAATTGATGTATCTGGGGGACGCACACTGAGGAATCTGTTTGGAGGTGTGGTTCAGTTACAGGTAGCATTTAATTTAGTTATGTAGTAAAATATTTTTTAATTGAAATTAATGATCAGTTATGAGAGTAGATTTGTGGGGGTTAACTTATGCGTATATGATTTAATCATCAATGATGGGATTAACAAGGACGAAACGGTTGACAGCTTTAGTCATACAGGGTTTGATACATAAAGAGTTTGTCCCTAAAACAACTTTAGCAGTATATTTTTATTCTATCATTGGTTTTACTTTTTTGACTTACGGTTAATAAAACCTGTACAAAAATGTCATGTGGGTGATGTTTTGAAATTGTAGGAGGTACAAAAAAATCTTCCAAAAGGTTGTCTCAACCAACTGGACCCAACTTCGGTAATTCTTATTCTGGATGTCACGCTATTCATAACTTGTAATTACTTTAGACATTCATATTTTAATCGTGTGGTGGCTCTTCCCGCAGTGCTTCTTTCCTCAGAATATGATCGAACATATTGAAACCCCATTGTTTCTACTCAACACAGCTTATGATGTGTGGCAGGTAACATGAATCTGAACATTGTTTATCCCCTATTATGTTAATAATGTGCCCGATTATATGCTAATGATATGGAACACATAACTTCACTTGTCCCCTAAGTTATGACATGGACACCATAAGTTCTAGCTTGACTAATTTGTTGTCTGACTGAACTTGCCCTTTGCCTCAAATGGTTCCCTTGGTAATTTTTTTCCTTCTTTTGTACAATTGGATATACAATTTTGGACTCAACATTTCACAAACCTTGGACTTGGACTTTTTACCATCCTCCTATTAAAAACCCGGGCACAGTCAAACCAGGGATAAAAATTACTATGATCATTGATGTTCGCACCTTAGTTATTTGTCAGAGGCGCTTCAACCTGATTACCACTATTTTTTTATGATGTGAACTTTGTTTTCATCAGGTCCAAGCAAGTTTAGCCCCACCTTCTGCTGACCGCCTTGGCTCTTGGAATGAATGCAAATCCAACCATGCAAATTGTAGCTCATCTCAAATTCAGTTCCTCCAAGGTTATTTCAATCTCCTATTGTGAACTATGCACGGAAATTTATCTTCATATTTGAAAATTTATAATATTCCTTTAATAAATGGTATATCTACCAATATGAATAATACACAGCAATTAAGGTACATCTGCTACTGTCTGATTTCCTTGTAACATATCATATCTCTTCTTTGAAGCAGACTTCAGAAATCAAATGCTGAGTGACATTAAAGACTTCTCAAGGTCAACTCAAACTGGACTATTCATAAATTCTTGTTTTGCTCATTGTCAGTCTGAGAGACAGGAGACATGGTTTGCTGATGACTCTCCCCTTATTGAAGACAAGGTTTATTCTCAATTTAGATTTCCATTGTTTTAAGATAGATAGATGATCAGGGAGTGTGAGATCACCACATATTCATGGTCCCAACTAATCTTAATGACATGTAATCGATTTTTCAATTTATGTGAAAAATCAATAATACTTAATTTGGTGTAGATTAACAAAGACCAAGATGGTCCTAGACCACCTAAAGAAGATTGACAACATAGTAGGATTTAGAAAATTATGAGAGGTTTAAGGAGTAATGTTCAATTATATCTGTACGGGCTACAGACTGAGCTCTTTCCCAAAAACTTTTTTTACTACAAACACAAATTTGATTAGTTCAACATCAAACACTTTAATGCCTTGGATGAAATATTAATAATTCACTACTCAAACTTTGCCTTTCCCGCTTTTTGTTTATTGGTCTCACAAAATAATAATTTTTTACAATGCAGCCAATTGCAGTAGCTGTTGGAGACTGGTATTTTGATCGAGAAGTTGTCAAAGCTATTGACTGTGCTTACCCGTGCGACAACAGCTGCCATAATCTGGTGTTTAACTTTAAGTGAGCAAAATTTGTTGTCTCCTCATTACTCTCTAATTCTTGAAATTGCAATGAGTATTCAACAATCAACATTCATAAATTATTATGGAAAATCATTCTTAATTGAGGATGCAATTGATTAACTATCATCATATTTTCACTGATAAGAAGTTATGTCAACAAGACTCATTAGTTGTCATTTATCTACTTTTGGTAAGAATACATAAAATGTCAAATTGGTGTAAAAGCACGAAAAATTGAAACTTGATTCAACAAAGGAGTATAGAACTTCCATGCCGCTTGAAAAGGAACCCTGTCGCATTTCTGAATTCTGAGTTGTTGCAAACTCTTGCCATATGTGATGATCATGTTGATATTTGTACACGACCCGTTAGTCATGTTCAATTTGAGTAATTATCATAATGGGAAAATGAATATATCATAATTATTTCTTTCAGTGAAAGTCATATGAAGTTACACAATCATTTCAACCTAGTTTGTGAGCAATTTTGCATTAGTCAAAAGGATAATAACTTATGGTGCGCTTAAACAAGTCTAAATTAACATTCTAATAGAGAAAAGTACAATTAAGATTAAACATAAAGCAATACTGATAAGAAACTTTTCTATATTTTTTCTTTTGTTCTAATTGTTCAATTTGGATGATTCTTGCTGATAAAAAAACTTTGGATGATTCTAATCTTAGTTAATTGAAGTGACATACATTTACTTGAAAATCTTAATTTTTCTAACCCTGGAAGATCTCCATGATATCCAATAATTTTTTCTTATACATTGAAAATCAATGTTAGTTATACAACACAACAACTTATTGAATTATTTGTAAAGATATTATTGATCGACTTAGATTTATTATTATTATTATTATTATTATAAATGAGTTCCGTGTGAAAAAGGCCCCGTTAAAATATTATTTTTCCTATCAAAATTCCCCATCCAATTTTCTATTTGTACATTTCAAAGGAGGGACCAAGAGTGAGGTTAGGATCTAAATGTCAATTTATAAAGTACACAAAACAGTAGCAGGAAGTGACCACTGATTGACTTTATTATATGCATTCAAACTTCCCACCCACTTCTACTCCATTGATGAACTCTGCTCTCTCATCATGGCTTCATTTTCAAACACTACCGTACACATAAGATTAATGTGACTATACGGGACAAATTTGAAAAACCAACAGTCCCAAAGGGTTGGGGAATTTGAGCGAAAGAAGTTTATATAACCTTGTTTGGATAAATTGAGACTAGATGAATGTCATGAACTAAAATGAAATGGAGTAAAATAAAACATACTAAATAGATAAAATATTCATTTTCTTGTTTAGAAATGTTTGCATCTCATCACTTACCAATAAGGGGAAAGAAAAAAGAATTGAAGGTAAATGCAATAAAAGGAAATAGGATCCATTAGTTTCTATAATAGTATTTCATATCATTTACTAAGGAACATAATGCAACATAATGTCATATTATATGCATATATATATATATTTTACAAACACTTCATTGATCTCTCTTATCACAACTACTATATCTATATTTTTTTCTCTATTCATTCTATCAGTGTCAAATAGATGAGAGGTATCCATGAATCATTATTTGATATCACATTCTTCTCTATGCCATCATCTTCATCTAGACATAGCTATACATGTATTTTTAGCCACCACATGGAAAAAGGTTGGGCTTTAGTTGAGAGAAAATTAGCAAGTTAAGTGCCGTACTTGGGATGCAGATGCTGCTACCGCCTGTGCCCACACCTTGAGCCGAGCCTTTACTTCTCTGGGATCGTCACCTTAAGGGCAAAAATATATAAAAGAAGAGATCCATCAGTTTGTTCGTATAACTTATTCAGATAAATCATAAGTTAATCACCACACAAAAGAATGCAAAATATTTCTATACTCACAGAAAATGTATACAACAAATGTATTGCACATATTCTTTGAAGACTACCAGACATAGTGTTGTAGTAACTTGTAAGAGAGTCTGATGTAGAAAATAAACTTACCAGGACTAGATATGCGCCAATTTGTGATTGGTGAAGCAGCACCACTGCTAGTATGAAGTGTAGAATTTGAGAAAGAAAGAGAAAGAGGAGAAGGTATCTCCAACTCCAAGTCAAAGCCAAGATCTCTGCATGCCTTCACTTCCTCCAACTCCATGCACAGTGACTTTCCACCTTTTCCCCTTGTCATCACCCTCAACCCACTTTCATCACTCTCCCCACTGCTCAACCCCTTAAGCCTCATCACTTGTTCCTTCTCTTTCCTCGCACTACTGCTCCTATTTTTCTCCCACACCCTCTTTCCCTTTCTCATTCTCCCACACCTTTTCCTCCACGGACCCTTCTCCTTTGTTTTTTGAGCCTCATTGCCACTATCATAGTCCTTCACGCCACGTGGGGGCGTTGCTGGCGAAGGATAAGGGCCACTCAATTCGTTTTCATCAGGGTCAGATGATAACAAGAGCTCGTTGTCGTCGGAAACTTCAGCATCAGCATCATCCTCTTCGATAGACAAGCCTGACATGCACATAGCCATAGCATCATCAACATCACGACACACGATGCTGCTGGTACAAACAGAAATCCTGGAGAAGTTATGGGAATGATAATTGTTTTCAACGTCTTCATCTTGCAAGGAAGAATGAAACTGAAAGATCACGGTGTCATACGAAGCCATGGTGTGAACTGTGATCGTTATAGTATACTACTATATACTATACATGCAATGCAAGCATTATTGTGTTTACTATTATCAGGACTCTTGGGGCAGAAGAGAAAAAAGTGTGGTTAGGTTGAGAGTGAGTGAAGCAATGTTGTGTCTGTAAGAAAAGAAAGAAAGAAGGAAATGGAGCATAATTTTGTTAGGAATGAAAATAGATAAGTTACTGTATAAACCAGTGTGGGGAATGAATATATTCTAATTTTAAAGTTAGTCGACTCATATATGCTAAATAAATTAGGCCAATATTTTTTAAAGCCTGTTAGTAACAAGTTTAAAATTAATATATTTTAAAATTATTATTATTGTTAAATTTTAGTATTGTATATTTACTGATCTATTTAAAGAACTAGACCTGTTAGCTTCGGTAAAGTCTTATGCCTATTCGCCTATTCAATAGAAGTTTTAATAGCTTAGTTTAAAAACTTTAACATGCATTATAGTTATTAGCTTTGAATTAGATCAAACTTTTAAAAAGATTCAAATTAGGAAATAAATATCTTTAATTTAATGTATATTTCTATTCCCTATTATGGTTTGCTTATATAAAAAAGTGAAATAAAGAAGAAAAAAATAAAAAAATAAAAATGGAAAATAAAAAATCATAGAAAAATATGTTATTTTGATGGATAAAAATAAACAAATAAAAAAAGCTCCATCTATTAGGATGGATAAAATAGTTGATAGAAAAATAAACAAATAATAATTATGTGGAAATATTTATATTAAAAAAAAGATAGTGTCCTAAAAAAAATAAAAGTTTTTATTGTGTTAAGTTTCCATTAACGTAAAATATTTATTACTTTTATGTTACACAAATTTATTTGTGTGCGCTAATTTTCTTAATCGCGTCACTTCCCATTCATTATTGTTTTATACTCTAGGTTAAATAGTTAATATATTAATACAAGTAGTGCGTTGCTAATCTACCAATTAGAATTAAAATTAAATTATTTTTACTGATTTCAAAGATCGAAAACAAAAAAAATAAGACTACAAAAAGTTCAACTTTTCAATAACAAAAAATGTAAATAAGTCTTGCTATTCTTACACCCTGTTTTGTTAAGCTTACTTCCAACACTTTAACGTTTTTTTAGCCAAAATAACTTTGGTAGAATATGTTTTTATTGAGTAATTTTGTTGAGTTATATAACAAAAGTATATTCCCTCGTAGTGTATAATTCATTTACACCCCTAATGCACATTAAAAGTATGTTTTTCATTTATATATTTGAAAAAAAACAATTCTATCATCATTCACTTAAATATTAGCAATATTAACACGATTTTAAGTACTATGCTAAGCTAGGTATATGAATATGATTGGATGGAGACTTTAACTCACTACCTCAATTATCAACTATTAAATGTGGATAATGCTTTGAACAAAATTATCAAATATCCAAGTTATTTGCTATATTATGAAAGTCAAAATTTTAGTGCAGATAACATATGACACTTTTATTTTTCAGTTCCCATCTTTAAAACCCGGGCAACAATAAATAACAAGTTTCTTTTTCTATAGTAATAATATTTTTAAGGGTTTCTTCTCTCAAATTTTTTTTTATCTTCTTTATGTTTTTTTTTTCATTATTTTTTACTTCACTATCATTCATCTTAAACTTTTTTTACTTTTTTTTCCTTTCATTTCTTCTCATTTTTTCTCTCTTAGATATGTTTTTATTTGTTATCGATGATCATTTACACCTGTTTATAAAGTATAAGAACGAAATAAGTTCAAAATTTGTTTTAGGGACGAAACACAATTTTGACAAATAGTTCAGGGACTAAAAACATATTTAACTCTAAAATTAAATATATATTTAATTTTTAAATTATTTATTAAAATTGTATTTTTTTTATGATAAAATTTGAATTTATTTTATTGTTATATTTTATAAATTAGTGTAATAATTATCAATAATAAATAAATTATTAAAAAAAAAGAAAAAATAGACAATCATGATAAAGTGAAAAATTATGGAAAAAGTAAATAAAAAAATTTAATAAATCATCATAATCATTTATTCTATATAACAAAAAAAATATTTTAACCTTCCTAAATATAACTAAAATGTTGGAGCCATCCAAAGGAGATCCGTCCAGGGCTCCACCTATATCTGGACTAGTCCAAATTTCAAAAAAGGCTGCTGCTATAACATTTTATGTGGGGTTGTTACTCCCAAACAATTTTGTCCTTCTAAGTTCAGCCCATTGTTTATAAAACAGACAAATATATTCATATCCACTTAAAAATTTATAATAAATGAATATTTTTTTATATATAAATTATGATATAATTAAAATTCGTAATAAGAATTTTTAAAATATGTATTATATTTTATATTTAAGATGAACTATTAATTCTTTCATAATTTTTTTGTAAAAATATCAAGATTTCATTTATAAACAAAGATGAAAAGAGGAGAATAAAAGAGATAAAATAAAATAAAAGGAACATGGTTTAAGATTATTGAAAGGGAATTTTGTAGAATAATTGGTAAACTGAACTGAATTTAAACTTAAAATTAAGAAATATACTTAAAATAAATAGATATAAACGTTTTAATATATAAGATTAGGATATGACATATGACTTAATGAAAATGAAATGAACTCCTACACGCTTCTCATTCATAATATCTTAACTTAGATTTATTAAGAGATAATAATAAATTTAAATTTAAAAAAGATATTATTTTTAAGTATCAATTATTTATATTTATATATATATATATATATATAAGAAAAATAGTTTGGAATTGCTGAGCCAGAGATTTGTTGTTAGTTATAGGAATAGTGTCTGTAATCACATCAAAAGAAAGAATAGAAGATATTGAGAATATCTATAATAAAGAGAACTTCAATGTTCATTCTCACTTATGATTAAGAGAATTAGAACACTATTAAGATCGTAGACAACATTGGATCCATCCTTTACTTGTAAGGGATGAGAAAAACTATTCATTTTATTATGTCTCAATATTGTTAAAGTTTAAAAGTAACAACTACATTTATAAAGTGAAAAGAAATAGGAATCTCTTCTGGTGCAAATACATGTAGCTTCCCTAACTCACCATAGTAAACTCACACTTTTTTAATAACACCTCTACGGTCACTATCATGTACGTATTTTCATAAGCTCTTCCATTCACTCACCGTTCAGCGTTGTGTTGATTTTTTAAAAGGAAAGAAAAACCACCGTGAACGTGGTTATGTTTTCAACTATGCTGACTGTGTGTGCATAATATGGAGTCTTCTAGTTAGGTATTACTGTGGAATTGGTGGCTCTTTTTCATTTACTTTTTAATTCATGTCCATTATGCAGATTACTTGTTAATTTTAGTGTCATCAGTATGCAAGTTTGAATTGAAATGAACCGATGATCATGTTAAATAATGAGAGAATTGGAGCGTGTAAGAAGATTTTGTGATGGGGATGCTAGGTCTTCGTTATAATGTGTTGTTTAGGATAATGTTTGGAGTTTGAAGAGTCTTAAAGGAAGTAGAAGACATGGGGTATGGCTAATGTGGCCCTTGTTAGCTTGGAAGTCCTTGTCTGATTGCACGGAAATAAGCGATTTTCAATTTATGGGTACCTATGAGTGGTGTGACTTAACTTCTCCAAACGTGACCATTCTATTGCTTTGTGCGTGTTCAAATGTGAAAGAATATCCAGAGGCATCCACCTAAAACTAATAATTATCAGGGGGAAATGCTCCCTCTTTTGTTTTTTTAAATTGATCTCTCTTTTGCTTTTCAAATTAACCTTCATTTTGGTCCTGTCTTTTTCTTCGCATGGAAAGCAATGTTATTATTCACTTGTAATTTCTCAAAAGGAAAACTAACGGTCTCGTTTGGTAGGTGAAAGTAAAACTCACGTTAATGGATTCTCCCATGTTGAAATTTCACACGACAAAATGATGTGTAAGTGGTGTCAATCTCTTTCTTGGTACACAGTAAATAAGGGAGGGTCTATAAAAATTAATAAGAAAAGAAAAGGATTTAAAATTTACACATACATGATTGTCATGTTGCACGAAAGGATCCACTCCCAAAACTTGCACAGAGGGAAAGTGTCGAGGCTACTATGGAAGTGAACATATTATTCTACTGTCTAGAAAACGATGGACAACCATTAGAACCTTGGATTGGTAAAAGTGCTGGTTACACTAGTTTGGTGTCATTTTCAGTGGTATGAAAGTGGGAAAACAAGATCATACCGTGTAGAAGAGATTCTGAAAATTGTTTGCAGGTAAAGTAATTCTGTCCCTGGCATCAAAATGAAAATGAAACTTTGCATGGACCAATAAAAACATCTGCGATGGCTGGAACTTGGACATGCAAATGCACCATTGCGGTTACAGTGTAGCAAAGAAAGAAAAGAGTAGAATGAAGACAGAATAGCAACCCTTCTTCTGCAATTCTACCCCACACCCGAGTAGAAGTAAAGACAAATGGTTTGGCTCACAAATGGTAAACAAAGTGAAAAAAAAAGGTGAAATAATTGTTTTGTATTAGACCTACATAAGAGCAAAATCTGTGGTTTCACACACCTGTACTAAGAATAGCAATCCCTTGAATTGGAACCCTTTAATAAAATCTTTGTTTTTCTCCAATCCTTCTACATGTGTCCGAAGGCTGCCCTGAGCTTCTGGATGTCCTTGGAAAAGATACTAGAGGTTTGAGTCGGTTCTTGCTGCCTGGTGCTGTGAGGTAAGACTGCCCCCAAAGTATCAGGTACCAAATGCATGGATGTTTTTATCTCGTTGCATAAGGATTCAGGAGCTTGATTTTGTACAGAGGCCAGCATTGAGATTGGGTTGTGAAGGTACTCATCCCACTTAGCTTCTTCTGTATGATTCTCCATCATATGAATTTGTCCCTCTTTAGTAGTAGACGTGCTACATTCTGCCAATCCCCAAGAAGAAAAGATGTTTAAGGGGCTGCTGCCTCTCAACTCTGTGCTGCTATTACTCCTAATGCTGCTATTGCTATTGTTGGAAGCACTGGCTTCCCAGTAATGAGATCCATAGGCTGTAGAAACACTGTCAGAAGGAACAGCAAGCGAAGGCTTGTAGCAAAAAGAATTAGGAAGAAACAAATTGGTTGTAGGTGTGGGATGATTAATAGAAGTGGCAGCATTGAAAGGAAATTCAGAGTTCATATCGAAAGGCCTTCCAGTTTGGCTGAACCAATGACTAGAGTTTGAATCATTAGGGAGACAGTCATTGGTTGCATAACTCATCTGAATTGGAAAATTTCCCATCAAATCTGAGGGCTGGCAACTAGTGGTGTAGCTCTCTTGGCGGCTACTATTCATAAACCTGTCTAGGAACAAGTCTTTGTTGTAACAGTTGTTGGTTACGAAATTGCTGTCACTTCTGCCGTAAATCTTGGAGCTGCAGGAACCATCCATCTCGGGTGCATAGGCTTTTGGAGAAATTGATGTTCTCTGCTCATAGGAAGCTGAATCTGACTTGGAGCTCTCTGATTTCAAGAGGTTCAGTTCATTGGACACTTCTGGTGCTTTACCTTGGCTCTTGCCAGTGTCATCTCCATTCTCAACCTCGGACAGTGGCTTATGTGTGACGGGGTCTATGCCTTTTTGCCTCAGTTTCTTCTTCAAGCAAGAGTTCCACAGATTCTTTATTTCATTGTCAGTCCTCCCCGGCAACTGTGCCGCAATTTGAGACCACCTGAGACATAACATGCATGTCAAGCAAAAGAGAAAAATAAAAGTTAACCATAACCACTGTAGAAAAGAAAAAAGGGAGAGAATTCATTAATTCAATCATGAGAGACTGAACTACAGTTACAATTAGAATACAATTACCTGTTCCCTAATACTGCATGAAGTTCAATAATAAGGTTTTCTTCTTCTTGTGAGAATGTTCCTCTCTTTAAATCAGGCCTCAGGTAGTTGATCCACCTAAGCCTGCAGCTCTTACCACACCTTTGCAAACCTGCCAGTAGATTGAAAGAGAGATGAATAACACTTTTCTCTATATTACGTGCTAAAGGAGATTAAAGGATGGTGAGTTAGATAATTGGATCAATTACCTGCTTGCTTAGGCACAGAACTCCAACATCCATGACCATACTTTGTAATATGCCTCAGAAGTTTTTCATCCTCCTCAGGAGACCAAAGACCCTTCCGAAGCTTCTGCTTGTAACAGCAAGAGTGCCTTCCCATTTGTAGTTTTTCTTTTTTTTTTCCCTTTAATTATCGATACAATGAGGTGAGAAGAGAACCTCAAAACTTTTCAGTTGACACAAAGTTTGTTTATTCCTATGAGAAGTGTCAGCAGGGGTGGCAGTGAACAAAAGCTATTGGGGGGCTGAGATAGAAAGAATGTGACAGCCAGAGAGATGATATGAAGAAGGAAAATGAACTGGCAGCTGAGAAAAGAAGTTGAACTAATATAAGAGCGAGGTCCCATGAGAGAGGTCATAGTCAACAAGGTTCCCCGTATTTTCTTTCTTTCTTTATTTTAAATGTTTACAAGGGTCGAATTACAATTATATGCTCGATCTATCTGACAGAGATTCAACAATGCGAAATAGGACTTCTTGTTGTATATAGGTCGGAGTTGAAACAAGGTGAAAAAAATGGGGTTGAAACTTGAAACAGTAATGATGTCTCGTGCAGGAACGGTGGGACACCTTTGCTCATAATATAATCAAGTGAAGACAGTAGAAGGGAAAGAAAAAGTGGTAAAAATGAAGATAAAAAATGAATACTCAGAGAAAATAAAGGCAGAAATTATTTTACTCTGCTGACAAAGTTGCCACAGAAGTTATTATATCACTAACTGAGTCCTCACTATTGAAAAACCTGAATTAATTGTTTTATAGTCTCCTGAAGAAAAAGAAAGCAATCGAAATAGAAAAATTTCCTTGTCAAACGCTACAGTCTTGGCCCGTCTATGTCTGTGAAAAGCGAAATGCAAAATACCCAGCAAAACTTGTGTCTGAAAAAATAAAATAAAATAGGACCTATCTATTCTTTACTCTTTGAGCTTTATGTGCGATTCATCCATGTCATGATTTCTTTAAAAAGTTCCATCATTACGTGGAAAGAACAATTTTTCTATTTTTTCTTTTTTTTTTGCCAAAAATAATGCATGTTGTTATCCTTTATCTGTTGAAATCCAACGGCTGCTGCAAAATACTGTTCTTATCAAGGTTTCCATTTTGGAAGATTGAACTCTGAATTATCCTTTTGTCTGCACTCATTTAAAATATTGACTCATACCCTGGGAAGTAAAAGCATAAAAGTAATAAAATTGAGTTATATATGGTGATGTTGGTCACGTAGACGCATAGATAAATAGGTTAAAGGCATGGAGTTTGGTAAATATTGCTATTAGTACTAGGCTGCTGCTAACCGTTTTTCATAGCTTAGGTTTGTATCTGTATTTTACAAAACATCTTTTTTCTCAATAATTAACCTACCACTTTTAAGGAAAACTTTTATTATGGACAACTAACTATTGGGCGCATTAGTGATTTCACTTAATATT
Source organism: Lablab purpureus (assembly GCA_030347555.1). Classification (NCBI taxonomy): domain Eukaryota; kingdom Viridiplantae; phylum Streptophyta; class Magnoliopsida; order Fabales; family Fabaceae; genus Lablab; species Lablab purpureus. The sequence goes on from CM059260.1 coordinate 5,609,084, forward strand.
AGTTTTATAATGCTTCTATTAAAATTTCATTAACTCCACAACCATCCCACCGGCAACTATGCTCTTCACATGTGCATGCAATACTTCTTTCTACAAATCAAATTAAACTTCCTTCTTCTTTTTTCTTTAATTAATTGCACACAAACTTATTCGAACCGTTAAATAAACGCTCTTTTGTTGATTCTTCATGAATACCATATCATACAGTAGCTGAATTTGTCGGTTCAAAAATTAGGAATTATCTCTATATAATTACGTATTGACCAAACTTCCAATCCATTCATGCAATATATAATTAATTACACAACTTATATTCATTTGCCCTTACGGCGTTAAATATTCCTTCATTTTCTGTAACAAATAACATGTTTATGTTTATGCTTAAAAAACAGGAATTAAAGACATATCAATAGTTGCGTTTTAATAATAAAAGCTTGAAAACACATGTTTATATTTTATAAAGCTAAAGCAGAAATTAAGGGTTGTGGTGCAGCTCTTGGTTCCTCTTTAAGTGGTTTTATGCTATTCTTTACAGCTTAATTACCTCCTTATGGTTGCTTTCTGCATCTTTTCTATTGCTTTTGTTATAAACCCAGACAAGATCATAATTAAGAAACCGTCTATGTATAAAATTGGAAAGAATATTCTCTTCAACTTGACAGAAAACTAAAACAGGGAAAGAACATTATCCTAATCAGGTAAACTGAGAAAGAAAATCATGAATCTGACATACTTTAAAAGTAAAAAACAACTCAGAGAACAACATTAAAGAACAGGGGAGGGATAACCCTGCATTATTGCATATCATTAGCTGTCCAGGCCCTCACCCGCATGAATCCTCACATACATATTTATATACACGCGCGTGTAAGATATCATGAATTTAACATATGTTATATCTTTTTGTTACATCTGTTTATATATATAATTATTGTTGTTGTTGCTCAAGAATAATAATAATAATAATAATTTATATACGCGCCAGGGATTTGGATAATGTTTTCGAATGCCTCGTTGGAAATATTTTCGAATAGAAATTTGTATATATTTGTTCAGGAAAATGTTATTATCATCATTGTCTGATGTATAATGTAGTGGTTTAGCTATCTGGGTCATTTATTTGAAAATAATAATCATAAAAACGTAATACATTAAAATATTAAAATCAAGGATGTATTGTATATGGTTTTTGATTTACTCATTCGATACATGTTTTCTACGTTCCAAATACTCATTTTTATATTCTTCGGTACTAAAAAAACATCATTCGGTATATACATATTATAGTTCTTTTTTAATTTGTTATTATATTTTCAATTTACAATTATATATAATATTCTCTTTTATGTCAATGACATTTATTTAAAATTTATATAAAACAAAAAAATATGATATATATCAAAGGCAATTAGGTGAACTTATGGAATTAATGTAAATAGGTAACTGGTATATGAATTTATGAAGCGATAAAACGAGATGAAAAAATTAAGGGAATAAATTCAGTATATGATATGCATTTTAATATATATATATATATATATATTATATATATATATATACATTTCAATATATATGTATATATAAAAAGAAGATATCATATTATTAATAATAACTTATACTTAAAAGTTGAAAGAAATTTATATATTAGACAAAAACAGATGTCAGTATACGATAGAACATGTTTAATATACTCATAATGTTTTGTAAAGATTACATTATATAATATATATTGAAAATTATATATATATATATATATATGTGTGTGTGTGTGTTATGTTGTATTTAAAATTTAAATTAATTATTTTATTACATATTATCTGTTGGTTGCTATGATTATATGTGGTACAAGAGTCTTATGATCATAATGGTAAAGCATTCAAATGACAAAGTGAAGCTACCTAAGACAAAACAAAATTTTAATTAAATGGATCGATAAGAAAAAGAATATTTTTTCATTATCTTTATTAGTAGATTAAGATTTATTCATATTAAGAAGTTTTATCGAAAAAATATATATATTTTTAAATAATTTTAATAAAATGAATAAAGAGATAATATTATCGGAAACAAATAAAAAAAAGAATAAAACAGGGCGAGATAATTATTTATGAAAAGGTGGGTTGAATGAAAATAAAATAACAAAGCAGTAGGTATAATTGAATCAAACACACAAGACATTTTTATAATAAAATATCAAAATTATCTAAGACCTAATGTTTTGTTAGGTTGAAAATCCAACACAAAACAAAATGAAGAGCGAATAAAAATAGAGACAATCAAAATGGGGGAAGATAAATATTTTTATAAATTTATAAAAGAGAGAATTGTATAAAATAATACATACATTTTTACAGTCATAATTTGTAGATTGAAAATTTTCCATGACATAAATTTATAATACTCTTTTACTGGAAAGAGAATTTAAAACAAAAATAAATAAATACTTGAATTATACGTATAGTTAAAAATTCAAGTATTAAAATAGTCATAAGTCTCACATTAAATAAAAATGATAAAATTAAAATTTATAAAAAAAAATAATGATTCATAAATATTAAATTTTAAAATTTTAAGTTAAATGTGATGTTATATTTTTCTATATATTCTCTTCTACACACAAAAATATTATAAAAAAATAAATTAATTAAAACTTTATATTTTTGGATGTTACAAATATAATGCAAAGTAGAATAATTATATATATATATATAAGAATTAATTACAGTAACTCATAAAAAAAACTATTTCTTTCAAACTTGATTGCAATTTTTTATGAAAATTTGATTGGTAAAACATGTTATTTTAAAAAACAAAATTGTGAACTTTTCTAAAAGGAATTTGCAAAACTAGGTCCTGAAGGTTGGCTTTCTATATCTAATAGATAGATATACGTAATAAGTGCGTTTAGTAGTTAAAAAAATAGATAAAGTATTACAGCAAACAAATAAAGTATTTCTGAAATAAGAAAACCTATATTAAAATACATTAATGAGTGTACCATTAAATGTTCATTAAAAAAGAGATGAAATTTATGAAACACCTGTTTAAATTACTAATATTGAATACATATTTGCTTACACATTTTCAAGTTTCTTTTTTTACAAAGATGACAATAATAATATTTCAAATTTAAGAATTCGTATAACTATCTAACTTCTTCATCAAAGGACAGATTACGTACACTTTCTTGATTTAATAAAAGTATATATCATGTACATTATATTTGGAAAATGATTACATTCAATAAACTATGTTGTGAGATATGTAAATCTCGTTTTATTACATCACTCTCAATTAAGTATTTTTTTATATTATAATTTTTTTAATTAAGTCAATGAAATTTAAGAAGACACGAAAAAATTATATTTATTTGGGAAACAAACCCCTCATCACACACAACACAACAATGAGGATCTATTTTCCCTAGGGTTGCTATATATTTTAACTTAAACACTTCACCTTTTGCAGTTAGTGCTTTGTGCCGGCATATAAGCCATTTATTAATTTTAATTATAGAGATTCTCCATTTTTTTAAGCATGGCTGAAAATAATATTTATATGAAACTCTGAAGTTTGTAAAGAGAGGAAAACATGCATGGGTGTGATGAAGTTAAGCAAATATTCTCCATGGATGTATGCATGCATAGTTACAAAGAGACAGCCGAAGGCATAACCCTATATCATTTCTTTTTTCTCTCAAAAGAAATAAAAGATGTTCAATGATATAAAAGTAGGCATAAACGTAAAATATGACAATCAGCATTTGATAGAAACCTCCAAATGAAGGAGAATATATGAGAGTCTTTTTCCTTTCTAATAATAATATTTAGGTTGTCTGTTTATGACACTGTTGTAATAGCCTCCTTTACCCAATCAACGTCGTATTAAACTTGACAATATTATATTATTCAATCATAAATGAATCAAGAAACTACACAATTCAAAAAAAAAGGGAAAAGATACTAGGCTCATCCTAATCTTCGTATATATTATACTAATTGTGTACTCTGGCGAGCTTATCATATTCATGCACATGACTTGTTTCTCCTAGTCAACTATTGTCTATACTGTCTGAGATTTATTCATTAAAACATTTCTTACTTTTCAATAAACGTTTCTGCGAAATATTAATAATATAAGACATCATAAGAGCAGCACATCATGGTAACTAGTTCTTTGTGGTATGTTTGGAAGGGAAATCACCCTAAAATATAACATCCTTATAGTCGAGTAATACTGGTTCTTTTTAAAGTTTTTCGCCTCTTTAGACTCAAAATTGTGGGGTTGTGGTTTGTTAAGGAGATAGATTTCTCTAAAATTGACCTTCAAAACCATGGAATTCAGTTTTGAAATAAGCAAGATTAGACCAAGTGTCCACTTAGGTTTACGGTGAATTCTGAGAATATATTACCAAATTATTCAAACAACCAATCATGAGTTCGGTTTTCTTGTACCTAAATAATAGTCAAAGAATATACTAAGAATTTTTTAGTAACTAAAGATATTAACAGGTAAAAAAAAGATAATAGAATAAAAATAGTAATTAAAAAACAGGATATACACACTTTGATGCTCTAACTGAAGTTTACCAAAATCTTAATTTTTAAATTAGAACACTAACATAAAAGCCATTTTAATAAAGAAAAAAATAGATGTACCATTGAAAGTGTTAAAGAAGTTTTCATTATTATCTAATAATAAATTATTGTTTTTAATATGTTTTAGAAAATCTTTTATCACAAACCACTGTTTCTAGTATAAATTTATACGGTACTATTAATTAACTCTTAGAAAAAATTTAATAACATATACCAGTTTTAATAGTTTATATAATATTTTTATTCTTGAATGAATAGAACATATGACCCGTTATAGTCTCGGACTTAATTTGTTTGATAAACTTCACACAAAGACTAAATAATAAAGAAAAACTGATGAAATATGATAATAATAATAATAATAATAATAATAATAATAATAATAGTTGTTAGAAAATTTTGAGAAGAGATTTTAATATAAAAAGAAAATAAATATATATATAAAAATTTGATATTACTAAAGATAATATATAAAAAAATATGATATCATTTTTAACATAAAATTTTAAAATTTAATGTTTATGATTATATATTTTTTATATACATCATTTTCATTTAATATAATATGTTTAGTTACATTATTATGTTTAAATTTCTAACAATTTTCTTTTCATGAGATTATCTCATCTTTTACATTTATAGTCATAAGATGTAAAAACAACAACATGGTGAAATGATAAAAAAATTTAATAAAAAAAATTAAACGCTATTGGAATGAAAAATTAAAGCTAGCAAAGATGATAGTTGAATGCCATGATCTTTATATAATAAATTAATTAATTGATTAAGAACATTTATTGATGAAACACCAAAAAAAAATTTAAGAGAGAGGTGGGAACATATACTAGGAAGTGATTATATATGGAAAGGTAAGGGTAGAAGTTATTCTCCATAGGCAAAGAGAAAAGTTGAGTTAATTAAGAGTTGTGAAGTAGAGAAGATGACAGAGCATGCATGGCCTAGGAAGATGAAGTAAGTAATTATATTGGAGGAGTGTGGTTGTGGTGTGGTCTTATCCATTTTAGATTTAGGTATATTGGTATTCCTTCACTACCTTTGTCCCCTCTCAATTAAGGCCAAGCTGGCTTCTATTAATTGCCCTCTTCTAAAAAAAAAAAACAAAACACAACCATGTACAACTAAATCTTCAGACCAAAGAGCTACTCTCATATTTACTCTGCACCTTTTTCAAATCATACATTACTTCTTCTTTCACTATCTGAATTCCTTTTTTTATTCACTAAACTAGTCAAATTATACATATACCTTTCCTTTGCCAACTTCATGTTGCTCTCTAATCAAAGCTTAAAAATAACTGCAAAAATAATTTTTTAAATATAAAGAATCTGTTAATAATTGCAAGTTTTAGTTATTATAAATTTCACTAGTAGATTTTTTATGTAAATTTATAAAAAAAAATAGTCAACTTTTTTTTACAAATTTTTATAATAAATTTGTAAAAAAAATTCATAAAATATAAAAAATTCTAATAATATTTAAAGTTATTAAATTTAATTATTATGTTATGAGCTATTAGTGAAGTTATTTGTTGAAATAGCTAATAAAATACAAATTTATAGAAATGGACATATTTACATTATATTTTATATAAATTTAAATTTCTTTTTTAAAAATATTTTTTATTTATTTATAGTTTCCATTTTTAATTAATTTTATAATTTTTTTTACCAAATCAATTATTATATATTTTTCCATAATCGGTATTCTACTATTAATAATAGCATGCAGATGTTACACTTTCAATTGGTTAATTAATATAAAGGTTAAAATATCTTGAGATATAATATTAAAAGTAATAGAATAAATAATAGGAGTATAAAATAGACTAATGGTTAGACTCTAAAAATATTTTAAAATAATAAATAAATGTTTCATTTATTTATATTAATATCTTGAAGTATTATTGTAAAAGGATAAAATTAATATGTGGTTAAAATTAACGGTGCAAAGTCAAAATACCCAAAAAATAATATAAAAATAAAATAAACTTAGTATATATAAATCTATCATCATTAAGATCTAATGTAGAAAAGATAAAAAAAAAAAATCAGAAAATCACATATTATATAAAATAATAAAATCTATCTTATGAGCTGGAGAATAGAAAAAATTGTAATAAAACTTTATGTCAGGTAGAAAAGGGTAAAAATTAGTTTTAACACATATTTGATAGATAAAATGAGTGGAAAAAAAGGTAGAAGTTAGTTTTTCATATAATAAATAGAATTTATAAAAAAAAATGTGTAAAATATGATTATTTATTAAGTTAATGTCTCTCCTTTAAAGTGAAAAATGTGTAAAATGAGAAAAGAATTACTTACTTAACAAACATTCCATTGATTCAAAGCATTTTGAGAATATAACTCATGAAATCAACAACAAAAAGGATCTTTCCAATGAGAAACTTTAGAATAATTATATGTAATGTTATTGTTCTAACACTAGGGTACCTAAAATTTGACCTTATCATCTTGCATATGCACATGCAGAGGCAGTATTAATTTATTTATGTTTTTCTTTAACAAAAATAATAAAAGAATTTAAACACTTACATAGATATAAGATAATTCTCTATCATAATATAGGTTAAATTTTTCAATATAGAGTAGAATGTAAATGTACAAAATAATATTTTTATTTTTAAAGGGACCACATCTAGTAACATTTCCTATCAGATTACTTGCTATATATCTAATGGTTCTATATTACCATTAAATTTATAATTCTTACATTCCTGCAACGACTACTCATATTAATCTATTGTATATTATTTTTTTTATTAGTTTATTTTTAAGAAATAAGTGATTAAACTTGCATTACAAAGATATCGAACAAAAATATATGGAGATATTATGAAGCAATAAAAGTGGTATATTTTATTTTAAAAGGAAAAAACTTCGTTTTGATTATGCTTAAAGAAATCTAGAAAATTAAATAGCTAAAGAAAACGAGAGAATGGTTATATTACTCTATCTTTTAACTTAATTTATTAATTTAGTATTAAGACATGATAATAGGATGTTAAATTGGTTGTCTAATAAGTATAAAGAAATGTCGTGACATATTTATTATATTTTATAAGTTTTTGACATATATTACTATATTGTTTATTTATATGATAATTAATATTAAATAATGATTTTTATATTAATTATATAATCATTAATTTTTAAAAAAGTGTTTAATTTTTTTTCATTTATCTCTTATTATTTTTTCATTTTCTTGATTTGGGTGTCCTTATTTTTTTTCTTTCTTGCAAACTTGTTACAATTCTTTCACTCTCCATCTTGAAGTGTTACACTATGGTGATTGTCATTTTTATTCTCTTTTATTTTTTCTTGGAATCATCCCACTTGCCTATTTCAGTAGGATACACTACAATAAGAAGCAACTTCACCACTATTTGTGTGAATTAGTTTGTTATGTTGTTTTCTTGCTTTTCATCTTTGTCTTCTTTTCTTATATTTCATAAATGTTTTTTTTTTCATTTTTATAATTATTACTATTATGCACAATGCTAAAATAAGTTTAAATTAGATTTTAATAAAATTTCTCTTCAAATTGGTAAAATTGATACCATATTATATATTGTGTTTTAACTGTGTTTTCTTCTTTAATCTAGTATTTGTGTTATCAAGTATGATTACGTGAATTAATTATTATTTTTTCTTAACAAAATTTATAAAATAACAATCTCGAGGTGGAAGAAAATAAGATAGAAAAAGAAAATTATATAAAGAAGTTTGAATATGAAATTTGTTATTAATCTCTATTATTAATGTTAATAATTCATATGGATAGATATAAATTTTACTTATGTAACTTTTTAGTTTGATGGTTTTTTCATTTGGTTCATTGTAGTGTGGTTGAGGTATTTTTTTATTTAAGATGATGCAATACATAACTTATTTTATTCATTAAAAGTTGTGTTGAATGATGAAAATTTTTAAACTTTTTTTAATTTCTTCTTATATTTGTTAACATTTTCTTTTTTTAATTTTATTTTTAGTATTATCAACAACTCCTACATTAAGTACTCTTTTTATTCTCACTTTAGTTACATCGTTCCATTTCGACTTTTTTGTTGAGTAGTCTAATGGTGTAAAAGTCGTTGAATGTAAATAAATATTTACAAACAAAGAAAGACTAATAAAATAACATTAAGAGCAATAAAACAAATGTGTTGTTAACGGGTTCACTTAAAAAGAAAGAATTGATTGTATATAGACTTTTTCTCTTATTTAAAAAAGATTATCTCTAAGTAATTAAAACTTTATTACATCAAATAAATGTAAAAGCATGCTTTCTCATTAGTGATATAAAAGAAGAGGTTTACATGTTGGAACTGAAGACTTTTTTCTCAAGTAATAGTGAATACTTAGTTTGCAAGCTTAATAATCTATCTATGGTTGAAATGAGCAAGTGGCCAATAATATTTAGAGTTCATGAAGTTATATTTTCATTTGGTTCTAAAAGTTATAGATTAATGTATATATAAGTAAGTTAATGGAAGTAAGATTTGTTTCCATGTTTTACATGTGAATAATATTTTGCCTGCAATTAATGACAAGTGTATGCTACATGAGTTGAAACAATTTTTATCAAAGAACTTTTATATGAAGGAGATGGAAGAATTATCTTATTTCATTAGCATTAAGATTCATAGAAAAAGATCTTAAGGCATTTTGGATTTGTCTAAAGAAACTAATATTAACAAATTTTTGAAAAGATTTAATATAGAAGATTGTCCATTGAGTGTAGCTCTCATTATGAAAGGTGACAAACTCATTTAAGTCTGTGTCTCAAAATTTTGAGCGAGAATGCATGAAAAGTATTTCACTTGCCTCTTTTGTTAGAAGCCTTATGTATGTTAAGGTTTGCACCAAACCTGAAATTGCATTTGTTGTTAGAATTTTGAGAAGATATATTAGAGTAATTTAGGTGTTGACCACTAGAAAGTTACAAGAAAGTATTGAGATGTCTTTAAAGAACAAATGAATTCATGTTCATGTTGCATAAGAGAGATTGATGATTTTGAAATAATTAACTACACTAATTAAAACTACATTGACAGCGTAGATAGAGACAAATTAACATTTTGTTATATTTTTATGCTAATTGATGGAGTGGTATCTTTGAATTTGATTCTTGATTTAAGATTACTTCACATGGCATATAGTTGAAAAGTTTTATATATAAACTTAGAATTGTAGATTTTGGAAGTTACTTATTAGAGTTTGCTTATAGTTTGAAAAAAAGTGAACTATATAGTTAAACATCTCTTACTCAAAATTGCTTAAATAATTATTAAAAAAATTACAAACATATTTTATGTCATGTTATCAAATTTAATAATGCATTATTATAACTAACTATAAAAAACAACTCCAATTAAATATACTCTAAATTATATTATGATAACTTTATTGCTACATATTTTACTAAGAATAATAAAAGTGAAAGTTGAAATAAAAACCTTCACATTAATCATTAAATATTTAATTATAAAAAATGTCATACTCAAAAGATAATGATTATTGAATACATTAATATCGAGTTGATGGTTGTTGATATATTTAAGTAAAGACATTTTATAAGTGTAGCATGAGACTTAACTTCATACTGTAATTATTATTTTAAGTGCATTAGCAATTAAATTTTTAACTTTTTTAAGTTTTCTCATTTAATTTGTGATCAAGTGTTTATTTTGAGAAATATAATTTAATTTGGATAAAAAATAAACATGAAATTTATTTATTAAATTTTATTTTCACATTAAATATAAACTTCTGAGAATTTAAATATATTATAATACATAGATAATGAAAGTCTTTATAAGAAAAAGTATTGTGATGACGATGAAGATAACCCATCATTTCTTAATAAAATTAAGTTAATGAGTTAAATATTTGAAACAAGTGACTGAATACAACTAGCTTCTTTATTGTTAAAAAATAATAAGACAGAGATATCATTACAGAATTCTTTCAAGAAAATATGTGTAAATTTAGGAGAACAAATCACACAAAATTCAATACTCTAATACTTAGAATAAAATTGAAGTCTTTAATGAAAAATATCATTTATATAACCCTTAATTATCAGGAAAAAAAATACCAAAATTCATAACAATAACAAAATTATACCGATGTCTTAAAGATGGATAATCCTGTAATAATATCTCTATCCTTTAGAATTATAAAATCAAATTTTCAATAATAACTATTACACTAATCACAATAATTCTGAAGTGCATTACTAATAACAGAAGGTCTACAAAATGTTTATAAAAAAGTAGTTATTAGTCTTAACTTCATATTTAAATGATATAATATAGTATTTGGGTGAGAACTCAAACGAATCAAAAACTAAAAATTTCTATTTTTTTATTAAAACAATTGTTAAAATTAAGCGTTTCATAATTTTTAACTATCAGTTATTATATTAATCCAAATATATTTTACTCACTTTAAATAGTTATATATCTACATTGAATTTGAATAAAGTAGGAAATAAGTTTTTGTAAAGCATCAATGGGACATTTATCTTACATGGTTTATAAAAATGTCTCTTTCGTTCTCTGAAATCTTTCAGAATTAGCTAAGCAGCAGGGTGATGCATAGTAGAGGATTAGGAAGGGTTTTGGGGTCCCATTCACCAACACATGCAATTTTATTTGGTTTAATTTTCTTAAGGATCATTATCTTTTGCAAGCCTCTGCCCCTACTACGACCCCTCTGTGTCTACTGTTATCCCATAGGTGCACGTATATCTCTACTTCACCACAAGATGAGTTTGAGAAGCAATACACAAATTGAGTTCATGCCACTTTCTTCACTTCCACGTACCCTACCAAAAGTTTCACCACTGCTTTGTCAGAGACTTTTAATTCAATCTGTGTGTGATGCAATTAATTAAACAATGGATAGAGTTGAATTTGGTTAATTTAGATGGAAAGTAGTGCATTAATTGTGAATGTTGGAGATGAGTTATTAGATGGGTTTCCAAAAGTGGGGTGAAAAGGGGTGAAGATGGAGCATGGTGACAGAAGAGAGAGAGAGAGAGGCAATCCAAGGTAATGTCACGATCTTCAGGTCACACATGTGGAAGACGATATCTTCCTTGCACTGTGAAAAGAGAGAGGATAAGTGTGTGCAGTGCAGGGCCATACACAAAACAAATGGCATCTCAACCCCTTTCCTTTCAATTATTGGGCACAGCAGAGGAAGTTGAAAGGGACAACCACTGGAACATGGCTTATACCTCACACAGGACCCAATGCAATTAAATACCAAACCTCTCATCCATGGACCCATGGCCCCATCCCATGCCATGGGACCCTCCTCAATCACTACTGATGTGATGCACCCCTCGATTAGACCGTACAACCAATTATACCATACCCATCATCACTCACCATGCATTCATTCATTCATGCATTCATTCTACACCTTTTTCTTCTTTCTTTCCAACAATGCCCCCCTTCTATCTCCCTCTATTTTCTTCCTGCACACTCCCTTTCTGCTTCTCAGGGTAATAATACTATTACTATTAACGTAAAACATAATCAAGTCAAACTCCTGTCATCATGTCAACCACCTTAACTTCCCCTCCATGCTTTGCCACGTGTTCGCCTAACACTGCTTGTCGGCAAATCCCTCTTTAACCCACTCCTTAATTCTTAATTTATTCATTAATCAAGTGATGTGATGAGATGCTACGCTACTAATCATAATAACACTAATTAATCTCCTTGCCAAAGAACAACATCAATGAAGTTGCGTCTTGCAAGGCATGTCGGACATTATCACACACCACAATGCTCAATCCAACACAACAGATGTAAATACCATTCTCCTCCAAAACCCCAAACGTTTAGGTAATTATTGCCACAATTTATCAACCTTAATATCATGTGCCTGCCTTTGCTTTCTCATACAACTGTTATTTTCTCATTTTCTTTATCAACTCAGTTAAACATCATCTCCTTTAAAATTAGGTTTATGGAGGTTCAATGCCCTTCATCTCAGGGAGAAGATTCCAGATGAGACGTGACATGTTTCTTCTTCTTCTTTTTTTACTAAAATGTGAATGTCTAAATCCACATACAGAAAATAATGAATTAGTAAATACCAATAACACATCCTTATAATTAATCCTCACTTATTTATATTATTTTAATATTTATTAATGATCTAACGCATAATTAAATAATATTAAAGTTTTTTATGATTATAATTCAGATGTTCTCAAATAATTCAACAACATACTGAATTATAGTCAGTACAAATATATTTCTTAGTATATAAAATATAAAATTTATTAAAATTTAAATGTTTAAATCAATTTCAACGATAAAATAAGAGTGCAGTTCGTTTTTCTCACCGTGTGACGCTACATTTTGAATTAAAGGGACTACTACTATGTATGAGCATTATGTTTAACCAAAAACATATGTAGAACTCAAAAAAAAAAAAATTAGAGGTGTGTTATACGCATTTTGTCATCTTAAATTAGAAATCAGGGGATGAATGAAGCATGAGTTGAGAGAATTTGAATACATTTTCTTGTAATAAAAATTTGAAACTAGTTAATGCATTATGAGTTGAGGTTAAAAGAATTGGAGGATAAAGTAGTATAGTGTGTTTTTTTGGGCCCAGAGGCCAAGTGATTAGTAGAGTGGAGGCACAAAGACAAAGGCCAATGGGAGATCTATGTCGTAAGGAAAACATCATTACTTCATTCATGCAACATCGTGTATTCTGTCAACGCCCCAACTTCAAAACCCCATAACTATATATATAACTGTATGTATATATATATATAGTTAACTATATATATATACCACGACGTGTATGATGAGAGACCAAGAAGTAATACAAATAGTCTTCACCATGTAATTTACATGTGTATCAAATGAGAACTTTATATTTGTCTTATTCTACAACTAATTTAGTAAAAAAGAAAAAACTCAAATTTTCGTATAAATCATGCATATATTTATGATTGTATTGAAATAATTTTTTTTCACATATAAAAAACAATTATTAAATGGAGATAAAGAAAACCACTAAATTTGTTCTAAAGAAAATAGACTATAATTCTTTGCATGTGCAAATAGAGGAAATAATCATGTGTATTACTAATTACATGCTTCTAAAATATAAGTGAAAGTCACGTGAATAAATTTAACAGGTTATAAATAAGTCAAACTCCGTAAATTTACCATATTATGTCAATAAAAAGGCTAAAGTAATTAGTTGTTGACGTTGAAGCTGCAAATCACAGGTTTACTGTTATACTTGTAATTAATTCTTTAACTTATTTAATTATTATCAATGTGAGAGATTTAATGATATAACGAGTGGTAATATATTTTTTATTAATTAATCTTACACTGATATTGTTCAATATGGCAGTATGTTATTGTACAGACTTCTCACCAATTAACATATATTCACTCTAATTACATATATAATTATAGGAGTGAGAAAATTAGTATAAAACTAAAAAAATATATTAAGAGATATAGGTCATTCATTCAACTGCATAAACTTGCATAATAAGTTAAACATGAATAGGAATGTGTATATTTATTTGACATCAATTCTATTAATGCAAAAAGAATTATAAAATATATTTTATCGTGTAAAAATATCACATTTATTTATTTATTTCTCTAAATATAGTCGAAATTTTTATTTTCTTTTTAAATATATAAAAATACATAATTAAAATAACCAAACCATTTTGGAATGATAATATTTTTAATTTGAATTAAATCAGGCAAGTAATATATTTATACGCATATATTAGTTTAGGTAATTGAGAATTAAAATAATAAGTAATATATTCTAATTTTTCATAAGCAAAATTTTTAGATCTAACACAAGAACATCTCTGTTTAAGATATATTTTAAAAATAAAGAATGGAGTTTACAAGTTGGAGTGATATAACATGACAATAAAAATTTAAAAATCGTTATTTTTTAAATGAATGGTTTTGGAGACTGGTTAATATCTTTTTATAATTTTTTTCTTTTATTTATAATGAATATATATTTAATACTTATTTTTATTTAAAAATAATATTTTAAAAATCTTTTGAAAAATCACATTACAGATAAAAGTTTATTTTTATAAAAATTTATTTTATTTTGTAATATATTTTTATTTTAATTAGATATATTTATAATTATAATAAATCTATAATTAGATATGTTTAGATGTATATTATTTACAATAAATAAATAATTTTTTTAATATAATTTATAAATTCATTAAAATCATTAAAAACATATATTTAAAAAAAATTATTGATTATTTTTTATCTGTACTTTTTCTTTATGTTCAAGTCAGAAAAATTATTTTAGATATTTATAAAATCTATCACCATTTCTATACTAATAAAAACTTTTAAAATTCTCATTTTTCTTATTGTATAATTTTTTTTGTTAATTTATCTTTTTATTATGTGTTTTTTATTTATATTTATATATTATTCATGTCAAAAAATAAAAGTATTTATCACAATTTTTATTGAAACAAAAATTATAAAAATAAAATATAAGTTACTTGTAAGTAATATATCACAATAGAACCTTTAAAGTTGACAACTCTAACATTCGTTTTCATTTAATTTTTGTTTTCAAATATGTTGAACTATACTTTCACCTTATTTAAAATTGACAACTCTATGTTTTCATTTAAATTTTCTTTTAAATATGTTGAACTATACTTTCACCTTATGGAGATGTTATTAATTTAATAAAATTTCTCTTTTTGGATAAAAAAAATTAAGAGGACAACCAGCTTTTTTTTTTCAAATTAAAGTGTTTTATGGAGAAATATGTTATTTAAATATAGAAGTTAATAAAAAATTAAAATTTTATAAATTTATAAGAATATTAAATTGTAAAATTTTAAATTTTATTAAAAAATAATTTGATTTTTTTTGTTACATTCTTTGTTCTCTTACCTCTTTTATATATACATTTTTCTTTATATATTTCTATCCATCCCATATCTTTATTTTTTTTCTTCTCCTCTTTTCATTGTATCAATTTTTTCTTCCTTTTCTTATTTTCCGTCTCTTTATTTCTTTTCTTCTTTTCTCTTTATTGTGTCTCCTGTAAGCTTTCTTCATCCTCTCTCCTTTCTTCTATTTTTACTTCTATTTTATCTTTATTTTCTTTTTAATATGTCTTCACTTTACTTCTATTTTATCTTTATTTTCTTTTTAATATGTCTTCACTTTGTTAACATTGATGTATAAAATATTAATATTTGTGTAATAAATTTTAATTATTAAATACTTAAATTTACTAATATTATTTTAAAAAATTTTAAAGTTTTAATTTTGTGTATAGCATAAAATAATTTATCTTATTCAAATTAGTCAGTCATCTAAGGATTAGAAAATTAGAAGAGATTTATTAAAACATATTTAAAACATGAGATAAATTTGAATAAAAACAATTCATTTCAAATATTTCATGGTTTTAAACTACAAAGTTTTCTATCTAAAACAATCTAACAAAATAAAGTGCTAGAAAAATATATTCGCCTAAAAATAAATACTTAAATTTATAATATAAGAACTAATTCAAGTTGAAATTCAAAAGTTATTTAAATACAAATGATTTGTCTATACATCTATTTTATACACCTTTGTAACAATTTATTAATATTAAAATATTTCACGATAGATAGATATTAATATTGGAATTTTCTTCTGATAGAAACTTATATTAATATTTGTCAACATCTCAAACAAAATATTGCCTTTAAGAAAACTTGTGATGGAAAAAATCTCTTATTAAAGATGAACCAGTGACGAGATTGAATCTACAAATATCATGAACATGAACTAATGTAACCCAAACAAATTTGAATCAATTCATCAAGTCAATTACAATTTAAATACGTGAAATCAAACATCATAAATCAAACCAAACAAAATCCAACCCAAATCAAGGATGCATATGTAGGCTTTTGAAGTCTTATCATGTTCTAGATTAATATAATTTCCGTATTCAAACTTTTGACTGCAACTCTAATTTGTTCTTTTCTTCGTAGTTGGAGTGGTTCTGCTAATCTCTAACTAATATCTCGTATTGTTTGTTTCTTTATTCATTAATTTTTCCGAATTCCTTCATCTGCTTGGAATTTGTTGATATTATTGCACCTTATTTCCACCATATTATCCAACAATCTATAGGTTTCCCTCTGAAAAATGTTTTGTACTATTTCTCTTTCTAGAACAATAGATGTCACTATAACTCTTTTGTATGTGTTCCCAATTATCCTCGATATTATAAGATTGAGTTATGAAACTATTTTGTAGATTGTTTTTATGTTAGACGATTTTTTTAGATTTTCTTAGTTATATTTGTGATTTAAGTCTTTATGAGTTAGTTTTTTTGGAAGGATTTTCACTTTTTACACCGTTAGTTTTTAGAAAACTTACCAAGACTATGATATGTATGGTTGTACTATATTATTCAATTATATTTAAGGTTTCACTAGGATAATATGTAATGTATTAAATAAAATTTAAATTATTCAGGTAAAACTTTAAGTGGTGAAAAACTCTAAGAGTATCCATAAAAGTATATGTAATCTTTTTCAAAGTAAAAAATGACTCAAATATTTAACTCAAAATTAAGCAAAATTATTTTATTGGTTTAGTTTGACTTCATCCCAAATTGAAGCTAACCAAATAAATTTTGATTAGTTAATGTGTATTTCCCTCTAAACTCCAACTCACTCCTAGACCTAATATAAATAATATGTTATTAAAGTAAACTCCCAAACTAATTTTAAAAATCTTTAACAAGAAGCCTCAAATTATAAGATTCTACACAGACTACAAATCCCGATAGTATTAATTTTTATATTTATAGTATTTAAATTTTAATATAATATATATGTCTATAATTCTTAAAAATTACAAAAAGAGTTAAGATTTTGTTAAAAATAATATAAAAATGGGCGTTAAATTTGAATAAGGAATTTAAAAAACTAGGATGGAAGAAAGAAGAACAAAAAAAGATGATGGTGTTTAGGTAGTGATGGGACTGGTTTTAAGTAGAGGGAGGTCACAAACACAATTAATTAAACTATTTTGTAGATTCTAATCAACATATTACTTGAAATCGTAAGAGGCATCATTTATGTGTCATTGAAAACAAATGAGTGACAGGTGCCACCATTTGCCTCATTTCACTTTTTTTTAATCCATCCATTCCCAAACCATGACAACCTATTGACAAGAAGTATCAACCATCACCTTGGGATAATGGCATTAGACATTTTGCTAAGTCCTCATTATTGTTGCTAATAATCTATGATTATGAATTTAATTCATTTTTGTATTATTTTTTAAGTCGATTAATTTCAGGCAGTGAATATAGAAGGATAGTGAAAATTGTGTGAGAAAGAAAATGAAAATGAAAAGAATTGGTGAATAATAAGCGATTTTAGATAAACTAGGTTGGTCATGGTACATGGGGTGAAGTGTGAAGTGTGAAGTGTGAAGTGTGTAGTGTGTAGTGTAGATTACATGATGTTAACGTCTAAAAGATGAACATATCTAAAAAATGACGTTTTATTCCAGGAAGCACCCCATGTTCCTGTGAGTACTAATAAATTATGCCACTTAGAAGTGTCTATTCGAGAAGACCCCTAATGTAGACCACTTAATGAAGGCCCATTAACGTTAAAAGCAACATTAGCACATGCACATGTCACTGATATGCAATCCCCTCATATTACAAGACATAATTAATAAAATAACATAATTAAATTCTAGGTCTTATTCATTGCACCAAATCTGAATCTGATTGATTATCAATCACATAAACCCAATTCACACCACAACTAGTGAAATAATGCCCATTACTTTTCCGCTTAATTCTTTCCTTTTCACACACACATATCTCATCTCAATGTGATATTTTCGGATGAAAGAATCTCACTAACTATCATTTTATTCTACCATACAAGATGCTACTTGTTAGAGAGATGGAAACACTCTCTAATTTCGGTTATGAATAGTTTATAATTTCGGTTTCTGATATAAATGTGTAAATTTGGGTTTTAAGTTTCTTTCTTTCGTGATTTTAATTATGTGTTATACTATTTAATTTTTATTCAAAATAATGTTACGTTTAATATTGACTAATTAAGTGTATTTGTTAGAGCCCAAATTTTTAAAAAAAAACATACATAAAATATAGAAAACAAATATGTGTTTTGTAATAATTTTATCAAATTAGCAAACTTTAAGGTTGTTTTGTGTAACCAATGTGTCACTGAAGGAAGACATTGGTTATAGGATTGAAGAGGAAATTATATAGAACCCTAAAAATAAAGGAGTTTTGTTCTTAACAATGAGAAAGTACGATTTATACAGAGTAAATTAAATCTTAATTAAAAGAAGGGAAATAGGATTAGTTCATAATAAGAGTTTGAGTGGTAGTTTTGAACTCGTGGCATGGATAATGTTGTTAGAGAGTTTTAATAAAAGCAAATACTATCTTTTGTTACTTCGAACATGACACATAATAAAATTGAAATTATAACCAAGTCAACATATATATTATTTTCAATTATATATGAAGATATTTTTAAGGACAAACTTGCAACACAAGAACTGAAATATTAAATGAATAATATATTAATAGAGTCACCTTAACCATTTTAGTATTTGAGATTAGAATGACGATGTGCGTTGTTTTCTATTGGTATAATTTTTATTAATGAATTTTGTTTAGAATTTGTAAAAACTTAAAATCTGATAAGTCGAAAGTGAAAGAATGGTTTTTATACGTGACATGTAGAGAGTGAAGTTTCGTGGAAAAAAGTAGAAAGAAAATAGAAAAATAAAGAGAAAGGTGAGGAAGGGAAAGAGATAGAGTATCAAACAGTCATTATTACAAATTGACTTTAACTCTAAGGAAGAAAGATCTAGTGGAAGATTGGCATCTAAATGAAATTATTATTTTACATCTTTATCTGTGGAAAAGAGAGAGAGAGAGAGAGAGAGAGAGAGAGAGAGGAATTTAAGTTTTATAAAAACATAGTAAAAGATATGAGAAAAAGTGCTGAAAATAATTTAACAGAAATTCATGTTCTTCTGTATCGTGGGATATAAATAGGAGTCAACAGAGCTATCTCGTCGCCAATTACATCAGAAACAAGAAGCATGCGATATAATAGCTGTATCTTATTTTGCATAGGATTTGTGAGGAGCTTTAGTTTCATGAGCTAATGATTCAGTGAATAATGTGTCGTCATCTTATTGGTGTATGAATGTTGATCGTGCATTAACTGGTATGAGTCTTGGGGCTTTTGTACAGTAGGGTAGGCCAATGAATGAACTTTGTGCATTCAAATATAAACCTAAATTGGTAACACTACCATTATTAGACTATAGCAGAAGTTTTATTAGCTTTTGTGTCTCAGAATGAGCTGACAAATGTTGCATAACATCATGTTATCAAAGTCAAAAAGCATCATGTTATCACTCGAAACATAAAATTGCATAATTATCCACCAATCGTGGGCCTTTCTATTATATCAATCAAAAATTAAACACAAAGTAATTCACTCTCTATGTCAATTTTTTATTTTTCTACATTTATTTAAAAACACTAATAACTTTATCACTCATGCAAGTGTAGATTCAGAATAAAGATGAGGCAAAATTTGTAAGAGGAAATCAAATAAAGGTTATAGAGAACGCATATATAAATTTCCAGATCAAAGTTCTTCGGTTTCATACTTATAACATTTCATTTTCGATTAACTAAGAAATTAATTTCCCTCTCTCATAATTCTAATTCAAACACAATTAGTATTTTGACATGTGCATTGCGGAAATAAATGTGTGTTTGCATTTTAATTATAATAATAATAATAATAATAATTAATTTTTCATATTTAAAATTAATAATAAATAAAATGTTTTAAATATATAGATTATTTTATCTATAAAATTTAAAAATGATATACTATTATTTTTAAAATAACATGGATTTGCATTACTAAAAAAAAGGTATATAGACAAGTTAGATTATTCTAAGATAATATTATGGTTTATTTTATTGATAACTTAACCATTATTAGAAATTTATCAAACTATTTGTAAATATTTAATCTTATAACCTTCACATGCAAAATGTTTACTCTTAGATATGAAAGATAACTATTAAAGATTTTTCATTAACTAAAATATAAATAATATTATGTATGCTATTGGAAAAATTCTTAATTCACATTAGCTTGTCATGTAGTTTGATTCGTTTTTAATTAAAAATATATTTGAACTATAACATTTGTGAATTCAGTTTAGTTTGATTTTATAGTTTTAATCAATAATTTTTATTAGTACATGTATTTAATTTTAGTTTTTTGAATTAATAATGATTATGATGAATAATTCATTCTCCATTTTAATGTATTGAAATATTTATTCTTTACAATATTTTTTATATTATTAAATAATTTTTTCACATATAATAATATTTTTTATTAACAAATGAATTAAAATAAAATATAAATACTTACATCAAAGAAAAAATAAAAAACACAGATTTTTATAATTTTGACATAAATACTAAATAATGTCTATGATATACTGTAAAGACTCTTACACAAGACATTCAAAATATAAAATACTAAAATAAAATTCATATATAGTACTTTCTTTCACTTATGTTTTTTACTTTTTACAATTATTTTTAGACTAATAATATAACATTTATGAAAATAACTTTTATTTATATATTAAATATAGTGTGTTATTTATCTATCACAAATCTATACATATAAACCAAGTTAAATATTAAGTTTTCTTTTCTTATACACATTTATAATATATGGTTGAAATAATAAATAATATAATAATATTTAAAAAAATATTTTTTAAAATTTTGATTTGAATCAGTTTCAAAACTGGAACTCAAATCAAATAAATCAATTTAAAATATTTAAATCAATTAAAAATAATGTAGTTATTTTTTAATTATTTTTTATCATTTTTTCTATATATCCCTAATTTACAAGTGAATTTATGAAATTGAGTCAACCAAAACTTTATTTCTGATACCTTGAGAAAGAGGAGAGAAAAATGTAAAAATATTTAATCAAGAGAATGAAGAAAAATGGAAGTTTCGCTGGTCAAAGTAAATATTTTAATTTATTAAAATAGAATAGGTGTATTTAAATGTTGATATTTAAGTGACGAGGTAATAATATAGAGTAAATTTTTTTTATTTGAAATATATAATGTGATAGCCATATAGTTGAAATAATTATTGCTAGTATAATAGTGAAATAAATAAATAATTATTTTACTGTAAATTAAGGATATCTCTGGACGAGGTGTACCCATAATATAAAATAGTTATTTCGATCATGTATTTTATTTTTAGGAAGATATCATTGTAGGCATAGGGCTATTGATGTGTACTATTATAGTGTATATATATATATATATATATATATATATAAACACTCCCACCACATAATCAGCCCATAAAATAGGTAGTTTATTAAAACTGAACCAAATTAGGCAGTGATATGTTTGGACAATTTCACATGACAGCGAAAGACCTAATTTGGGGATACACCAATGCTAACTAACGTTCTAATGCGCCATGGATTCACCACTACCACACCACACTACTCAAACACAATTATATTATTTGTACTTAGTGTTATTGAGGGTGCTGCTAATAATTCCAAAATGCAAAGCCTTTTTAGTTTTGAGTTGGGCTTCAAGCCTCATTTAAAACGTATTATTTTTGTAAATTTTCAGACTAATTCTTTTATCAAACAAAACAATACTAAATAAAAAAAGGTTTTTCTAAGGTGATAAACGAAACT
Source organism: Lablab purpureus (assembly GCA_030347555.1). NCBI lineage: Eukaryota > Viridiplantae > Streptophyta > Magnoliopsida > Fabales > Fabaceae > Lablab > Lablab purpureus. The sequence continues at coordinate 5,631,595 of CM059260.1, forward strand.
CGAAATAAATTTGATGGAGAATATATTAAATTATTTTATACTTTTACCTACAATTATTTATTTAAGGTCGCCACATAATATCAGGGTGAACTATTCACCATTAATAATTAGTTTTTATTGAAAACCTACAAATAAGAACTGTTAAAGTTATAATTAAAAACTACAAATAAACTTTGTTTTAAACTTATTCTATGCGTGAATAGTGATATATTAAAAATATTAATAATTAAATTAATTTATGTTAAATATTGTTTAAAATTAGATTTGCAAAAGAAAGTAAGCTTATATTTGGTTCCAGAAGATTTTTGTCTATATCATGAAAAAAATGATAGGCCTATGGGTCCAATTAATGGGCTTTTACTTACTGCATCCTTATAATTACTACTTATTTAGAAAATTTTCTAGAAGAGGCTTTCTAGAGCAAACTTGTTGGAAACTTTTTGAAAAAAGTTTCTTTAACAAAATTTTCAAAAAATATTTTTCAGAAATTTTTTTAGAAAATATTTAGGACAATCTTTGCAAAAACATTCCAGAATATGTTTTTGAAAATGTAATATTTAAGAAATCTGGAGAGGAGACTTGGTTGAGTTCAGGGAAGGTAAGGTATTTTCATCTTTTGATGGGTGTATGTAGTAATTAGGAGGTGCAGGATGAAAATACTAAATACAAGGGTTGAGAATGTAAGGAACCAGGATGTGCAAATAAGGAACTAGGTACTAAGTTAGGATTAAGATTATTGTCCCATCCATATCGTTCAAACATGCTGTTTCGGACTGAAGTGAATGTTAATGCTATTGCTATGCTTGTCACACTCACACGCCAACAACACTCACTTCCCATGCACTTCGCCACCACCAACAGCACAATCACTATAAACTCATTGTTCAATCACCTCAAGTCTCCACCCAATGTTCATGAAGCCAGAAGATTGCACGCTCTTCTTCTTGTTCTGGGTTTCTTTCGACCAGCTAGTCCTTATACATTGTCCTTTTCTTCACAGCTTGTGAATGTCTATGTCAACTTTGGTTGCCTCCAACACGCGTTTCTTGCTTTCCGTGCATTGCCTCACAAGCCCAACATTGCTTGGAATGCCATACTCCGAGGTCTTGTTGGTGCTGGCCACTTCACCAACGCCATTCGCTTCTATCACTCCATGCTCCAACATGGGGCGACACCTGATAATTACACGTACCCTCTTGTCCTCAAGGCATGTTCTTGCTTGCATGCACTTGAATTGGGAAGATGGGTCCTTGAGACCATCTTGTATAATGAGTTGCACCGTAAAAAAAAGGCTAATCTTTATGTTCAGTGTGCTGTGATTGATATGTTTGCCAAGTGTGGCAGCTTGGAGGATGCACGTACGTTGTTTGAAAAAATGCCAGAAAGAGACTTGGCTTCGTGGAGTGCCATAATATGTGGGACAATTTGGAAGGGTGAGTGGGTTGAAGCGCTTTTACTGTTCAGAAAGATGAGATCAGAAGGTATGAAGCCAGATTCGATTCTGGTAGCGTCTGTTTTACCGGTATGTGGCAGATTGGAGGCTGTGAAATTGGGGATGACGTTGCAAGGTTGTGCTGTGAGGAGTGGCTTTGAGGGTGATTTGTATGTCTCCAACGCTATGATAGACATGTACTGTAAATGTGGTGATCCACTTGAAGCCCATCGTGGGTTTAGTCTCATGGTTTGTAGGGATGTAGTTTCTTGGAGTACCTTGATTGCTGGCTACTCACAGAATCGCCTATACCAAGAGAGTTATAAACTGTATATTGAAATGGTAAATGTGGGTATAGCAACAAATGCGATTGTTTCCACAAATGTTCTTCATGCTTTGGGAAAACTCAAATTGTTGAAACAAGGGAAGGAGATGCACAACTTCGTCCTTAAAGAAGGACTTGTATCTGATGTTGTTGTGGGAAGTGCATTGATTGATATGTATGCTAATTGTGGGTCTATCAAGGAAGCAGAATCAATATTTGAGGTTGTGTCAGATAAGGATATCATGGTATGGAATTCAATGATAGTAGGGTATAATTTAGTTGGTGACTTTGAGTCAGCATTTTTTACCTTTAGAAGAATTTGGGGAGCTGAACATAGGCCAAATTCCATTACTATAGTAAGTGTCCTTCCTATATGCACCCAATTCGGAGCTCTTAGACAGGGAAAGGAAATCCACGGTTATGTGACCAAGAATGGTCTAGGACTAAATTTTTCCGTGGGAAACTCTCTAATAGACATGTACAACAAATGTGGATTTCTAGAACTTGCAGTGAAGGTCTTTAACCAGATGATGGTTAGGAATGTCATAACATACAACACTATGATCTCTGCTTGTGGAGCTCACGGCCTAGGTGAAAAAGGTTTGGAATTTTTTGACCAAATGAAGGAGGAAGGAATTAGACCAAATAAAGTCACTTTTATTTCAATGTTATCTGCATGTAGTCATGCAGGTCTCCTTGACAGAGGTTGGTTGGTGTATAATTCTATGATTAGTGATCATGGAATTGAGCCAGATAGGGAGCACTACTCGTGCATGGTGGATCTCCTTGGTAGAGCAGGAGATCTTGATGGTGCATACAAGTTTATCACAAGGACGCCTATGACACCAGATGCCAATGTCTTGGGGAGCTTACTAGGTGCCTGTCGACTTCACAACAAAGTGGAACTGGCTGAGCTTCTCGCGGAGCGTATTTTCCAATTGAATCTTGATGATCCAGGCCACTATGTTCTTCTATCAAACTTATATGCATCTGGGAAACGATGGGAAGACATGTCAAAGGTGAGAAGCATGATAAAAGATAAAAGGTTGGAGAAAAAACCAGGAAGTAGCTGGATTCAGGTGGGCCATTGCATGTACATTTTCCATGCTACGAGTGCCTTTCATCCAGCATTTGCACAGATTGAGGAGACTCTGAATAATTTATTGGTAATCATGAAAAGTGAAGACTGTTTGTTAACCAAGTGTCAATCATAAACTTTTAACCTAAAATGAGAATATGATATCCTCGAATATTACCATTGAATATTAATAGTATTAAGTGTTAGAATATTTGGGTGAGTCAAGTTGAAGTGATTAAATAATCAATACGATTAAGTGCTGCCTTCAATCGAAGAACTTTCTCATCACAATTCCAAGTAGCTAACTGCGTGTTCGTATTTCCCCTCAAAATCCCAATAAACTAAATCCTACAATTTTCCTCAACCATATTTGAGTGTCGAGTGTCTCGAAGGATGTGAAATGGTAATGCAAATAAACCCCAAGTAATGGGTTGCAATTTTTTATATGGATATCATGCTTAATATAACATATTAGTTCTGCAAAATGTTGAGAAAAAAGAGAGACCAGCACATGTTTAATGATTAACAAAAGTTCATTACAAGGGGTTTGGTTTTCCTTCTCTTTTTTTCCCATCTCATCGTATACCTTTTAAGGCCGTGGATGTGCTAAGCCAATAGGCCCAACGTGCTTGTACGTCCACCTTCATAGAAAATTAGTTACTGTTATAAAAACCCAACTAAATAAATATTTAAATGTATATACACGGTGGAAGAAAGATATAAGGTGATTATTAGTAAGTTGGTAAGTCATTATCAAAACTGAACAAGTCTTTCCAATATATGGGAAGGCCTAGCATAATAAGTAATTAAATTTGATTGAGACTATCCAAAATGGATAAAGAAAATGATTGTAAACTCAATCATAATGTATTGGTATACGCAACCACTAAACCTTATTTATATAGGTCATTACTTCCTGCAACTCCATAGTTTCTTCATGCACATACATAGGTCATGTAAAATTACAAAATTACTCCCTAACTTAATAAATTAAGTTACAGATTATCTTTTTTCCCGAAGTTTTCAGAATATTTTTTTGCTGAGTTGCAGTGTTCTGGAAGGTCTTTTCAGAATAGAATTGAAAAACCTTTATTCCAAAATTCTTTTTTCAAAATATATATTGTGAAATAATATTCTGGAACAAAATTTTTCAGAACATCTTTTCTGAAATACTAAAAGGATAAAATAATTGTTTTGAGAATTATAGGGGTGTAGTGCGAAAGTATGGGGCTGCAAGACACAATTGCCTTTGTATACAGTGCACTTTGGGAACATACTAATAGTCAACAGGATCGGACTGTTTGAGTAAATATGACTACTATAGTAGCATCCTAATTAGCATCAAACTGGGCCAAGATCTAATATCTAGCCTATATGATCCATCAAACTCAAAATATTGGAAATGTTTTAATTTCCTAAATCCACAACAGTGCATTGTCATGTAAACTAATATGCCACAAAACAAGAAATCATGGATAATTGTTTGTCCTATGTAAGTTTTTTAATCATCGCACTCTCGCTTGCTTATAAATATGATATGTTTTTCCTGTTTATCAATATAGAATGGGGTTTGCACTTCAACTTCATTCATGCTTAACATAATAATGTCCAGTCACATTTATCATACACATCACAGCTACTGTCAGTGAATGAAGCACTTGGCAATAGTTTTAAATGTCGTGTTGTTATTAGACACCTTAATTAATTTCAATGATTCTTACAAAATAATATTGGATGATAACTAAGAATACTTTTATACGCTTTCAATGGCCATTTCCATCAGTGCTTCAAAGCAATAAAGTATCCAACCGTAAAGTCAGAGTGTAGTTGCTGAAAATTACTATCAGATCCCACTAGCAATTGCCTTTGACATGCTTACTTTTATCACCTATTGTTTCTCGCTGTAGGGTACACAAATTAATGGCTATTGGTGAGGGCAAACTTGATTCAATGGTTGTTTTGTTGCATGTTTCGCTTGTCCATTAAGATGAGTTATTGGGGAGTGAGGCCAATAGAGTAGTTAACTGGGAAGGGTTTTCAGCTATGTTGGTAGCTGTGCCAGTTGCAAGAGGGGTTTGTGTAGAAGGATTTCGAACCATTGGAATGAAAGGTGCATGAGAAATGGGCATGGTCGGCACTTGGTTAGGGAAACGAAACATGTGAACTCTGTTGTCAGTGATTGCAGGCAAAGGTGTCATAGGGAATTGAGGCAGACTGCAAGGGATTGTTGTGCCTGGCCTTAACCCCATTCTAACTCCCATTAGCTGGTGTAAATGGGGTGTGTTGATCATATCATGAGCAGCATTAGGTAACATCATAAAAGGCATGCAAAATCCACCACCCATGGACATTATCTGCATCATAACACAGCTTAAGACATCCATATACATGACAGTTTATTTATCACTGAGGAATGCTCAGGACCTTTGCTGCTAGAAGCAGCCATTGCAAACTCACTACTTTCAATCTCTTGTACTCGTTCTAAAGATAGACTACAAGAACTTTGATGAGAATTTGGTTGTAAATTGTCCTTGAGAGAGTACAGCGAACTCAACCTTGCACTTTTTGCATTGAAGGCACCTTCATTATTTGCTTTTATTGAATTCCCCTCAGACGAGGGAGTCATTGGTGTAGCCACACTTGAGGATGAAACTCCTTGCTGCCCGTGAAGTTGACCATTTTCCCATACCAGTTCTAGGGAACCTTTACCATAACAGGAACAAAATCACACACTTTAGCCATAAACCAAAAGTAGGAAAAGAAAAAGAAAAAAAAGACAGAAAAGTGTATGAATATAAAAAGAGAATAAAATCCAAAGCAATAACTTACATGGAATCTAGATAAGAGGAGCTTCTACTCATTCCCTGGTCGGGAGGAATCAGGCATAATCATATTATCTTAGCTAATAATAATTGTTAGCACTACAACAAATATTTACTCAATTTCTTTCTATTACACCATAAAGAAGGTATGATACAATTGTGAAGTAAAGTAGTATTCAAATGGAGAAAGGGTGGAAGTGATAAAAAGCAAAACATTACATGATATAAGGGATTATGACAAAGATTAATTGTGAAATTAATTAATAAAAACTATAGTGGTCCTTTTCATTCATGTTAGCATATCTGTCATACATTATGGGTTAGGCAGCAAACGATTAGATAGGGAAATATGGGTGGTGAAAGGAGTGAGGTGGACCATTGCCCATTTGTTGGGTAGCAACTATCAAGAAAAGTGGAAAATTGGAAAATTGGAAAATCGCAATCAATGGATTAAGAACAAGCCGAATAAGCAGCTCCAACTCTTCATAACCCAAAAGAAACTTGTTATTTGATTTTTCATCTCTTATAAATGTTTCCCAATTTGATCATCCTCGTACCAGGTGCCACTTTTTCATTATTGGCCATACAAATAACAATTATTGATATATCAGATCATTTTACTACATTTCCTGATGCCAGAATGCAATTTAACCAGATTAATGTCTCTAATTAATTTATTTTATCTAACTTTTATTATTAATTAAAATTCATAAAACTATATGGTTTTCACTATTTGTTTATATAAACTTTCTTCATACCGCCTTTTTTTAGTAATAGCTGAAAATTATTGTTTTTAGCATATAAAGATTAGATTACATTTGATAAAAAAGTTAAAATCTAAAACATACTTAACTCAATTTTCTTTTTTAATTAGAGAAAATTACAAGGAAAGAAAGATAAAGTGAGTACTTTGACTCAAGGAAAAAGAATATTCATACTTTTAAAATCATAACAAAATCACACTTAGCAAAAATACATATTAGGAGAAATTAATTAATATATTAAATCTAAATTTTAAATTTATAACTCATATACATCAAATGTCTTAAAAATGATGTAAAGAATATCTCATTGCAATGTCATAATCATAAGATTGAGATATAAATTTTATAAAACTTTTTTATTGCATAAAATTTAAGATTTAGAGTTATAAAAGTTAAAAAAAATTGTCTTAAAAATATATTTATTTTAATGATAAAATAAAATATTAATTAGTGTGTGGACACATTGTAATGGAGGAAAAATTAAAAACAATCTTAAAAACAACATACGATTAAAAAATAAAATAAAACTTTATATAAAAATCTCTAATGATGATATTATAAAATATTTTAATTGTTTAAGAAAATAAAATAAAATTTTATATTAAAAAATGTAATGGAGATCTTTTAAAAGTGATATTATAAAATATTTTGATTGATGAGACAAATGTTAGAGAGAGAGGGAGGGGGAAGGAGAGGAAGGAAGGAAGCTTAAGAAAAGAGTGGTGAAGAGATGAAAGAAAGGGTGTGGGGTGGAGTGTAGGATTCACGTGATAATCACATTGGATTCACGTTGCCCAACGTTTTCTTGTCTGTACTTTCTGGTGTTTAGGACCCTCACTCCTACCCTACTATCCCCCATTGCTAATCACACTTCTATTATAATCAAAACTCACCCTCAAACTGCTACTCACTTTGCATTCCTTCCTTTATATCTTTTATTTCCTTCATTTTTTAGTTTCCTTCCACATCTTGTTTTTTTTTATGAGTTCTGCTTTACTTTTAGAAACAGGTTAATTAATAGGCAGATATCCATGTATTTCATCACATTTTTTTATTAGGTTTATGCTATTGTTTTTAATTTAGGTCTTATTGTAAATGAAATCTGAAAACTTAGAAAAATATTGTGCATATTGCAATTATATTTAACATCTTAGTAATAGAAACATATATACGATAGAAAACAAATAAATATTAATAATTTCTTTAAGAGAAGAAAAGGGATTTATGTATGATCCGCATAAAAACCCTATTATATTTACAAGATAATTCCTTTGAAAAAGTATTCTATATATACAAGATAATTTAGCAAATTCCTTTAAAATATTATTTTCAAAATTTTAATTTAAATTCTAAATAATTAACATAATAAAGTATTAATGTATGAAAATAAAAAATAATTCACAATTTAATAATATGGCCTGTTTGTTAAGACCTTATGTTCTATCAAATTGATTACATTTTTCATATTGGGTCACAACATCAGCTAAGTTGGTATGGGTTTCACAATAAATAATTGAAATTCAAATGCAAATTGTATTAATGCATTTATTTACTGTATATTCATTCATTTAATTAAAGTTGGTACAAAAAGTGATGAACTTGGTCTCTTTAAATGAATTCTTAAATATCTTATTAAGTGGTTTTTTTTTTATCCAAAAAGTATTGACATGTTGTCTCCTTAAATAAATTTTCAAATCTCTTAGTACATGATTTATTTTGTTATCCAAAAATATTGATATATTTAGCCATATCATTATTTGTATAAAGGGGAATTTAGATCTTATCCTATAAGAAAAAGAAATTTTGATTTAAGAAATATTTTAATAGTTTTAAGACACATAGTATAAAAATTTATCTTAGTTAAGAGTTTTTCTTAAAAAAAAAAAAGTTCTCGATACATTAATTTACAAATAAGTAAATTTAAACCTTATTTATAGTTATAACTAAATATATTAATTCCTTATATATATATATATATATATATATTATTGTTATAAATTTATTAAACTTTTTGTAATAGTTCACTATTAAGAAATGCAATAATAATAATTAGACTATAAATTGATTATGATTATTACATAATTTTTTATTATATGTTTACACGTTCAGAATTTGTACACAATCATTAAAATAAATAACATTTAAATGTTTAAAGATAAAATTTAAATATAAAATAATATACTCTCTTCATTTCTTTTCAACTTGAAAAAATGTATCTTTCATTCATTACTCAAATTTGTTTCTCTTAATTTGAACCACTCTAACATATAGAATGACACAAAAAAATTTATTGTTTTCCATTCTGCAGCAATTACTTATCTCTTCTGCTCACAAACAGAGAAAACTCTTTTTGAAACATTACAAAAAGCATTAAAAGATTTAAACAAAATATTTATGGATCTTTCACTGTTATCCCTTAACCAACTATGTCACAAAAACATCTTTTTGGCCTAAAATTCAAACAGCATGCATTTGAAATATCAGTTGTAAAACCAGTATAGTGGACCAGCGAAATTGCAGTTGGAAAAACAGTGAAGGGAAAATAATTACAGTCTCAATGGCACTTGTGGATGCATTTTATCCCGCAAATCACGCACAATAGACCCGGTATTCCAGTTTGATAAAAGAAAATTTAAGTGATATTACTTGAACTCGGCCACATTATCTATTCTATGCAATTAAGAGGGAGGGATCATAATATTACGTACATAGAAATCTTTCATGATTCCATTCTTAAGAATCTAGCGAAATCTCAAGGCGCGCTTCCTTCAGAGCAAACTTCCTAACTTGCAGGGAATCAGCAGAAATCATATCAATTTAGTATTTCTTCTTTCAAGCACATAGCTACAACTTGCTTCAATTGTAGAAGTTTCCCTCTTGCCTTCTGCATCCATTTAAAAGGATGGTTAACAAAGTTGTAAACAAATGACTATGAATAAGGAAAAGGAAAATTTAAGCAGAACGACTAATGGAAGCTGAACCAGCGGCATATCACGTTCAGATCCTAAATTTAATGAACAATGCCAGGGAATAAAAGAGTCCGGTGCCAACAAAACTTAATGTTCGAATTTTATTTTCTTCACATGTACGGATTCTATCTGCCCTCTCCATCCATCTCTTCTCTACGGCTAAAATAAAAAATAATTCATTTTATTATCTCCTCATTAATTGCTGTGTAATCATCAATGAAAACCTAACATGTTACAGGATTCGACTGGAGAGGATCTCTGCCTAAAAAGTATAAAGTCCAAATAGTTGGCTATCCTGCATCTGGAGGCTTCATGTTACTGTAGTAGTTTTGCAGACAATGATTCAAGGCAAAATACTTATCAACCTCTTATTTTCTCTCCCATCCCTCTTGCACTTCATTTTCCTCCTATTTCCCCCCTTTTTTCTCATCACATGCATCAAATTTATCATTTTTCTTTCTGATCTTTCTCTACTTTTAACATCAGTTCACCACATTTTTAGGCGAACAAATATCATTACTCGTGATTCAAGAATAACTTAACGCAAAAGTTAGTAATCCGAAAATCAAGCGACTGATTGATGACTAGTCACCAGCTCATACATAGAGCTGTCAAAATAGGCCTGGCCCGATGGGCTGGCCCGTATAGCCTATGATTCAGGCTAGGCTTAAAAAATTGTGGCCTATATAACAATAGGCTTTTTTTAGCCTGACCCATTTGGCCCGATGCCCATATGGGTCAAGGCCAGCTGGCCCGTAGGCTAATGGGCTGGCCCGTTTATTTTTTATATTAAATTTTTGTTCTTAATTGTTATATTGTCACCAAAGAAAGAAACCCTAGTATCTCAGAGTCTCTCTTTTCTTCTTCATTTCTTCTCTTTCTTTCTCACAAGCTCTTTCATCTCTTCTACTGCACTACTCCTCTTTCCTTTCACCTTCAACACCACAGTTTCACGCTTTCGTCATAACTTCTCTGTTTCACATTGGGTTATGTTTTTTCTTATTTTTTGTTAATTTAAATTATCATTTTTTGCATTTCTAATCAAAATTTTATATCTACTTTTGTTTTCCTCATATCATCATGAGTTTGTGTTATTTTGTTAATATTTGTTTGAGTTATATAAAGTAAAATTATTATAAATATTAAATAGGTTTTTATGTTTTTTTATCTCTTGCATTGCGTAGTTCTTATTCCCTATGACAACATCGGAGTTACTCCTCCAATTAGTGATCCATCCGCTGCTGGTAACAAAAGAAATAACGGTGAACAAAAATGTGGAGAGACTAAGAAAGCAAAGGTTGTGACTTCGAGGTATGGAATTATTTTGAAAAATTGGTTTAATTGAAAGAGTGGAGAAATGTAAATGCAAAGGATGTGACAAACTGTATACATGTAAAGGAATTTCAGTGGACCAATCATCTCGTAAGACATATTCCTAAATGTAGTGTATTTCCTAAATACCATGATGTGGGAGTTATGTTGAATAAAGGAAACTTGTTAAAGCAATGGAAATTTGACTCTAAGGTATATCGAGATGCACTTGCTAAATGTATTATTAAGCATGATCTTCCATTTAGTTATGCCGAGTATGAAGGGGTCTTGAGGTGAATAAAGTTTTAAATCCCGATTTTAGACCAATTAGTAGAAACACTTCAATCAATGATGTCTATAATGTGTATATAAGTGAAAAGAAAAGCTAAAGAGTGTGTTATCTAATATTTCTGGTAGATATGTTTGACTTCCGACGTATGGACAGTCAGTAACTACCCAGTGGCTATATGATCAGAATCGCTCATTATGTTGACCAAAATTGGAAATTAAATAGTAAGTTACTTTCATTTTGTCACTTAGATAATTCACACACTCGGGTTAGAATTATCGTGGAAAGTGCTTGAAGTGCTTAAGGATTGGGTAATAGAAAGCAAAATATTTTCTCTCACATTGGACAATGTCTCTTCTAATGGTAGCATGGTGAGAATTTTAAAAGAAAGACTTAATTTGCAAAATGCACTGCTATGTAAAGGTGAATATTTTCATGTGAGATGTTGTGCACATATCTTGAATATTATAGTTCAAGAAGGGTTGAAGATAACAGTGATGATGCTTTGTATAAAGTTAGAGAAAGTGTTAAATATGTTAAAGCATCGAGGGGAGGTTAAGAGAATTTCGAAAATGTGTTGAAGAAGTACATTTAAGTGATGTAGGTGGTGGTCAAATGTGAACAATTTTGCACAAACTTTCATATAAATATATCGTTTATTTATATATTATTTACTCGTTGATAAAATATTATATGTGGAAGAGATACAATTGTTTAGCGAGCAAACTAGTCAAGGAAATAATATATCTAAAGAGGTCCTTAATACATGTTCATACATTTTGACTTTTTTATCTATATTTATATAAACATTTTTAACTAATTGAGTATTATCTTTTGCAAGTAAACAATTCTTAGAGTATTATTGTCTTGGAAGTGTTTAGTAGGCGATCCAAATTTGTTTTATAAGTTGCTCAAATGTGAACAATTTTGCACAAACTTTCATATAAATATATTGTCTATTTATATATTATTTACTCGTTGATAAAATATTATATGGATATGTTGTTTAGTAGGTGCTTGACTCTTTTGGAAGTACTTAAGTTTTTTTACAAGTTGTTCAAATGTAAACAGCTTTAAACACACATTCATGTAAATATATTATATATTTATATTTATATTGTTGATAAAAAATTATATTATAGATATATTGTAATATTTTTTCAATTTTTAATTAGGCTAAAAATGGCCCGTTGGCCCGTTGGCCTAACATAGGGCCAGGCCAGGCTAAAAATTGTGGCCCGTTTTAAAATATAGGCTAGGCCAGGCTATCAGATTTTTTGAACTTGGCCCGTAGGGCCAGGCCAGGCTGGGCCGGGCCGCCCGTTTTGACAGCTCTACTCATACATATAAAATCATGAGAAGAAAAAAACCTAGCGGTAACATGTGTAGCAACTACATGTAACAAATACTTGCCTCCTGCGTGACTCTGATTTTCCTTTGAGCGTCATCAAGTTGGATCTGCATTGCTTCTTCAACTTGCGACAGAAGCTTCTTATGTGCTACTCCTACACACATAATATATTCAAAATAAGGCCACAACCAACATGATAATTACCAATGATACAAAAGGTTATTTTTTTTTTCTTTTCTTACAAGAGACTAGATCTAAGAGCTCTACCGAGCTTTAATCCATTATCGAGCTAACCACGAAGTGGTTGCTCAAGCAGCTTTTTTCCAAAATATCATTGGTGCAATTGTCCACGATTTTTGTTGCATAATACATCGAGACTCTTCATTAAAAATAAAAAACTTGCGACGCTAATACATTTTGACACTATCTTCACGTAATTAAAATTGTAAAACAAAATAATTAACAGAAATGATACAGAACATGACATAAATATGTGCGAACTGTATCATGGCTATGGGGCATTAAAAGCTATACCTTATTTGCTCAAAAAGGGGGAGGAAATACGAAAGAATTGCACTACTCCCCTGATATGACTCCATCTTTTAATAGTCAAAAACACCATTTCGTTACTCTCTTCTTTTTTCATATAACACTAAATTGAATGCGAGCCTTGAGTTGATATTTATAGATATATTGCACTTAAAAACCAAAGGGCGTATTTATATCCAAAGGACGTCTTTTGTATATTTGAATTGTATTAATTAATTGGAAGAAACTGCCTTTAATAAAAATTACAACCAAATTTTAATTATAAATTATTTTAAACATAAAATAAGGTAATATAAATACTATGTTTTCATACTTTGCTTTTCCATGGCTCTCTTGATCTCTATCTGATCTGCTTCAAGATCTTCAACAGTGCTTCTGCAATCCTGTAGATGCTGATTAACCTCTTCCTTGAATCTATCGTATATTAACCTCAACTGTTTCTGTTGGTCTACGTTTTGTTAGAGGAAGAGATGGTTAAAAAAGGTACGAAGGAAGGAAGAGAAAACATCTCCGAACAAAGTAACAAACTCGCATGACAAGAAAATGCCACTAAGAAAAGAAAATATAAGGAAAACGATGAATATAAAATTCAAAGGTCAGATAGTACATATATAGCCATTAGTAGAAAATATATGTGCAAGATCTAGTGCGAGGACGCTTTCAGTAGAACCATACCATTCCTTTGTCTCGCCATTTTATAATTCCTTGTGACAAGTAATTTTAGGACTGCCATCATGGCTATTGCCCTCGTATATTGTTCCAAATAAATATCTGTTTTCAAATCAAACTTTCTTCTGGACTTGGAGTAACTGTTATTACAGTACAACGATAACATGATCATGTATAACAGAAATTTAAAGTAATTATGCCGATAACAATAGGAATTCCTCGAATTAGTCTCGAGGGATACAAGCACCCTTTGTATCCTATTGACTTCTAAATTATGGGTATCAAAATAGTATGAACAATAAAATTTGAACAATATAAACAAGATAAATTTTGCATCTATTAGCTTTTAGACTCAAAAAATGTTTGCACAAAACCATATAGAACATCAACTAAACCAAAACGGGGGGAAAAGAACGAACAGTGCTAAATCCTCAAAGAAAAAAGAATCAGCCTACCATCCTCCTAATTAATACTTAAAATAGAAGTATGAAATGGAAATGAAAAAAAAGTACTTATTGTAATGAGAATGATTGTCTTTGGAAAATATTATCAACGCGTCTTAAATTTCTAAAAAAAACTAGTATTATTTGTTCATTTCTCAACCACTATTCTTAGAACAGTCGTTAGTAGGACTTTAAGTGTTCATGCATATCGGGTTTTTAATGTACATAATTTTTTCCTCTAATTTGAAGTTACTCTATTCTGTTTTAGTTAGAGTAATGTAATGCTTTGTTGTATCATTAGGTTATGTAACTATGAGGTGGTAGTATGAACACCTCATTTCATTGTTCTGTTTTCGTTAGCTTATAGTATTTGGTATGCATTTATATTTGAAACAATAATTTATGCAGTTGAATGAAAGATTGTTTCACATTTTCTAAACTACTCGTGTCAACAAGGAGCCTTCATAAATATTGAGAAATTAAAAGGCATTTCATGCTTCCTCTTGGATAATTAATTAGGAGCGGTTTGAGACATAACGAGCTTTTAAAAATTTTCAAAAAATACCAGTTACAAATGATTCATGGAGTCACAAACCTTATTGCTGGAGCTGGAAGATTATTAATGTTAAATTCTGTGCTTAGAAAGAACTCTAGAAGGTTTCAGAACTTGAATTTAAAAGGTAAACATGAAAAAGAGAAACGGGATCCTCTAAGGTACATGATGGGTTATAAGCAAAAAAGTTGTCTGTATCACTTTCATTATTTTTATGGACTCCATTTATTTGATGTTTATCAAGATAGAGAGACAAACACAACACTTGCACATGACATAGAAGTTGAACACCTAAGATCCATTTCTAGGAGAAAAATGTATACAATAATTACAATAGTAAAACTATAATATAAATATATTAAACGTTGAACTAGAAATTTAGTTACCTTCGAATCTAGTTTCCTGCCGTTTTCTCTTCGATTTACTGAGATTTCTAAGCTTTCCCCTGAAACATTTTTTCAAGAAAACACAAAAGTGTAAGATATCGGAAGCTTAAAAATTCATCAGTCTAATACACCTACATGTCTGTCTGGATCTGGGAATGAACATTCTGCAGCTGCAGATGTATTTCTTCTGCAACAGACTTCAAAATGTCTGAGGATTTCTGACTTGTCATCGACTTAAGTTTGCTCTGAAGTTTTCCCAATTCCAAGGCTAACAGTTCAACAGCTCTATCAAATTGACAAGAATCATACATTTAAAAGATTATGCAAACATGAGTTAAATTGTTCTGGTGGACTCATTAATCAGTTTTTCATCGAAAAAGATAAAACACCTTACAAACCCATCTTGATTCTGCTCAGAAGCTTCATCAATCCAATCACTGTCTCCTGTGCCTAATCATTTGAGTAAATTATAGTATAAAAGTGCATATATCTTAATAGCATATTCAGATATAAATATCAAGTACAGAGTGAATTTACTACCTTTCGAAGACACTGAAGCTGGGCTCCTATCGTTAAATTTACTGCTTTCATGCTTGCACAGCCTTTTCATTGGATGAGCAAAACTTTTCCTCTCTAAAGAATGTCTTACTCTTGAACCTTCACTAACATAATTTAGATACAACTAAGATATAGCATTGCTTCGAAAGGACACAATAGTATACAAGGGAGGAAAAACACAGAATTTCTGAAAACAGTTTGCGCAACTGGAGTAAAACCAGCACGTGCATCAGATAACTAACAGTAATACAGAGATTTTAGAGGTCCGGTAATGCAGATTCTACTAACAATCATATGTGATGCATTTTAATTATTCGTGGCATATCAAGTTCAATGAATTTGCTTCATTCCTCAATAACTGTTACCAATCCGCTGGAAGAGCCATCAACAATCACTCTGTATCAGTGGTTCCCTCCACCTTATCTTTTTGCTTTGGTTTGGAAGATGAGCCTTTCAAAATAAGGAGTAAACATGTTTAAGAACCTAACAAGACCAGTGGACACTGAAGGTCACTCGAACACTGTATAATGAAACTTAGAAACTTAGAAAATTCTTTTGTAAGTTTCTATTATAATTACATAAAGATCAGATCTTATATAATAAGAAACATTTAGATTATATATATTACTAAAACTATTTTTATTTATTCTCACATCGTATCTTTGTGGAATTTTTTGAAATTGTTATTTTGTCTTCAAATGAATCTCGACTAGAATGTCTTTTTGATGATGATGATCAAGAAGGGATGAAATGTCTTAAATAAATTAGATCCTCCTTTCACTTTTTGTATTAGGTAACAATATCTTCAGAGTTTCTAACTTTTCACAGCTAATTTTAAATATCTAAATCTTGATTATCAATTTAAACAATTCATAATAATGTTCAATATATATGTGTGTCGTTGTGTCCTACATTTTGGAGATTATAAGTGTCGTGGTGTTCGTGTCATGTCCAATATCTGTGTCTGTGTTTGTGTTACATAGCTTCCATGCATTTGCATTACGTTAAGATCCAACCATGTAGGAATCTTCTATTTTTTTGGAGTTTTTTCTATTAAAACACAATTACTGCTAAAACGAGTGATTAGTAATCTAGAAGAAAATATCCATGGAAACAAAAGAAAGTGCAAGACAAAGTGCTGTGAAAGAAACATGCTCATTACTTACAGGGCTTTAGGTGAGTATAAATTACAGAAGAACTATTATAGTTTCGGTGTCTAATAAATGCTTAATCCAATTTGACTTAGTTTTAAGATGGGATTTATACTAAAATCAGCCTTTGAAAAGAACAGCTGATTCTGTAAGATATCCTGGAAATTTAATTGAGAATATGCAAAAGATTAATGTATATATCATTATTTATTGAAGCGCAAACCTTCATGATATCCTTTAAAGTTTAACTCTTCACTTGATGAATCAGATAAACCACCCTGCTCTTCTTTCTCTGTCTCAGAAGATTTGTCTATTCTGGGAATAAAAGACTTGATCTCTTCCGTATCCTGAAATCTACTAAGGAATGGCAAAAAGACAGAAACACACTACATTTCGAGTTCAGTTCCAAAACAGTCAAAATTATCAACTTAGTCCTTTGGCGTGATAAGGATACAGAAGGTTGCATTTGTTCTCCTAGCCCGCTGATGTTGAAGTCTGGTTCAGAAGCCTGGAGATTTCTTAAACTATGAATGCTTCCCAGAGAAAATGTTCTTTCAGTTGATGCTGGACTACTGACATCATTTTCTTTTTGTCCTGTATTTGGTGTTGAGTCAGGAGAAAAACTTAAAATCGGTGTCTTAAGTTGAAATGTAGGACTTGGAAAATCATCTTGCAACTTAGAAGCCATATTCTGAATTACTGGATTACTTCTATATTCTTGCTGGTTTTCATTTTCCGAAACCTCAAGTTCTCCTTTCTGATCTGTATTTACAATTGTTGGCTGGTCAAATTCTTTTTCTTGGTTTATTTCCTCAGTCTGAGGGCATTTTGTCTGATCTTCAGGTAAGCAACCAATAAATCCACCTGCTATCGTCCCAAGTGAAAATGTTGTCTGATCATGCTGCGGACGATCAGTCTTCGAAGTGTGTTTATGAAGTTTATCTCCGGTGTCACATTCAATTTGGCAGATCTTATTTTTCCCAATTTTGGAATTCTTTCTTTGATTCTTTTTCTTCAAGGAACCATCATCTGGAAAAGCATCTTGCTTCCCGATCTGTTTTTCTTTAAAAGAGAATATACCTTTTTCTCCTTGCTTCTCCGTTTTTTCTGAAGATGGGCCACGTTCACCTTTTTCCGGTTGCTTTTTGGAAGACTTTTTCTTTCTGCTCCAAGAACGAGTTACTGGCCTCTTAAGAGTGTAATCAGGGTCAGTTTCTTCAGAATCAGTTTCTATAGTATCCGAATTTTGTATGGTCTTCGCATATTTTTTTTTCTTCTGCTTCAAACGCAGCTCAAGCTGCAAACTTTCCTCGTCCTTCTTACGTGCTGGAGAACCTGAATGCCGACTTTTGTGAGGAGAAGTGGTCCCCAATATTTGGCAAAGCTTCATCCTCAAATTATCGGTTCTGTTTTCTGTTCTATTTATTTTATCTTCTGGGTCGGTTTTGTCAGACTCGAAGACTTGTTGTGCAGTGGCAAATGTAAATTCCTTTACCTTGTCAGTGGTCTCGCCCTTCCTTCCCTTCATTCTGGCAGCGTCCGCATCAAACTTTTTGTAATTATTAGAAGCTAAAACTGATGTCTGATATGAGAAAAGCTGAACCGAATGTTTCCCCGCTGCATGCTCTATTCCATTAGGCTTGTTCCCGCCACCTGGAGAGACTAGTAAACTAGAGGCTTGGTTGTCTTGAAGAATGGCCTCAGAAGTAGGTGTTCTTTGGTAAAAGGATTTGGAGATCCAAGAACACTTCAGCTCTCGTGGACCTCCAGAATGCTTTATATTAAAGGAAGGTGTTACTCCTTCAATTTCGCTTTTTTCTCCAGGGCAATTTCCCACAATAGAGATCACCCTTTCTGTATTTGGCACGACAGCCCCGTCCCCTATCGTGACTCCATTTCTTGTGCTGCTTTTTGAATCTGCCAAGACTCCTATAGAAATTTTCCGTGTCTGGCTGGACGAACGGATATTGCTGCCAAAACTCCTACAATCACTCCTCTGCTCCTGAATACATAGTTCAAATCCATGAATATCCAGACATTTTGTCCCTCAGTAATAGAAACATAACTAAAATTATAATAGGTCGTAGCCAGTAACATCAGACAGGGCTCTGGAAAATAACAGACAGTTTATTTATTATTTTATAAGAACTTTAAGGGTAGTTTGTCTTTACTGCGATTTCTCTAAAATCTCTTCCTAATTGTCTATAGCAATAATTGCCTATTTCACATAACATCCTCAGAATCTCAATAATAAAAACTATACAAACAATACCCATCACTAACTAAATTGAATTTCTTAATTCTTACGACGTAGCCAAAAGAGTCTTGTGCACAGAAGAAAAGGTAGCATTTACACTGCTAAAATAATATCAAGAACGCTAATTTGCAACAGAACAAATGGCAAGCACCAACTACCATGAGCAATTCGCAGTGAACAAACCTAAGATAACGAATCAACTACCCAATGACGATGTTTCATACTAATTATAAATTAATTAACGAAGAAGCACAGCAATAGTGACCAAACTAAGTCAAATCAGAAAATTCGCCAAATCAAGGTTGTAACCACTTACATCATGCAAAACTTGAAGCGCTTCGATATCCATTTCCAGTTGCTACTTCTGCAAAGCAGAGACCTCATTAACTAACCTGGAAAAAGTAACAACAAAACCAAATAAAGCGAAAGTTGCAATTTAAGCTAAGCAAGCAAAGGCGTCATCAAGTAACCTGAAAAAATGTAAGCACAAAACCAATTAAAATGAATAGAACAAATCCACATAAAACCCGATACAATTTTCAGAAAACTATGAGAGAAACCCATTGCTCATGAAGCCTCCGTTCAAAGTCGGCACAACACAAAAACATAAGGAAACCATCAGTCTCAAAAGATCGTTATAATCTCAACAGCCAAACAGAGTGTAAATAACAACCTCGAAACTCAAGAAAGAGAAGCATACAAATCGTTCAATTACCTGAGGGAAACCCTCGAAAAAGAGGAATTGGAGAATTCGAAATCAACAAGTGGAAACGATCTCAACAATTGAAAGGAGATAAGGCTACAGCGTAAATTTAATCTGAATCATAACAATGTTGAAGGAGTAATATAGATTGGAGATTTGCACGTTGCAGAAAAAAGAAAGCACTTACAGCGAGAGCTGTAAAGTGGAACTGAGCAATGTGAATTTGATTTGCTGAAATGCAAAAATGCAATCAAAACCAGAGAGAAAAGGCGGGAAAAGTATGTGAGTTCAACCGTCCTCCGAGTTCCCATGATTCGCATTCCGCGTGACTATTAAAAAGATAAAAAATAAAAATAAATATATATATATATATATTATTAACGCGAATAAAAATGTTAATATATTTATTTAATATTTTTTAAAAATTAAATAAAATAATTTATTATTATAATTTTTTATATAAACTTATTTTAAAAAATAAAAATAGAAAAAAAGTAGTTATTTATGAGCAATTTGGATTTGTTTCACAGCATATGTGGTAG
This sequence comes from Lablab purpureus, assembly GCA_030347555.1. Taxonomy (NCBI): domain Eukaryota; kingdom Viridiplantae; phylum Streptophyta; class Magnoliopsida; order Fabales; family Fabaceae; genus Lablab; species Lablab purpureus. Next base: position 5,651,747 of record CM059260.1, read on the forward strand.
AAGAAATAATTTTAAAAAAATAGAAAAACACATGTTAATTTATACTTGTATAATAACTAATTAAATTAAAAATAAATCACTTATTTTGGCACAAACCAATATATAATATTTTTTATTCATACAAATTAGCTACTCTCTTCTTATCTTTTTTTCAAATATTGTAACTGAGAATAGTAACACAATAAAAATAAGTAGTTATCCTAATTTTAAGAATAATTGTAAATAAATATACCAAAAGAACAGTTTCTTTATTAATAGTTGTAAATTATATAATTTAATTTGATATGTGAGATCTATGATATTGAGTTAAAACATAATTGAAGATAGTCACTCTGTATTTTTCTCATTATTTGTTTTCTTAGTTTTCAGTTTTCATATCTTTTTCTTCTCTTCTATTTTTTTTCCTTGTGTTTTCTCCTCTTTTCTTCTTTGGCATTGTACTCTTTGTGAGAAAAAAAAGAGAGTTAATTATTGAAATATCTCAAAAGGTCTCATATTAAAGAATTTAATCACAACTTCAATCAACATATCTTTGTTTATACTGATAGAAAAACTATAAATGATCATATAATAAAAATCAATAAAAAAAAGTCCCTTTTTTGTGACTGTTTTCTATATCTCCTTCATCCAAGTCTCGTTTTTTTATTTAATTGTTAATTGCTATTATCATCTAGAGTAAGGTGATCACGTATTATCATATAAACTTCAATTTGATTCGCGGAATGAATAGATATATATAAGAGTCAAAGTATGTAGGAATTTAAAACATTTTTTAGATAAGCATTTAGGTAAAAATTTGTGTCAATGCTATCATAGGTTTTCAGACACTGCTTCATGGGTGATGCTTATTTTATTGACAATGAATGAGCCATGGTTGCGATGAAAATCGACATGTTCCGAGTTAGCCACAAGAACTCCTTCTATTTTGCTTAAATTGGAACTCCTATGTTGCAATGTATATTATTTAATATGTTTCACCAAATTAATATCATCATATGATAAACACAATCTATTATATGGGTGATATGCCACGTAACTTGTAGCATAATCATTTTCTGTCTCATTTTACTTCAAGCAAAAAAAATTAATATTTTATTAAATGGGATAATTAAAGTCGATGAATTTCAATTTCGTTTAGTCTTTTTTTGTTTTTATTAAGAAAAGATAATAGAAAAGAATATCAATAAATAAAAAATTTATAATCTGTGTTGTCTGACAATTTCAAAAATTTAAAAGCTATTTGATATTATTTTACTTGATGCCCAGTATGTGAAAAGATGATAAAACATGTTAACAAATAATATTCTTTTAAAATCTACATTTTTACAAGTTCTAAAACCCCAATTTTGGGTTAGTAAAAAAAATTGAAAAGATGAAAGATAAAATAAACAATGCAAATAATTTATATTAGTTTGTTTCAGCGCAAAATGAAAGATAAGATAAACAAGGTAAATAATTATATTAGTTTATTTCAGCACAAAATTACATCTCAAGTTCTAGTATCACTTGACAAGTGTGAGTTTTACTTGAGATCACATAGCATGATTATTTTCTAAGAAGCTCTTAGAACAAATATTCTTTAAAATAATAAGTCACTTAAAAAAAATGTTTACGAACAAGAGTTTGAAACAAACTTACTCTAAGTTTATATCTTTGTTGTTGCAAGAATAAACTCACTAAATCTAGAAATTCAGTATACAATGTTTGAGCATAAGCACCAAAGAAAAAAAAATAGGAAGTTTTGAGACTAGTAGTTCTATCTATAATTTTTTACTTTTCTATTACATTTATAACTTTTTTTCGTCTTCATTCTTTCTTTTATAGTGAGATATTTGAAATTATTTATCATATTAATTTTTTTTAATTTTTATTTTTTTATCCTTCTTCTTTCTTGTGTTAAGATGAACATTTAAAATTATTAAATATTTTAGATAAAATATTTAATGTTAAAAGTAATCCATATTTAAGGCTCTTTCTATTCTTCATGTTACTTATATATTGTGAGTATAATTAGGTATATTTGATGTGTTGGTCCGTTTAAATCTGCACCCGTATAAACTCGTATTATAAATAATAAAATTCATTTGTGTAGTGTATTTTAAACAATCTTTGACTTTTGTAAATTGCATCTAGGGGTGGCAAAACGGGCCAGCCCGATCCATTTAGGCTCGCCCCGCCATGAGCCCGCCAAAAGCAGGGCGGGCGGGCCGATCCGCCACAATGATACTGAGCCAAAATTTCTAACCCGCCCGTCATAAAGCAGGCTAGCGGCTGGCCGCCTATATTTTTGTTTTTCATTTTTTTGAAAAATCTATTTTTTGGGTTTTTTATTTTATTTTTTGATCTTTGATTTTAAATTGGACTTTTTTTTTTTTGCAACTATTTTGTTTGTGTCCAATTTAAATGAATTTTTGTAACTACAACAATATATTAAAGATGTATATAGTGACATGACATTTAAAAAGTACAAGCTAAAAGACATAATGTTTATTACAAAAAAAATTACAATCAGTGAGGTGTTGAAGGAACTCTAGGTATAGCTACTTTCCCAAATTTAAAGAGAATGAATGAGAGTGAATGAGGTGTTATATTTTTTTCGCGGGCCAGCGGGCTAGACCAGGCTGATATGGGTTGGCGGGTTGAAAATGCTAGCCCACCCTGCCTATATGCTGGCGGGCTGGCGGGCCAGCCCGCGGGGCTCAACCCACTTTGCCATCCCTAATTGCATCTACTCTGTCAAAACCTACGAGTTAAACAATTAAACCCACACCCGCAAAAATATATTAAGATTTTTTTTAGTATTCATTTGTATAACAACAATTTATTCCATCCATTAAACAATGCATAACCAATAAAAGAAAAGAAAATATTAGATTCTAAATTAAATTAGACTTGGTGATAACATATAGAAACGATAAATTTTAAATTTTGAATTAAATTTGACTTAGTGTTACAAGTTACGGGTAGCGTGAAAACTGCGAGTTATACAAGTCAGATATAAAATAATCAACACTAAAAATTTATTAAAAAAATACAAGTTTGTACTTGTGGAGGTTGTGGATAATAGGGTGGTCCACAAAATTTTGCCCAAATATTTAACTCTAGTTCTGATAAATAAGTTTTTTAGTTGTTTTCAAATGTTATCAAAACTTCGTATAATAGACAAGTATAATACAGCAATAATCGGTATTTTTTTTAAAATACACATTTTGATGAGTCTTGTGAGTTTAACATTTTAAACTCAATGCTTAAACATAAAATTATTTTTTAAAATAAAAACATTAAATCGTGCATCTAATTATGCATAAATGATTGATATGATAAGTTATAACAGGCAAGATAATGCCTTAAAAAGTCATACATAAGCTTTATACTAAATTTAAATTGATGTATAAATTAAACTGAAATATTTTAAAAATATTATAATAATATTTTTAATCATTATAATTAAAAGAATAACAGAAAAGCATTAAAATAAATGTAGTATTACTCAAAATATTTTGATAAGTAATTTGATGTTAACTTGACATGTCATTAAAAAAGTAAACTATAAGATATCACACTAATGTTATCTTACCATCACAACATCTATAACATCAAATATCAAAATAGTTAAACATATAATTTTTTTAAGATAAAACTTAAAACATCTACTTTCTTTCATATAATTAATAAATATTATAAATGAGATATTATTATAATTTTTTATAATTGAAAATTAATTTTAATAAATATCAATAAATATTTAAATATCATATTAATATTCTATTTAAAAATAATATTTTATAATTAATTTTGTAACTTTTCTCTTAAATACTTTTTTTTAAACTATAAAATTATATTTTCACTCAAAAATAAAATACAAATTTTCAATTAAAAAGTTTATCTGTAAATTAAGTATGTTTTTTTTATTATTTTAATATAACATGTTCATTTAAAATATTTTATTCAATAAATTAAATTTAAAATATTTTATATATTTTGGTTAAAAATTATTAAATTAATTAAATATTAATGTGATTAAATTTAAAATACTCATCTATTAACTGTGTGTTTTTTTAATAAAATTGTAATATATTTATTATGTTACTTTATTAGTAATATATATATATATATATATATATATATATATATATATATATATATATATATATATATAATTTATGTTTTACGAAATAAAATTTTAAATAATTCTTAATAATCAATAAAAATATATTTATAATAAAACATTTTAAATTCTTTCTTGAAATTTATTAATTCAAATTATAGGGTTTAAATTTTTTCTTTTCTTCTATTCTTATAACCACCAATATAACATCTCACTCAATAACATCTAACTCAACGAAACAGAAGAAATAAATCCAATAGAATAACAAAACACTATCTTTTCGAAAGAAGGAAAAATGGAGAACAAAGAATAAGAGTTGTTTGATGAGAATGAAAGTCTATGGATTTGAGAAGACAAAATCTACGATTCTGGAAAGAACAAAGATGAAGGAGAAAGAAGCTTTGTGGGCTGCGAAAGGCAAAGGAATAGAAAAAAATAGAATTTTCAGAAATGAGAGCAGATAAATAGGTGAATATAATATGTTTTCTACAATTTAAGTAGTTTTTATTATCTCTAGCGTAAATATAAATGTGATTGAATGTGTATGTTTATATACAAATTATTTCTATTATATATTTATATTAAGAGAAAAAATCAATATATAATTTTAAAAATATATAAAGAATTTTAAAAATTTTGGAGAGTAACTTCTTATCTTGAAAGGTTCAGCTACTGGTAGAAGTGAGGAAAGCATATTGAAAATGTTAATTAGAATGAATACACACAATTGCCAATTGTGCAAGGGGAGATGATCGATGAACCACTGGAATTCGTCTGCATACCCATGCTACACTTTCAAAGTGATGAAATTTTAACTTTTAAAAAATTAAATATGACAAACTACACGTAATGTGTTGATCAGATGGTTTAAAGAATTTAATGTTCGTGAATATTTTTCCTTATCCAAGCGATGGAGTTGAATCAATATACCACTAAGATGTCTTCATATTTTGACTGGTTTCATTTTATTTATTAGCGAGTTGCTAGAATAGCATTTATGCTAGTTGAAGTATTCTCTGTTGGATCTTTTAATTTAACCCAATAAAATACTAAAAACACATTATGCTGAGTTATCGAGGAAAAAAAAAAATACATGAATGCATATAATATGAAAAAAATCCATAAAAATGAATGAACGTAGTAATTTTTTAAAAATAAACACGAGCAATTACTTTTATCTTTTCTTAATCAAGTCACATTATTTAACTTTCATTATCTCTTTAGACAAAAAAAAATAAATAAATAAACAATTTATAAATTGAGAACCATAATTGTTCCCCATATTTTAATATACTAGGGATTTCATTATTTCTCAATACATTAAGTTGATTTACATTTATTAATTTCATATTATTTTTTCTATTTTTTTTTCAAAATATTATAATTTTAAAAAAATTATAAAATTATATTTCTCATCGTATTATTTATACAAATATCACATTTTACTCTTCGTATCAGAATTTAGACGTCACTTTATTGACAAATTTTGTCACTCATATTTTGGTTTCCAAATAATCGAATTCCAAGTAGATTATTTTAATTATTTTTCTTTTGTCACTTGAAAATTGGTTATCTAGGAACTGAATTTTCAGTAGACTTTTATTTTTTTTTTGTTTTGCCTCAATGAATGGTTTTTCTTATTTGCATCAAAGAGTACATGAAAACAACCATTATCCTTATGAGAATGGTCATTATTCTAAGGTGAACAACGATAATTCTAAACGTTGATTTTGTAGTCTTGTTTGAACACTTTGTTCTCAAAAGTAAAAAAAGAAAGAAAAAACATTAAAAAGCCTATTTAGAATTTGATTTTCCGAAAATTGAATTTTGAGTAACAAAAGAAAAAGAAAAAAAAAAAAATTAAAATAGCCTTCCCAAAATTCGATTTTTGAAAAATCAAAATGAAAAAATTTACAAATAAGATGGCTTCGTAGGTGAAAATTCAGTTTTTCAAATATCAAATTCTAACATGAACAATAAAATGTAATATTTGTAAAAATAATATGAAAAGAGATATAATTTTATAATTTTATTTTAAATAATAATATTTAAAAAATTTTATTTTTCTCTTCATAATCCTATATACTTAAAACAAGAATAAAAATAAAAATAAAAATATAACATGACAATAAATAATTTGAGTTGAAATGAACTATAAAAAAATAAGGAGATATTAAATTTAACTTTTTAGAAATAAAAAATAAAAAATAATATTAAAAGAAAGTTACGTTTAATTTTATTTCTAAAAGCATTTATAAAAGGTGAAAAATTTCACTTGTTTGTATAAAGGTAATGTTGGAAGAATTATATTACAAGGTATTATTTCATTGATTTGGAAACTAATTTTATCATAATTTTTCTCTGAATTTTATAACATTTTATATTTTAACAATTTTTTATTTACATTTTAGTTTTACAAACCTTAAAAATCATTTTTTTTATAATCAAAATTATTGTTTAAAAACTACTATTATTATTATCTTAAATGTGATGTCAGACATCAATAAATATAAACATATCTTATACTGGATGCAAGTATTACAGATTCCTTACTTGTAGACAGACTTTTTTTTTTTTAATTTTCCATAGCAAATGAAAGAAGCTTAGGCGGTTGATTGAGTAGGAGAGCGTGCTTGCCATTTTTCTTGTCTGTAGCACAGGGTTGAAGATAACAAGTTCCTCCTTCTCCACTGTGCGCCCCCAATGGCTACCGTCTTGAACAACCTATTCCCGCCGAACCAAACCCTTCTCCGCCCCTCCCTCCATTCCCCAACCTCCTTCTTCACCTCACCCTCTCGAAAATTCCCTCGCTCTGGCCCTAACCCTATTATCCGCTGCTCCATTGCCGAGGAATCCACCGCATCTCCGCCCAAAACCAGAGACTCCGCCTCCGTCGATTGCGTAGTCGTCGGCGGAGGCATCAGCGGCCTCTGCATCGCCCAGGCCCTCTCCACTAAACACGCCAAATCCAACGTCGTCGTGACGGAGGCCCGGGACCGCGTTGGCGGCAACATCACCACGCTGGAGAGGGACGGGTATCTTTGGGAAGAAGGTCCCAACAGTTTTCAGCCTACTGATCCAATGCTCACCATGGTGGTATGTAATGTTCTTTTGCCAATTGGGATTGTGCCTAACTCAACCTCATGGAGCGAGTGTTGTCCCGGCTTATTTTGGTTATACGACTAGTCAGCGTGAGATTTGTAATACAATTCGGTGCATGTTTGCTTTCCCCTTGGTTTCCCCAAAATCACGTTGAAATACCAGCTAATGATCTTAGATCATGTTTAGGAATTGATTCCGAGTGTTGAATTGATTATTAGTTGAAACAATTTTAAGGGAATTGGGAGATAAACTCTTCTAGAGGATGAAAAAAATGAAAGAAATTTTGCATAAAATAAAACTAGCTTATGTACGAGTAAAAAATTGATTTTGAAAAATAGCTTTTACAGATAAGCTTAGGCACAAACTTATTTTATTGTATGGGGATTTTGTTTTTTTTTTATTTTCTTCTCTTAGAAATATTTGTGACGAAATTTATTCATATGCTTTGAAAAGATAAACAAAATTTATATAGTGAGCTCCATGACTAATGTGCTTTTATAATAAAAAATCTTAAAAAATATCATGTCAAAATCCATTTTAACCAAAATTAATTTTACAAAACCAATATCATTTTAAAATCAATTTCCCCAATGCTCATCCAAACACACACTTAGTGTCTCTGGATGAATTCTTGTTAACGTGGTTTCTGTTGTTGCATTATGCAGGTGGACAGTGGTTTAAAGGATGAGCTTGTTCTGGGGGATCCTAATGCACCTCGGTTTGTGTTGTGGAATGGAAAGTTGAGGCCAGTGCCTGGGAAGCCGTCTGATTTGCCTTTCTTTGACTTGATGAGCCTTGGTGGGAAGATCAGAGCTGGGTTTGGTGCCCTTGGAATTCGGCCTCCTCCTCCAGTGTGTCCTCTTTCGTTTCTTTGATTATGTTTGTGACAAATGCAATATCCGAAAGGATGAAATGCAGATGTTCTTAATTTGGTTTTCTCATGTAATATAATGTTGACAAAGGTAACAGGGTCATGAGGAATCAGTTGAAGATTTTGTTCGTCGGAACCTTGGTGACGAGGTTTTTGAACGATTAATAGAACCTTTTTGTTCAGGTAAGAGCATTTACTTGTTTGTTTTGTTTTAAAATTATTCTTGTTAACCTCTAACAAACCTTCTATTGTTTTGTACTGGTAGAGTTTTGTGTATTACTTTTGGACCCAATGATATTGAGTTTTTTGCCATTAAAATATAACCCATCAAGATATTTGACTAATAGCTCAATGTAATAATTTGATTTCTGAAATGAAGTTTCTTAAGCATTGTCTAACCTGTCTTTTTAAAACTGTGAGATTGAAAACTTTAGTATCGGGCAATTTTTTTCTAAACTTATGGCTATATTTCTATGTTCATAATGGCACTTGAAAAATAAGTGACCACTTTTTGAGGCTGCTCAGTATCGGTCTAATTACTATTCATCGGTCCTTTAGTCCACCTTGTAAACTAAACCGAATTCATGATTTTCCTGCTTGGGAATTTTTTGTGGCCAGGGAAAGGGGAATAACTTGTCAAGAAGCATGTCCAATATGTTTTAGTTAGTTCATCACGATTCATAGCATGTGGTGGTTCTGACAACACTTAAACTTGGTTTACCACATTATCAAGTAATATTAACAAAAACACTATTATGTACAAATAATCAATTGCACAAGCACTTACTTGCAGATCTTATGTAAGTCAGCTGCAATGTTCCATAAAAATCTTGACCGTGTCTTATGCTATACTTTCTCTTTACTTAATCAGTGATGAGCTTACCTCATCTTGCTTTTCTCTTTCATTCAGATTTTTCTACTGTTTTTGTTTTCCAGTCTCTGTTGAAAATCCTGTTGCTTACCTGAATTTTGTTATATACAGGGGTCTATGCAGGTGATCCTTCAAAATTAAGTATGAAAGCAGCATTCGGGAAAGTTTGGAGGCTGGAAAAAAATGGTGGTAGCATTATTGGTGGAACTTTCAAAGCAATACAAGAGAAAAATGGAGCTTCAAAACCACCTCGAGACCCGTAATAGTATACTTGTTCCAGAGTTTCTGAATCTTTCCATAGTTTATGGAGTGTTTCACTAATTCAATTAATTATGTAGGCGCCTGCCAAAACCAAAGGGTCAGACTGTGGGATCTTTCCGGAAGGGACTTACCATGTTGCCAGACGCAATTTCTTCTAGGTACTAAATGTTGCCTTGTACCTTTGTTCTAGTTAATTTCCTCTTATTCTCCAGATTGACGAGCCTTGTGAATTGTGATCCTGTTGACAGATTAGGCAACAAAGTAAAGTTATCTTGGAAGCTTTTAAATATTAGTAAACTGGATAGTGGAGAGTACAGTTTGACATATGAAACACCGGAAGGTGTGGCTTCTTTGCAGTGTAAAACTGTTGTCCTGACCATTCCTTCCCATGTTGCTAGTACATTGCTGCGGCCTCTGTCTGTAAGTTTCTTCCTCAAAGGGGGATACTATAATTTATTTATGTTAATGACTTTTTTTTTGTGGAATCCTTGAAATTGGGCGATATGACCTGTTGGAATTACGTGCGGGGCTTGGAGCTGGCATTATTTTGTGCCTAATTGCTGGTCTTTGGTTTTCTTTGTTTGCATGCCTATGGCTTATTTCATGTTTGAGTGTATTGTAAGGGCACATGCATGTGAATGTGCATATACTTTTTGTGCCTACGGTTGCATACGTCTCTATTTTTATTTTCCTCTGAACTTTCAGAGCCATAATTGATTTCCTGTGCAAACACAGCCACACTCACGCGTAATGCAAAGAAAAGCACAATTAATCCACGATATGCTTTTTCCAGGGCTTAGTTTTTCATTGCATAGGAGTTATCATATTTCTAAAATCCTCTGGGGGTGTTGTTTGTTTGATCTTTTAAGTGTTTTCAAGGGCGAGTATCTCATATTCCCATGAGAATGAAAGTTATTTATGTTTCCTGTGAGGGGCTTTTACTCAAGTCAAATAACAAAATGCATCTCAACAAATTAGTTTGATGAATGGCCAATTTTTGCCATGATAGTTCCCAATGTAAACATTGAGGGCTGTTTTTCTTGACAACCTTTTAATATCTGTTGCAGGCTTCTGCTGCAGATGCACTTTCAAAGTTTTATTACCCTCCAGTTGCTGCAGTTTCCATATCCTATCCAAAAGAAGCTATTAGATCAGAATGCTTGATAGATGGTGAATTGAAGGGGTTTGGTCAATTGCATCCACGTACCCAAGGAGTGGAGACATTAGGCGAGTATTAATTTCATAAAGCAAAAACCGAAGTCTTTTCAACATATAAGTTCCACGTCTTTTTAATTATCATTCGTGTTAGAACTGGGTACTGTGGAGTGCATTCTAGTTTTTGACAGGTTTGATGATAATAACATATTTGTGGTTTGACAGGAACTATATACAGTTCATCACTTTTCCCCAACCGAGCACCACCTGGAAGGGTTCTACTCTTGAATTACATTGGAGGGGCGACCAATACTGGAATTTTACAAAAGGTGACATTAATATTGAACGTGAACTGTTAAATATATGGAATTAGGGTAGAGCTGCTATGGCATTCAATAAGGTGAAAAACAGTAGCTTTTCTGGGAAACTTCAAGGATGGTGGTGTAAAGATCTGTTAGTCATTTTCACCAGTGGGTTGTTTGGAACTACTCTGTCCCAAAGGCCTTGTTTCAAATGTTCACACTTTTCTGCATAAAATAATGGGTCAGTTTGGTTAAACTAAATATAAGTGTTTCTGAAGTAAGCAATTAAAAAAAAAACATAGTCAAGAAGTATATTTGTTTCTTTAAAGAAACAAAAAATTGCTTATTTTTAAAATAAACATGTTAGATAAACACAAGATAGCAGAAATTTGCTATATTTTAAAAAAAAAACTGTTTTAAAAAAAAATCAGACAAATGCATCCAATAAGTTTACTCTACTGGAGTATTGTAAGTTTTTTGTTCCGGTCACAGGTGTACTTTTCCCTACAAGAGTACTGTAGCGGGGTGCGTTTCATTGTTCTTTTGGTTTTTAGTTTTTTTTTTTTTTAAATATTATAAAACAATTTTCTAAAGAGTGGGGGAAGATGTGAGAGTACAAGGTATGAAAAAACTGAATAGAAAAACAAAATAACTTTAGAGTTGTTCTAGTTTTTTGAATTTTAAATACTGATAGATTGTCTTTAAAGAGTTTTAAATAATTATTTCAAAAAAAAAAATTTCTTTTCTTTTTAAAAACAAAAATTAATTTAAAAAACAGGAATCAAAGAGGCCCTAGACCTCTTGTTCTAAATCATTATTTCTTGATGATTGGTGGTTCCGGGTTTTAGGCTTTATCTGTTATTTGACTTCAAATGCTTGGATCCATACCTGTTATATGTTTTTTTTACATATCTACATTAACATTTTTGTTATTTGAAACAATTGCCATTTCTCTACCTGTATAATCAGATTTGTTTCCTTTCTTTTTTATTTCCTCCTAAATTGTCTTGTTTAATGGCAGACGGACAGTGAACTTGTTGAGGCAGTTGATCGAGATTTGAGGAAAATCTTGATAAACCCAAATGCCCAGGATCCATTTGTATTGGGGGTGAGACTATGGCCTCAAGCTATTCCCCAATTCTTAATTGGCCATCTTGATCTTCTAGATGTTGCTAAAGGTTCTCTTAAAAATACTGGGTATGAAGGGCTGTTCCTTGGGGGTAACTATGTGTCTGGTGTTGCCTTGGGACGATGCGTTGAGGGAGCTTATGAGGCAGCAGCTGAAGTAAACGATTATCTCACAAATAGAGTGTACAATTAGTGGCAATTTTTGTTTTCATGGAATAGATGGGTACTCTCGTGTTCCATAGAATTGTAATAATCACTGTTTCTCATATTCGTTCGTTAGGTTTTTGGTGGCTTCTATTGCAGATTATGTAAAATCCACTTTATTTTGTTCATTATCTACTTAACACGTATTTAGGAGGGTTGATAGCTATTATTTTGTCATTCCATTCTTTCCCTCTAATGTACGAGGGTCAAGGTAGTCAAAATCTTGAGTTCAATCATAAACGAGTACGATTTCGCTGGCCCTGGACTGGACGATCCCATGCACTCTCAGCATCACCTATTTGTGGGATTCACAAAATTATGTAAACACGCATAATCAAAACTTCATATATTCATCTGACCGTGTTGAGTGGCAGTTCGCGTTCCCTACCTGATGGAAAAAATGATTTTATGGTTTAAGCAATAGAACACAAGCCCTTAAAAAGGACTATTCATATATTACAGATTTCTGCACCCCACAAAAATCAAGTCACATGCTCTTTTATTCGGAAAGGGTAATTCCCTAATTTCTCGTAGGTCTTGCATACGTCTTCCAAGTTCAGATTCCATTTTTTCTGCCACTGAAAGGACTTCTTTGTTGCGTCAAGGCCTTTCTCTCTCGTGCTTGGACCTTGTCTCCGCTGTGTCAATTTCTGTCAAAGTTTGTGGTAGGGTTTATCACTTTCTTTTGTATGTTGCTGTACACGTTTAGGTGTTCTTGTCTATCCACCTTTAGATTCTGCTCGGGACAAGTTCAAATGGGAAAGGATGAATATGTTCTTGTTATGTCCCCTCATGTTAATTTGCTTGACGAATAAGAGGGAGAAAAAGGAAGATGTCTTGAGTTATGATCTTAATTTGGAAATTTTATATTAGTCATTAGAGGTACTGATGCTTATGTCTCAGTATTTTTGCTCTAGCTTAAGTTGTTTTGTGACTCATGATGAATTGGGTATGTTATAGGGTTGAAGCTGTCTATGCCTTCTATGGAACTATATATGAATTTATATGCGTATAAACCGTGTTAAGATTGCACGAGGTTTTGACTTTTACTATGCGCGTAAACCAGGCAATGAAGGTTACTGTGACAATTGCATGTTACATTATTGTATGTCTTGTGTCTTTCAATCAGACTAAAAAACAAAAACAACATCGTGTCTTTGAATCTGTGTCTAGGAGGTATAGAATTCATTAGATATACAAATTATGTAAGTTATAGTTGTTAGGTGAGTTACATATATTTAGTGAAGCCACTTGAATAAAAAAAATTAATTAAAAACCGGGGTTGAAAGTAGAATAGCAAGGGGAAGGAAGGATGGTTAAATTTGGACAGCAAAATGTTGAGTTGAGTGTGTATATTATAGTGATAGAAAAATAGAAAGTAGAAGAGGTGAAGTGGCATAGTGGAGTTGGCGTGGGGACATGGTTACATGGGAGATGTAAAAGTTATACTAGAAATAAAGTTTGACCAATGAATGAAAGTGATAATTTGTAAGGTATGGACAATGATGACGGAGAAGGCAAGCAATGAAAAACAAGATGATAGAAGAACGGGAAGGAGAAGGAAAATGGGCGATTTGGTCTTCAGATTGCAAGACACATCTAATAGGGCTATTTAAGAAAAAGGGGATGTGGGTTACACCCTGCTTTTCTAATTCAACACAATCACTTTATTGGAGACCAAATGACAGATTCATGGCTAATCCAAGCAACCTTGTGGTTGGGATGGTGGGGAACATTTTACTTTTTTTCCTTTTCACCCCTTTCAACATTTTTCTCATATATTCATCCCTCTTTACCTAGCATTTGCCATATCTTTAGATCCAAGTAATTATGCTCATGTTCCCCCCTTCAACTCCCTAATTCTGACCATTAAAGCATGAGACCGGGTGGGGAAAATTGCGTTAAAGCCACGTGAGAGAATGTGAGAATCGTGAGACCCAGAAAAAAATTAACAATGCACATGATCCATGACTATCAGTGCTGTCTTTTCTTTCTCTTTTTGGTTCATTTGCCTCATCACGAGATATGGTTAGATATGTGCACTCCATTCGATACTTTCTTTTTTCTCATTTCAGATTTCTTTTTCTTTTTTAGGCCAAAATAGTTGTTACTTTATTACACAAGAATTAAGACAGCATTAATGTTAAAAAAAAAAATACAATGTTCCTTACTTTTGTTATGCTACCAAATTTCTTGCTCACACAAACAAATCAAAAGGGAAATGAAAGAAGATATCACTGTACATTAAATATGTTATTCTGTTATCTTATTTTACTTAGCGTATGTATAAAAAAAAGTTGGTAAAGACAGAATTGCTATATTCTTAAAAGCAACAAATGATTTAAAATAAAGTAAGAGTGAGTTATAATTATTTGGAAATGAAGGGCTAATAAATTAAACATAAAATTACACTTTTTTAAAGTGTGTTTCCGATTCCAACATGTGTTTGATATTGAACACAACTTATTCCCCTTTTCCTTTTTATTTGCCCATGCTATCAAATCGAGTTGATTGCCAGTCCCCAAGACCAGATCTCGAGTTTTTTGGCATAAAAAAAAGTCAATAATATATTCAAACTTGTCACGTACTTCACGTTCACGAAGCGATTATATATGACCTTTGGTTCTTTATTTATCATATCATCCTAAAACTGCTTTTGATATTGATTACAGCCCAGTGATGCAAAATAAAATGCAAAATGAAAAGCACATCAGAAAGAAATAAATGCACACGACAACTCTGCATAAATGAAAGAAAATGGTGGTGAAGTTTGTCTAGTGCAGTTAATTCTTGAAAAGCAATGGGACAACACTTCTAGAAATTCTGTTCTCATATTTTAAAATGTTTCTCTGATATTCATACACTGATACGTTTTCCTTGGTACGTAGCAGTATTTGTAGCCTCACTTCACTTGCACCAAGGCCTTAATATATTGGAAACGTTTGGTCTCTACAACCAAGATCCCCACGAGCAGCACGATGATTATATCCATTGAACATTGATTACGTGGATATTACATGTTTATGCAAGGTATCAGATATCAACATTAATGTCCTCTTGTCCACCCCATTTTTCATCCAACGAATTGTCCGATATTTAGGTTCATTCCATCCTACTCAGAACAGAATCAGTGTATTACGGACCACACGCTTTGTCTAACTATTGTCTCTATAGTAATTTCCAAAAAAACCGCCTTCAAATGGCCACTACTTGAAGTGTTTAATCACAAAAGTCTTGATGAACTCAAATTTGTATGCACCCTCATCAACGTGTGATCTCATTTAATATTATATAATAACTAACTAATTAGTCCGAATATACTCATGAAGGCTGAATTATTAAACAAAAACATGTTGACATAGTATAAATACTATGTTGATTTTTACTTATTTACACGTGTAGTTGTCGGCTACCATGACAACATTTTAGGTCTACCAATTGCATGGGAAGAAAAAGAGGAGGGTGGCCAATGGAGGGTGGCGCAGTAGCTGAAAAAGTCTTCTTCACAGCAATTTTCATCTTCTCTCTTTCTTGCTTTCTTTATTTAAGGCCTTTAATGTGGCGGCTTCATGTGTAATCTACCAAACTAGTTCCTTCCACAATGGGCAAAGCCTCTAGTTCTTCCTCCTCTTCAATCACCAGCTGCAGGAACAACCCTTCCAATTCAACTGCATCCTCTCTCACACACCAACACAGTCAAGACCTTCGCACAGATCTTAGGCTTGGACTCAGCATTTCCGCCACTCAACATGTTGGCTCTTCCAGTTCAGGGTTTGTATGATATATGCAAAAACATGATTTGTCAGCATGAAATGGTACCCTGAGAAATTTAAGGGTTTTGGTACTGATATTGTGAAACTCTCTCTTTCTGTCCCTCATTTGGTAGATTCAAACTCTTTCAACTATTGGCCCAGTATCAAAACTTTGGATTTTTAAGGGTACTATGTAGCAACTGTCTTTTATGATATCATGGGTTATTTTGTGGCTAGCTTGAAGTTGTTCACCCTCTCAAGTACTTGTATCATTCTCATATGTTAGGGGCCACTGGCAATCGATGCAGCCACATCTAAGTAGTTTTTCACAAGCTACCGAAGTGAATGATTGCAGCGATCATACCAGCTTCTTTGTGAAGGTGTACATGGAAGGCATTCCGATTGGTAGAAAACTAAATTTGTTAGCTCATGATAGCTACCACGAGTTAGTGAAGACCCTCGAACAAATGTTTGACACTACCATTCTGTGTATAGTCTAATGCTATTCTCTCATAGTTAATCATCTTTACCTATTTTTACTTTGTGGATGTAGCATCTTTGTCTCCTCGTTAGTAAAAAAATAACAAGGAAACGTGGCTGTTTGCACAGGGGGAACTGAGATGGATGGAGTGCAGTCAGAGAGATGTCATGTTCTAACTTATGAAGATGGAGAAGGAGATTTGATTATGGTTGGAGATGTTCCTTGGGAGTAAGTTAACCATGACTTTCTCTTTCCTTTCTTTTAATAATTTTTTTTAATAAAATGAAAGTAAATCTTTACTTTCAAACAAAACTGATGTACTTTAATTTAAGATCAAAGTTGGTACATGAAGTTCTTACATTTTCTTCCATTTTTAATACTGACGTACTTGTTTTATTATGCAGGATGTTTCTATCAGCTGTAAAGAGGTTGAAGATCACAAGGGTTGAAACATTTGGATGATAAATCCTTACATATGGCATAAGTTTGCATCTTTGTGACTTAAATTAAGTCTTATAGAGCGAGATTCAATATTAGTAGTTACCTATATCGTCAAAATGATGTATATTTTTAGAATATGTTTGGATATTGAAAAATGTCGGGAAGATGAGAACTAGAAAATCAAAGAAAAGAAAATGGGAAAGTTTTGAGGAGTTAAATAATGTTTTTGTCTCTTTATTTATATATTTAAAACTTTTCCAAATCTTCTAAAATTAAAAGATCTTCAACTAAAAATACTTGAAAAATCGTATGATCAAGAGTTACTGCCATTTTTCATTTTCATCCTTGTACAAAATTCTCAAATGAAAAGAAAAAAAAAAACAAAAATGCCTTTGTTCATGTTTCTACTTGTTTTACCTTATTTCTCGTTTTCTAGAAGTGCACTTTTAGCTTTTCTCATTACCGACATAATTTTCCCGGTTGATAAGACCCAGTTCCTCAGCAATCTCTCACACAGAAAATCAATAAACGAAGGGAAAATTGCACCAAAATATATGGTGATGACAGAAAGCAAAGTTGAAACAGATGTGTGCGAGGAATAAGGAGCAATAAAGGGACAGACATAATAGAATGTCGAGCACAATAAAGTAGTGTTATACTATTGTTAATATGCAGTGTTTGATTTTGAATTTTGGATTAGTCTATATTCACATTTGCTGTTTAGATTCGAATTTCATTGACACAAATGTTTGGTTTTGATTAGTCAACATACACATAAATAGTTCCACAAGAATACAAATCAGATCCAGACATGGCTACAATTTAATTGAGGAATGGAATAATTTGATTTGGGTACTTGTCGAATCATTTAATAAATTCTACAGAGACACTTCAGAATCTGTAGGCACAATTCTCTGAATCAGATATAGACCCATGTAAATTGGTAGTAGACAGCTTCCAACCTTTGTCCAATGTAGCTTCAGTTGACCCAAATTATTATGACATTTTCAATGTTGCTGGCCCAGCAAATTTGCAACGTACCACGAAACAAATTCCCTTCTTAACTACAAATAAATAAATTAATATTAAAGATAGTTCTTCAGAATTTTAATAAAAATTATTATCGATCACATTAACCTATAACATTTCTTTATATGTGTAGTAAAGAATTTGAATAAAATTTAAACGTTTTTTCAATCTTTAAAAAAGATTACAAGATTGCTACACTTGTTATTATTTTATTGGATTAAATATATCTAATTTAAAAGTATTTCAAAATTTTGTTTTAATTTCTATGAAAAGTTAATATGCTTTTAGCTCATGACAAAAAAATTAAAACTGCATCACATTTTCTAAATACAAGAACTAAAAGCATATTAATTTTTTTATAGAAAATAAAACTATTTTTAAATTATGAGAATACATTTTATATTATCTTAATGTACTCTTAAATCTCTCCACTAGAATTCTAATCACAAGAATTTACTAACTATTTGTTTTCTCTAATTGTGAGACACATTAACTGTTTTGCTTATTTTTTTAAAGGATAAGAGAATCATCCTCAGATAATGTGCAAAGATTTTATGAAATGACACCATCTTTCTAGTGGTTTCGCTTTGATCATTTGTTTATGCTTTTCTTGTCATCTTGTGGTTTCTTTTGGCAATAGCATCTAATAATAGGATGATCATAAAAGTAGAAACTCTATATTCATCAAATTTAAATAAATTACTAACGAAAATGCCACGAACCAGAGAATTTTATCGAAGAAGGAGGAATCAAATTAACTGTGAATATATTTGTTGATGTTTTTTTTTTTTCGTATTGTTGAGTTATAATAGATGAAAATGTGTTTTTTAGTCGGTTAAAGATTTTTTTTTATTGAGATAAAAGATATGTTAACGTGAGAATAATTATATAAAAAGAATGCGTATGATAAATGTATGATTCTATGAAAAAGGAGATATACCTTCAAATAAATAAATAAATGTGGTATAAGTTTTCAAATAAATAAAACAATGGTATCATAGATATATGATTCTACGAAAAATTACATGTGTACCTGCAAATAAATAAATGTGGTATAAGTTTTGAAAAAAGTAAAACAATTTTAGTCTTATATATGTTCTCATAGTGACAAAAATTATAATTTATAGTATACTTCTACGTACTAAAATAAAAATTATAATAAAAACAAAAATAATTATCTTTTTATCACCAACTTTTTCAATATTTATAGAAAGTTGTTTTTTATTCATGGTAATTCTTTTTTTTTTCATTATTTTTAAAATTACATTTAAATTTCAAGCATTACTTTTATTTCTTTCTATCTATTCCAAGGAATTTTTTTTACTTACAATATATTGTTGCAAGTCACACTTTTACAGTTTACAATTTAATTTTTTAACTCAACTTTATTTAATAACACTTTAAAATTGAAGTGTTTTCTCTGATAATTATAGTTTACCATTTTTAATTTCTCTTATTCTTTTTAATTATAATTTTCTTAATATAATAAGTAAATTATACATTATTACTAGAAGAAATAATGCATATATGTATATATATAAAACAAATATTTTTTTCTCCCTTAATTTATAATAATATTGTTAAATTTATTTTCTAAAATATAAAAAAATCTTATCATATTTTACTTTATAATAATAAAAATAATTTATTTTATAATTGGAAAAATCTCTTCATTCTCTCCTTTAAATTAATGAATAATATACACTTAATTCAAATAAAATATTTTCATTATTTTCTTTAACTTTAAGCTTTTATTATTTAATTTTGGGTTCTATAATGTATCAACTTGGTTGTGTTATTATCATACATAATTATTATCTTTTAAATATGGGTTAAGTTTCTTAAAACTCTTCTTATCCATGTAGATTGACACACACAAATAACAATAATAATAAAATCTACTTTTAATAGTTGAGAAAGTAATAATTGGTTGCTTTATAGACATTTCCAACATTACTCCAGAGTTTACTAAGAAAACATAACCAAATTTATTTTTAGAACTTTCTTCTTATAATTTGAATATGTAAAAACAAACAAGTATTCTTCTCCTCCTTTCTTGTAAAAGATCCTAAATTCAATAATTCTCTTTTAATAACTTAAAATTCTTTTTGCAAGTTCTAAATGCAATCGAGTTTGTTTTAATGTAGACTTACTAATTAAGCTAACACTAAACTGTTAATCTAAAGAAACTAATTCACCCTTCTCTTGATTGTTTTAGTTGACCTATTATTCTAACTTAAACATTACATTATGTGTTGTGGCCGTAAAATACATCAAAATTCAACAATTTTTATTTAAAAAAAATGTTATTGATGGACACACCGTCAATATTTTTGTCAATGTTAAAACTTGAAACAACAAGACTTTTACATGTTTGCTCTCAAACATTCCAAACTTTTTTAAGGTATCAATAACATTTTTACACATGAAAAATCATTATGATCTTTGCAAAACTTCAATGTCAAGGAAGAATCTCATCTTCCCCAGGTCATGTGAAATGCTTGCATCATAAACTTCTTGTAGTCAACATCATGCTTTTATCATCACTAGTATAAATAAAATCATCAACGTAAATGCTAATAACCAATATGTTACCTTTAGTATTTCTTTTAATTAGGTTTGCTCATTTAAGTATTTTTAAATCCTTCATTCATGAATTGGAACTCTATATGATTTAACAACATTCTTGGTGTTTGCTTTAGGTCGTCTAAAATTTTATGTAGATTGTATATCTTGCGTTTTCCCCCTTTTGGTTGCTCAATGTATACATTATCACTTAATTCTCCATGAAAGAATGAAGATTTGACATCCAACTGAAAGATGTGTCATCCTTTACATGCTGCAAGTGTCACAATCATCTTTACTAAATCCATTTGTGCAATAAGTGGCAAAATTTTTAGAATAATTAATTCTATATTGTTGACAATACCCTTGAAGTTATTCATTGTGCTTTATACTTGTGCATTTGAAACCCATTCAATTTTGTCTTGAAAATACACTTCACTCCAATTTTTTTTGCTCTTGTCAGTTCCAAGAGCTCCCAAACTTTGGTTCTTTTCGATTGAGATTATTTCACTATCCACAGGCTTCCTTGATTTCTCATGCTTCTCAACTTTAAGAAAAAAAATTTGGATCATCACTTATAATGTCTTGTACCATGTAGGCTTCTACTTCTTCCTCACTCAACCCCTCATCACTCACAAATCCTTCCATCCAAGTTGGTGTCCTCCTCTTTCTTATTTTAAATACATTTGCATGTGAACTCTCAACTTCATTCATAACATCATTAGCCCTCACATTATTCTCACCACCATTCATATTGAAAATGCATAAATATGACACTTAAAACACTCCATTGTGGCATTTGAGAAATATTGTCTCCCATGTCCACGTCTTTGACCCTGATATACTCATTTTTCTCATCCTCTATTGTTTTCTACCTTAAATGCTTGTTCAACATCTCCACTACTTTTCTTAGACTTTTGTTCATGAACCACCAAAGAGTGTTGTAGCTTGTTAATGGACGTTGTTTCTACGTCCTTTGACCTCGATTAAAACTGCAACATAGGTAAAACTCTATTAATATTTTAAGAATTTTCTCCATTAACTTCGACTCATGCATATCATCTCTATTGTTCCTCATTTTATTGGCCACTTCCATTACTCTAGCAAAAATAGTTTTATATTCTTTCATTTTAATTATGACAAACTCTCTTCTAAAAGAATTAAGAGGTGACTTTTTCACATAATCATAATGTCCCCAAAATTTCATTTCAGGAAATCCCAAACATTAGATGTATGCTTATCGAAGACTTGTTCAAATATTGACTTGTTAATAGCTTGAAAAAGATAATGCTTGACTTTATGATCTTTGTATTAGTGTTCTCCAATTGTTGCAACTCTACATCAATTAACATAACTCCTTCACTAGGTTCTTTGAAACTAGTTTCAATCCAAGTCATAAATCCTTAATACAAAGAAGATTTTCTATCAACTCACTCCAATGATCATATTATAGACCATCAAAGTGGAGAATTTTGATTGAAATCTTTTTGTCACTCATCTTTATACTACACTCTCTTCTCTTAATTTATAATAATATTAAGAAGTTACTTTCTATAAACCTTTTCATATTCTAATTTATAATAATAACAATAATTTATTTTTGTAAGAAAAAAATACCTCTTCATTATTATGTATTTAAATAATCAAATATATCATATAAAAAATGTAAGAATGAGTTAATTTGTATTATAAACGTGTTTGACTTTAAAATTTAAAATTTATTTCACATATTTAAATTAAAAATCACATTCAATTGTTAACTTAAATAAAAGAAACTCCAAAATAATGTTATTTATTTTATTGTTCACTTATTATAATATTTAAATCGAAAGCACTAGGTATATGATAGTATAAGCTTTGGATACATTATTATTGAATCTTGGGAGAGAAAAGAAGATAAAAGAAAATAATAACTAAGAAAGAGTTTAAAAGGACTTTTGATATGCACAATCCAAGTTAGGTCCTGTATCTACGTTAAACAAAGTTGCATATCTTTTGAAGAATCCAATGCGACTATTCATCCTTGAATCACCAGGAATTCCACATTCAAGTCCACCATTGATTATGTTAGTCACCAGGCCATACCCTGCAGATCGATTTGCTGCTATATCAGCTTCTGTGGCCACATATTTTCCAATCATCACATTGTGGCAAGAAGGTTTTGGCTTTTGCTCTGTCATCCAAAACCATAGAGCTGTTTTAAAGGCAATCAATGAATTGTTTAACACCACATCAGGGTTTCTCAATCCATCAAATCCCAATGCCTTGCCTGCTGGCCCATAGTTGTAGTTCCTACACAATATTTTATCTCATGAATTAATAGCTAATAATAACCATATAATTCAATAATTTAGTTAAAACACATGCACATGTGTTAGATTTAACACAGAAGAACCTAATAGCAGTGTTCATGAAAGTTGTATATAATATAATGCACGTATGTATACCATGAAAGTTGAATTGGTCCTCTGCCTCTATAACTTTTTCCTGGGTAACAAGGCCATTGTTGGTTGGTGGAATCACAGTAGTCACTTTGAGGACTAACTTCTTCCTTGAAGCACAATCCCCAAGCATAGGGTCCATCGGGTGCAGTAGCCCACCCACCTGTGGTTTCATGCGAAATTTGAGCAAGAAACGCCGCAACCTCACGCTTGCGTGTGATTAAACTACCTGTAGAACCAAATGGAGGGAAGCTTTTGGATGCCATAATGAAGGAATCATAGGTGTAGAAGTTTTTAGCAGGGCATGCAGCGTTATCTTTGTGTAGGAAAATGGAATCAAAAAGCTCTTCGCTAACCACAGAGGAAACGCGTGATCTTCGAGCTTCAGCCCCCATAGACGCTGAGTGAAGAAGAATAGCAAACCAGAATAAGAAGGTGCAGAGAAAAACACCCTTAGAGGAGAATGAGAGTGCCATTGTTACACAAAAAGGGTCAAACTCAAATTCTCCTTTGCTTGGAGGAGAAAGAACAAAAAGGCGTTTATTTTATAGACACCATGAAAGAGGAAAATGTCATAACACACAAAGTTGAATTTGTCATATTAAAACACGGTGGATGCTTCCAAGGTCAAGAGTAGAGTTTTTTTTTTAATAATGTCATATACAATATTCCTCATATCCTCTTAAGAAAATAGTTAAATTAATTAAAAATAATAAATTAGTTAATAATTTATATTGCTATTTCAAAATTATTCTTATCATATTTGAAGTTAAAGTATTTGAATGTATAATATTCTTAACTAGTCGTTTAATCAAATCAGATTAAGAAAGGAATTTTATATCATTCATTTACATTAATATTTATGACCTTTTTTCTAGTAAAAGTATGTTAGTTAATTAAAGGTATTTTAGAAAAACATAATTAACTCATAATTCAACTGGTCATATAGAAAGGATAATAAATTTTCTAAAATTTATTTTATATATAGGAACAAATGGAGTATGATGGATAGACATTTTGCATTCATAGAGACAACTTATGCAACAAATAATCCGTGTTTGATTCCATTATGTATCCAAACTTATTTAGATTAAGAATGATCATGATAATAAAAGTGAGATTAATCTTAAATGCAGTGAAATAATATAAAATTGTGATAAAATAAAGAAATATTTACGTGATAAAATTGTGCATATTTGTATCTCTAAAAGAACTATTCTAACGTATATCATGATTCATTATCTAGATGTTGAATCAAATAGAAAGTGTAAAATCTTAAATTAAAGTCTGCAAACCTAATAATTTTTAAACTAATATTTTCATAATTTATATATTAAATTTTAAATAGATTTTATTATAAAGAACAGTTAAACAGAAGTTATCTTATTGATATATTAGGCATAGTCATTGTTGCAAATGTAAGTTATATCTTTAATAATGATAAATTAGTAATAGATAAATAATTTTATCGTGAAAATAGAATAGGCGAACTTAAGCTATTTTCAACAATAATAATTAGTTACTGAATGAGAAAATTAATATTTGTACTTCAAATTCTCATTTTTTTCTATCATCTTTTTGTTTTTATCTACATATTCTTTGTAATACTCGATTTTAAGGTGCACAATTGATATAAAATTGTTATAATAATTAAGGTGTATTTTTTTCCTTTGCAAGCTTTATTATTTTATTGTAATCATTTACTTCGCCATATTAATTTATATTTTTTATTGCTTAGATAAAATATCAAAAAGAAAAGTATGATTCTGTTTTTAAAAAGTAAAGAAAAACATTATAAATAGTTTTACAATGAAAAATAATATAAAAATGTTGTTTAATATTATATTAAGTTATTTTAATTGTCTTCTTCATACGTGATTGTTGAGTGATGACATAATTGCGCAACAGTTGACGAAGCATTTGTCATAAGCCACACGACAACTTGAGTTCAAGAGTGCCACCCTGCACTCTCAAATTTGACTTTAGCAAATTTAAAAAGGTAACATTTTTTAAATGGATTAAGATTACTGTCATCCACAAAGTTTTTTTTTTCAAATATTCAACATTCCAATTTCAAACTATGTTAAATTCTACGTGTGTTGTCGGTGGTCGACAAGCAGTCTTGACTGAATAACATCATCAATATAATAGATGACTGAAAATTAACACATGTGCCTCGATGAATATTGTGATGCTTAAGTAGAAAATATTCTTTTTTATGTTTATTACGTGCGTTAAATTATGTTTGTTTAAGATGCCACCTAAATATAACTATGATTTATTTAAGTTGGATAACTACGTAATGATGTAATATAAAAAAATGTGTTTTTTTATATGTTTATTTGAGAATAAATGTAAAAAGTATTTTTATGTTAATTTTTTGAATTAATTAATATAAAAGACTTAAATTTAAATAAACCACTCATTTTAGTATCAATTTAAAACTGACATGGTAACAAATAATTTTCAATTAGACAATTTGAACAATAAAATACTTATAATAATTAAGAAATAAAATTTCTAAAATAGTTTATAAAATAATAACAAATAATTTATACTAAAATAATTAAAATATAAATATTTAATTATATTTATTTAAATTAATATATTTTTAACTTACATCGTACAAATATATCATAAATAAAATAATTAAAATAAGAGTAACCAACTTATACCTAGAGACATGACAATAATAGTGAGACAAGGACATGAAAGCAAGTGATGAGTGCAAAATAGAAAGTGGTAGCGACTCTTAATTGTGTCATGTCTTATGGTGGTGCAATGAGAAGGAGCAAGGACGTGAGTCACCATCACAACTTCTAGCAATGTATTGGGAAGAAGCAAAAGAATAGGGTAGTCGTGAGGTTGCAAGCAAGTTATGGGGAAGTATAGTGACAACAAGGTAATGTCAAGTGAATGGTAACAATGTTACAAGAAAACATCAAATGTAACGAAAACAATGCACACAGAGGTAGGCTAAAGTGGATGAACATTAGGTTAAAAAAAATTATAAGCCAATTGTAGGAAGAACTGACACAGAAAGTACTTTTTATGTCAGATAATATTAATCAACATGAAAGAAACTAAGTTGGTTCCCCATATTTGAATTAAAAAAACTTGCACACATTTAAAAATTTGTCATCACACACTTTTTCTGATTTTTTTACTAATTGGTTTAAAAACGTGACATAATTGCTCTATTTTGTAGTAGTGATGACCTTTATTTATCTAAATTTTTAAAACAAAAGCTTTACACACTATCTTTCACATATGGTGAGGAAGAAGTGGAAGATCCATAAAAAAGTTACCCAAGAGTTTTAAAATGTTCAAGAATAATGGCATCAAAAAATTAACTTTTCTAATTATTTTTGTTGTCTTATAGACTTGCAAAGCCAACACTTTTTTTTAAAATTTATGACTTTTCTTCCTTCATAAAATAACATTTTCTTTCATGTTTTGGATTCAATTGTAAAATGAATCTATACTATAACTCACATTATTCATCCTTTTATCATAGATAAAAATAAAAGCAGTAGTTGTGATTTTGATAAATTTTTTTATTATAAAAAATAGAAGTGTTAGATAATAAGTAATAAACATAAATAATATAAACTTATGCATAAAAATTTGCAAAGTGATGAAAATTCTAAAGCAGTGTTGTTGTCTTATATGACTTCAAACAAATTGTTGTTGAACAACAAATGTAGAGATAAAAAATATAAAAAAATAAAAAACAAATTGCTTAATTCATTTTTAGGTGAAAACTTTGCAAAAACAAGTTTGTATACTTAATTATTGTTTTACCAAGAATTGTAAGAGGACATCTAAAATGACATTATAAACTATTTGGAATGCTCCAAACAATGACAAAAGTGTGACCATGCATTATTTTCTAAAACTCTTTTTTTTAATGTTCAATTATTATTATGTATTCCTAACACTAAAAGTGTTGATATTCTTATATGGTTAGTGATGCATAAGACATTTCAACTTGTGTATAAAGTTATGTAAAGTCGTCAAAATGTCAACATGTATTCTAGTGTCACTTGCCTCACAAGACTTGTAACAATTTGTTGTTGAGCAACACGTGTACATATAAAAATATAAAACAAAAGAAAAAAATGAATAGCTTAATTTATTGTCAGGTCAAACTTTGAAAAAACAAGTTCATGAACATATTTATTGGTCAACCATCATTATGTTGCATAAAGAAGAAATTAGAGGAAAAAAAAGATTGACAAAGAAGACAACTTTCATTGATTATTTAAAAATGAAAAGAAAAAATTATATTCTCTACTACAAAGAGATAAAATGTATTTATCATTTTTTTTCTTTACATCTCTCCTCAATGGTGTCTATGATTGTCACCATGAGTTTGCGTTAGAAAGAATGATAGTGATTGACAGACAAAATGTTAACCTAGTACTCAATTGGTAGGTAAATAACCTTGATTTCTCTTCTCTTGATTTTGTTCTGAACAAAATGAAGATCTACTTCAACATGTTTCCTCCTTTAGTTTAAAACAAAATTAGTTCTGAATATAATTGCAATAAGGTTGTCACACTAGATCTTAGATAGTGACTTAAACACTCTTGTATCATAATTGTATCGTGCGAATCGTTCTCAAAATCACATGAATCATGATTCTAGTTAGAATCATGCAACAAATCATGGTAAAATTGCACTCGGGTTTTACCCTGACTCGGATTGGTTCACGTGACCCATTTTGGTAAAAACCCTAATTTGACTTTCTATTTTACCACGAACTGGGCCAATTTACATGTGTTGGTTCTTTCATGCTTTCCTTCCATGAATTGAGCAGGAAGAACGCAAGTAGTGGAAATAGGAGGAACAATAGAAGAAGGAAAAGACAACAAAGTAGTTAAAGAACGAAGAGGTAACAACAACATGGAAAAAGGAAGAGGCAACACCAGGAGATAATGTTGACCTTCTTCTTCTTATTCTCTTTGGGCCAAATATTTATGAGTCCAATTACATATTCTTTTTATTACATTGGGTCAAACATTTATCAGTCTAAACTTTTATTTCTAAAAAGGTATTTAGGTCTTAACCTTAAAAACTTTGTCTGTTCATATGTTTTATATTTAAATATATGTTAATTTTGTTTATGAATCTTATGAGCATCATATGAAACAATTCATTATTCAAAATATAAGTTTTTCAATTCACGATCTTACTACCATGTCATATTCTAAAACAAATACTAGATCCACATAATCTTTGTAGTTACATCAACAATGCTTCAGTACTCAGCTTTAGAAGTACTTTAAGAAGGTTAAAACAACCACTAGTTGATTTTCTATCATTTTTTTCATTTCTCCAATCAAAGTCACTAAATCCAGTGACATTCATTTGGATATTATTTTGAAGTAGAAGACTATAACTGATAATTTCTTGTAGATACTTTATAATATATTTGATAGCTTGCCAATTATGGTCCTAAGGGTAAGCATAAATTGATAGACACAAATGACTGATAAAGACAGATTAGGTCGAGTTAAAGTAAGGTATTAAAGTTCTCCTACTATAGATTTGTAATAAGAATGATCTGACAAAGATGATGTCTCATTCTCAATTAATTTCAGCTGAGCAACCATAGGTTTAAGTTGTTGCTTGGAATCTAGCATGTTGGATTTATGAAGCAATTCTGTACAATATTTGGATTAAGCCAAGAACAAAAATCATTATTATAATTGACCTTAATCCCTAAAAAATAATGAAGAGGACCTAGAACATTGAGAAAAAATTGTTTATGAAGATGTGTAATCAAAGTTTGTATTTCAGCCTTGGGGCTTCAATTATAAGTATATCATCAACATAGATGAGGACAATAATTTTGGAGGATATAAAAAATCTTGTAAAGTAGTCACTATTCTTAGTAGGAATAAACCCTAATTGAATTAGAGTTGCACTCAATTTGTGGTACCATGACATAGGTTCTTACTTTAAGCAATAAACTTATGGAACTTCCAAATTTGTCTTTAGCGCTTGTGTAAAAACTAATAAACTATGAAATATAAATTGATTGTTTTGATTTTTTTCACGAAGTTCATTGATCAGTGACAGTTAGGGCAAGACAATCCTTACTGTAGTTTGTTTCAGAACTGGATTGGAGGTTTATGAAAAATCCACTCCATTTTTTTATGAAAATCTTTGACAACTAAACGAGTTTTGTTTGTTTGAAAAGTACCATCAACATTGTATTTAGATTTGAAAATCCATTGACATCCAGTTGGATCGCAACTAAGAGGAAATCCACCAGAAACCAAGTATTATTGGATTCCAAAGACTGATATTCTTTTTTTATGACTTGTAACCATTCAGATTTGGACATGGCTTCCTTTAGAGAAGTTTGTTCAATCATGAGGTAATAGATGTTGATTATGTTTTTTGCTTAAATATGTTTTAGCTTTAATAGTAATATGGTGAACATTGTTTAATAGGATACAATAGAAGTACTTTAGAAACAAGATAAAAAAACTGCATCATTATTTATTAAGAGACATTGCAACAAAAACATTTTCAGTAGTAACAATAAGAATAACAATATGTATTGTGTCACAAGTATGATTACTTGGAACTTTTAACGATGAAACAAGGAATATGAATTGAACATATAGTCATGTGAAATAGAATATGTAGACATCAAAAAGGTATTGAGACTAAGCTTAAAACACTTTCCAAAAAATTTCACATCTCTAAAAATGTGAGTCCTACAATTTGGTGACAGACACTTATATCCCTTATTAAAAGAGTTATATCAGAATAAACATATTAAAGTATAATTTATGTGAATTATAAGGTCTAATAAATAGATAACAAACATATTTAAACACTTTTTAGAAAGGTATCATTAGACAGTTTGTGATATATAATTTCATGTGAGCATATATTATTTAGAACTCAAAGATAATAAGTTAATCAAGGTAGTGGCTTTGAGGAAAGCTTCACCACAGAACTTTAGAGGAAGGGATGTTTGGACAAGAAGAGTTAAACATGTTTAAGTGATGTGTCTATGTTTCCTCTCAAGACTTCCATTTTGTTGGTGAGTTTGAGGACAAGAAAATTTGTGTTGAATGTCTTGTTGTTGTAGATAAGTGGTAAATTTTAGATATTCTCTCTCATTATCAGTTTATAAGCATATAAAAATGCAATGTAGTATCTACAACCATTAGCGGATTCAATTGCAAATGGACCCCAAATGTCACTAAACCCAAGTTTTAAAGGATTATAATATATTGTTTTAGAATCTACAAAAGGTGATTGTGCTGATTTTTCTAGACAACAAAAAGGACATAGAAGTGAAGAACTTGTTCTGTAAGATATAATACATTTATCTAGCACGACTTTGACTATTTTTAAAGAAAAATATTGAATCTTGGAGTTTCACAACTCCATGGAACCATGAGAAGAAGCTGGAAAGATTGATATGTTGAAGAGTCTCTTCATGCTTGGTGGGCATAATAAGATTGTAAGTGTTGTAATTTTAGAAACACATGTGTAGTCCATTCTTGAGGTTTCCTTGAAGGATTTTTTGGTAGATTGAGTTAACATTACAAAGATTGGGATAAAAATCAAAGAAAACATTATAATCCATTGCAAACTAGAGACACTAAGTAATTTTTTTGTAACAGATGGAACATTTCGAGAAGAATTAAACAACAAAAATTAAGAATAACTAATGTTTTTTATTTGTAAACTTGTGTCATTAGTTATCTTTACATTGTCTAAACTATTGTATATGGATTTCATGGAGAAATTGCTTTCATTTGGTGATATGATGAGAAACATCATTGTTTGGATACCATAATGGGTTCAAGACAATAGTAAGAATAGTAAAAGATTCTTTGATCAGTGTAATAATTATTTTGAGTATCAAATTAAGTGTTGTTAATTTATGGAGGTCCTTAAAATTCATGGTTACACATTTGCCAACAATCAGCAACTACATGGCTCATTTTACCACAAAGTTGACATTGCAGTCTTGAATTTGAGTTTAATGACCATGTGTTAATCTCTATCAACAAAGTTTCTTCCTTCTTTTCTAGATTGAAAACTACCTATATTATTAATTCTTCCTCCATGATTACCATAACTTCATCTGTAGTTTTGAGATTTAGTTCTACTTCTTGTATTTTGATTTTCCAACTGTAAATGTATTTGCATAAATCAAATTGCTCTTAGTCTTAGTCTTTTTATTTTTGTCAAATATTTTTTTCTCGAGCTAAAAGAAGGCCCCCAACACCATCAATTATATATGAATCCAATCGTGATGTGGAAGTGACAAAAGAAGGGAAGTATTGTGGGAGCCCATCAAGAATAGCCTTAATGTGAACTTCAAGAGAAATTGGTGATTCTTAGGAAAAATTAGTGATACAATGACAGTTAAAGAATCAAAAATTTGTTTAACTGATAAAATTAATTTATTTATTAACTTATATTTCTTGATTACTTTTAGCTAGAGTTTCAATTTTCTAATTTTGGTCTGAGTTTAAAAGGCATAATGTGTTTCTAAACACTTCCAAATTTGGTGTGAGTTTTCCTATCACACCAATATTGTGAGGATTAATGTAGTTATTAATGTCAAGAGTCACACGATCAAAAGTTGATCTTACTGTTCATTTAGGATTAATCATGTCAGAAGTCTTATCCTCTTTGAAACCAAGCTTTGTTTGTATTGTATTTCCTCTAATGAATTTAGTAAACTTATAACCACATAATATTGCTTGAACTTGTTGCTACTATATAAGAAGATTTCGTCCAATTTGGTAGTAAAGATTGGAGTAATAAAAGTAGAAAATAATGAAATTTAAAAGAATGCACTAAAAATGGATGATAATTAACTCTTAATATTATGTATAAGATTATAGATAAAGATGAAAATAATGCATAATGAAAATAATGCATAAAGCTTTACAAAGTGGTGAAAATATCAATTTCAATATTATTATCTTACCTAACTAATAAATTGTTACTAAGGAAGGCATGTAAAAATAAAAAATAGAACAAATGAAAATGTAAATTAATTAATTTAGTCAAAATGCTATAAAAAATAAATTTGTACGCCATATATATTGATATCAAGGAGGACACCTAAAACCATTCTAGAAACTATTGTGAAAGTTAATGATATTATAACAATAAAAAACTTATTTACTTTAGTTTTAAAATTGTCATGATATTTATTCTGAAAAAATTATTTTTACTGTCAAATGCTGGTAGAATTATGCATTCATATAGAAAAAGGTAGAATTAAAGAAGATATTAACTAGTTTAAATTTATTTATTTGCATCTTATTTTGTTCCCAACAACACTAATATCCATCCATCCGTAATTGTTCACAACTACACTACTTCCTTCATGGACGGTTGTCCTTGTTTTGAGAGATTCAAGCTTCGAAGAAGCTTGTTTAAGATGTGCTAACACTTCACTATTTCTAATATTAAAATGGTGGTGTCAAGAGTGAAAAATATTGCTATTAGAAGATGAATCTACAAAAATTAAGTTAGTGGGCCTAGGTTTGGACAATAAAAAACTAAACAGACTAGCTATCTAAAATGAATTGGGTCCACTACTGATGTTTGGCCCGCTTAATAAGTATTCGTTAACTCCCACATTATTTCAATTTATCGAAATAATGCGTCTTCAGACATTCAGAAAGTGTAAATTTTGAAAAATCAAGTACAAAATGTAATTAACAATAGTGATAGAAAATCAAAATTATTAAGGGTGATGATTGTTGCAAGTGATTAGAAAGTTATGGATTATTACAATTTGTATCATATAACTGATATTTTATAATATAAAGTTGAAACTTACAAATATTTACTTAAATTTACATATATACTTACAAATAAATAAGTTATTATAATAATAATTTAATTTTCAATTATTTACTTCAGAAATTTCATTTCTTTATTTTATTTTCATACATCTTCAATTATTTGTTTTAATAATTTATTTTAAGGATTTCATCAATTTCTTTAGTATCTACTAATCAGAATCTCATTTGGGTAAGTGGTTTGGTATTGCTTCGATGTATGTTTAGAGTTTAAGAAGAAACTCTAACCGTTTGGTGTGTAGTTTGGAATTTACTTGAAACTGAATAGAGTGAAAAGTGTAAATAAAAGTTGTTGTGTTTCAAACTAGGCAAAAGAAGTTAATAATTACTCATAAACTGGTTGCTAGTGGTAGACTGTTGTACTAAGAATTGTGATAAGAATATACTATTATTAGTTGTTGTTGACTTATGAATGATAGTATTAGTTGATGTAGACTATTATATACCTTGTTGGGAGTCTATAGAAAGGTGAAATTATTTGTTAGATGTATAAAGCTTGGGAAAATGCTCTAGTAGTTGAACATGAGAATTCTTGGCCCTGATATCACTCAAGCGACATAGGTCGCTCAAGTGATGAGTAAGCGATGTGTAATCATTACTTTCATCGCCTTTGACCACTTAAGAGATGGATTGGTAGCTCGAGCAAGAAAGATGTTGAGGTTATTCTCTCTCTATGATGTCATTCCAGCAACGTATTGATCGCTCAAGCGACAAAAGGGGTCTTAGAATGAGTTAATATCACCCTTAATGTCGTTTAAACAAGAAGATGGTCACTCAAGCAATGAAAGAAATTTGAATGGATTGTTTTCATCCTTAATATCAATCAAACAATAGGTAATCGCTTAAGCAAAGTAAAACTTATAATTGAAATACTCTAAACTTTGATATTGCTCAAATGATAAAGTATTACTTAAGAAATATAAATGAGTTGTTATATAAAACTGAGGTAAGTGAAGTAATGAGTTGAGTAATCTTTGGATGCATGGTGACTTTATGTTATAAATTTTCCCTACATATAATTAAAAATAATTAATATATGAACACTCTTATAAAAAAGGAAATAGAAAAATAATTAAAACTATTTTTAAGGAAATCTTTAATATTTCTTAATGAGTGTGCGAACTTTAAAAATAATGCTATTTGTAAATGGATGAATTAAGTGATGTATATAATTAAGGATACAATCACCTATTCATATATCTCAAAATTTGTTTGTATTTTGATAGATTTAGTGCAAGAATATCTTTTCAGAAAGTAAGACCAGTTATTAAACAGAGCTCTACGTGTCAATCAAAGGACAAAATAAAAGACTGTCTTCAAGGTACACTTTCTAGATGAAACCATTTTATTTATTGTGGTCTTCTTTGTTCTTGTTTTTTTTCCCTATCCTTTGTGTCGATTTTCTTTTTTGACAGAATCTTTGTGTCTAAATTAGACTATCCAAGAGTGAACCACTTTTGACTTAGCCTCCACAAACAAACTTTAAATTTTGGCCCCATTTACTTTCCTTTATTCATGGTTCCTCTTTCGACGTTAACAAAATTATGAAACCAGATTTCGTCCAACTTGCTGCTTTTAGTCCATTTTGTAGACTTGTGGTGTGTTTGTTTCTTCAAATTCAGTTACGTTTATCACTTTAGCTCTCTCACGTTATATATAGGAAACTGAAATAACCTAAAATCATACCCATACCCTAACGTGAAGTTTTGTCTAACCTAGTACTCTTTTAAGTTTTAACCTGCTAGAGTGTGCTATTATTATTTATCATCAAACTTTTCTAAACCTTAGTTTGTAACTCTCTTTTTTTAGTTTTGAAGGTATTTATTAGGCTTTTAACTGAAATTATTATTTTTTTGGTTATATATAATATAAATTTTGTTTAAAGGACTTTTTAATAAAATTATACGCAGTTTTTTAAAGTTGAACTTTAATTTATATTTTCTTACAATTGTGGAAATTATAAAATATATCATTTTATAATTAAATTATACAAAATTATATTTTTTTTGTATAGGTGCTTTTTATAACATAAAAAATCTATATAATGTTTTAAATTATAATTATTTTATTTTAATAAATAATATAATTTAAATTTACGTCTTACAGTAATAAATATACATACATATAATATAATCTAATATGCTAAATAAAAACTATTGAT
Source organism: Lablab purpureus (assembly GCA_030347555.1). Taxonomy (NCBI): domain Eukaryota; kingdom Viridiplantae; phylum Streptophyta; class Magnoliopsida; order Fabales; family Fabaceae; genus Lablab; species Lablab purpureus. The sequence goes on from CM059260.1 coordinate 5,686,482, forward strand.
ATATATTATTATATAAATTAATATTAAAAAATTGTTTATATTTACACGTGGTTAACTGGCCACGTTTTTGTTTAAATAGATAAAAAAGTTTGTAGGTTAATATAAATTCCTTTTTCCTTAAGAAAAATCTTGAATTTAAATATTGAGTAGTGATTAAAAAATTGTTTTTAAAATATTTACCTATAAACCAGACACTATCCATAATAATATATAAGGGCAATTTCTTCTTTTAGTTTATTTTTTTATATTTTTATTTTACTTTTAATATATTTTGATATTAAAATATTTATAGATAACTGTAAATAGATGTGATTACCTATTTTTATGTAGTCATTATTCTTAAATTATTTAAAATAAAAAAAATCATTTTAATTCTAAAAATAAATGCAAATACTTTATATAACTATCTATAGTTAAAAAAAAAATTCTGCGGAAATGTCTCTTTCTCAATAATATTGATAATATGGGTATAAGAAAAATATACTATCATATTATTTTTGTAATTAAATTTCCTCTTATTTCTCTTTCAATTATGTTAAAATGGATCCAAAGAAGGGAGAGAGCAAAAGGAGACAGCTGTTGGGTGCTATTGATTTCCATAGTCATAATTGAAACTTCCTTTTATTGGAATAATTCATGCACTAAAGCAACCAAACAAAGGTACTTCAAAAAAAAAGACAAAGACACCCTGTTTTCGATGAAAATATAAATCAAACAACTTAACTAAAAACAAATACTTAAAATCATCCAAAACCAAATAACATATTGTTCTACATTTGTTGGTTTTAACTGTTTTCTTAATAATATGACTTCTGACCCAACGTTTGAAAAATAGTTTCTTCTTTTTTTTATAATGTTCCTTTTATATTGAGACTCTTAATATTTTTTACTTAGTTAATTTTATCAGTGATGTTTTTTTTTACTTGATCGATTTATTGCTTTGGAAAATCAATCAACCTTTTTAACCTGTTATTCTTATGGATTTTTCATTTTTATTCATAACACTTATTTTGGTTTTGAAAAACATGTCTTTGTGGATACTACAATTTCATCTCAGGATTATTTTAATTATCCAATATTGGTTGACAAAGGATGAATGCAGGTGTGTTAATATTGCAGAATAAAAGGGTTTCAACATTTAAGACGTAATCAATGTAAAATGTAATATTTTTTTAATAAAAAAGTTCTTTTAGCTATTTCTTTCTTTAAATAGTTTTTTTTTGCACATATCAAATATCTATTTCATAAAATTTCTCCTTAACTAAATGAATTCTAAAATTTCATAAAAATTAAATAAATAAAGTTAAACCAATGTGTTCAATGCATAATTTAGTAGTTTTACTGAAAAAATATTTATTATTTACTGCAACAATATATTATTTTAAACTAAGTTAATTATTTAAAAACATAAAAGTTAATGAAACGAAAAAGTTAAATATTATTTTAAGATAAATATAATAAAAATTATGTGATGACGACATAGATTTATCGTTTAAGACCTTTTATATGTTCATCACATCACAGTCATAAAAAGAAAAGTAATTAATAATTTACAATATTTTAAATAAATGAAAAAAAATCGATTATTTTCTTGTTAGACAATACATATTTATTATAACTTTCGAGTTTATACTCGACTTTTGTACTGTCAAATAACATAGATTTTAACAAAATTCCAAATAAATAATTAAATAATCTATATCATGGATTCTAAATTTCTAATATATAACTAAATAATTTAATCAAACTTAACTTATATTACATTATATTCGCAAATTTAACTTAAATTCTACACATATTACTCTAACAATCAAATTTAGATGAATTAATAATAGTTGATTAAATATTAACACTAGGTAATATCTAACCAATAAATAATTGAATAATCATAATTAAAAAAAATTAAAATAACCTAGAATGTTGTATTGGCGTACAAGAGGATTAGGCATAGGGATGAGTGACTTAAGGAACAATAGGACGTGCAACACAGGAGAAGGCAACATGAACTTACATAGAAAAAGAGACCAACTAGTGAAAGAAAACTGATATTACAACAATAACACAACATGAACTATTACTGTGAAAATGGGAAGTGAACATCATATTACATCACCACATATACTATACTATATCACTTATTATCACTACTACAGTATTAGGAATTAACGTCGCCAATTTACGTCGGTTAAATTACAAACGACGTAGAAGAGATTTTAAAAGGGAATTCACGTCGGTTATTGAGATAACCGACGTGGAATGTGTACCTCAAACACATTCTACGTCGGTTATCCCAATAACCGACGTGAATTCCCCTTTAAAACGCGTTTCCCCCTTTTCTTCCCGCTCGCACAGTGCCGCCGCCGCACCTTTAGGTTATCTTCATTCTTCCAAAATGGATTCAACTCACCAAATGGAAACAGAGAAAGAGGAACAGAGACAGAAGACACCACTCTCCACAGAACCACCATTTGCAGTGGCATCACTCTCCCTCTCTCTCCCCACCGTTTTCCCCTTTCTACAACCCAAGATCCCACCAACCCCTCAATCCAACAAGCTCAAGGTTCCAACCCAGGCTTCATCCCTCACCCACCTTTCTCTCTCAACCGCTTCCCCCACTCCTTCCAAGACCTCCTTCAAATCCTCCCTCTCCGCCACCCCTCCACGCCCTCTCTCCTCGGCCCCACCGCCCCACGACCTCTCCAACGCTGCTGCGCCACGCGCAGCTGTCGTCCTGGTTCCGCAACGACCTTCGCGTTCTCGATAACGAGTGTCTCGCCTCCGCCAACACCGTCCTCCCTGTCTATCGCTCGACCTCGCTGACTATGGCAAGTCCGCCTCGGCTCGACAAGACCGGCCTCTACCGCGCCACCTTCCTCATCGAGTCCGTCGCCGACTGCGGCGGAACCTCCAGGCTCGCGGCTCGATCCGGTGGTCCGCGTGGGAAGCTCGAGACCGTGCTCGTGGAGTCGGCGAAGACTGTCGGGGCCGACGCGTGTACGCGCACCGGGAGATTTCGCACGATGAGGCAAAAACGGAGGAGAGGGTGGAGGCGGTGATGAAGGATGAGAATGTGGAGGTGAAGTACTTCTGGGGAAGCACGTTGTATCATGTGGAGGATTTGCCTTTTAAGCTTGAGGATATGCCTTCCAATTACGGAGGGTTTAGGGATAGGGTTCAGAAATTGGAGGTTAGGAAGACAATTGAGGCTTTGGATCAGCTTAAGGGAATGCCTTCTCGCGGAGACGTTGAGATTGGTGATATTCCTTCCTTAATGGATCTTGGCCTTAATCCATCTTCCACAATGCCACAGGTTTGTTTATTGGCTGTTCATGCATATGGGTTTCAAGTGTTAACATCAATGATCTTATTGGTTTCGACTGTTATCACACTGCTACAGGAACCGGAATCCACGTCGGTTCTGGGGATGATTTCACGACGGTCCCAAAACCGACGTTGAAAGAGGCGACGTTAAAAGTAATATTTTCAACGTCGGTTCAAATTGAACTGACGTTGAAAGTTTCCTCCAATTTTGCAATGCAGTTTCTAATTTTCTCATTTTCCCTAAATTTTAGTACTTGCATATCAAAGAAAGCTCCAGCAAACCAGCAAACAATTTCAAATAGCTAAATTTCAAATGAATTATATATATTGAATAATTATTTGAATTTGATCTATTTACAATTGTATAAATAAAATTACAATAAAAGTATTCCTATTGTTCCCTATTTCTAATTTCTAAAAACTTCTGTGCCCACTTTTCTCGGACTTGGTCGATAGACTACGTGGGCAAGGGTTGGAGTATCGGTGAATACCGGAACAAAATGAAAGTATGTTAGGTATCACAAGTAGGAAACTTTACCAATACAGTTTTGGAGGAATACGGTTTTGGAGGACTAACTCTGTCTCCAAGTATCTCCGATATTCCCAAAAACTATAAGCCACATCCAATACATTACGTAGTAGCCACATTCGTAGCTACCCGTTTGTCTATTAACCTATAATGAATTGAACAAGTCATTAGTTCTGAAAAATACATATTCAATATTCATTAGAGAATTAAAAGTAACCTTACATGTAGGATTTCCCAATGTGGGTTAGTGGCTTTGCTGATGTGCATTCCATCAATGGTACTGCACACCTTAATAGCACTGCTGAGAAGTTATTAGTCAATATATGAACATTACTTATATTTGAAAACACAAAGTTTAAAATACTTACCTATTCAAAATGTTCTTTAAATCGAGTATCTGGTTTTTATTCAAAGAACAAAACCGGTATACTGATCTTCTCTGGACGATCGATGAGGAAGAGTTGCCAATGATGCCTTGAAAAATAAAATGTTTAGAATATAATTCAATCACAATAAAAACAATAATGAACTTATATTGACTTACTGGAATAAATATGCTCCAAGATATATCTGCCTTTTAGAGGTGAGGATCCAATTTTGGATATATCTTTGGACTTCCTCCCTTCTATTTCCAGCTGCTTGGATTGACTGAGGCTCAAAAAATCCATAGACATCTGAAGCTCCCTGCTCCTCAGCCAATTCATCCATCATCCTAAAAAATGAAAAATAATAACATGTTATATATTAAATAATGAAATTGAAATTATAATAATAAATATGTACTTACATTGTCCAAAGTTGTAAAATAGAGATGTTGAGATCCCTATCACCCAATGTGACCTCTGAGATGTCAGAATATGAAATGTAGAGAGGGAAGCTTGCATTATTTATCCCAAATCTCCTAGCATCCCAACGAATCTCAAAGGAGTTCGCATAATATTCTGCAGAGGCATGGATCAACTCAACAATTGGATTTTTTGGGAGAGCTGCTTGTTTTCCTTTAGTATGTTCAGAAGCAGCACGACTTTTAGGCTTCTGAACATCCTACATGTTTAAAACAATACTACTTAATACAGAAATAACATTTTCAGAAGTCATTAACATAAAAAATTACATACCTTTTTAGAAACTTGTCTCACTAAATGTTGGGGCCAAGCAATGAATGTGTGAAGGGCCTGTCCCACCACCAGTACCTCATCGGTAGGCACGAGGACTCCGAGCATCGGCATCTCGAATCTCTTCTACCACCACTCTCAAATAACCAGGTGGCAAAGGCACATTGTGGATGGTAGAAGCCCCTTCCTGAACTGAACCAAGGGCCACCAATCTTGGTTCAAGCAACCCATCCTCCACCAATAAGGCGCATTGTTTCATCCCAAAAGATGGACCTGTGGATGCATGATATATTTCAATTAACATTTTTAATGAAGACATATATGAAAAATAAATAACGATTTTACCTATCGGTGCGAGTGCGGCAGCGACAACGAGGAGAAGCTAGAATAGGAGCGGGATTCTTGGAAGTACTTCCCATTGTGCCAGCAGATGGAGGAGATGGTGAGCGTGTTGGTGGGAAGATGCCATCCTAAGCGCCAAGTCCGGAAACATGCTAAGTAGGCTGCTCCTGAACTCTGTCTTTGCGATGGCCAGGTGTCGGCTTCATCTGTGAGCTTATTCTCCAACTCTTCTTCATTAATTGTTGAGCTCTGGGTATTCTTCACTTGGTGCCCCAAAATAATGTCGAATACCCACACGGTCCCCACACCCCAAACACGGCCGGGGTGTTCATCTTTACCAATAGCGTTGGTCGAGTATATCTCGACGACCACATGGAGCGAAAGTTCCACGTGTACACTTGCTCCTCCAAGGAATCCTACAATAAATTTAACACATTATATATATATAAATATACAAGTGTAACAAATTAATCATATTAGGGTTAAAAAGAATAGTAACTTACAATCCTATCCGCTATATATTGGGCCTCCTCAGATGTCATCCCACCGGAAGACTTTTGACGAGCTCTCTTCCAAGTTTGATGACGTTTAGGAGGAGATGGTGGGGGGAGATCATCCTGGCTTATACTAGAACTGGCTGCTTCTTTTTCTCTGAGTGCAGCCTTCTCGTACATCATTCTCTCAGACAAGAGATCATACCCCCTACGAGACAGACGGTGGGGGGTCAAATTCTTCTTCTGAATCTCCTTCGCCTTTAATCTTTTCCCCTGCAAAATAATTGATATTAGAATATAATACAATAACTTAATAAATTTAAATTAATTTATACCTCCCACTCTGGGCCAGTCCTAATCTCTACAAATTTCCTCCACTCCTCCTCGGATATGCCATATCGTTGGCAAGGAGTAAGTCCCTTGCTAACGACATCCTCAGCATAAACCCATTTCGTAGTTAATGTGGACTTGAACTGCCTCCACATTTTTGCAATGGTGGACATAATCTTTTTCTTAACTACCTTGGAGTTTTCAATATCAAAATACTTCTGCAAAAATAAAACATAATTAGCATGAAAATTAAAAATCAATGTTCAAGAAAAGACAATTGAATAAATTTAAACTTACCAGAATGTCCTGCCAAATCAGATTCTTCACCGTGTCATCAACATTATCCCAGTCTGGATACAAAATAGATATCTAAAACATAATCATTAGTTAGATGAAAAGAAGAATTATATGTAAATATGTAAAAAACTTCAAATATAAACTTAAAATTACCTTCTCTCGTGCAGCGGTACCCAAGTAGGCTGCTGAGCCGGGTATGATGCGGACCGGACACCTTCCGGTGCGTGGATCAACGAGACACTCGAACTTCTCTCTGTCATGTGTCGCGTTGTCATGCTCGATGATCGTGTAGCTTGCCTGGTCTTCTTTGGTGGATGAGGTGGTGGAGGAGATGAGGGAGGTGAGGGAGGAGGTGATGGTGAAGGAGATGCCATGTGTCTGTAAAGAAAATATAAAACAATATAATTTATAAATCTTAAATACAGAAACATAAAACAAATACATAAAGAATTTTAAGTAGAAACATACTTAGACAACTAAATTTTCCCATATCCCTTCATCATGATCATTACGAGTTGCATGGACCACATCCTCTTGTACATCTTCAATACTACTAGGCAGTCGTGGTGAATTGGGAATGACAATGAAATCATCCGACTCATCTTCATTTTCATGGTTGACATCAATCCCTTTGCCTTGAAGGAGCACGGACCACCTATCATTACATGGGTCGGTCACGTAAAAAACTTGTTTTGCTTGATATGCCATGATGAATGGTTCTTCCTTATGACCTAGCTTCTTAAGGTCTATCATAGTAAAACCCATTTCGTCAAATTGAACACCGGTATTGCTATCGACCCAAACACATTTAAATAGAGGAACTCTAAATTTCACTGTAGTCAACCTCCCAAATTTCCTCAATCACTCCAAAGTAACTTATGGATGCCATGATGGGGTTTTATCCTTTGAACTAGAAAAGTGCATGGATGTGGCCTCAATAGATACTCCACTATTTTGAAGCTGTGCTATTGTCATCTTGTGACTTTGTGTAAAAGGAATATCTATTAATGTCGTACCCAGTCCAAGTGATGACGTTATGTTTTGGTCCATGAGCTAGCCATTTCAATGTATCGGATGCATGCTCGATCCGAAAATATTTGGCTTCTAAACCAAGCGACAAACTTGTTGTTATGCTCCTTCACTAACAACCGTTCACCCATTTTGGGGTTTTGGGTCCTCAACATTGATTGATGAGCGAGATATGTAAGGAAGAACTTCATCTGTATTATTCAAAATATACAAGTGTGCACGACTCAACTCGGTAATATCCTTTGCTTGAACTTTTATACCACGAGTACCCTTTCCATTTATCCTATCATCATGTCGACTTGTAGGAACACCCACGGCTTGTGCTTTTGCCAAGTATTACGAACAAAACTCCGTAGCTTCTTACGCAATATACCTTTCAACTATAGAAACTTCGGTCTGTATGGATTCTTAGTATACCCTTTGAAGATCTTCATGTATCGCTCAATTGGGTACATCCACCGCAAATAAACTGGGCCACATAACCGTATCTCTCTTACAAGATGAACAATTAAGTGAACTATAATATCAAAAAATGATGGAGGAAAATACATCTCCAATTGACATAGTATAATTGTTGCCTCATTTTCCAATTGATCTAATGATTTTTCATCAATTACCTTGGCACATATAGAGTTGAAGAAAAAACATAGACACATAATTGCATTTCTCACATTCTTCGGGAGTATGCCACGTATAGCTACAGGTAAGAGTTGTTGCATCAAAACGTGACAGTCATGTGACTTTAACCCAACTAGTTTAAGATCTTTCATTGACACAAGACTCTTAATATTTGAAGAGTATCCTTGTGGAACTTTAATACTCGAAGGCACCGACAAAGACTAGTCTTCTCTTTTTTGGATAAAGTGTGACATCTTTGGTGGAAGATATGTTCTCTTGCCTTCGGATCTTGGATGCAATTCGGACGTATTCCCAATTCACAAAGATCTTGGCGAGTATTCACTTCATCCTTTGTCTTACCTTTGATGTTCAAAAGTGTGCCAATTAGACTATCACACACATTCTTCTCAACATGCATCACATCAATACAATGACGTACATCTAGATGACACCAATATGGAAGTTCAAAAAAATTGATCTCTTCTTCCACTTGCTTACATCGGTAGATTTCTTTTGGGTCTTTCCAAATTCAACATTTATGTTTTTCACTCGATCATAAACTTCCTCACCTATTAACGGTGACTTAGCAATTTCATCCTCCTGGCAACCGTTAAAAGCTTTCTTCAATCTTCGGTATGGGTGGTTAGCTGGAAGGAATTTTACGTGTTTATTATAAATTGTCTTCTTCCCATGTTTCAATTGCGGATAACTTGTATCTTCTTGACAAATAGGACACGCATGATGACCATTGACACTTGTATCCACTCAAGTTACCATATCTTTGGAAAGTCATTTATGGTACAAAATATCATTGCATGTAACTTGAAATTCTCCTGTCGATTTGCATCAAACACCTCTACTCCTTCCTCCCACAACAATCTTAAGTCATCTATCAAAGGACTTAAATAAACATCTATGTCATTTCCTGGCTGTCTTGGACTCGCAATCATCATAGATAGCATAACATATTTCAGCTTCATGCACAGACCAATGTGGAGGATTGTAGATCACCAATAAAGCTGGCCATGAGCTGTGGTTAGTGCTTAAGTTACCAAAGGATTCATTCCATCTGTAGCTAGTCCAAGTCTAAGGTTTCTTGCATCACTACCAAAACTTGGAAATAGACGGTCAATTTTCTTCCACTTGTGGAGAATCAGTCGGATGTCGAAGTTGTCCATCTCGTTTCTTTGCAACCGAATGCCATGTGAGATTTTTGAATCTTCTTCATTAGCAAACAATCGCTTAAACCTTGGAATTATTGGAAGATACCATATAACCTTTGCAGGACAACCCTTTTTATGACTATCTTCACCATCACCATCACCATCCTTGACTTTGTAACGTGATACACCACATTTTGGACACTTGTCAAGAGATTCAAACTCTTTTCTGTATAAAATACAGTCATTAGGACAAGCGTGTATCTTTTTATATTCTAAACCCATTGGACAAAGTATCTTCTTTGCTTCATACATACGGTTAGGCAATGTGTTTTCATCTGGAAGCATCTCTTTCAAAAGTTCTAACAATTCATTGAAACTTTTATCACTCCAACCAAACTTTGCCTTCAAATTCACCAATCTTAATACAGAAGACAATCGTGTGAAAGTTGTACACCCAGGATACAAAGCCGTCTCTGAATCGGTCTTCAATTTATCATATACAGGTGCATGTGCTTAAAGAAAGCTTTCCTGACCCACATCACGAAGCATATCCTCTATTCGATCTTCCATACACACATCCTCCTCCTCCACAGTTTGTGATACTACAGGAATATCAATAAGTTCACCGTGCCATATCCATGTAGTATAATTTTTCATGATACCCTCACAGATTAGATGTTCTCGTATTATATCTACGGTTTGAACTCTTCCATTAACACACTTAACACAGGGACAATAAAATTTTCCATTCATCTTTAGACCATTTCGTTCAGCAAAACTCAAAAATTGTTCAACTCCATTCTCATACTCTTCTGATATACGACTTGCATTCATCCAACTTCGATTCATTTTCGGATTTTAGACTACAATTAAGAGTTAATAAAAAACGTATCGGTCATCAATGAATTTAGTATCATTGATTACTATAATCAAAATTATCATTTAGTACAGTTTGCTCTATAAGAGAGACAAACTCATTCTAACGAAATTTCATACAAAATCAAATACATAAACAACATCAAATAAAGCTCCACACAGTTAGATCATCAGAACAATCATCTACAGGCATTTAATAACCTAATCATACAAACACTATAACATTATTTAGTACAGTTTACTAGAGACAAACTCATTCTAACGAAATTTCGACAGAGTTTCCTCTGTAATTTGACTAAACCCAAATTTTTACACAACATCAAATACATAAACAACATCAAATAAAGCCCCACGGGCACAGCCAGATCATCAGAACAATCATCTACAGACATTTCAATAACCTAATCATACAAACAATATCTATAAAACAAAAAACAATAAAAAAAATAAAAAACACACTAACCTAGCAGCGGCACGGCGGCGGTGGCGGCGATGGCAGACGCATGTGCAGCAGCGACGGCGAGCGGCAATGCACGGCAGCGGCGCGAGGCGGCAGCGGATTCGCGCAGGGCCTTCAACGTCGTGCGAGGCAGGCGGATGCGGCGGCACCGATGGTCGGCGGCGACGCCGGCGGCAAGGTCCACGGCAACTGCAGATGGAGCGGAGCGAACAGCAGGCGGCGGCTGGACTGTGCGCAAAGACGAAGAAGACGAAGACGCGAAGAACGAAAAGTGAGAAAGAAAGGGGGGAACGCGAATTTAAAAGGGGCATTTCACATCGGTTCTTCCCAGAACCGACGTGGAATCACCTGCTTCATACCTTCTACGTCGTTTGTGGTTTAACCGACGTAAATTGCCGACGTTAATTCCTCATTCTGTAGTAGTGTCATCAATGATCTATATTCTGCAGGATGGGAAGTCTTATGCTAATGCTTCTATGGTAGGAGGGGAGATCGAGGCACTGCAGAGGCTGAAAAAATTTGCGGCTGAGTGTGAAGCGCAGCCACACAAGGGGTATAAGGATGGAACACACAATATAAATGGTGCCAGACTTACAACGTCGGTTATTTCCTTAACCGACGTGGAAAGTCATGTGATTTTCAACGTCGGTTCAATTTGAACCGACGTTGAAAATATTACTTTTAACGTCGTCTCTTTCAACGTCGGTTTTTGGACCGACGTGGAAAGTGGTTAGTGTAGCAGTGTATTTCAAACAATATACTATCCACATACAACATAATTATAAAGAAGATTGATATAATGTGTAGATGCAACATCACTTGACCTAAAACTAATACATTCTTAGAAGTAACATTATATTAATTGTGTTCATCTAATGGTATAGAATGAAATTTGTTGCAGATAAAATGAATTCTAACATAATAAAGAGTATGTAGATAAAAAGTTATGTAAATTATCAGTAAAAAGAATTGTATCGTAATTAATAGTTATAATTTTTTGTCTACTGATAAATACGGACCTGAAGTGAAGGTGGGATTCTTAGCTACGAATTTAATTCTCATTCTAATAAGAAAAAATTGTTGAAGGTGATGTGAATTATTGGTGAAGAACAAGACTAATCTTTTATTCATGAAAAGTTACCTCAGCGTAGTCTTCGGACGAGATACCCACAACTTGCTCCACTCTCAACACTTATAGCCTTAAAGTCACTGCCCTATTCCTTATGCAAACTAGCACACCATTTACATAAAAGGAAATAGGCACAACATTATAAAAAAAAGTTCAACTCTGCTTGTATATTAAAATCACAACTAAAGCATTCCCTTGTCGTTTTTTATGACCATGAGAATAGATTTAACGACACGAAATCAGATTGCAACACTGCCATCTTGCGTGTTTGCTAATTTCTGTTAATTTTTGGTATGGTGTTAGTTAGATTTCCTTGTCTCAGTACAATAAAGATTATAATGCAACAAACAAAAGATTAGAGAAATTAGGCACGTATAGAACGAAGATTGGGGTTGATTATTCAACTTTCACTTTACTTCTTACCTAATCAATGCTTTAATAATAGGGGTCTATATAAGATAATTGAGCATAGAGGAGGTGTAGGTAGAAAGCAGAAGCTGCTGATAGTCCTAATACACACGTGAAGCTTGGTTGTGAATTTGTGAGTATGGTGCTTTTTGAACCGAACGTGCAAGCAAAAGTTGAAGTTACATGAGTGGGGTCTCCCTCAGACCTTCATTCCATAATACACCCATACTCCAACTCCTTTTAAATATTGTTTCTTTGCCTTAATTGGCTCTATTAAATACTAATATGCAGCAGCATGCATGCGTGGGTCGAGGGTGCGGCTGCATGGGTTATGCAGCCACTTTATTTTTTTCAATTTCAACAAATCACTCAAACCTTACTCTCTTTTTCAAGTGACTATTTTCAAAACGTTAACATCACTGTAATAGTAATAACTTAATTACCACGCTGGAGATAGTCCATTATTTGTGCAATAATGTGGTAATTAAGCCCTTGCTGTATAAATAAATATGAGAAGAAAAAGGGTGGCGTGCGTTATTGAGGTTCACATTAAAAAATAGAATTTAATAGTTACTAGAAAAAAGGAATTATGCTGGTTAGGACGAGGAGTTGATGATGATTTGAAGACTTGAGTTCATGGAATGGCATGTTTGTCAAAGTTATCGACAAGGAAAGATGAATGTAAAAGAAACCTACATAACCTGGCATTGACTTGAAGATACCCATATGCTAATTTGAAGATGAGATCTGGGTTCAATTTCTTATCATGTAGGGCTACTTTTGGTTCATTATTCTCTGTCATGTAGCATAACAGGTTTGTTTTATGCATATATGATTATTTTCTAGTCCATCACGGGAAGAGTGCCAAAGAAAATCCATCTATATCTTTTATCAAGTCAAGTGCCATGTCCAACAACCACATAATCATTGACTTAAGTTCCAAAATTTCACCATTTATCTCAGAGAGAGAGAGAGGTGGCTGTGTGATTGTGTTTCAAAAACATCTTTTGTTTCATTTTAAATTACTAAAATACATAATAAATTAATATTTTTTTATGTAAATTATAGGTTACATTTATCAATAATTTAAATTATGGCATTTGAGTGTTTTAAATTATTCATAATTTATTTAAAAAAAAGTTATCAAAATTCAATTCAAGAATATAAATAAAAGACAGTAGATTGAAAAGGATAAACAATTGGAATGAACAAAATAAACATTTAAAATAGAGAAGAGAAAAGTATTGAAAATTTTTAAATGAGAAAATAAGATGTCTGAATTTCTTTTCTTAAAGTTGTATATTTATAATTTATAAGTTACTTCGGATATCTTATAAGTTATTTTAGCTTCCTTCTAAATTATAAATTACTTTAAATAATTTATAAATTTTAATTTATTTTATTGAAAAATATTAATTATTTATTTTAATAATTACATTTTTGAATTTATGAAATTATTTTTAATTTTTTTATATAATTCAAATAAAAAAATTAATTTTACAGCTTGAAGTAATCAATGTTCCATTACATAATTATAAATAAAAATTAATTATTATTATTATTTATGGATTAACTAATTTTAAAAAAAAGGATTTATAAATTACTTTAAATAATTATAACTTGAATTATAAATTACTTTAAATAATTATAACTTGAATTATAAATTACTTTAAATAATTTATAACTTGAAAATTATTACAATTTAGAAAAACGCAGTTCTTAACACCATTTCTTCATTAAAATATAACGAATAATTAAAATTTACAAAGAGATTCAATAGAAATCTTCAAGAGAAAACTCTGTATTCTTTTTTTTTTTCTCCTATTTTCAACATTAATTACACTCCTAGACAAACCACGTCACATTAGTTGCCCACTGATTTATTTTATTTGTTTATTTGCTAAATAACAAGTTTGTAGATTGTGATATTTTGGTTATTCTTGGTTTTCACCTCCTTCCAATGCTGCGTAACCCAATATATATCTCTCTTTTTATTCACATTTATACTCTTTTAATATAAGCAAATTTTAATTACTTTTATTTTATTTAATGCTGCTTTTAAAAATATTCTAACTTTAATTCATACCTATTATTTTGTTTTACGAAAACAATGTTGTAAGTAAAATATTTAGTGGTAAGTAAGGGTGGCATGAACCCAGGTTGACGTGGAGGGGTGATCCCATACAGTGAAGGGGGTCCCACCCATTTTATTTCCTAACGACCGTCAGATAGAGCCGAGCCGTCAACTACGTTGACCTAACTAAACCCATTCCATCTTTCTCAAACATCTCTGAAATGAAAGATAAAACAAAACAATATACTATTTTCTATTTTAAACCAATAGTTATTCTAAATAATTTTTATAATATCTCATATATAATTTAGAGTAAATAATATAGAATTATTTTCACTAAAAGGAAACATAAAAATAATTGAACGGTTACAGATATTTTTATTGATTAATTAATGTCTTGGTCAGTTTAAAAAGCTATCATTTTAAAATGGAGAAAGGAATGAATAATATTATATAAAAAAACCATTAACAAATTTAGAACGAGAGTTATATATCTAAGTATTTAACGAATAAAAAATATATAATGCATTCATTAGTGCAAGTACATATAAACTGTGTTTTAATTAAAATTAAAGCATAAATAACAGAAAACGTTAAACGGACGGAATTAACATGTTAACTGTGAGTGGGTGGATCAATGATTCTTTTGAGCGCCGTATTCTTCAAAACATTTTCTGATTTTCGCTCTTTAATAATCAATAACAATCCTACTTTAAAGCATAGATTGAATTTGCAACCCTTTATTAAAAGTTAAGTGGTTGAGAATTATAATAGAAATATACTAAATATAAAATTAACTATACTTTTTATTATTTATTTTTAATTAATAATTATTATACTGTTATTTTTAAAAATATGCACTACTTATTTGTAGAGTGTTGAATCCCTGATATTGAAAATAAAACTTCGGAAATTTGGAAGAATCATTTTTATGTAAGTGATTAGATATTTTCTTTAGTTATAACAAAATTAGATAATCAAATTAAATATATATATATATATATATATAGATATGAAATTTTTATTAAGATACCAACGTATTTTTTAGATTCATCAAACTCTTCTGTATCATTGCAACTTCAAGGAATACCAATGTTTAGAAGGAACCCATTTACGAAATGGGGCTTTATATAAATAAATGACAAATAGCGGTTGTCAAGTGAAAAGGAAAAAAATTATTAAATTAATCTAGAATTGTCAAGAATCTTTAATTCTTACCAAATTTTGTGGACATTTTTTATAAAGTGTATTAATATTATCTAAATTTTTAATTTACAAAAATTGAATTATATATCGTCAAACAAAAACAATCAAAATCATGATAATTGATTCAAGAACTACTTAATACTTTTCTTAGCATATATCACTCTCAGGATTGTATTCTCAGTCAATGAAATCCTTATTTCTTGTTAATAAAATATAATTGAATTCAAAATAAACAGTAAGATCATCATGATAATTGAGAATCTGATAATATTTTTTCACATGAGACTCTCCTCTCTTTTATCTTCAACTCTCTCCAACAGAAAAGACAAAAAAGTCAAAAGATGTATGCATACTTATTATGGATCCTTCATTATGTCTTAACTCGAAAGGAGGAAGAAGAGAAACAGAGGGTGCAGTAGCAGTAGCACATCTAAGCACTTGGCGTTGAAAGCCCTTTCAGCAAACGTGCCCTCCTTTTGTTTCTAACTCCCTTCCCATATATCAGTAACAGTGAGAATGGAAAACCACCACCAAATGCAACAACAACGTCGTGAATTGACCTTACTTGGATCTACCAATCTCAATCTAGATCCTACCACCGTCAACACCGGACAGCATGGTGATCCTTCCGTCAAAGAACTGGATTTTTTCTCGTCAACTTCACCGTCCAAGAACACCGATACTGATAACTCAAATGGTGATATTAACCACCACCACCACCCTCGTCTACAGAACCTGCATCATCTCCATACTAACATTCCTAAAGAGAACGGATCACGACCTCTTTTCACTGATCACCTCGTAAACGTAAGTTTTCTCATTGAACAAAATCACATTGACTTGTCCATTTAATGTTCTGGCTACTCCATTTAATGCTTGCATTTTAGATTCTGAATACCTAATATTTATTGATTATTTTTCATGTTCTGCAATATACAGACCACGCTGAATTTAATGTGTCCGAGTCAGAGTGATGAATTGTCAAGATCAGCAGCAATTGATCAAAATCTTAAATCTCCGGTTTGCATCATAAGATCTTTATATGCACCTCAAAATCAAAGAGATGCCTGAAATTAAGTTTTTTTAGATTCAATTTTGCTTATCTCTCTTTTGTTTTCAGCTGAACACACTCGAAGAGGAGTTTCTCAGACTACAAAAGGAGAATTACAAGTTGAGAACTATGTTGGACCAAATCACCAGAAACTACCACCATCTACAATTTTTCATTGCTTTACAGAAGCAAAAACCGTATCAGGTAAGTAGGTTTTTATGTGTAATTAACAGTCATATGTGTCTTTTAATTTTACTAGATTTTTATTTTGTTCAGATAAGATCGATCTTATTTTTACAATAGAGTAAACAACATTAAATGAATAGCATCAGTCTAACTATATATGGTTTGTACTCTCTTTTTTAATTCACCGGGACATTGATCTAACATAACTAAGAAAGGTCATCATGATTTCCATCCTTAGAGTTATTGAATGCATATATGTGTTTACCTTTGGGCTTTCCACGAATGAACTCTAGGTCTTTAATCAGAATATAAGAGTAGCAAAAAGACTTGAATGTAGTAATGAACTAGATGAACTTTATTTACATATAAATTATATATATACATAAAGTTAAAATCAAAAGCACTGAACTTATTGAGTGTATGGAACAGAATGTGGAGAAAAATGAGATGATGTCTGGTCAACATTTACTGGACCCACAATCATGCACCAAATTAGAAGCTAAAGTTGTTGCATCAGTCTCCGATGATAAATCTGGTCAAGAGGTACTGATTTTTTAATTTTTCTAAAAATTCATAGGTATATAATTAATTGTTAAAAAAAATGTGCATCAGTTGACTAAACTTAATATTGGAAAGCAGGCTCATCCTGATCGTGTAGAAGATGTTGTTGAACAATCGTCCTCACAGAGTTTGGGATCATCCAAGAGTCCCAAGTTTGAAGAATCTAAGCCCGGTGAGCTTCCTTTCAGAAGAACCAGAGTTTCGGTGCGTGCAAGATCAGAAGCTCCGATGGTAATAATTAAATTAAATATATGGCTGCCCTAATCTATATTATTACTGCATATAAGGTAGCTAATTACCCCCTTCTAAAACCTACTTACCAGCATCTATTTTATATGTCTCTGATGAATGTGATGTTCAGATTTGCGATGGATGTCAATGGAGGAAATATGGCCAAAAAATATCCAAGGGTAATCCCTGTCCTCGTGCCTACTATCGTTGCACCATGTCACTAGGATGCCCAGTTCGTAAACAGGTAAATAATTTTCATTTTGCTTTTTTATTTAGAGAAGATGAGATGTTACAATATGTTAGAGTCAACTAAGTTAAAGTTTGTGGAAATATTTACATATAACAAATAATGTATTTACTGAAATAGGCCAAATAAATATTTTATTAAATTAATATTTAAAAAGTATCTGCAAGATTTGATTTGACAAGATTCCTGAAGTTTCTTTGTTTCTTTTTGAACTATTAATTTGTCTGCATATGCAGGTGCAAAGATGCACAGAGGACAAGAGTGTGTTGATAACAACTTACGAAGGCAATCATAACCACCCTCTTCCACCTTCAGCCACGGTCATGGCCAATTCTACCTCAGCAGCTGCAGCCATGTTCTTATCTTCTTCAGGTTCAACAACTAGTAAAGAAGCACTAAACAAGAGTGTAGGAGTATTTTCTTCCATGCCCTACATCCCAATGGCAACCCTCTCAGCCTCTGCACCATTTCCCACTATCACCCTTGACATGACCACTAACCCTATGCAACTGCACCGGGACACCTCTTCTGCTCTCACGTCCTCTCTTCCATTGCATGAAGCTACTTTTCCTCAGCTACTAGGGCACCCTATCATTTTTCCTCACAAAATGCAACATTCACTAGGGCAAAGACAACCTTCGTTTATGACAGATACGATGGCTGCAGCTGTTGCTTCGAATCCAAATTTCACTGTAGCATTAGCAGCAGCTATCTCGTCAATTATTGGAGCTCCTAGAGGCAATGATGCAAATAATAACAATAGTAACAATGGTGGAAATGTTCTTGCCCTTGGGACATCTATGTTGCCTGGATCCACTTAATTTTTTTCACATTCATGCATGCACTGCTTATGGGGTCACGAGCAGCTTGCATACATGAATTACAGCTCACTCTATATGGCTATACATATTGTTATCTCTATGTATAGAATGTAAATATAGGAACAATAGTTTAACTTTGGGAGAAATTTTGTATGGGAAGGAAAAAGTCAACATTCAACACTCATTATTTTTCTCTCAGTAAAAAAAATTATAGGAGTGTGTTGGACAATCAGAATAAGAACAATGGCCAAATGGGGTTGATACCTAACATGTGTGAGATTTGGTTATATTTAAAGATAAATTTTTTTTTTATCAGCATAAAATAATTAAATTATGGAGATACTTAGAGTATCTCATATAAAATAATAAATACAAAAGTTAAAACTACTTTTTTACTACAGTCCACACATTGGTATAGAAATATGTGGTAAAAAAATGTATACTAGAACTTGTTTAGACGTTTAATCTCAAAAAACCTTCTAGATAGCATTACCACACAAAAAATTTAAACATAAATGTAATTCAAGGAAAATGAGACTAATGAATTGAAGAGGGTGCTTAAAGCTTTTGAGGTGAAATTAATACTTTTTTGCATATATTTTGTTTCTGATAAATTTATGTGAAACGTTTAATTTGTTATCTCTATACATGCTTAAATATGTTATATATTTAGACTTTCGAGGCATTAAAGATAAAATTAAGTTTCATTATATAAATCTTACTATTTTATTCTTTAATATATAAATAATTTTTTATTTAATAAAATAATTAATTAAGCAACCTTTCTCTATAAAAAATAATTAAATAACTTTTCCATTTAAAAATAACCACGACATATATTATTTTAATATTATTCTTAACATACTTATATATGTTTCTAAACTTTATTTTAATATTTTTGTATATTTTAAAAATGACAATACTTTCAATATGATATAAATGTGAGACATACTTTTTGTTATCGTAGAATAACGAGACTTCCGAGAGGCCCGTTGATACAGTCCTAGACCTTTTGCTTCTAGAGTTGAGTCTTTAAATTGGTGGTATAAGGTATATGATGGGGATCTCCACATTTGAATAAATTTATACTTTAAACCATTTGCATGTAATTGTATGCTAGCCGAACTACTTGAGTACCAATATAATCTTGAATATACTGATAGTTTCAAGATCACATCATCGTAGGGTCATTCTACTTGGGTCAAGTATATGCTCTTCTTCACACTAGATAAATATTTACATTTATCCACCGTGAAATAATAGTCTATTATGAAATAATGACAACTTTTAAAAAGTATTAACCCCCATAATACATTATTAAGATCAATAGTATAATATATCTGTTATAACTTGATTGTTAAATTTCTACCTTTAAATTTAAAATAATTTACTATTTATCTTTTATATCACCAAAACACATATTTATATAAATAAAATTAGAATTAAGATCTATTATACTTTTATCTTTTAATTAATGAAATATAAACTTTTAAATTAAAAATAATATTTAATTTATATTTAATTTCATGAGAATAAACATGTAAAATACATATAAAATTAGTGTTAGTTTAACTTATATTAATTTAAATAAATATTAAATATATATTATATTATATCAACCTAATTAATTCTAACTTAAATAAATATAAATATTAAAATAAATAAAATTAATATCAACTGAAAAATATTAATTTATTTTTTAATATTTATTTTATTTATTGTTACACATCAGAATGTTAATTCAACATTAACACAAGTATATTTTTACTTATTAAAAAATTTGAAAATAATTAATTTTAGTTTAGTGTTAGTTTAACGGACTTTATTAGTATTTAATATTAAATAAATTATACTAAACCAAAACTACTTCTACACTTATTCAAATATTTTTTATATAAAAAAATAGCATTAATTTATAATTAATTAAACTGACTCAAATTATTTAAAAAGAATTTTACATTATAATTTTTATAAATAATGAACTTTTTTGTCCTATTATTAAAATTTGATTGGAAGCTAATTTATTTATTTTTTATAATTTTTCTGTGAATTTTTCTTTAAATTTTGTAAAATTTCACGAAATCTATTTTTTTAGAATGATGTTTATTTCATATTTTTATTAGTTACGATGTGACTGATCAAATTATAATTAATAAATTCTAACTATTTCACTTTCAAACATATAATAAAAGAAAAATTTATTTAATCTAGCTAGTGACAAAGTTAATATCAAATAAATTTTGAATGATTTTAATTTTGAAAGGGTAGGTTTTACAGTAACAATAATCCCAAATCAATAATATTTAAAAGCAAAACATGTATCTGAATATATATATATATATAATTTTTTTTGCATAATTTTAATATTTTTGGTAGAGTATGAATTATTTTTAAAATTTTAAATTTAATTTGCAAAACTTTTTTCAGAAACATCATGTTGTAATACTTTATTGAACAAAAAGAACTATTGCAATATATGTGGGGGTGTGGATATTTTATTAGAGTAGCTTAGAGAGTTTGAGTTACTGTGATTCTTATTCTATAATGCTTTAAAACTAAATTGATTATTATTATGATAGTTTATATGTCTAATTACAATTAAAACCCTGTAAATAATTGTTGTGTGATCAAAGAAAGTGGAATCGCAATTTTAACCCGATTCCAATTTTTATGAAACTGGAATTGGTATTATACTTGTAGTAGATTCTTGTTGCTTTAAGGTGCTACTGAATCTCTTGGTCATAAAATGATAGAACTTTCAGTGAATTTTATTTAAATGTTCTGAAAGAGAAAGTCATATGTCTGAATACAAGCTCACAATTTCACAACATAAAGATAGAGTTTGTGCCTCTAAAAATTAAACAGACTCACAGTTGAGTGCAGCCAACTTGTTCTCAATCTCTTTTATATTCTTCTGAATCAGCTTGTCCATTTCATTGATTTCTTCAAGGGTATTTGGCAGGTTTTGACCTTGCATGAACTGAAACATGGACAAGGTCATCTCTTTCTCATAGTTCTCTTCACGTTGCATCTTCAATTCATTTTGGGCTTTGACGATCCTTTGCATCATGAAGCTTTCGTAGTTCACGTTCCTGCTTTTGTTTAGTACAGGTGCATTCCTAAACCTCTCTATCACCTTGTTGACTCCTTCTGGATTTGGTGGCCAGACTTCTGTCTCAGAATCAAAAGGATTACAAATTATAGCACAAGCTGAGATCCCGCAGAGAGTGGCCAGTTCATCCACCTTCTTAATCAGACCCTTCTTCCTTCTCTTGTATGTGGTTTTCCTTGTCATGTCATCAGAGATAAAGGCAAGTTTCAATTTCTTTCTAGCCATGGTTGGACAAACTACTAAGAAATTATAAAAGTTTATGCATTATTTTTCCTGTGCTAACTGGGTTTTATAATGAGTCATTCTACCTCTCATTTGAAATTCTGGGAATCTTTGTTTGGACACTTGATACCACTATCACATGTTCCAAACACAAACTTATCTAGTCGTTATCTTTTTTGAATTTACAATTACTACATTGTTGTATTAAATTGGAAAACAATTAAAATTCATGTGCCATAAATTGTCTACCTTAATTAATTTATTACAATTTTAAAGAACATGCAAAATATGGCTTTTAAGGTTTTAGAATGGTTAATATACCAAAAGGTTCGACAAAAGTTGTTTGGATGAGATTTTGTTCATACCATAATGCATCATTTAATTTATATTTAATTTCAACATATATATTATTAATAACAAGGCTATATTTTAGTGAATTTTACGCATTCAATGAATTTTATTTTCACCAATCACTCACTTGCCTATAAACCTACTAGGATTTTTTACAACCAGTACAACAAAATCAAACATAGGTTAACAGTTATAACAATTGACCAAATAATAACATTATATCTTATTTGTCAATAACTTTGCTAATACTTCATAAAAGCATATTACAGAATAAATTTATTTTATATCTTAAATAAATAAAAAAAATATTTTAATAAAATTATAATTATTTAAGTCCAAATCCTACCTATTTTATATAACTGAATATAATTTGTGATATAATAAGTTAACACCTAATTTTTAAATATGTTATATGCATCTTATAGTTACTAGCTAACAGAAAGAAATCTCATATTAAGTTTGATTTTTTTTTCAATAACATGTGTGAATGCATTTTCTTGACTCCTTTACAAACATTCACTAGAGATGGATATGTATTTTTTTCCCTCGTTCAAATTTGTGCCTAAGTAAATTTGTATTATAAAAAAATTGTTTATATAAAATAATTTTAAATAAGTTTTAATTTTTGTTAAATTTTATACTTGCATATTATATTAGTAGGATCATACCTATAAAAGTATATTGATTTTTATAGTATCTAATGCATAACCAATTAAAATAAAATGCTGGGTTTTAGGAATTGATACTAGTGATGAGTTACAAATAATTCAACAAATCCTTAAATAAAACCTACCTGTTTTGTGGGAGCCAGATATTTAAAAGTTAGGTAGCAAAATCATTTACTGAAAAAATGTAAACTCACCCATCTCTGTTTTCTGCTGGCGAGCTGCATTCTATAATATTAAAATTTTTTAAAACTATTCTTATATATTTTTAGTATTAGTTGAATAGTATAAGTTTATTTTAGATTATGTAATTTGATAATTTTTTAAATTATAAAATCTGAAAAATAATATAAAAGTATATTTTGTCTTTTACAATATATAATTCAGAAATAAAAATATATTTAAAATTTAACTTATAAATTATATAATTTAAAATTTTTTTTTAGTTTTTGAATTATACAAAATAATTTTAACTTTATAATTGTAGAATCCAATTTAATTCCTAGATCGTAAAATTCACTTTTATAATTCACTTGTAAATGATGATTTTATATTATATAATTTAAAAAAATTAAAAAATAATTGTAGCACCAAATTGAAGTGAAATACTGATAGGTAAAACACAACAAAATACACATAAAGAATGATTTTGTCTTTTTCAAGAATGTATGGGCTAGGGCTTGATACCAAGGAGGTGGTGAAAGAAACTACTAATGGAGAGTGGAGGCAGCCCATAAAGATCAGGCCTGAAACTGGATCGAATTTGAAAGTTAAAGAGGTACTATTGGTGTCCGTTGGATGAAGAAAAAAGGAATCCAATGGAGCCCGGTTGAGTTCAATTTTGAAAACAAAAACTTGACCGTTGAGGTGAGTTGAGATGACTCGAGTTGAAACTTGCAACTCTAATACCTCTTTCTCTCTCTCTATCTCTATCTCTTTTCCTCCTCTCACATCATACTCACATTTCACTGATACTCTATACCATGAGACGCCATGGCTGGCAACGCCCTCTCCACCCCTTACAGGTCTGTTCTATTTCTACACATTTTCAATTTTCAGAATCAAATATGAAACTGTAAAGCAGGGATCAGATCAGATTCACTGAGTTTCTGTTTTGTGAGTGCAGTTTGTGGGTGCGGCAGTGTACGCTTTTCTGGTGGTGTGTTTCTACACCTTTCTCGGACTTTTCCTCGGAAACGAAACCGCCGAGTTAACACTCACACTTGTGTTTTCCTTCGTGGTACGTTTTTTTTTTTTTTCTTTTTAGTCTGGACTCTGTTCGGTTTATGTGACACCGTGACGTGTTTTTGCGCAGGCGATCTCCGTGATGTTTCTGTTTGTGAGGTGCACCGCGATTGACCCCACGGACAGGACCAGTTTCCGGAAGAAGAAGAAGAAGAGAGGGACGTCGAATGCGACTCCGAAGCTGAATTACGGGTTCATTCTTGGGCAGATTGTGATAAGGTTTTTCAGGAGAGTGGAGAGGAAGTTGCTGAGGACGTTCATAAAGAGGAAGTACCTTGATCCATTGAAGACAAGTTCACAAATGGAGCCTCTCTTGCCATTCCCCCTTGTCATGAAGGACGATGATGATGCCATTGCACCCAATCTCAAAGAGGATGACATCTCGTTTTGTGCACTTTGTGATTTTGAGGTACTTCAATTAATGTGGCTTGTTGGATAAACCTTTCAATAAGCATGTTGGGTATAGAAAATAAGAAAATAAAATTAAATAAGTTGAAATTAGTTTAATTAAATTTATAAGTTAATTTATTGTAGATATGTTAGCAATATCAATAAGCCATTGTTTAAATTAGTTGGATAAACCTAAATGATCGGAATATATAGAAGTTAATCAACTAGATTTTCAAGAATGTTTCTCTCATTGAGATTTAACAAATGATCGGAATATATAGAAGTTAATCAACTAGATTTTCAAGAATGTTTCTCTTATTGAGATTTAACAAATACAGAAGCTAATTTAACTGAGCCATGCACACTACATTTAATTCCTTACACTTCCTTCTCTTTTCTTCTTTAAATCTAACTCTCCTCTGAATCAGGTGAAAAAGCACAGTAAGCACTGCAGGACTTGCAATCGCTGTGTTGAAGGGTTTGATCACCATTGCAGGGTTGGTATTATGTTCTGCATTTCTAATTTATATATTCTCTTTGGCTATTATGATCTAAATATATCTGTTATGGCTTGTTTCCAGTGGCTGAATAACTGTGTTGGAAAAAAGAACTACACAACCTTCTTTCTTCTCATGATTTTCGTGCTGTTAATGGTGAGTAATCACAAGTTGTTTCAATTTTAGTTACGAAAATATAACTAGTGTTTGAGTTAGGTGACTTGAGTCATTTCCAACATTGTTTGTTATGTTTCAGCTCCTGATTGAAGGAGGGGCCGCGATTGCTATATTTATCAGGTGTTTTGCTGATAAAAGGGGAATTGAAAAGGAGCTTCAGAGGAAACTCTATATAGAATTTCCAAGAGGAGTTCTTGCTACCATATGTGTAAGAGTCGTCTAAATCATTTTTTAACTTCTCCGAATTTTGCTCGCGACTGAGTCCAAAATTTAACATCACTTCTGATTTGCTTTCTACTTCGCGGAATGCTGCTGCAGGTGTTGCTTCTCTTATTGACAGCTTATAGTTCAGCAGCATTGGGGCAGCTTTTCTTCTTTCATGTGGTTCTTATACGAAAGGTAGCTTTCTTTCTTGTTTTTGAAACTATCAATGATCATATATTACCGTGCCTTGTTATTTAAAACAATTACACATGCTATTAGATAAGTTTGCCGAAGTATTTAGAAGAAAAGTACTTGCTTCAATAATCAGTTTTCAAAATTGCTTTGCCATCAAGCTCTAGCTATACGTCCTTTTATTGGAATGTTGGTTGCTGTTGAATTCTGTTGTATATGTTATTAATGAAGGGAATGAGAACCTATGACTATATTCTAGCGATGAGAGAAGAGAATGAAGCCATGGAATTGGAATCATTGGATGATTCTGATTTCTCTTCAGAGGAGAGCTTCGATTTTGACTCGCCTGAAAAGCCAACACTAATGTCCAAGTTTCTATGCAAAGGAAACCAGGTAAGAATGAGATAGATTGTTTCATTTTATGACCTGATTCTGATTCAAAAACTAACAGGGAGGTTTGTTTTGAGCTTCAGGGCTCACCTAGGTTGTCTATCAGGATTGAAGGAGAAACAGAACCTCCCTTGATCAAGACAAAGAAGTTTCATGTGAGCATTAACCCATGGAAACTCATAAAGTTGACGAGGGAAAAAGCCCTACTGGCAACTGAGAAGGCTAGGGATAAGCTTATGAAAGAAAAGCCCACAGGGGAACATAACTCGTTAAAACCTCTTCCATTGGAAACAAAATGCGGACCATTGATGAATTCGGACAAAACCATGGACGCTGAGGATTTTTGCTCAACATCTTTTGTAGCAAAAGGGAGACTTACTGGATCACCAGGAAGGTTTACAAGCCCGAGAAGGAGATTTTCTGCTGGCTCACCAACGGTGTTCTCTAGCAGCTTGATAGCATCTCCACATCAAAAATATAGAAGCAGTTTCGACTTGAAATTAACAGATGTGTCCAGGGAGCTCGAAACACATATTTCAAGGCAGGTTCTATGTTCAGTTATCGGCAAAGATGATAGCGAGGCATCCCCAAGAAGCATTGTATTTTAGAAGTTGAGATTCTCAGCCTTAGAGAAAGAGTTGTCGATATGTGCATTCTCGATATCCATTTTCTATATATCATTGATTCCTCATAATTTATACCTGTGGTGGTTAAATTATGTAACATGGATTCCTGTTTGATATGTACCTGTAAGTATGGCTCATTTGTTTTGTTAATTCTCATATAAAGGCAATGCAATCATGATTTTTTCCCAGCTATCCATTATTGTTGTTGTAGAGTTATCTTAAACAAATATTTATGAACACGTTTTACTTCTGTGAAAGCAAGAACGCAAGATTATATAATGGTTTTCCCCTCGATGGAAAGGTTAGGTTGTTGAATTCCTTATTATAGAGATGTGCTAACTCGAGGAGGCAAAATGAATACCAAATTTTCATTTT
The DNA here is from genome assembly GCA_030347555.1 of Lablab purpureus. Taxonomy (NCBI): domain Eukaryota; kingdom Viridiplantae; phylum Streptophyta; class Magnoliopsida; order Fabales; family Fabaceae; genus Lablab; species Lablab purpureus. The sequence continues at coordinate 5,713,416 of CM059260.1, forward strand.
ACTTTTCAAAAATAATAAGTAGCTGGGAAAGCAAGACATGAAATCATTCAAATTCAATTTCTGATAAATCACTCAATTATTTGTTACTGCACACAAGTTACAAGAAAAATCATCTCTCGGTGTCATTCTGCAGACGGACAACCGCAGATCAGCAACACGGTTCAACTTCTTTTGAGGTAAAATTTATAAGAAACTCGCGAATCAAATTTCAGCTATAAGTGAACTTCGGTAGCTTGATGTTCTAAACCCAAGCACCCCAGTTCTGATTTCCCAAACTCGTCAAGTGGTTCGGTAAATAGCAACAGTCGGAACAATGCTCAGGGGATATTCGCTCATTGAGAGGCTCACAGACTTCCGGTGAAACCAGGTCAGAATATCCTTTAACGTAAGAGCAGTTCCATGGCAATTTTGAGGTCACATTAAGTGTTATGTTTGATAGGCAGATATTGACAAAGTTGTCACCTTTAATACCCTGTATAAGGCCAGCACGTTTGACTTTTTCCCCAATCACATCCTTGATAGTAATCCTTTCAATTACTGGTAGAGCATCTGGGTCATAATTGTCATCAGGATGTTCTCCATATAAACCAGTGAACCTAATAGCAATATCTACATTAGCCAATATCATGTTAGAGATATAGACGTTTCTAACATAACCACCCCTGCCAGGAGATGTTTTTATTCTAATTGCACTATGTGAATCAAAAATGTAAATATCTTCTGCATGAACTTCTGATACACCTCCAGACATCTCACTTCCGATAGCAATCCCAGCACTCGTTGTTTTCCCAATGAGCCTGCGGATGTTAATATTTGTACTGGGTCGACCAAATGAAATGCCATATCCATCCCATCCACTTTTGATGGAAATCAGATCATCACCAGTGCTTATATAACAGTCTTGAATGCATACATTGTCTGAAGAATCTGGACACAATTAGAAGGTATATATGAGAATATGATGAGCGTTCTGAAAGAAAATTGGTAAGGACACTGAGGCAGCTTTTAGGTGTCAATTAGAGTGCATGAAAGTTAATCCGGACAAGAAGAACGCAACTACTTTCTAGGAATGCTAGCACCACTACTACCAACACAACAACAGCCTAATCCCACTAGCCGATGAATGTAATGCACCACATTTTAGAAATTTAGTCTTCCTTTGGTTCAAATGGAAAACTCCCTTTTAAAAAGTTCATGACAAAAACTTGATAGCACACTAACACTGGATTAAAAGAACATTAGGTTGTGGAAGTCAATCTATAATTACTTGTGCATTGTTAGCACCGTGTATGACTTTCCAACTTAACGGAGAAAGCTCACCTGGATTAATGCCATCTGTATTTGGTGAACCGTGAGGAGCAATGACTGTGACATTATGAATTGTTACATGGCTGTTCATCCAAAAAAACAGTTTCAAATCTCCCCCTAATCATGAAAGCCTCACTATTGCATAACTTTAAAATACTAAGTTAAGTTCATGAAGTTCAGTGAACAAGTATGTAAACGTAAATTAATCCTTCTTTAGGGAACAAACCTGCAATATACAGGGTGAATAGTCCAAAATGGTGAGTTCAAGAAAGTTACATTTGAAATGAGAACCCCGGTTGAATTCATCAACTCGACCAAATGAGGACGTGTATAATCCAATGTTTTGTTCCGAAACTTGTCCCACCAGATACTCCCTTGACCATCTATAGTTCCATTGTTACCTTCATTGAGATGCCAATGGCATCAATAAATAAAATACAAAAAAAATTCACACCCGTTGCATGTATACATCTTGGCAGGGAAGAGATAGATTATGCATGAATGGCGAAAAAAGTAATAAATAGATGATGTTTTATCGGTATGAAAGGAAGCAGGAGATAGAAGTGAAAAGGGTGTAAAAAAAATGATTGATTGAAATATATGTATAGAAGATAATTCCATTTCGAATATTATCAACCTGTTATGACAACATCAGTCAAATTATGCCCATAAATGAGGCTTCTATGCCTTCCACCCGGCAACTCCCTTCCACGACCATATGATGGTAGAGGCTCCACAACTGGCCAATCGTCGGAGTTCTGTAACAAGCATGATATTGCATTTATTTCACATGTTGCATAAAATAAACGAGACAGAAAATTCAAGTGATTAAGCTACCAGGTCTTTTAGACTTGAGCCAGTTACGAACATAAATTGTTTTCTGGAGCAAAAAATCAAATAGTAACAAAAATTGATTGTTAATTAACACATATGTATAGCTCAGGAAGTATCTACTGTTAATTAACTATAATAAAACACTTAAAAATTGATTAATATGCATAAGAAAGAAACATAACTGAGGAACGTTATGTCTATGGTGAAAGTGATAGTGTGCTATTTCATAATTACATTTCAGACAAGCCAGCAAAGCAAACATATTTGGCAGATATGCTAATCTTCCTTTTTCGTTGCATTTGACCACATTATTTACATCAGATTACCGTTGATCCAAGAATTACTGCATCGTTGTCCAACCACAGTGTTAGATGACTGATGAGATCAAAGCTTCCAGTTAACCACCGGCCGGCGGGGACAAAAAGCTTGGCTCCACCTTTGTCTGCAAATGAATTTAGGTAGAAGATGGCATTCTGAAATGCTTTTGTATTGAGAGTGATCCCATCGCCAACTGCCCCAAATTCGGTAATACTGACACTGTGAGGCCGGACTTCCTTCAAGTTTATCCGATTGCAGTACGAGCTGCTCCACACTGCCCATGGGCTACAACTGAACAATGCAAGAACCAGAAACACACTCACCAACTGCAAGACAAACATGTCCCCATCAGTTAGAAGCCTCCTCATTGCAAGAAATGTCATTTTTTATAAAATCATTGGCGGTAGTTACATTACATGCTTCTTCAGCTGCTACAACAGCAGTTCAAAATGTATCTTATTAGCAAGTACCAAGATTATGAAATTAAAGAACTATATGAGACGGGTAGAAGAATTTCCAAATTGATGAGTTGAAAATCTACCCAGATCAGCTACATTTCGCCAAACAGTTAATAAACAAGAAGATTTATTAAAATACCCGGAAAGTAACAGGGAAAAATAGAAAACCAAAGACCAATCAGTTCTCATTGACTACCTCTTCAAGCATGAGGGATAAGAAGTAACACGGATTAAATTACACTAAGGTAAACAACGAAGAATCCCATGAATGCTGCTGTTCTTGATCTGTGTAAAAAAATTTGCTTTTGGATCTTACTACTGCACCCACTACTTGTAAAGCTTGTCAGTGGAAACCAAAAAGTAACATTGTTTGAAACCTCTCAAGGGGAAAGGTGGGGGTAATAAAAAGCAATAACCAAAGCAAACATAGACTCACTCACAGTTGAAAGTCTCTTCATATGAGAGAGATCCACTTGTCCCTTTTGACCAGAGGCAGAGCTTTTAAGCCACCCTCAATGACCAATTTGAAATCCTCCTAGTAATGAAAAAGGAGCACGGAGAGAGAGAGAGAGAGGGTGAAAGGGGCAAAGAAGAAGAGAAGCTTTGGTTGATTGATCAAATCGGTGAGAAAGAAAGGAGTGTGATACTGATGCTGATTGTATGGGCCATTTGAGAGTGAGAGAGGTAACACAGCAGCACCACCCAACCCAAGTAAAAATCATTGACAGGGACTGTTGATGCCCCTCAAAAATTAAGCAGTAGGACCCCCTTCTCAGTGTGTCTCTCTATCTTCTTCCAAACTCTTTCTTCCTCTCTCTCTTTCTCTCTCTACCATTGTGGAAGAAACCAATTAACCAACCCAGAAAGCCACCAACAGCAAGCAATGATTTTAGAGACAGGAATCGCTCTGAAGAAACCGGTCTAATCAGATGATCACGGTATCTGGTTTTGGGCATTTCACCGATGATTCCATTGCTGAAGCAGTGACGCAGACGGAGACAATTTCAGAGGTTTCCAATTGCATGAAGCACTGACCACTTCCGATGTGTTTCTTGTTGGCGTGTTTCTCGGGATAACCGATTAACTATCTACGATTTTGATCGTAAACCAATTTCCAGTTCGTACGTAATATTTGATTAATCTAGCTACCTTTTCAAGCACTTCACCTCCATCTTCTATTATTTTCTTTGTTTTATTTTGATTTGTAGAATGCAATTTGTAATTGAAACCTGAACCATGGAAGCCGTTAGCTATAGATGTGGAAGCAAGAAAGGAACAACAGAACAGGGTAGATTAGCCAAAAATACCAAAACTACTTTGCATTCAATATCTCTTGAGAAAAAAAAAAGAAAAAGAAAAAGTGTTAGAATATTAGCATTTTTAGGAGTTAATTTTATTGGATATTTAAATTTCTATATAATTTGTTATGTACGTATATAGATGTAATAGGAATTTAGTTATTTTCCAAAATCATAATATTGGACAATTTATCCTTCTTGACTTTAACTAGTTTATATTTGTCTTTTCTTTTCTTTGAGTTCTTACACCTGTAATTTCTCATTCCTTTTAGTTCAATCAATAATAACTAAAATAACTTAAACATGGTAACTAAAAATAGATTATTTTAAATATAAAATTAAAAATTTAAGTTTTGTAACTATAAGATAAAATGAGACATTAAATCTTAAAACAATATGAAAATTTCCCACTATATAGATGGTAATAAAAATGGATGGAATGAACTTATTTGGCATGTAGATAGATTTATTAAAGAAAATTGTAATTGCTAAATGAAAAGAAAAGTCAAAAAATGGTTATAGATTGGGATTAGGTGGAATGATGAAAATAAAAGGAGTTATATCTTAAAATAATTGAAGAAGTAGTTAATGGGAGAATCCAAGGAAAAACTGCTGCATGAATGTGTTTCTCCATAAATTTGAAAGTAGACAACAACAAAAAAAACATGCAACATATCAAACATAAGTCAAGTTTATAGAAGTTCTCTCCCATAATTTTCTAAACTTTTATTTATTTACTTTACACATAACTTCATTTAAATTTATAAAAATGTTAATTTTATCTTTTATTAATGGTTTTCCTATAATTTCTTAAACATGTATTATAAAATAAAAAGCAAGAAAAGCATCTATTTTTTTCTATTTCAAAATGTAAATTTTAAATAAGTTATTTATTATATTTTTTAGCTTTCTTATTTCAATATATATATATATATGCCATGCATTTTTTCTCTCTTATCATAAGTATTTTTCATTTTATATTAACTAAATTAAGAATATAATTAGAAGGAAAAATATTATTTTAAAAATAAAAAAAAATGAAAGGAAATATTTTTATATTGAAAAGTGAAGACTAACAAGGAATGGATAGTTGAAAATAAGAAAAATGAGGTTGGTTGGTAGTTTATTGAGTGTACCCATTCCAAGAAGAGAATAATAAATGAATATGCAGTCCCCAGTTGATGATGAATGATGACAGTTGAGGACCATCTCACCCTCTTCTCATGGCTATTACAGTTTTCCACTACTTCTTTGATCCATTCTCCAAACTCAACACTAACTAATCCCCCCACTTTTAGTACACAGAAGAACCAAATCATAAATTATATATTTCATCCCTATCTTTTATTAATTGCCCTTTTCATATGAATAATATAAAATGAGATGTTGCTAGAAGAATATAAATATACTTTTCTTTTAACAGATTTCATGTATTTTTATCAAAGATAATGTTGTTATAGTTGAATAAAATTAACATGAACAATAAAATTTCTAAATTATATAATAATCAAATTCAAAATTATTAATTGAATAATATTACATAAAATAAAATAAATGAGTCTAAACCTTGTATGGATCTATTTGATAAGATTTAATTAAATTTAAAGCAGACTAGTTTAATATAGGATAAGAGTGATATAAAAATGGTATTAGTAGTAAATCTTTATCAATAGTTTTAAAAAATTAAAATAATATATTTAAGATTTATTTATATTACTATTTTCATTATTATAACACAATTAAAGTGAATATATAATTTAACATAGTTATAATAAAATAGTACTTTGTTCTTTTAAATTATTAAAATCATAAATAATTGAATAAAATTAAAAAATTTAATTATTTATTTTTTAATATAAATAATCATATTATTAAGACTAAAAATTTATCTAAATTTTATTTGATTATAAGAATCGAAAGATTTGAGATCTTATTATTCTAAAAATATTTTTCATAAAAAAGTTAAAAATAAAAATATTCAAATGAGTTAAACTGAAAGAATTTGAAAAGAAAGAGAAAATATTCCAAACATTATCCACATATAAAAAAAATATTTTTCATAAGAAATAGCTTTTATATAATAAATATTATATTATGAAATTAACATTTTATTTTAAATGGGATAAGAGAAAGTTGTCTTTTTTCTTTATAAATGAAACAAAACATATTATATAAGTAGAGTTTGTATTTTGGTGTATATGAGGTTTGTCATATTTATGATATTGGACCACTTATTATTAGATTGTTATTGAACTAGTTACATCTAATTGGTCAATATATTAACTCAAATATAAAGTAAAATTAAAACTAAATTATAATATATAAATAGAAACTTAATAAAAGCTTACCTTGTAAATAGATTTTATTGGATATGGATATATATAAGGTGTGAGTTAGATCCAAAATTTGTTTGTTCCTTCTCTCTTTTGTTTAGTAAAATTTGATCTCCTGGAGTTTCTAGGTAGGTTAATAAATTTTGGACTTATTTCGTTTTTATACTTTATAATTTATGTAAATGATCATTAATGATAAATAAAAACATCTTCAAAAAAAAACAAAAAAAAACTAAGAAAACATATAATAATGAAGTAGAAAGTTATGAAGAAAAAAATAAAAAGATAAAAATAAATTATGATAAAATCATTTACATGAGTTTGTAAAACACAAAAAGAAAATAGATCCAACGTTTGTTCCAGAACAAAACACAATTTTAACAAATACTTCATAGATTAAAAGATATTTAACCCTTAAATTAATTTATCCAATTTAACGAAATAATTTTGCACTTGGCATAACTAATAAGTTTAAAACTAATTGTTTAAAGACATTTTTATTAAAAATATAATATGAAATAAAAATTAATACTTTGAATTATAAAAATAAAAATACTTTTTATCTTAAAAATATGTATTTATGCAAATAACTAAATAGACTTCAAAATAAAAGTCATAGAAACTGTTGAAAAATTATTAAAATTGAAAACGACCTCACAAATTAAATTAAAATTTGAGTAATTTTCTTAATAAGACTAACTCAATTCACAACATCTATTGAACTTATGAAAGAAGTATTGTGTTCGACTTCTACAATATTATATATATTAGTGTGAATTTAATATTTTTAATGTGAATTTATTTCGTTTAATCTTAATTAGTTAATTAAGTTTTATAAAAATAATGATAATACCGTAATCAATTAAATTTTTTATTTCAATAAAGTAGTCAATTGAATTTTATAAAAAAAATGAGAAACCCTCTTATTTGGAGAAAAAAAATTTGAGATTTTCATCCTTGGATGAAAGATTGATCTCATGAAAAGAAAAAAAAAAAGGAGTTAATAAGCTTTAATTATAGAATTAATTGAATTCAACAGCTATGACAAATAAATACGAACTCTGAACTCTGCATTCAGTTATAGCAATTTTAGGTATTCATCCTGCTATACTCTACTCAACATGATTTAACTCTTAGAATTTATTCACATTTTTATAAGTAGAAAATTGGGATGTCTATACCAACTTTATTAGGTTATTTCTTTTTATTAAATTACAATCTGGATCCTCCTTTGATTCTTCACCAACATTTTTGGGTTTTTTTTCTTTGATTTTAGCCTTTGCATTTTCGAAAATTAATAATTTTGTATTGGGTTTTTATTTTTATATTCAGGCTATCTTAAATGAATATGTTACGTTCAATTAGTTCAACATAGGAAAAAATTAAACGTAAGTAAAATTAAAGAATGAACCGAATATCTAACTAATTGAAAATATGAAAACTAAAATTATATAAAATAAAAGAAACAAAGATTGTAATAAAAAATATTAAAAAGAAAGTAAATTTATAATTTAATATATTTTATTCCGCTAAAACAATTCTAAAGGAAGATTTATCTTTTTTCACAAAACTTTATTCATGTTAGCATAAAAAGATAAATTAATTAGAGGACCACAGAGTAAATGAAATAATATAATTAAAATTTCTTAAATTGACACGTGGAGGAGATAGTAGAATCTAAAAATATTTTAATTTTATACATTTTTTATTTTTATATTCTTTCTCTTTTTAACTTTTTAGTACATCATTCCACTAGCTCACTACCCCTGTAATAAATAGATGGGCCGTAGATTTAATAATTAGGTCCCGATAATTGATGGGAAAAAATAAAATTACCAGAATTGTCAACAGAAAGAAAGAGAAAAAAGGTGGGAATTATTGTGAAAAAATATTAATATATTTATTGATGCAATTTTATTATAATTTAAAATCTATCAAAATCATAAATTTATAGTTTTTAGTAAAATTGGTTTTGTTTTGAAGGGGATTCCTTTTCTATTACCATCTGTTTTCCGCAGTCGAAGCCCAATTATGACAGGGTGCGAAAAAATCTTACGAAGCCCAAATCCCATCACTTTGTGCCCACTACTAATATTTCTTCTCTGATTGTGCCTATTATTGATTGTTTGTGCCTATTGAGTTCTTGTTCTGTTAGCAATTTTCGGTTTTTTTTTCGTCGAACCACTCTGTTCCTATCGATGGCGTAACATTTTTGTTAATAATTTATGGAATGTAGTATATTCCTGCTCAAACTGATTGAAAAGGCTTTTTGAATTAGTTTGCTGCGTTGGAGTCGCTTAACGCTGAGTCGGTGAACATTGAAAGTAAAGTATGCTGAGTAGGAGCAATGCCAAAACTCCAAAGAAGGATGGGAACAACTCGAATTCGAGCTTTGCTTCTGTAGAAAATAAGTATGCAGCACTCTCCCCCTTTTAAAGTATATTACATATATGAATTCCTATTGTATATGGTTCAACCTGTTACTTGTTAATGGTTTGTGACTTTTATTCAGTATCATTGCTGCTGTTTATTTTTATTATAATCTCTATTTTTTAATTCTATTTGCAGTTGTTATGAAGGAGAACGTCTGACCAATCTGCTCCAATCAATCCGTAGGTAAGATACATATTTTTCTCATCTGAGGCTTTGTTTTATTTGTCCTTCTTCAAACTTGATTTCACCCACAAGGCCATCGTTAGAGAGTGAACCACGCAACTACCTTCAACGATGGTGTAATTTTTCACCTGATCTGACCTTAATTCTCTTGAAAAGGGAGATCCAATCTGCAAGAGATTCACATGGAAATTCCTTGCCAGAGAAAATATGGTTAAAGGTTAAACTTCTACTTGGTTGGTTTATGAAACTTTGGACATTTTGGATATATTTAACAGGAAGCATACGTTGCCATGTAACCTTTCTATTGTTCCTTGCAGCAACAATTTTCTATCGGGGTCAATGATGTAACTCGTGTCCTCGAGCGCATGAAACCTTGCACTGAGTTAGAAAGGTCTGCTCAGCCCTTCCCTTTAAGAAGCAACAACAATAAAGCATCTTCAGTTAAGCTTCAGGTTGATGTCCTCTGTTTCACTGCGTAGAATATGCATACCTTTAGTTAATTGCATAATTACTGCCTTCATTTTTGCATATTAGTTCGTCACTTGTATGCAAATTCTTCTACATGCACGTGTTTTAAGCTTTATATGGTGCTGAAAACAGCCAACTACGAAAAATTGAACTATTTGTTTTTGCTGATTCCTGCAAATTCTATTGGTTGTTTTTTGCTTGAGAGTCACTAGCAAGTAAACTCTTCAACATGCACGTTTTATGGTGTTTTGATCTTTATATGGTGCTGCAAACAGCCAACTACAAAAAAATTATATTCTTTGTTTATGCTGATTCCTGCAAATTCTAATGGTTGTTTTGCCCTGAGAGCCTCATTCTTTTTTATTACATTGCTCAAACTCAATTAGGTTTTCGTTGTGATAAATGAACAAGTTGTATACTAATAAATAAAGTTGTATTAGTAGTATATAGCTCTTGATGCTATTAGGTGTGGATGCGTGACTTTGTTATGTAGTCCTAAAGAGGACATTATTTGTGTTGTACGTTATGCAGGCTGTGCTTGTAGCTTCTGACTGTAACCCTCGATGGCTGACGAAGCATCTGCTAAGTTTGGCTTCATCAAGGAGTGTGCCCCTTATCTTTGTTAGAGATAATAAACAAGGTTCCTTGAGACTAGGTGAACTTGTTCAATTAAAAACTACCATTGCTATCGGAATTAAGGTAAGATCCTGGCATCATACTAAGTCTATACCGTGTTTGTTTCTGCTATTTTCATAATAAATATTATTTAAAAGTTCTAAAAGGAATAGAAAAAAAAGGTTAATCTACGTCCTCTTTTTTCATGGTATAAATTTTGTTGGGAAACTGCTACAGACTCTCCCGAGGAGTAACCATGATATTTTTTTTCAAGTTTTCAACATGACATTCCCCAATTTTTTGGATCTTGGTTTACTGAGTTGGACTATTCTTTATGTTTCAATTAATGCAGATTAAAGAAAGCAGCATAAATAAAATTATTGAGGAGGTTGTTCAGGGCAATAGATTTGAACTTCCACCTAACAGTTAAAATTCAGCAAGAATACTTTGATGTGTGAAAGGGATTTTCAAGACCTGTCACAAATGTAGTTAATTTGTACAGATGTTATTTAATTACTATATTTTGGATTTATATCCAAACTATTGGCCTGACATTCTAAGGTTCGTTTTGTTTTCCTTACTTGGGAGAGGGGCCAAAAATGCATTTTGTAGATTTTTTCTAATTTTGGGCATGATAATTTCTATTTTGCCATACATTACTGGAAGAGATCAACCGAAAGCTTACTATACATCTGTAAATTTACTTTGACCATATGAAAATCTCTACAATAAATTGCTACAAATATTTCTTCTTATTTGTGCTATCATATCTAAGAAAAGGTTACAGCCTTCAAGTTTATACTCGATAAGTGGATCCCGCTGCGCATATCCCCGTAAACCTACTGCTTGCTGAACAAATTTTAGTGCTTGCAGATGTTCTTTCCACAAGCGATCAATATTGCTCAAGATTAGGAACCACTCTGCTTCGTCAACCCTGCTGGTTGTTCCTCCAAAATATCCTATAGGTAGTGATTGCAAAGGAAATTTCAGGACACCCACTGAATCCATTCAAGACAACTCACATATTTTAGACACGACACACATTATGCTAAAAGTTCAAAATTTAATAGCGGAACTCAGTTACAAATTGCACTGAGGTTTCATAATATCCTCTCCCTACCCCCAAAACATATATAATAAAATATTTTATTAAAATCGCCATTCCCATTTTTTGTCCTTATAATTCTTAGTGATGAAAAAGTACTAAAAGAATACCCCTTTTGAAGAGTAAAATTTTTAATTAGTTAGTTCCCATCCTCTCGATGTGTTGTTTAATTTTAGGAAAATAAAGAGACTGGTTGATTTAATTCGTATATAATAATTGCAAAACTGACCCTTTTCTGCTTGTAAGCTTCACGACCATGAAGACGGAGATAATTCCGCAATTCTTCATAGTCCGAACACTTGTTCTTCAGCAAATCATGGGTTAAATCATTCAACAAGTAGTAATATCTGATGACAAAATAGATATCTTATGTCAGCATAATTTTATATCCAGATTGGCCCGAAACATGTATTATCAAACGCATAACATCGATTGTGTAAAAATATTTTATATCATCACTCAATTACAAGTTGTCATGTGTAATAAGTTTCTTGACTTTTATAATAATATTCTAAAATTAATATTTGTCATGATTTTTAATTTATTAATAATGTAAAACTTTACTTTGACAATGCACAGATACAAACTAAACTCTTGTCAAGAACCCGAATAAAGGAAGAGAATATAATAGATGCAACTCTATAAATTTGTTGACTTTTATGATAAATTAATAACTACAAGTTATATCACATTTGATTGACTAACAATGCGATAACTTTGACACTGAAATGAAACTCAAATAAATAATGCATAAAATCATAATGGACCAATTAGAAACTCATATGTATCCAAGAGTTGCTTCTGATTTCGACTTCTCAGTTTCGACTTTAGGCTGACATTTAGAAAAATTAAGAATATTTCGGCATCATAAAAAAAATTTAAAAATAAAAATATTTAAATGAATTAAATTGGAAAAACTTGAAAAGAAAGATAAAATATTCTAAATATTATCTACAGATAAAAAAAAATATTTTTGCATGAGAAATAGTTACAACTCATATATAATAAATGTTATAATAAAACTAACATTTTACCTTAAAAGAAATAAGAGAAACTTGTTTTTTTTATTAATGAAATAAAACATGTGATAAGAGTAGAGTTTGTATTTTAGTGGTTTTAGTGTATATATTTAAGATAGAATGAGTTGAGAAAACAAGTTAGGGGAGATAATATCTTAATTTATAATTTTTTTCATGTAATGTTTTAATGTTATAAAAAACGTAAAGTTTTCTTATTCAATTCTCATTATGTATAGGAGGTTTGTGAAGTATGAATTACCTTCTATTAAATTCTTATTGTGATTAGTTTCACATTTCAAGTATTTAGTTTTTATTCTATATCAAGTAGAGAAGTGTAATTTAACTTAAAATCTAATACTTATTCTTTCTCTTCATTATCACTCGGTGTAATTTAATGAAAAATTTAATATATTCTACTTTTATTTATTATCATCAAATTCAATTCAATTAATTCAACTCAAAATCTAATACTTATTCTTTTTATTAATTATTACTAAATATAATTCAATGAAAAATTTAATATGTTCTACTTCTATTTATTATCATCAAATTTAATTCAATTTAAAATAGATAGAGCGTAAATTTAATAATTACGCCAATAATTAATTAAAAGAATAAAATTACTAGAATCATTATCAGCAGGAAAGAGAAAAAGATATGGCTGTTGTAAAAGAATATTAATATATTTACTAATGCAGTCTTATTATAATTTAAAATCATAAACTTTAGTAAATTTCATATCTTATTTATTTCATAATCCTTGCTTCTGATTTTATAGTTTTTAGTAAAATTGGTTTTGTTTTGAAGGGGCCAAACATTCCTTTTTTAGGCAGATTTTTCCTGTACCTCCATATATTTCTCCTTGCACCCCAAGCATATAGTGGAATTACCAACATACATTTCAACCCTAAATCATATGTATCCCTCTTCCTTCTCTTTTCGTGCCGCTTTCATTCTTCCCTTCCGCATTCTCTTCCGGTTCCGACGTGCTCCCTCTCCATCTCCTTCTTCTTGCATTTCGTCTCTCTCCTCCTCCTTGTTGTTGCATTTGGTGGTGAGAAGCAAGTCCTTCCGACTGCACACCGGCGCCGACACAGGTAAGTTGGTTCGTTTTGTGCTTTTCGCATTTTTCCGGTTTGAGAGAATGACTTCCGGCGTGTATAGATCGGAAGTCAAATCGGATACGAAATAGAAATTGGCTTTCGGTCTGTACAAGCCGGAAGCCAAAAAATTAGTTGACTTTCGGATTATAGAATCGGAAGTCAAAAAATGACTTTCGGATTGTAGAAACTGGAAGTCGAAAAGTGACTTCCAGATTCTACAAACCGGAAGCCAAAAAGTAACTTCCGAATTCTAGAAACCAGAAGCCAATAGTAAGGGCAATGTTGGAATTTTAATATTTTTGGGGTGCAGAAAGAATCGCCCCTTTTCTATTAGGGCCCATGGGCCATCTGTTTTTCGCAGTCGAAGCCCAATTATGACAGGGTGCGAAAAATCTTACGAAGCCTAAATTTATCATATAAAATAGGACTCCTTCTCTCCCTGAGTCCGAAATTTGAGTTCCAGAGTTGAAGTGTGATTAGAAGCATCAATTGAAGCTCCATTATTCGATTATCATTGTACGTTCAAGAGTTTCTTTGCTGATATTGAATTTTTTTGTTCTGTTACCAATTTTTATCTTCGTTTTGTTTTTTCTTTTTGTCGGGCGAACCATTCTGTTAACATCACACCCTTCTCTTCTTTTTGTCGTGGAAGACGACTCCTTCTCTCACTGCAACTTCTTCTTCTCTGTTTGTGCCCACTACTAATTTTTCTTCTCGGATTGTGCCTATTTTTGATTGTTTGTGCCTGTGGATTTTTTATTCTGTTCACTTTGCACACACGCGTAACGTTCTGTTGTCCATATTCCAAAAATTTGGAATGGCCACAACAACCCCTAAGTTGATTTCCGACAAGAACGAGATGCGGAACTGGTCTCGCTCCATGCGGGCCCAAGGCAAGTTAATAGGATTCGTCCCCACCATGGGCTTTCTCCACATGGGCCACCTCTCTCTCGTCTCCCTGGCCCGCTCCCTCTGCGACGTCGTCGCCGTTTCCATCTACGTTAACCCGGGACAGTTCGCGCCCTCAGAGGACCTCTCCACCTACCCCTCAGATTTCCAAGGCGACCTCCGCAAACTCGCCGCACTGCCGGGCGGCGTCGACGTCGTCTTCCACCCCCACAATCTGTACGATTATGGAAAGAATAGTGGTGACGTTGTGGCTGAGGGGGGTGGAGCAGCGTCGTCTTGCGTTGATGGTGATGGGTCGGAGCACGAGAGTTGGGTGAGGGTTGAGAAGCTGGAAGTGGGACTGTGTGGGAAGAGTAGGCCCGTTTTCTTTAGAGGGGTGGCTACTATTGTGACCAAATTGTTTAACATAGTGGAGCCGGATGTAGCTGTGTTCGGGAAAAAGGATTATCAACAGTGGAGAGTTATTCAGAGGATGGTAACCAATTTCTCAGAGCTTTTCTGTTTTGATTTATAGGAAAAGAAATAATATATTTGTTTAAATAGGGTAAATGACAATTTATGTATATCAGTATGTAAATAGGTGTTAATTTATTTCGTGATAGAACTGAAATTATGATTTAGTGTTTCTTGTACAACTTGATAATAAATTGGTCACTGGATCATAACACATTAATGTTAATATCAATCATACCTAGTTCTCTGGCAACAATGTCACTATTTAAAAATCAATGAAGTTAGCATTGTCAACCAAATTTGTTTATGCTATGCTTTCTACTGTGTCAGATGTTGGTTCGTAGCCTGACGGATTGATTTTTTTGTAGGTTCGAGATCTTGATTTTCCCATAAAAGTGATCGGTGCTGAAATAACACGTGAGAGTGATGGCCTGGCAATGAGTTCACGTAATGTGCACCTTTCACCTGAAGAGAGGGAAAAGGTATTTTAACCAAATTTTTTTAATTACTTAAAGCCAGCCGTGACATTTAATTGTAAAGCATTTGTGAATGAATATGTAAAAATTATGTTACAGAGCTTTTCTTATGTTATCCACTTCACTTTCAGATGCACTAAGCCTCAAAATTGCTAGTATAGTATACTTTGCCTTGTATCTAGAGAGATTTATTTCAATCCTTTTCAGGCACTATCAATAAATAAATCTTTGTTAAAAGCTAAATCAGCAGCAGAAGATGGTCTATTGCATTGTGAGAAGTTGAAGAATTTGGTCATCCAGTGTATTACTGATGCCGGTGGAAGGATTGATTATGCTGAGGTAAAATGCTAAATATTTTTCTGTTCTGTTCTTAATTTGAAAGCGCACAATTAATGAGGTAATGCCAAAGTTACTGTGGCAATGACATATGTCTTACTAAAATATATTTGGACCCAACAGATTATTGAATGAAGCCAAAACAATGCAGAAGTAGAATTTATGAATGATAGGAGGTATTGTTTAATGCAATTACATACTTATTCCTGCAGATTGTTGATCAAAACAATTTGGAGAAAGTGGAACAGATCAAGGGTCCTGTTGTCTTCTGTATCGCTGCATGGTTTGGGAAAATCAGACTTATAGACAACATGGAAATCAACGTGTCCATAGATGTTTAGTCACCTTCTATCATCTCATATACATGGACCACACACTTGATAGTTCTAGCCACATCCTTAGCAGTTCATCGTTATAGGTCATGACAGATTTTTGCCAACCATACATGATTGCCTGTAGATGCATATTTCCACATCATAACATTCTAAGAGAGCTGCTACTGGTGGGCACTTCTAGGAATCAATGAACTGGGTTGTTTCCTTCATAATCAAGAAATCATGCATGTATTACTTATACAAGAGTTCAACTATTTTCTGAATGAAACCTCCCTGAATGTGAGAGAGAAGAATTGAAATTTACTGAGTGCAAATAATGGGATTAAAGGTTCTACTATTTTTTGTTCAAGATTTATTTTATCCGTGTTGTTTCGTTCCAGCAAAACTGAGCCAAGGACAAAAGGCTATGTTATTAGACTTGGTGTAATATATGTTAAGCACCAACATACACTGAGGCTAGATAGGAACTCTGTTGGAATGGAAATCTGGTAATTATCCTTATGGACCAGTTTTGTCAACTTTCTGGTTGAATTTTTTTTTTCTTCCACTTCATACTTCAGGCCAAAAATTGTATTAGATGGCACTTCAATCTGTGTTTTTTTTACAAGCGTATAATTATCCCAAAAGGTGGTGTACATGGAAAGAGAATCATGAATAAAATGGATTAGGGTATAATAATCCAGACTATGCTGGTCACTGTACAAAGGAGTCTTTTCATGTCTTTCTCTTAACCTCCTCGTACAGACTCCTCTGCTGCATAAACTTCATTCACCATGACTCTACAAGCACAAATCACATTCATTGCGATTACAAACTCCTCAGCATGAACCACCAAGAGGCTTTGGCATCCCTACGTGAAACACCAGGAGACTTCGGCAACCATGTACAAATCATCTGCCACCGCATCAATTCCCCTGTTCGCCGTACATTGTTGATTAAATGGATTTATGAATATTCCTTGTCTGTTTGTGCCCACTACTAATTTTTCTTCTCTTTGTGCCTATTATTGATTGTTTATGCCTATTAATCTTTTGTTCTGTTACCAATTGATTTTTCGTCAAACCACTCTGTTTCTGTGTAAGAGTTTTGTTTTAAGAATTTACGGAATGTTGTATATTCATGCTCAAACTGATTGAAAAGGCTTTTTGAATTAGTTTGCTGCGTTGGAGTCCTAATGCTGAGTAGGTGAACATTGAAAGTAAAGTATGCTGAATAGGAGCAATGTCAAAACTCCAAAGAAGGATGGGAACAACTCAAATTCGAGCTTTGCTGCTCTAGAAAATAAGTATGCAGCACTCTCCCCTTTTTTAGAGTGTATTATATAATATGAATTCCTATTGTATATGGTTCAACCTGTTGCTTGTTAATGGTTCGTGACTTATATTCAGTGCTCTGTTATCATTGCTGCTGTTTATTTTGATTATAATCTCTATTTTTTAATTCTATTTGCAGTTGTTATGAAGGAGAACGTCTGACCAATCTGCTCCAATCACTCCGTAGGTAAGATACATATTTTTCACATCTGATGTTTTTTTTTTATTTGTCATTCTTCAAACTTGATTTCACCCACAAGGCCATTGTTGATTGGAGCTGAGGCAGTGGCCTGAGAGAATTTTAACAGTTTAGAGAGTGAACCACGCAACTACCTTCAATGATGGTGTAATTTTTCACCTGATCTGACCTTATTCTCTTGAACAGGGAGATCCAATCTGCAAGAGATTCAGATGGAAATTCCTTGCCAGAGAAAATATGGTTAAAGGTAAAACTTCTACTTGGTTGGTTTATGAAACTTTGGACATTTTGGATATATTTATCAGGAAGCATACGTTGCCATGTAACCTTTCTATTGTTCCTTGCAGCAACAATTTTCTATCGGGGTCAATGATGTAACTCGTGTCCTCGAGCGTATGAAACTGTGCACTGAGTTAGAAAGGTCTGCGCAGCCCTTCCCTTTAAGAAGCAACAACAATAAAGCATCTTCAGTTAAGCTTCAGGTTGATGTCCTCTGTCCTCTGTTTCATTGCGTAGAATATGTATACCTTTAGTTAATTGCATAATTACTGCCTTCATTTTTACAAATTAGTTCGTCACTTGTATGCAAATTCTTCAACATGCACGTATTTTAAGCTTTATATGGTGCTGGAAACAGTCAACTACGAAAAATTGAACTATTTGTTTTTGCTGATTCCTGCAAATTCTATTCGTTTTTTTGCACGAGAGACACTTGCAAGTAAATTCTTCAACATGCACTTATGGTGTTTTAACCTTTATATGGTGCTGCGAGCCAACTACGAAAAATTAGATTCTTTGTTTATGCTTATTCCTGCAAGTTCTAATAGTTGTTTTTGCCTGAGAGCCTCATTATTTTTTATTATATTGACCAAACTAAGATAGTTTTACGTTGTAATAAATGAACAAGTTGTATACTAATAAATAAAGTTGTGTTAGTAGTATATAACCCTTTCTGATGTTAGGTGTGGATGCGTGGCTGTTATGTAGTCCTAAAGAGGGTATTATTTGTGTTGTACGTTACGCAGGCTGTGCTTGTAGCTTCTGACTGTAACCCACGATGGCTGACGAAGCATCTGCTAAGTTTGGCTTCATCAAGGAGTGTGCCCCTTATCTTTGTTAGAGATAATAAACACGGTTCCTTGAGACTAGGTGAACTTGTTCAATTAAAAACTGCCATTGCTATCGGAATTAAGGTGAGATCCTGGCATCACGCTACGTCTATATCATGTTTGTTTCTGCTATTTTTAGAATAAATTTTATTGAAAAGTTCTAAAAGAATAGAAAAAAAAGGTTAATCTGCGTCCTCTTTTTTCGTGGTATAAAATTTGTTGGGAAACTGCTACAGAATCTCTTGAGGAGTAACATTTTTTTCAAGTTTTCAACATTATATTCCCCAAATTTTTGAATCATGGTGTACCGAGTTAGACTATTCTTTATGTTTCAATGAATGCAGATTAAAGAAAGTAGCATAAATAAAATTATTGAAGAGGTTGTCTAAGGCGATAGATTTGAACTTTCACCGGACAGTCAAAATTCAGCAAGAATACTTCGACGTGTGAAAGGGACTTGTCACAAAAGTAGTTAATTTGTACAGATGTCATTTAATATATTTTGGATTTATATTCAATACTATTGGTATGGTATTCTGAGGTATCGTTCTGTTATTCTTACGGAAGAGGAGCCAAAAATGCATTTGTAGACTTTCTTCAATTGATAATTTTTATTTTACCATATATTACTACGTGCATGCATGGAGGATCAACCGAAAGCTTACTTTACATCTGTAAATTTACTTTGATCATATGAAAATCTCTACAATAAATTGCTACAAACATGGAGAAACAATTGAAGCTTCAGTTGATTCACTCGTTCATTAAGCTGGAACTCCTGATAAGTACTAGTCTTGAGTGCGGTCTTTAGGACGTGGTGCTTGTCGTTGAAGGCTCGATGGTGCCAACTGGATCAGGATTTGGATTAACCCGAGTGCGTGCTTTACGTTTTCCTGATTTCACATTCTCTGTTTTATCTTGGTCTTGCTTTACCAGCAAAGGTTGAAACTGCCAAAAGTTCGAAGAAAAAAGTTAAGTTATAAAAACTATAATAAGTTTGAGCCGGAAAGCTCAGTAGCCTAAAACTCTGAATTAAAAGCAAACCTGATATACAGAATATATGACATTTCTTCTTATTTGTGCCATCATATCCAAGAAAAGGTTATAGCCTTCAAGTTTATACTCAATAAGTGGGTCCCGCTGTGCATAACCCCGTAAACCTACGGCTTGCTGAACAAATTTTAGTGCTTGCAGATGTTCTTTCCACAAGCGATCAATATTGCTCAAGATTAGGAACCGCTCTGCTTCTTTCATCAACCCTGCCGCTTGTTCCTCCACAATATCCTATAGGCAACATTGTAGTTTGAAAAGGAAAATTCAAGACAGCCACTGAACCCATTCAAGACACGACACACATGCTAAAAGTTCACGCTTCAATAGCGGAACATACAAATTGCACTGAGGTTTGGTAACTTCCTCTCCTGTCCCCCAAAACATGTATAATAAAATATTTTATTAAAGTCGCCATTCCCATTTTTTGTCCTTACAATGTTTAATTGAGAAAAAATAAGAACTAAAAGAATATCCCTTTTGAAGAGTAAAATTTTTAATTAGTTAGTTCCATCCTCTCCGACGTGTTGTTTAATTATAGGAACATAAAGAGAATGGTTGATTTAATTCCAATTTAGTAAATGTTAAACTGACCCTTTTCTGCTTGTACGCTTCACGACCACGAAGACGGAGATAATTCCGCAATTGTTCATAGTCCGAACACTCGTTCTTCAACAAATCAGGGGTTAAATCATTCAACAAGTAGCAATATCTGATGACAAATAAAATGTCTTCTGTCAGAATAATTGTTATATCAAGATTGGCAAAAAAAACTTGCATTATCAAATGCATAAATAGATGCATCGATAGTGTAAAAATATTTTATATTATCACTCAATTACAAATTTACAAGTTGTCATGTATGATAAGTTTATTGACTTTTATAATACTCCTAAAATTCGAATTTGTCATGATTTTTAATTTATTAATACTAAACTCATATCAAGAACCCAAGGAAGAGAATATAATACATGCAAAGACTGTAACAATTTTTACTCTATAAATTTGTTGACTTTTATAACAAAGTAATAACTACAAGTTTTATATCAAAGATAACATTTGATTGATTAACAATGCAATAAATTTGACGCTGAAGAAACATTACTACTAAACTCAAATAGAACCCCGTCATAAATCAGAAATTCATATAAGTATCCAAGAGATGCTTCTAATTTTTCTTTTTCTTACAAGTTTATATAATAAATCACAAGGAAAATTTCCCTCCCTGAGTGGACCAGGATAATGTGAAGGGTGTTATTACGATTGCTCCAGGAAATCCTAGTCTCGGTTGAGGAAAAACTTAACTGCTTTACCATTTGTAACACCAATGAAAAATGAAATTAAAACATTAGCCAAGTAAAGCAGCTGTGGGTCATAGTTAGACCCGTTCGACTTATTAAGGTCTAATTGGATTTTTTGAAGACAATTGAATAGAACAAACAAACAAAGAATTCTTAATTTTTAATAGCATGTTTATTACATCAATAAATAAATTAGAAGATATTTTGATTCTACACATAATCTAGTATTTATAATTCTAGAAAATATATTTTAACTAAAGTACTCAATGATGTCAAAACAGTAGAGTCCCCGTTTGTTCTCTTGCTGGGTTGTAGCACCATGTAATCAATAAGCTATCATAATGAGGTGGTGTGTCAAAACAGTAGAGCTTGACTTTTATTAGCTAAATATGCTTCTAAACAAAACCATGGCTTAACTTATTTAGTAAATGAGTAGTGATAGTTTAACACTCAAAAATCTTCACTTCCATTCCACAACTCTTTATATTAATATTTTAATCAACAAATTAATTTATATTTATTTTAAAACATACAATTTAATATTTTATTATTCTATAGGTTGTTAAGTATATGTAAAAAAGGAATAGTGGTGTCAAATCATATATTTTCCTAAATAGATCTAGGGTAAGCCAGATTCCTTCCATGATAGAGATTTGGTGAATGGATTGTGTAGAAAGCACTCAGCCGTACTACCTCTTATTTATAACCATTTCAGATCAATTTACATTAATGAGTAACAATAAGTAAAAAAAAAAAATGCAAGGTTCTGCATATAAATCAAGCATGGCATCAAACATAAGGGCAAAGGATTTCACTTACTGCTGAATTTTCGCAATTAGTTTTTCAAGATCCCAGCTGTCCTTTGAAGCATCAGAACCAATGTTTGCCTAATCCATCATGATTGCATTATCAAGCTAGACAGTGAAGCAAGATATAAAGAGAAGCATAATTTTAGCAAGACTTACCTCTAAAATGTCATCCATTGTCAATTCGGCATATTCAATAAGAAGAGACTGAAGATTCTCGGATTCAAGGGCTCGCCTTCTCTCAGTATATACTCTATCTCGTTGGCTGTTAAGTACTTCATCATACTCAAACAACTGCTTCCGAATGTCGAAGAAATAGTTCTCCACTTTCCTTTGGGCTTCATCTAATGCTTTGGTCAGCATCTTGGACTCAATAGGAAGGTCTTCAACTCTGAAAGCTCGCATTAAGCCCTACACAGTACACATTACAATCTTAACCTAACCAAGTTTTGGGCAAAAAAATCCAAGTGTTGCAGAAGCACAACAAATGCATTACCTGAATTCGATCTCCGCCAAAAATACGAAATATATTATCTTCAAGACTTAAAAAAAAACGTGAGCTTCCTGGATCTCCTTGTCTGCCACTTCGACCACGCAACTTCACGGATAAAAATCAACGTTTCAAGTTCAAATATGCAGATGTCCAAGTCCACAACCAATTCCATCCCTGCTTTCTTCTTGTCAACCCAACAAGTTAAAGGAGATAAGAAAAGAAAACCTGATTATCAATTCGACGTGATTCATGACGCTCTGTGCCCACCACATGGAGTCCACCAGCTTCCACAACCTGCAGTAATAATGCTCATTATTAATAATAATTAATCAATAGCAATGTATGAGGGGAAGTATTAATTAAGAAACATATCAACCTTCTTCCTCTCTTCCTCAGTGAAGACTTTGAATTCTTTTCCAATTTCCAGAAATGCATTTCTCAGCTTGGCAATGACTTCATCTTGAGCAGGGCCCTACATAAAAATATATAATAACAATTTGATTATAGCAAATGAAAAATTCACAAAAAGTGATACATCAAAGAAAAAATTACTTGTCTTAAATAAGTAAAAGTAGTTGCTAAAACATTCAAATTTCTAGCATTAATTACAAAAGAAAATTTAACATTGTCAAATTGTCACCTTTTCGCATGCATAGGATAGGCGCTCCTCTGCCTCGAGCTCAGTTAATGATCTCTTGCCCCATGTTTCAACAGCTAATTGCACAGCCTTTTCAGTCAAGTCCACATTTTTATTTGATAGTTGGCATGGGAATAACTTCTCATTCACCTGAATAATGATATATGTTGAGTTTAGAAACAGTTGCTGTAAAAAGTACGTAGAGACAAACATATAAACATGCAACACTTTCTAAAGCAAATAAACGCACACAAACATCTAAAGCAACATAGATTTATGGGTACCTTTTTGTAATATAATATATTCGAAAAAAAAATTGGAATTCAACTTTCTTGTTCTACAGACATCCAGAATTCCCTATCCACCACCGTCGAGATATTCATCTTACAGTAATTAATTCTATTTGTGCACCTCTTTCTCAGTCAAATACGATCTAGCAAAAGCCCGGTTCAAGTATAACATTCTTTTCTTTGCATACTGCTCACTGTCTTAAACTGAAGGAGGCAACCATACTCATTGGGTTTAATGTTGCCTAATGATTGTTGTCCAGAACTTGTAAGTGTGACAATTTTATTAACCATGATTTGTTCCAACAAAATAAACAAAAATATTTTTGAGAACTGCAATTGCCAACCCGCATCCGTTCATGTTTTTTCCATTAGTGGAATCTTTCTGAGTCTTAACACACTTAAATTTAGAAAATGATGAAAGTAGGAAGAGAGAGATACAGAATGAGGAAAGAAAGTAATTAACTTAAATTATAATTGTGAAGCTAAAACAGAACACAAGGAAAATTAATTAGAGATGGTTGATTGGGGACAATTAGAGAAGTTATTTAGTTAGAAGGGATAGGTTCAATGGATAAAGGGGATAAAGGGAATAAAATAAAGCTGGGATTGAATCAGATAATTACAAATTTTGTGAAAAAGGGAAAAACCGCCTGAGAAAATTTATTTCTTTTGGTTCATATTCGATTTTTCATTCAATAAATAAAACTCATCTTTTCTTCTACCCAATTGCTTCAAAGGTTCTTAAAATGTCTTAAATACTTTTCGCTTTTCAGATATATTAAACAGGGCATTTTGGTCTAAGAATAGGTTGCTAACATCCTCCTTCTAAAGAGTAAACAGGAGGATTTTAGTTCATACACACCATAATTGTATTTACACAAGCAATACTTAAAAAGAAAAACACCATACCTTCCATGTCTTGTAGGGAGGAGGTTTCTTTATTGAAACAAAGCCTTCTTCCGCTGGCTTAACAACTCTGCAATCATATGTTTGCAGAAAACTGTAATGCTTGTTTGATAAGATGACTTCAATAACTTGGAAGTAGTTTTACTTTCAGATCTAACACAAAACAGGCTCTAAGAATAGGAATTTAACCATAGGATTGGAGTAATCAAAATATGTTTTTCAATTAAGGTTGTAGCAGTGACAAATAAATCCCAGAAACAGTGAGATTGTGCAATCAATGAATATACATAAGTAATTACGATAGGTCTGCCTTTAAATAAAGAGGCATTACTCACGCACAGTGGGAGGCGCTTGAGAGCCCTAAACCACGTCACATAACCACCACACTCCTTTCACTTCAAACAATTTTTTCTTTTCTTTTCTTTCCGTATAAACAGGCAAGCACACACTTCCATTCAAGCACTTTTGTTTATAACTTTGCAGCGAGCATCTCACTCGTTAAAAGCCAACCCCAGGCAGCATCTCCCTTTAAGCATCTCACCTCCCCCACTAAACCTATCCCTTTTCTTTCAAATACCATTTTAAGTAATACTCAATCAAAAGGCAACACGTACATGGAAGAACTCATTCTCCATAATAAAAATAATACCTAGACATCAATATCTCGCGAATCTTTAACCGTGCCATAAATTCAGCATTACCACCAAGGATTATATCTGTCCCACGACCAGCCATATTGGTTGCAATTGTCACTGCCCCAAGACGACCACTCTGTGCTACAATTTCTGCTTCCCTCTCAACATTTTCTGGCTTTGCATTAAGAACCTACAAACAATAAACAATATATATTTCATTATAAACCCAAAAATATTAAAAAAAAAGTGGTTGCATCTCATTATCAAATGGATGAGCAGATGGCCAGTGCTATCAACACTTGTCCTAGGCTGAGTAGGCTATCTTTTTTAGAAACAAAAATCATTTGAAACAGGAATCGTTAACAAATTATTCTAATGGCACAATGTCTATGAAGCATAAACACTCCCCTCTTGCTTGAGCTGGTGGAGTGTCTATGTCAGACATGTTTTTCTGAGACCAGCATCTGTATGACACATGTTGAACAGCCCTCATTTGATCTGATTAAAAAAATATTTTGTCGGATCAACCACTTGAGCCAACACCTCCAAATGGGTGGATTCTTCAAGCACACTAGTATTAAAAAAATAAAACAACCTTTTCAAAATATTCAAAAATTCACCTTAAAATATAATATAAAATATTTAAAAAAACAATGTCTTCCAATGTTGTTTTGTGAGATTTATCAATCATTATCATAGAAAAAAAATGTATAACTTAACAAGTAGTTTTAAGAAAAGTGAAAAAGCTTTTCTTGAAAAATATGATTCATCCTTTTTTATGAACTTTTTGTAAAGAGAAAAGGCCAGTTCCATTGTACATGATGCCTCAATATATTTTTGTGAGGTATAGTATAGGAAGACAAGAGAGACCTTACCTCATGGGGAATTTCAGCTTCTTTCAATAGCTCCGACAAAGAATCACTCTGCTCAACACTAGTTGTGCCAACAAGCACTGGGCGACCAGTTTTATGCATCCTAGAGATTTCCACTACAACTGCACGCCATTTCCCTGAAGTTGCCCTAAAAACTACATCAGATTCATCCTGAGCAAGAAATTCAAGATTAGGAACGAAACAAACAACAAACTATTTATAAAAGCTGTTTTATTATGTACAAAATATATCTACTAAGATGAACACTAAGACCATCTCCAATGGTGGGTTCTAAAATTGAAAAGATCTTATAAAGATCTCTACCATTGTGGGAAAAGACAATTAAGCACCTGTATCTTACACAACTACCGCAGCTTTTGTGCCTTCCCAGATGAAAAATTAATAAAATAAAAACTTTGTAATGTCAATAAAATAAAATAAGATTTTTGTGGGACCCATTTAAGAATTGAGAGAGATGCTGGATTGGAGGGAAGAATGTTATAAAGGTGATTAAATTGGAAAAAAGTAGAAATGAATTATGTATACAGGTGGGTCTATTTAAGAAGTGAAAAAAAATTTCCATTTGA
Source organism: Lablab purpureus (assembly GCA_030347555.1). Lineage (NCBI taxonomy): Eukaryota > Viridiplantae > Streptophyta > Magnoliopsida > Fabales > Fabaceae > Lablab > Lablab purpureus. The sequence goes on from CM059260.1 coordinate 5,739,598, forward strand.
GATGGCCTAAGGCTCCTGAAGTTAACTTTAAATGGAAGTAATCCACCCACACTACCCGGAAGGAACTATAACAATTTACACATACATTGCACAAATAGATGTAATAAATATATTACCATTCCTCCCGTTCAGGAATTGGAACACAGGTCCCACATGGAAAAAAAAATCATCATTTTATGAAAGTTCTGCACAATATGACAAGCAAGAAGAAACCTTTCTTATCATAGGTTTGTTTGTTGGCACAATTGTAACTTTAAGCTTGTAAATGCTCTCAAATTCTGTGCTTTCTGTTGCTGCAGTGCCAGTCATACCACATAGTTTGGGAAACTGTAGAGGTAAATAGTTGAAAGCATCAGGATAAGTTCAAAGGCAGATGAAATTCTGAAATGATCATTCACTTAACCAGCTAAACATAACATTTCCAACCTGAAGAAAGAAATTCTGGTAACTGATGGAAGCCAGCGTGACAGTTTCATTTTGAATTGGAAGCCCTTCTTTTGCCTCAACTGCTTGGTGAAGGCCATCACTCCACCTTCTCCCCTATAAGTAAATCAAAATTACTTATGCCAAATTACCTTCTTAGAAATTTGAACACGTGCATGACATATTCTTTCTTCATGTAAGTTGAATTATTTGTTTTCTCAAGATAGAAAAGTGGTAGTGAGTGCCAGTAATATGTAAGATTTTACTATTCGCTAGACAGGTACTCTACCATAATTAGATAGTAATGTAAACACCAAGGTTTGGCATTGTAATCACAAGCAAAAAGATATCCTTGTATATGCCAGATCACTTTAGGGTGTCTAAAGATAACGACAGAATATGAAATGTATCACGAGGTGGAAACACTATTAATTTGCATTTCAAGTAGGGAGGTCAAGTATTGTCCAGGTGTAGACTTTAGACCAATTTTCCTACAGAAACTTCAAACTAAATCTATTGAATATTAATTGCAACTATTCTTTTTGTATCAATAATTAAATAATAATGATTTGATTGTCGACTACCCGTCACACTTTATCTAGCAAAGGACAACACAATGAATTGAGTTATGATTTAATACTTTTCTCAGCCATAATATATAAAGCAGAGTTTTGCTATCTTAATCAAACTCCATAGCATAAAAATTAGCATAGTGAAGGGCTGAGATTATAATTATTATAATAATAGTTATGGCAAAAGCAGATCAAGAAACTGCTACTGCTGGCACAACTATTCTCTCTGCCTTTGCTCGGTAAATTGTTTATTGCCATGAAGTCAAATAAAATCTCTAAATACCTGCATAACTCGACCAGTAAACTCATCAACAATAAAGACCTCTTTTCCACGAATTATGTAGTTTACATCTCGAAGAAATAGTTCTTTTGCTTTTATTGCATTTAGGATATATGAAGCCCACTGTTCTCGTGGATCATATAAATCTTTGACAGCTAAAATTTCTTCAGCATCTTCATAACCCTGCTCAGAAAGTAGAACCGTTTTTTGTTTTTCATCCACCTGCAATGACAATTTCAGTCAGAATAATAAAATTCAAAGATGCAATTTTATTATTATAATAAATTAAGCATATGCTCCTGTCATTGAATATAAAAACAAGTTAAGGTCAAATCAAATATAAAAACAAGTCAAGATCAAGATGAAAATTTACGGACCATCAAACATTCACAATATAAAAAATAATCAAAACCTCCACAAAAATCATGTTTATTTTTAACTAGACATACTTTGTTTCCCATTTTCAACCCAATATATATAATCTATTCATACATAATATACCATGAAAACCACCCAGATGTCAGGCAATGTGAATGACAGAATTTAATTTACATTGCCAAGCAGACCATGAAATAGAAGCTAACTCGCATATCAAATTTACTGTTTCTGTTAGATTCACATAAGCATTCCGCTATATTTAATATTTAGAGTTTAATGATTACGTACTAACAGTGTAAATAAAAAATAACGGCGATGACTTTTAAGGTAGCTATTGTAAAAGACAAGAAAATTATCGTACATGAGAGTACATGGTTAGATTACAATGTAAAATTATTTTATAATGTCAGTGCGTAGCCTTTTTTCTCATATTTACAAGGTACCTTCTATTCTCCCTCATTTTCATTTACCTAGGGCTAGTCTGATCATATTTTCTATTTTTCTTTCAATCTCCCCCACTCCAGATAAGCATATGCTTGAAAAACAGGAATAGTCCATAACCTCCCTAAAAAAGCAGGGACAAATATTCCTTCACCTAATTTGCACATTTTGTTGTTTAAAAACAGTATGAACAATTCAAACATCTTATCCGTGTATCACAAACCAGGCAAATATAGATATCCTCTCATCATGTATACCTTGAAAAAGGGGGGAAATTAATAAACACACATGAATTTCACTTACCATTGTTGTCGTGTTTGAATTGAGGGATAAAAATAATAATTGACAGAAAGAATCATCTGAGTCTTCCACTATCAATAAGTCGATTGATTTTCTCCTATATGTTCCAAAAGATTAAAAAAAATCTCTGGGAGTTCTTTCCTAGATCCAAAATAGTACTTAAATTCTCTAAATAACAAAAAGGTATAATGTGCCTGAATCTAACCAGGGTTCAGGGTGGTGGAGGAACTAGAGAGAAAAAAGAGTGTTTCTAGTAGTAAGATTAAGATATCTAATGAAACCATAGCTGGAATTGAGATCTAATTAAGAATAAGGCAAGCAAACATTTCTCTCATCAAGCATACCTCCCAAAAGGGAAAAAAACTAATAATCATGAACGAACTTCACTTGCCATTGTTGTCATGTTCATATCAAGGAATAAAAATAATATTAATCAACGACAATGCAGTCCCAGTATATAATTTGTAGCAATATTTGACCTAAAATTTATAAGCCCGACAATAAAAGTTGTGATCAGATAAAATTTCCCCAACTATAATAGTGAGACTTTTAAAAAATAAAGTACCAGATTTGCTTACAGTGAAGGTATCAATAGAGAAACATAGAGTATGTATTATGATCAACATAAACATAATACACTAAATTTAAAAAAAAAATGTACATAATTTAGCTGACTTACAGTGTAATGTATGTCTCGCTCAAATGCTTCTGCAATCTTTGCAGCCTTATAATATCGATCACTGGGTTTCTCTGCAGGTCCTGATATAATAAGTGGTGTTCTAGCTTCATCAATAAGAATTGAATCAACCTCATCAATGATACAGTAATTGAAACCCCTTACGACAAGATCTTCAATGCTCTGTACATTCCATAGTTCAGAAGAGTTCAGCACGATATTAAAAGGATAGAAATTAAAATCTAAAAAGCACATTGCAAGAAATATGTAAAGGAAAATTACTTTCCGTGGCAAGATTGTCTCTCAGGTAATCAAAACCAAGCTCGCTATTAGTGACATATGTTATATCACATGAGTAATTTTCCTTTCTTTGCTGACTTGTCATATTCTCTGCCAACAAATGTGTCATGTGTTAGACTTCAACAAAAGAATGGATTTAAAATGGTTTGCATATTAAAGAAGCTCAGTTGACAACAAGAGGATAAGTCAATAATGAATAAACGTTTATTAAGAAATGAAAATAGAGTGGAGGGAAACAAAACAAGCAACACAGAAGTTTGAAACACAATGCCTTTTGCATAAACTTCTCCATGAGAACTTCTAGAAGAAGAAAACAAAGAAAAATGAAATAAGTTTCTTCATAAGTTAAAATTAATTAATGCATAAGTTAATCTGTAGAATCGCTCTCATTTATTTCTCTGAAGTCAAATTTTTAACTTATCCATAAACTAATTTTAGCTTATGAAGAAATTAATTTTATTTTTTCTTCTTATTTTCTTTCTCCAAAAGTGCTTACAAAGAAGTTTACCCAGGTAGGCCCAGAACCAGCCCCCAACTGGCTAACAGTTGATGAATATAGACGTAGATAGAATACAGACATAAAGTGGAGAGGGAAGGAATGAAATATGAGACATACGCTGAATGAGGCCAACCTTCAAACCAAGAAAGCGTGGAACCTGACCAACCCACTCACAATCCCGCCGGGCAAGATAATCATTGACAGTTACAACATGAACTCCCTTCCCGCTCAATGCATTTAAATAAGCAGGCAAAACTGCAACCAGTGTCTTCCCTTCTCCAGTCCTCATTTCAGCTATTTCCCCCTTGTGAAGAACCATGCCTCCTACAAGACCAAACGAACAATATTCACAAATTTTCCTCTTCTGCGTATATTTAAATACACACTCTAGAGTACACAACAATGCGTATAAGGCAATATAATAAGTTCAAAACTTAGATACAATCCCACTAGTATTTTTGGTACTGATCTCCAACCAGAATTGAAGTTTTACCTTGGGGACCTATGTTAACCTTCATTACAAACTTTATTGCGTCCGTTATTTTAATTGAAACTTCACTTTGGAGAACAACACCAAAGGCACTTAACTGTGTAAGTTATTTTCAGTAAAATTACAGTCTAATTCCATAAACAACTATTCATCGACTAAAGACGTACCTATAAGCTGGACATCGAAGGGACGAAGGCCCAGAACCCTCTTCGAAGCTTCTCTCACCACAGCAAACGCCTCCTGCAACACACACGCACACACACTTTACTTCATTTCCCTGGTCACGATCAAGAGCAACTGCATTTGATTTCAAACACCGCTTACAAACTATAACAAGCAAAACTATAAACTCACCGGCAAGATAGAATCCAAAGATTGGCCCTGTTGCACTCGTTCTCGCAGCGCAAAAGTCCTGTCCCTCAGTTCCGAATCCGACAATGCGGAAATCTCCGGTTCCAATCCGTTGATAATGTTAACTGTTGCAGCATATTGCTGTCTCGTGGATTCTCCCGTGTCTGCGCCTTTGAAGATGCCGCCGAGCAAACCTCCGAGGGACGCCACCACACCCGATCGGCGCCTCCTGCTCCGGCGTGTGCCGGAAATCGACGGCGGATGGAGCAGGAGGTCTCCGCGAAGAAAAGCTGAAGCCGGTGGAGCTAGGGTTTTGCGGTGATAAAGTGCGTGCGGGTTCCACGTTTTGGAGATGAAAGAGGAACAGAGCGACGACGACGCCATGGTTGGAATCCCGAAATTGTAGAGAAAAATTGAAGAAATGGTTTATAGTGAAGATTTTGGATTGGACTGGATAGCGGAGATAGGTTTCATGGCCATGGCGCGAGTGTGGTAACTAGTAAAGCTGCAAACATAGACGGTGAGTTTCTTTCTGCTTCTGAAATGTTGTTTGTGATGGATATAACATAGGCAACGTGGACAGGACGAGAGATAAGATAAGGAAAATCTAGTCTGTAGGCAAGTCCACGGGGTGTTTGTAGGAGTAGCAACAGTCTTATGACGAGAATCTCACGCTTTTAAATAAAGTTTAATAAAAAAAATAACTTTCATGAAAGAAGATTATTTTGAATTAATTAAAATAAATTTATTTTAAAAAATTTAATTAGTTATAAATACTGATTTAGACTATTTTTTTATTTTAACATCATGCTCGGAAAGATTAAAAATAGAGTAAAAATATATTAAAAATAAAAAAATAAATGTTTAATTTACAAGAGAACAAGAAATCAAATGAAAATAAATTTTTATACTTCTGTTAATTTTATTACTAAAAATTACCGTTTTAACTTATTATTAATAATTTTATCAAAATTCCATTTACCAATTTCATTTATAATTTAAATAAAATAATCAACCATATACAGGCTATTCTGCCTATCAATAATCCGAAAATTTAAGTGCTTCTTATTCACTTTAGAATAACATAAATATGTGGCTTTTTAATCAATCTAGTTTAATCACATAATTTATTTATAACTGAGCAAATAAGCAAAAAAAATGAAAGTAATTTAATTCTCATTTTCTATTGGAGGCCTTTGTTGAGATAAACAAATATCAGTGTCATGCATGCGTAATTGATTGTACTTTAATATGGTTCCGCATTTATATGTTTCATAAGATCTATTGTATTTTTTTTATTGTATGATTATATGCTTGATTTGATACAACAGTAACACGGGAATAAAATACTTAATTCATAAAGCAAAATGATTTCTTTATAATCACCCTGTTGAAATTTTTTATAATATTTAAAAATTACCCAACCAAGTAATGTAGCTTAATTTAGTTCTAGACATAAAAATCATTCTACTTAATAAAAAATATACATGTGGTGTAGTTTGGTTCTAATTTTAAAATTTTAAAATAAATTTGTTATGTATTGTTTATTAAACAATTACTCTACTTAAAAAAATTAGAAATAGATGAAATTAAAACAAAATATTACATATTAATTATTGTGTTATATTATTATAATGATAAACAGATAAATGAAATAATCTTATTGAAAAATGCATTAATTATGTAGAGCATTAATTAAAAAGTTTAAAGAGTTAAAAAGTCAATTACGGTAAAAACACTACATTATGAAGAGGAGAGAGAAAAGGCTCAAATAACAAATATCAAACAATAAATGAAAATGTAAATATTTTAATTGTATTTTCTCTCATTTTTAATTTGTTTTGTAATTTAGGATTAAATTTTGAATTTTTAGGTGTAACAAATAATGTTTAGAACAGACTTAATTAAGTTTTCTCAAACTCAAATGAAGAGTACAAGATTTAGCCAAAAATAAATAAAGAAATTAACATATGACAAAAAGATAAAATTTAATATTATTTTGTACTTTCGGCCAAGATAAAAGAAATAAATAAGATAGGTTAAATATAAGCAGGAAAAATAACATAAAATAATTGTGAGAAAACATAAAGATGACGCTGATCCTTCATTTAAATCTATAAACTTTTAAATTTTAAAGTTTCTCTTATTTTCTTTTTGAATTTCCACCAGGTACTTAAAATGTTCAAAATTTAGATTTTACATTTCATTTCAAGTCCATTTGACTTTCATTAGTATACACATTTTCGGATAACAATGAAAATAATAGGTCAACTTTAGGGAAAAAATAGTTTTACAGAGTTAACAAAACACTGTAGTAGAGATTCATTCTACTTTCATTACATTTGTTTAGATCTTTTGGGCTTGGATGATGAGTTCATCAAAGGCCTAAAGGGTTGTTGAATGAACAAAGTTCAATTAGATAAAAAAGACTGCTAACTTTTTAGGAGATTTATTCGTTTAGAGATTGATTAGCTAGTTAGATTCCAATCCTTTGTGTATAAATTTTACATTTCATTTCAAGTCCATTTGACTTTCATTAGTATACACATTTTCGGATAACAATGAAAATAATAGGTCAACTTTAGGGAAAAAATAGTTTTACAAAGTTAACAAAACACTGTAGTAGAGATTCATTCTACTTTCATTACATTTGTTTAGATCTTTTGGGCTTGGATGATGAGTTCATCAAAGGCCTAAAGGGTTGTTGAATGAACAAAGTTCAATTAGATAAAAAAGACTGCTAACTTTTTAGGAGATTTATTCGTTTAGAGATTGATTAGCTAGTTAGATTCCAATCCTTTGTGTATAAATTTCTTTTATTTGGTTGGTAATAGGTGCGTATCAAGAACTATTTTCTTTTCTTTTATTACTTTTGACGGAGAAGGTTTTTTTTTTTTTTAAGAGTAAGGAATTAAATGGAGTGAAAACCTTAATGTAAATTAATAATTAATAATGAAAACAAAACACTAAGTCTATTATTTTATCAACTTTACTAAGACTTTAAAAATACACTTTAAATGATGGTAAGATTTTTAAGAATTTTTTCTACTTAAGAAATTGAATTTTGACTAGATTAATTTAAAAGGTATTCTTAATTTAAAGTTAGATTAAATTTTAATTTAAAAAATAATAATATGTCAGACTTATTCATTTGGTCATATTAATTTTATTGTTTTTAATTTTTATTTTATTTTATTTATATATTTTATTTTCATTATATATTATGTTATGCCATAAATGTAGGAGATATTAATAAATTTGTTTAGATAATATTAGATCAAGAAATATGTTATAAATTAAAGTTATTGGTATGTATCTGTAAAGAAGAATGACTGTGTAAAAAGAAAATGAGATGTCTTAAGAAAGAATTATTCTATAGATATGCTTTTAGAATGATGCTTTAGTTCTATAGATAGTTATAAAAATTGTAAAGAAAAACAAGTTTGTAGTGCACATGTTATATTATTCTTATTGGTTAGATAAAATATTTTTTGTTTTCTTTGTTCTGAATATGATATATCTTTTACCATTTTCGTCCACGAAGAAGTAAGGAGGAGGTGATGATGTGATTCCTTGTGTACCCGTGTCTCTGTGTCGCTTGAAAGTCTACCTCTTAATTTATTAACCTATATGTATATGTGTCTTCTTCTAAGTTGGTTGACCTTGGTCTCGTTCAAGTTATTTTTTATATTTCCCGCTCAACCGAGTGTATGCCGAAACAAATGCTTAGATGAGAAGAAGTAAGAGCAAAAGTAAGAACAAGAGGAGCAAATAAGTATCTTCAACTCCTCTAGAGGATGAGGAAGTGATGGGGACAACGATGCTCGTGCAAGATAAGATGACGACTGACTGACTTACCGAACGGACAAACACTTTGATCTTGATCACACAAGATAAGTCGCAATGAAGGAATATCATCAACGCAGTTGGAGCCGCTAGACCCCACAACAAGTATCCTCAATCGGCAAAGCCTATATCCCATGGGTTGTCTGTTTTCGTTTTAAGGCACACTTTGGCTTTCTTACCATTTTAGGCAGAACACATAGCAAGAAGATTCCGGGAAGGGCCAATAGCTCACTCACGGTACATGATTCAATTAGCCTTCCATTACACCCACCTCATTATCTAAATTATGGAGGTGTAATATAAGAATTGGGCTTTAAAAGCTACCTATTTCGTGCGTGAGAGCTTTCCATGCTTAGCACTAGGAGTGACTAGTGCACAAGTCAAAAACGAAAACAAACTGAGTGTTCCTCTTAGGTTCAACTTGTAGATGGTCCAAAGAAAAGTAGATATGAGGCAGTGGATCTGGATACTCCAAACACTACTGAAACCGCGGTGACTGGTTCCTAGTCTCGTCGACCGTCATGAAAACATTAAGTTGAAATTGTCAGGGCCTTGGGAACCCTCAAACAGTTCAATCTCTCGTCAATCTAGAGAGACTTGAAGATCCCGACATTGTTTTCCTTATGGAGACTCAGATTCGATCCCAAAAGGTAGATGACATCAGAAGAATAACAAAGTTTAAGAATGGTTTATGTGTTAACCCTTGTGGCAAGAAGGGGGGTCTAACATTGTTTTGGAAAGACGAGGTTGACTTACACATTTTTTAGTATTTCACTGGCTTTGTGGATGTTGAGAGTCACAATCCGGCTAAGTGTTGGCCTGTAACTAGATTTTATGGACATCCCCAAGCCTCGCAGAGAAAACATTATTAGCAACTCGAAGACTAAGCAACCAGTCAAAGCTCCCATGGCTCTCTCTTTATCGATGATTCTAATGAAATTTTGCATATTAGTGTGAAATGACAGAGTCGAAAGATCGAGCCCCAATTTTAATGTGAGTCTTCACCCTACATGATCTTGGGTATATGGGACATGCTTTCAAATGGTTAAATCCAAGAAAGGCTGACGGAGAAGTACGAGAGCATGTAGATCGAGCTACGACTTCTGGGTTGGTGTGAGATATTTTCCCTAGCTATGGTCAAACATCTGGAAGCCTCTACTTCAGATCATGATCCTAGACTACTTAATAGTCAAGGTCAATCAAGGGTATCCAGGCCTAGAAGAAGTGATTTTCATTCGAGTCGATGTGGCTGAGCCACAATGAGTGCAAGGAGGTTGTCACTACAACTTGGAATAGCCTAATTAATGAATCAACCCTTTATCGAGTCAGTCAAAAGATTAAATTGTGTCGTACTAATATTAATCTTCTACGTTGGAACAAACACTCATTTGGACATATTCAACATTCCTTATAACAAAAGAAGCAAGAGTTGGCTTCAGTTTAGCACAGGGCAGACTCAACAAATACCCAAGAGAAGGAGAGGTAGTTGTGGGAAATTAATCACTTGTTGGAGCAAGAAGAATTGATGTGGAGATAATGTTCAAGGGCAGTCTGGCTTAAGGCAGGTGACAGGAAGACTGAAAATTGTTGCTTATTGCTACGATCTCCTCGACGCCTAGGACATTGTTTGGGCCAAGAGCCATAGTTAATTTTTGTTTCCATTTTGTTTGGTTGGTTGTTTTTTTCTTGTTATTGTTACCGAAAACATCATCTAGATGATGTTTGCTAGTTGGTAGTGAGAGGACTTATAGTACCTGCATATCCAAAAGAAAAGGAGGCACTAATTAAATTAAAAAACAATCATTTGATTGAATTTCTTTCTTACTCTCCCTTAGCAGTGAGAAAGGAGTCTATCTCTCTACATAGCTTTGGTAGATTTCCCCAACACAATCCATATAAATTCCACAAATCCCTTGGTGGATAAGTCTGATGATTCAGCAGCTGTGCGGAATGAAGTTTCTCATCTGGTGGATCTGATTAGGGGGCAATACATACCAAAAGGAATTCTGTGTAGGGGTCCATCTTGTTGTTATTAGTATTGTTCACCTTGGTTTGAAATCTGGGTGGTTGTTGTGCGCTTTCTATTTTAAGCAAGCAGCTTCATCCTTGATGATGGTCTATGGTGGTGATGAATTTGTTCATCTTGACAATGCGGTACCAGTTTCTCTCACTTAGTCCGGTTACCCTCGCATCATTTCGTCTCATCATAGGCATATTATTTTGAAGAAGGATGAGAAAGCGGCCATGCAGGTGAAGTTTTATTAAAAAAGATTCTTTCCATCAAAGATCATTACTTTGACAAAGAAGGTTGATAAATCAACATTTTCTAGTAAAATATCCCCATCCAATAATATTGGCGAAGTGATACAAGATATATCATATCCAAAATAAAAAAAAACAAAAAATATTTATTTAACTAATAAAAATAATATAACATAATTATAAACTTGTTTTTCTTTAATACACTATTCAATACAATTTTTATAAGTATATATTTTTTCCTCTCTTGTAATTTTATTAAACAAAATAGGTATAAAACTAAAGAATTACTCTTAAAATATCTGTATAGAATAATCTTAAATTTTTCTTTATTCATTCTATTTTCTTTAATTATAAATAACTTTACATAATTTTTTTATTTTTAGTATATTATATATCATTAATAATAAATAAAAGTAAATTAGACTAAAAATGTTATATAAAATATTATATAATAATCTAATTGTTATATATTAAACTCCTAAATAATAATATATATCATAATGCTTTTATAAACATAGTTAAATTTTTTTAATTTTTAATTAAACAAAAAATACATATTAACCCATAAAATTAACATAGAATTAAACTATACAAAAGAATTATAACTTAATTTTTAAAATATAAATCAGATTAAATTATTAATTTTTTTTACTTTAACTCATATAATTCATAAGCAATTAATCTTTTTATTAATAATTACAATTTTTTTTATTAATTACGTTTTGATAACACTCTTCTACGTTACTGTTATTACTATATATTTGTACCAACAAATTACTTTTTTATTGAGCTCTAGTCTTTACAACTAGCATCATAAAAAAAATACAAGATGTCAGAATAAAATGGTAAACTTATAATTCAAGTTCTAATTTCGGGTCATATGCCAATTAATAAAAATATTTTATCTTACTTAACATTAATTTACCTAAATATATTATAGAAAACATAAATTAAGTTAAAAGAAGAGAAATAAATGAATTGACATATCTGAGAGCATGATGACAAAATCAATCATTCCTATTATTTAAAAACCGCGGTATTATCAGTTCTTTTTGTTTTTTCATACTCTTTCTTTTTAATCTGGGTAAATAGTAAATAAATAGAAAAATAGAAGGTTAAGAAAAGGATAATATCTAAAGGTAAAATTGAATATTTTTCATTTCTTATTCTAAACATGTTTTTTTTTAATTTAAAAGATTGAAATATAAGCTGCTAAGCATAAATAGTTGAGTTATGTAATATTTGCTATGTTTTATACAATCTCTACATCGAATAAATAATTTATCCTTCTATTAAATAATCAACATAGGATTGACCTGATAGATATATCCATAACATGTATCTTGTCTAAAAAGTATAAAAGTGAATTTTGATATAAAAAGTTTAAACAAGTCCACTATTAGAAATTAAAATCAATTTTAAAAAAAGACGTTCCTAACAAAAATATATAAAAATAAAAAATTTAAAAGAAAAATATTAATCATTGAAAGAATAAAATATTATTTTATTAAGTGACAACCATTAAATTTTAGAAAAAAAAATGTAGTTATAGTTATATAATAATATTCATATTTCCTTCTAATCTTATGTTTTTATGATTATAATAAAATTGCAACCTACTCTCTTTAATTTTTAAATAAACATTAATTTTTTCTATTTTTAACAAAAGAGAAACTCACCTTATTAATTTTATTTTAAAATGATATGTTATGAAAATTAAAAATTAAAAGTCTAAAATGTAAAAAGTAGGAAATTTATTATAAAAAATTAAACTATAGAAAATTAGTCTCATCTTTATTAATACCCTGATAACATATGATTTGTGTTTGATCTCCAGAAGTAAATTAGTTTATGTGAGATAAAGAAAACCTATTACAAGACTAAAAAATAAGAATTTTTTTTTTATATCTATGTTTTTGAAAAGGTTGAAATCTTATAAAAATTTATTTAATAATTATAGTATTTATATTTTAATTTATTATAATTATGTTTAATATAAATAAATAATATTTTATTTCACATGTAAAATCTTGTTATTTTTGGATAAGATTTTTTTTGCTGTTTCTAATTAAATTGATAACTGTTGACAGGGCGTGATGTCTGAACATTTTATTTAGTCTAGAAAGGAAAGAAGGACAAAAGTGAACAGCAGTGGTCCTCTGATTTTGTTATTTAAAATTTACAGAAAAGAGAGGCACAATCTTAGAAGTCAAAAACAAAATTAAAAAAAAGAAGAAAGAGGAAGAGTAAAGAGAATTTAACCACTCCACTCTCTCCACTCCAGAGTGCAGTTCACCCAAGCCATGCTATCTCCAGCCTAAAACCCTCCAATTATTTCCCAAAGGATGACCACACTTCCCCAATCTCATAACACCATCCCAAACCCCTCCATGGACAACCAAACCCACCGAAACGGCGTCGTAGACCCCAACCACCACACCGCCAAGAAACCCAAGTTCGCGCACCCTATTTCTGATTCCGAGATCCGCGAGGAATTCTCCCACCACCAACGCGGCGTCGCCAGGATCAATAATGGCAGCTTTGGAAGCTGCCCGCGCTCTGTCCTCGCTGCGCAGTCCGCATGCCAGCTTCGCTTCCTCCAGCAGCCTGACGAGTTCTTCTGCAACGTTCTCCGCGGGGGCATCCTTGAATCGCGCACCGCTGTCGCAGAACTTATCAATGCCGACCACGTGGACCGCGTCTCCCTCGTCGACAACGCCACCACCGCCGCCGCCATCGTCCTCCAGCAGATCGGTCGCCGCTTCGTCTGCGGCCACTTCCGCCGAGACGACTCTGTCATAATGTTTCACTGTGCCTACCAGGCCGTAAAGAAGTCTATCGAAGCGTACGTGACTCCGATCGGCGGCAACATCGTCGAGGTCCAGCTCCCCTTCCCGGTCCGTTCCGACGAGGAAATCGTAACCGAGTTCAAGAAAGGCATCGAGAAAGGTAAACTCAACGGTGGAAGAGTTAGGTTAGCGATAATCGATCACATAACGTCGATGCCTTCCGTGGTTCTCCCCGTTCGCGAATTGATTAAGGTTTGCAGAGAGCAAGGAGTGGAACAGGTTTTCGTGGACGGCGCTCACGCCATTGGAAGCTTGCCCGTGGACGTGAAGGAAATTGGGGCTGATTTTTACGTGAGCAATTTGTATAAGTGGTTTTTCTCTCCGCCTTCCGTGGCGTTTTTGTATTGTAAAGAGAATTCAAACGAAGTGCACCACCCTATCGTTTCGCAGGAGTACGGAAAGGGGTTACCGGTTGAGAGTGCATGGGTTGGGATGCGGGACTATAGCCCCCAACTTGTTGTGCCGTCGATTTTGGAGTTCGTCAATCGGTTTGAGGGTGGGATTGAGGGGATCATGCAGAGGAACCATGATGCGGTAGTGAAAATGGGGACCATGTTGGCGGAGTCTTGGGGAACGATTCTAGGGTCGCCTCCTGAGATGTGCGCTAGCATGATTATGGTGGGGTTGCCTTCTAAGCTCTGCGTGGTGAGTGATGATGATGCCTTGAGGTTAAGGTCGTACCTAAGGGTCTATCATGCAATTGAAGTTCCTGTATATTACCAGGTTTTGAGGAATGATGATAGGGATCCCAGGGACAAGGACGGGTTTATAACTGGTTATGTCCGGATATCTCATCAAGTTTATAATACTGTCGATGATTATCAGAGACTTAAGACAGCGGTTAATCAGCTTTTGGAGGATGGGAAAATTTGCGCCGGGCTTCCTACGGGGTGATTTCAAAAAGAGAAATAAAGAGGTATACGTTTTACTCACTCCTGGCCGGCTTTGGATTTTGAGTTAGATGTATCTTCAGCGACATTTTATGAGCATGCCCGTTGTTGTTGTTCTGCATTCTCTAGTTTGCAATGTAGCTTCATAATGCAATTCGATAACTTAATTCTCCAATTTCCGTATCTTCTACAATGGATTATATTTATATATGGTATGCTTTATAAGTATATTTGCTTAAGTTATAATAGTAAGAAACTAATGATATAATTTGATATAAGTGTCGCATAAAACCAAATGATTAGCCTGGCTTAACAGTGGAGATATTTAGTACTATACCTTATGTTTTTCAAATTTGAGGGTGGATTGGGTGTCCTTTGTCCCGGCATATGGTAGTTTTCCTCTTGTTTCGGTTGTTTTTTATTCTTTATTTTAACTTTGTAGAACCCTGGTTAAGGATTATGTTAACCAAACATGTGGCTGCCTTACATTCCATTGTATTTTGTGACTTTGCCTTACCTAACGAAAGTAATAATGTCAATTTGTCATGTCCTGTAATTACTCTTTGCTCCTTTGTAAGTGTTAGATTGTCTTTATTCGGGGATTCTAATGGATTTCCAATAGTTAACGGGAAGGAACATTCATGTTGTTTGTTGATGCGGTCTGCCAATTGGGATTATCATATATCTTTTTTTTTAAATTTTGATTCATTTCATTTCAATCTATCTTGTTTTTTTATCTTTTCCTATCGTAATAGCATCTGGATATCAGAATCCAAATTTCAGGTCCTTATTTTATTAACTAGGATTAGGATAATAATTGTTAGATATGATCCTGTATTCCTATGGGGTCTCTTCATTTCTATTTTATCAATTAGGATCATTATTAGGGATAACTTTGTACCCTTTTTAAACAGAAGAATTGATTAGAATATTATCAATGAGAAATCATTTTCAGAAAACTTCTGATAGTTTCAGAGGTTCTGTCAAGGATGAGTCTGCATCTTGCTTTCACCATAGGTCACAAGAAGGATTATTTTATTTCTAGGTCCATGACTCGGACCTACATGAAAGTTCATAACAATTGTTGAGGGATTGAGCAACTCTGTTCCATCGGATATTTCTTTTTCTTGGTTGCTTTCTGTTGTGTACTTTTGTCCAGGATGATTCATTATCCTCTCTTTTTTTTTGGTTCTATCTTAGTTTTTTATAATACAACATAAAAGTAAAGTATACTCGTTCCCTTTGTGTTTTATTCAGATTTCACCTTATACTCCTCCATTATTTTGCATTACTTTTACCCTCTTAAGAAAATGACATTAACTAACAGTTTTAGTTTTAGTTGAATAATGAAATTGTCCTACTCCACTTGTATAAAACAAAAAAGTGCGCTCTCAACTTCGGCATCTGGCTACCTCTGATTAAAATCCAGAACCTTACTTTCTTTGTGTAAGTCTTCCTGTTTCCAGCTCTCATGTGCACCACCACTGTGATGGTGGTGCATTGTTGTTAAGTTGGCGAAGGCTTTGAATTCAATGTAATCGAGGTGGTCGGTGTGTAGCTTCTGTGATTGGATGAAACTTCAGATTTCCACAGATCTTGGTACCCAAATGCCGCTTTTCTTAATTTCTCAACTCTATTCTCTGGCCAATCAAAATGCTCAAGACAACCCTCTTATCTACCTTTGAAAGCACACAATAATAGTTCCATTAGGCGATATTTTAGTATAATATTCATAAATTTCACAGGAATAATAGAAATGAGTCTAAGATACTCTGAATAATAACAACAAAATTTTAATTGTCCGATGGATAATCTGAACATGCTTACTCTAGCTTAATTTGTGCATGGCGTAATTTCAAGCTACAAAGGTCATAAGAAAAGCAACTTACCAGTAAGCAGAGTTCAATTTTGACATTAAAGTTTAGTAGTAAATTTCAAGCTACCAAGGTCATAAGAAAAACAACTTAGAAGTAAGCAGAGTTCAATTTTGACTGTAAAATTTAGAAGCTGATTTTATTTTTTCAATTCTTTAACCCACTAATTGACACTGTTGTAATAATCCAATGATTATTTGAATGAGCATATTAATAATTTTTTACTACTTTCCAAGTCATGGTAAATGCACTGATTTTTTTGTTTTAGTTCCGAAGTTATTGTAACTTTCTGATAATTGACTTGAATGAAAAGATTGACATCATGCTTAACCACGATGAATTTCTTTAGGACATTAGCGTTTATACTCTATTGCAGCCAGCCGGCTATGATAATGAAGCAACAAGCTTTTTGGATTGACAATGGTTTACGTTTGAGTTAGAAGCATGATCATTTACCAGATTTCTGATAATAGAATATACATCCATTGAGGATAATTGCAATTACTATATTGCTTGAAAATAATTTTCTCAATATTCACATATAACAAAAAAAATAAAACCATCTCTCACTAATTTGATATACTTTTTTTATGAAAACTTGAAGAATCTAATTGTAACAACTTATACTTGATATTGAATCAGTTATAATTTGATTTCACTAGGTTCAACCTCCCTACTATTGGCAAGTTATAATCCTTGTTCAATACAACATACACTTGACATGGAATGAAATAACTCATGGCCTATGATGCATAGATATGATACGTGTAGCAAATATGATATGTATTAAGTACAACAATTAAGGTTTTCATTGGAAATCTCATATTGATTAAAGATGTGGTCAAATTATAATATCTAAGTGATAGGCAACATGCATTTTACAAACCAGTTTTGCTTGGTTAACTTAGATCTAAACTCACATTTTAAGATGATATTGAAGATGGTTATTTGGAAACGACCTATGGACATATGGTGGAATTGCATGCTATTTGGAAAGCTCTCCAACTTGGGTGGAATACCTAATGGTTTGTTGCTCATACTCCATGCAAGTTGTCAAACTAGTCAAGGAGGAGCTAAATATTTATCAACAGTTTAGTAACGTAGTGTTAAAAAGCTGATGTGAAGGCAATGGAGGTGTGAGGTTAGATGTGTCCTTAGGGAAGGCAATCAATGCACAAACTCCTTAGCGAAGATGGGAGTTCTAGCATTTAATCTGATGGAAATTATAGAGTCACTCTTGTGAGTTTGATCTGACAATTGCATGCAGATACGATTGGAACCCTCAATCAAAGAAGTTCCTAACGGGTGTTTTGTTTCCCCTTCTGTCTAGCGATTGTTGTTACTATTGGTCTCGTAAATATTTAGTTTTATATTTGAGATGTTCAATTTTTGGTGGGACGGAATGTGTTAAAGATTCTACTTTGACTAAAGATGTGATTAAATTATAATATATAATTGGAAGACAATCATCTCCTAAGAAGCTATTTTGTAGTGTTGACTTAGACCCAAACTCACATTCTAAGGTTTCTATGTTTATATATTATACATATTTATGTGTTTCATATAATTGTATTAGATTTTCATAAAGTGATGATTTTATCAGTACATATTGGTAAAGTATTTAAGAATATTAGTATTTGATATGTGAAGCAAATTGAGGTATTGGTCCTTTATACGTTTGGATACTTACACATTGGGGAAGTATCAATAGCAGATATGTATTAGATACAAATATGTGAAGCAAATTGAAGTATTAGTGCTTCATAGAGCTCATGCTTTTCTTCAGCCAATCTTGCATGACTACAAACACTAAAACAACAATAAAGGTGCCATTTTCCTTCAATCCATTACAAGTCTTCTAAGACCTCTCTTTGCAACCACATTTAGCATACATTTTAAAGAAGTACAAACCACAACTTCGACCACGGATTTTGTTTTCTAACTTTCAAGAAACCTTATCCCTTCTAACATCTATGTCTAGGGGTGGGTGTTTGGGCTAACGCCTGCAAGTTTCTTATATAAGTCGTAACCTAGGTGGATGTGAGCTTGTAGTTTTGGGTACTTTATTGAGTGCAGGCTTTTTAAGTCTAACCTGTGTAATCTGCAGTCTAAAAGGGTTTAGCATGCGGAGTCCGTGGGTTACTCGTAGCCTGCACCACTTTGTTATAGTAGTTTAGGTATAGTTTATTCTCTCTTTTCACAGACAAGACATAGCCACTTAGAAGTTCTTCTTCCTGTTTAAAAACTTGTGTCACATCCTTCTTTTCTTTCTCAACCGTACGTCACTGCAATTTCTTCTTTTTCTCAACCACCACGCATAGACTCCTCTGCTGCCCTAACTTCATTCACCATGACTCTACAAGCACAAATCCCATTCACTGCAATTGCAAACTCCTCTGCATGAACCACCAGGAGACTTTGGCGACCTTGCACAAACCATCCGCCACTGCATCAACTCCACAGAAATGGATTTATGAATTTTCCTTCTCTGTTTGTGCCCACTACTAATTTTTCTTTTCTGACTGCCCATTATTGATTGTCTGTGCTACCTACTGAATGTCCCTATTGATTTTCCATCTATGATTGCTCTCATTTCCTTGTCTGCTGCCTACAGAATGTGCCTAATGAGAGTGATCATCATTTTATAGTTTTTCTAACGAAGGGCTTAAATAATGGAGGCTTAATTTTTCTAATTTTATCACCGAAACTAGATTTTCTAATTTTTCAAACGAGGGGTGCAGGTAAAGTTTGTAATACTTTATTTTAATATTATTTTGTGTGGTTATGGGCCAATCTCTATTATTTTGTAAAAAATGAAGTCAGTTTAAGATGGGGACCATACAAGTGAACTGATTTCATTGCGGGTCTAAATGGGCAGGCTGACCCATGTGTCCATGTCTGCCTGTACCTGTCTAAACCCCTCAACTAGACCAACTCGAGGTACATTCCATCAATAAGTTACACAATAAGTGAAACTTCAGGCCAAAGCATGTTGAAGGTTTCACTGCCTTGTTGTAGGCCAACACAGAATATGTGGGCCTGAATGTGCTTCAATTGGGACATGGATCTGCAGCTTTAGAGAAGAGAAATATATGCTCCTTTAACAAGAGGGTGGTGACATCTAGGATTAAACCACAAACCCACTAGAAATTAAACAGCTTAACGTATTGCGTTGGCCTCCAAACTCAAGAACCACAATCAGATTCCTTTCTCCTTCACACTGCAGCACGTTCCAGGTGTAATAATTTTCCCCACTCTTTGCTCCTTTTAATGGATATAGCCTGCAAAGAAGAAATGTGTATGTTGGACCAAAAATTTCATTAAAAGGCATTTTCCAGGCAAATTATCCATTGGGATTTACAGAATAGGTACGTTACGGGATTGGGGTTGATGGTGTAACAAATACCAAACAGTTAAGGAGTTTTGTGTAGATTCTGAAAAAGGAGGGATATCAAGTGAATTTAAAAAGAAAACACAAGAGTACGAGTGTAATATACTCAAAATAGAGGGCTGTCCATCTTTCTAATACCCTCTCCTCCCATGGGGTTACAGGCTGAGTAAAACTTTTTATCACGTCTCAAATGATCTCAATATCTATTGTGGTATTTGATCTATGGAACACTGAAACGTGGAAGGTTTTGATTAGTTTTTACCTTTTAGGGCTTCACTTCCAAAAGTTACCCGCTACTAAGATGGAAAGCTGCATCTATCAGTTGTTGAAATGCCTGAGCTGCAGAGATTTAACTACTGATACTGTTGATCTAACCAACATAAGTGGAAAAATAATAAAAGCTGAATTATGTGATTAGTATAATTAGATATTTTCCGTATGAGATACTTAGGTTATTGACTTCAAAGAAAATGTTGATAATGGGCGTAAAGAATGATGTAGGATATCAGGATCTTGTAGCCGAAACTTAGAACTGTGGTCAACTGGCCATGTATGAGTATCATGATCGTGTACAGCTTATGTTAACTAAATGATCAAAGTTAACTTTGTTTCAGTCTGAAATTGCTGGTATCCGAGTCAACTTTGTTAATACTATAAATCGTGATTCCGGGCAAAATATGGAAAATTCTTGCCCACAAATATATGAAATTTATCTTATTGAAAGTGAATGTCTCCTTGATGTATTGCATAGGCACACCGTTACCACTGGCAGGTCTGTTCATAACTAATTGTACCTGTCTATTTATTCGCCTGTCACTAAATAAAAATCTGTTTTCTCTGCCCTATTTCTGTTTCTTATTGAACATTTCTTGAGTCGATCATGGCACCAAATCGGTTGTAAGAGAATGAGTTATTCTCGACCCCAACAATAGGAACTTTTGGAGTAAAGTCAACACAAAGCATAGTGCATAGAATGCGTTGAGTGGAGATGGTTAATTGATATTGAAAAATAAAAAGAACAAAAAATGGCAAATAGTGCCTCAAAGGAGCAAAAAAGTGCATGGCTGAGGCATATAAAGTGATGCAGGGCAGGTTAGTAACATTTGTATTTTTCTTTGTTCAAAAAGTGCATAAAATATCTATTAAAAAATTATTTAGCCTTTTCTTTGACACTTGAATTACAGCTCTCTGCAATTTTTTTTTATTTCTTTTACCTTCCAATCATTTTTGAAGGGTTGGGTTAATTCTTGCCAAAGATGTGCTATTTATCGTTTACAATTTTCTCATACCCAGGCAACAGTTTATCTCTGAATCCTTGAATGGCTTGATTTTTAGTTTTACGTAGTCCAAATGTTTGATTTTCCATAAAATCGTAAAGTTGTTACAAGTTTATGAGTGTTGATGGATTTAGATGGCGAAGTATGATTCTCAGATTATGAGAAGGAAGGCACATGCGCCTATTACCTTTATAGGCCCTTCTACAGAGTAAGTTCATCCTATTTTATTTTGATTGCCAATTTGAAGAAATGTGTTCTAACATTGACTTTCGTTAGATGTTGAATGTTTCAACTACAAATTGCCTCATATCCACTTTTAGCTAAAATGATTGTTATGATGGGGAAGAATGCGGCAGGGTTAAGGGTTAAGGGTTAAGAGAATTGACTTCTGATACCTGATTTAGCTTTCTGAATGCCGGTTAAAAGTCGGAATAGCTTCATCTGTCATTGATTTTCATAATTAAATGTCCTTAAGTGTGTATTTTGATTAAGTTCAACTTTGGTTTGTTCATCCTCATGAGTTCAACTGTGAGCATTTATTTGATTTGTGCCTTTGTTTGTTTTACCATTGCCTGAATATCTGCCTTTTTTTTACTTTTTCTGTGCGAGATTGTTAGTACGACTTATGAGAGTCCTTTTGTTTGACTCTCGGAGTTAACTGATTCAATGAGTTGAGACTGGTTAGCATGCTAGGTCCAGTGGTCTTAATAACGTTATTATATCACTAGTTTACTTGTGTTGTGGAAACTTAGAACAGCAGTATTGGTAGCAGAAGATATTAAATTTTGACATTTGTTTCTATTTGGTGAACAGTTAGAATTATGGTCTTTCTTACTGTAACCTATTTTCCACCTCTTCAGTATTTACCATTTTAACTAGACTAAAAATGGTCATTAGGATTGAGACGAGGAAATTTAGTAGCATCACTTTTATAATAACTATCCAAGGCTTATCTTCGTTGAATTTGTGAATAATATGATTTCGTTTGTTACAAGCAACAAGAGCACTAGGCAATGTAGGGAAGTGGAGAAGTATTTACGGAGCAGAAAAAAGAGTTTACCAATTTGTAATGTGAACTAGTTTCTGGTTGGTATTTGACTATATATTTTGCTCTGTTTTCTGGGTTGACACAAGCTGTGAGGTTCTGAATCAAGGTATTAGAAACAATACAATCAAAGAGAGAAATGAAGAGGGTGTCAGTTTGAAAGAGGAAGATAGAGAGACTTTGTGTGGGGCATGTGGAGAGAGAGAGAGATGTTACTTATGTTTGGATTTGTTGAGACATGCGAGAAATGGTTGTGGAAAGTGCATGAAGATTACCCCTGCAAGGGCTGAGCATAAGAAACAGTACAAATGTCCATCTTACATTAGAGCAACAAGACAGCTCCATTTTGTTACTATAATCTTAGAAGAGCAAGTTTGTTACAAGAGATCTGTTGCTATATTACGCAGATGCTATATGTATATGATTTAGCTGACGAATTATCTACTATTACTATATTTATTTATTTCATAAGGGAACTTAAAATATTATTATGCTATGCTCTTCTTTAAATTTCTATTCCAATTAAGTTCTAACATGTGCCAAGGATAAGTGAAATGCGAGAGGGGATAATTTATTTGATAAATAGGGCATGAACTATTTTTTTCTGTGATGAACTATAAGCTATGTGCAGTAAAACAACATGCACTTTTCTATATCCTTTTCTTCTTCTTCTTCGTATGTAATTCTCTGTTTGAGGCACATCTTGTGTTTTGATCAATTTTAATACTATCTTTGCCTTGCAAAAAAAAAAACAGGGCACTACAAAAGATTAAAATTTATTAATATTAAATTGTTTTTAAATTAACCATATATTGTTTAAATTAAGATAATTTATATCAAAGTTATTTACAGTATTTTTTTGTAAAGAGTATTTAGTATGTCTAGTGTACAAGGTAAATATATATTTTTAATATAGTTAAAAATCATAAGTACATTTTATTATATAAACTATATTATAATGAATTCACAAATCTTTAAATATGTAAGTTATATTTTTGAATTTGCAATGAATAATTCAAAATATCATATAATATTTTAAAGTATTATTATTTTTAAAATATTGAGATTCCATTTAGATATTAAAATAAAAGAACGTAGAGGAAAGATGATTGAGTAACGGGCCTAAAATTGATTTATATCATTTTAATTGTGGTATAGCACTATATTATGCTGTCTGTTTGGCGCAAAAAAAAAAAGTTATGCGTAGCATTTCTTTTTTAAGAAATGATGATAGCATGGACATAACTAAAGATAAAGAAAAGGATTGTAGAAAAGAAATTGTATATTTCTAAATTAGTCTTTTGTATTTGCTTTTATATTTTTATAAAGAAAAACTTTTTTACATATTAACTGCTTTTAGGATTATTAGATAATTGTTGTTGTTGCTTACTTAGTTGGATGAATATAATAATACTAAGTTCTCAGTATAAATAAATATTTGTTAACCTTGTAACTAATTTTCGGAAAAGTTTTATAGTTTCTGAATTATTAATTTAAGGGTGATGATAAAAAACATTTAATTTTTTTTATTTAATACCTGTGCAACATTTATGATAAGATTATTTTTAATTTAAAATATAAAATATATTGGGATAAATAAATTAAAATAGTAAAAATATTATTATTTTGGTAAGTGTGTTATAGGTGGAGAAATGTTTTGAAACCTTTTCCTTAAGTTAAAGTGACTATTCTTGTTTAACTTATTAATGAATCTTAATTGTAACGTGGTCTTTTTATCTCTTGTAACTTATTAAGCAAAGCCTTTTTTTAAAAGAATAAGTTGCGTAGCTTATTTTCTTTAATAATAAATGCTCTTCTTATTTTTCTTTATGATATCAACTTTTTAAAATCAATCATGTTTAAAGTAAGAAAATCAGAATCTCGTCATGCAAATTAGTGTCTTCAAACCAATTTAAAGTAATAACTATTCTGTTTATTATTTCAATTTCAATGTGGTTAATTAGATCCCATGGCTGCCAAGTGCAATAATATTTGAGGTAACTTATTTTCTGCAGGCCAAGCCATGAACTAGGAGTTCCATTTCAGTTATAAATGTTTGTCTTATGTTAATGTTAATATAGGGTTTCTTGCTCTTTATTACCAATGCTAATTGTGAATGGGCATGCTGTGATATGATTAATGAAGGAGTTGCTGCTTAAAACTTTAGCAGTTAAGTTATCATTCATTTTCAAATAGGGTTGTTAGACTTGCTCTTATAGGTATTTACAATTTTTTAACCCTCTTTCTTCTAGTAAAAATTTTGAAATAAAAAAAAAATCTATGCTAGTGTGTTGTTTATTTTTCTTTTTAAAAAAATGGAAATAAAAGTAAAATTTAATATTCTTCTTTCCTAATCTCTGTATTCTTGTAGTAAAAAGAAAACTTAGATGAGTATAATGAAAGAATCAAATAGCTTCAAAATTTTATCCGACAATTAACTCTTATGTTACATGTCACAAGAATCATTGAAATATATCCTTAATTTCTATTTTATATTATTGAGTAAGTATATAGATAATTCAATCTCACAAAATTATTAATAATTTAATATTTATATCTTGTTTATATATTATAATTTGAATATATCATTGATTAACGTTAGATCTTTATAATGATAGACAACAATCTTAACAAATCCGATTAAGAAGATATATGTATATTTTTAATGTAATTATGATATCTTATTAAATAAAAAAATGTATATCTAATTTAACTTGAGTTCATTAAAAATATAAAATGTACTTGTGAAATGTTGATATTACTATTAATTGGGTGAATGCAATAAACCATAAATGAGGTGAAGAAGAAAATAGTATATTTTGAAATTGATGATTGGAAAATGATGATGAGTGCACCTAAGATGTGTTGATGAGTATCTTGTTAAAAAATTGAAAGTGAATAGATTACAAAATATAAAAGAAAAAGTTATATTTTTATATTCCTTTTGACAATGATCCTTACATCTGGCTTATGCAATTTTAAATGGAGCTTAGCGTAAACGGCACATCTGGCTTCAAATCACATGAACAACAAAAGCAAATCTTGAAGACCTAAAATATGTTTTATTCTTCTCCCAAAATGGACCCAAATAAAACCATGTTTACATACCAAAAATGAACTAAATTTAAAACTATTATGATGACGTGTGTGAATACATCACTATTACGTGGTGGAATAAACAAATAACTGTTTGACCATGAAGCCAATTTAAAAACCCATGTGCAATTTTCGAATAATCTAATTTATTTCTTGCCATATCTTGCTTTGCTAAAGTAAACTATTATATTAATTTTGTTATCAAATAAAACAATTAAGAACTCAACTTATTCTGAATATACGTGAATCGGAATGGATCATGAAGACGTGGTGCATCTCAATCTCAAAAAGATCACACATGCATTAACAATCAACATTTCAATGCTATTTATTATTTTTAGAGGCTTTATTTCGCAAGCAAGCAATAACGTAATAGTGATGTGTCACAACAATAATAGAATTATAACAAACATACAATTTACTTAGCTCACACCAAAACAAATGTTTTTTTTCCTACTTTCAAATGACGCATTAGATAATAACATTTATTTTTAATTTTAAAAGTAATGTAATTATGGATAACAAGAGTAATTTCATTTTCCTATCTACACTTCTATAATAAAAATTCATCTTCATTCTCTTTCCTATATTTAATTTATATAAACTTTTTGTTTAATTCTCATTGTGTATGAGTTATCTCTATCGAATAATAAATATAATTATATTTAACTTTTATTATTTTAAATATTAATTAAATAATTTTTTTACAAAAAAAAAAATCACAACAAAAAAGTATGGTATTACAAATTATTCAAATTCAAAATTATATATACCTTCTTTTCTCCAATAACAAATATCAATAAAAAAATTATAATTACAAAAATCTTAAATTAGAATAACATTAAATAATAATTGAATAAAAATTAAATAATTATAAAAAAAAGTAAAAAACTATCAAACATATACTCTACAAATAAATTACAAAATTAAAAACTAAAAAAATTTAATATAAATTTTTTAAATTACTTAATAAAATAAATGTATTTTAGTAATTTAAAACATAAATAAATATGAGAACAAACATAACATATTACAACAAGTATTAGAACGAAAACGGAACGATAATATATAACTATATCTTCGTCCATGTATCCAATTTAAAAAATTGGATATTATATATGTTAATACTTATATCAAGTTAATATAAAAAATTTCTGTTAAAATTAAAACAAGTTTAGATAATTTTCACAATGGACAAGTATTCTTTAAAAATCCATTTAAGATTTTTTTTTAATTTAAAAAATCAATATAACATATTATATCAAGAAACTAAAATAATAATTTATGGATAAAAAATCTCGACCTTTATCATTAAAAAGAAAGTTGATTACAACATTTTATTTTTAGCAGTTTCAATAAATCGTGGTACAATGAGGACAAAAATTTAGCAGCTACAATTAATTTATATTCTGGGATGTAAAAATTGGTCTGAATAAGTATGTAGACCTAGAATTAGGTGGTGTTCCACGGGATATGTTTTATGGATCAATTAATTAAGTCATTAAGTTTTAGTTTGTATATTAATGACTTTCTATTTTTCAATAAACATATGTTCACCAAGTGGCAAGCACGAAACGTAACCTCTATGGGGTTTTGGTAGGTTAGTTTCCACCTCTTTTTGTTATAATAATCAATGCAATTTCGTCATCCATGACGTTTTCCACATATCTATTCATTCTTGCCACCACACATACTTTTTTTATAACTCATTTATATGTTTATTTACATTAAGATATGTTCAAAAGGTTATATTATATTCCTAAGAATTTTTTTTGGATCGTATGAGAGTAGAATTCTGTTGAACATAAAAACATTATTCTTAGAAAAATAAAGTGATAGGCAATCATATATTTTAATCATTTTAGGAATTTAATCTATAGGAATCTAATTTTTAAGTAGGAAGGGAGTGTGTTTCTATTAAATGCTACGTATTATAAAAACAAATTCGAATTAATATTCACTAACACTACGATATTTGTAAAATTTAGTTTATCCGAAAATAACTTTTGTTGAAAATATGATTAATACTTTATATTATATTTTTAATAATTATTTCAAATTTGAATTAGAATAAACTAAAATGAAGTAATATTAGGTCACATAAGAAAATAAAAACAACAACAAAGTGATATACTAAATGTAAGAAAGTCATAAACTTCTCTATCTATACAAGTATTTAAGTATATGTTATAAGAATGAATAAAAAGCAACGTTGCAACTTGGTACTTTCTTACACATTTATTTGTTTGTTTTTGAAAATATGATGATTTTTTTTCAGTTTCTTCGCTTGCTGTACCTTAAGTTTGAAACTTAGTTGTCCTCATGGAATAAGGTTTGAATGATTATATATACATAATCTGTTATACTTATGGTCAAAGAATTAGTTGGTGTAGACGTTTTATTATTTGTTTATACTTGTAGAGTAATGATGAGTTGAAGTTTTAGAATTAACATCTGTATTCTATATTTTTTTAACATGTTCAAGTTTTGCCGTTTTGCCGTAAGAATATGTTGAATGTTTATATCCAGACAAAAATAAAATAAATTAAAAATATAACAAATAAAAACTGAGATTCAATAGCGTTTGTGTTAATATTCAAACTTCACAGTAGTGTAACTATTATCATGTTTATATTTTTTTTGTTAATATTAAATATTGGACTAACCGTGTAAATAAAAAATATATCAACTTAATAGATAGATTAAAATTACGCATTTTAACACGATTAAAATTGAGAAAATTAAAATTACAGAATAAAAATTGTTCAAATATTATGAAAACTAAAAGTACAATTAAATTGTAATAAAATGTTAAGAGAGAAAAATGTCACCAGGAAAGTCGAGATTAGAAAAATGAAATCCATAAACACAAAGATGATTAGGTTAAAGATCTTAAGCCTGGCTTATGAGAAGCATCAAGACAATTACACTAATGGTAGAATAATATATCTTTCCTTACCAATGCAATCTTTCCACCTCACTTAGCCGCTAAGAATATAAACATGAAAGTTTATGAATAAGAAAATTACTGGTAATGTTTGCTATGGATAGTCATCTATTTAATATCTATTCACCCCAATCCAAGTCACAACATCTAAACATAATAAGTATAGAAATAATGGTAGGACCAACGCCAATTATATGATAAAAAACCAAAACATAGCTTGACTAACTTTATCGGAAAACTACACCCACCGAGATCTGTGGGCCCAACGAGGGTATGAAAGTTAAAAAGACCACGTCTGGATCAATACCAATGATAGAATATTGCTATATTGCTAAAAAAAACTATTGCAGATATTTTTCATCGTTCTCAAATATTTTTTGCTATCTGTTGTCATGGACAATATATTACAGCAACGATATCAAATGAATAAAATTTCTAAATTGAAAATGAAAAGATGATATTAGGCATTGATCTTATAGAAGAAAAAAAAGGAAAAGAATGGAATTAGCCAGGCAAAACTCATACTGTTGAAGCACTTGTGTGAAGTTGGACTAAGGAAGCATAAAATCCACCACTGACGTTGATGAGTGTTTCATGTTTTCCTTTCTCCACTATAACTCCATTTTTGACAACAGCAATCACATCTGCATTTTTTATTGTGGATAGACGATGTGCCACAACCACAGTGGTTCTGTTCACCATCACTTTGTCCAATGCATCTTGAACAACTCTTTCTGACTCTGCATCTAATGCACTCGTGGCCTCATCAAGGAGTAATATCTTTGGACTTTTTATTATGGCTCGTGCAATGGCTACCCGTTGTTTCTGCCCACCAGATAATTGGGTTCCTCTCTCCCCCACTAAAGTATCATAACCCTGTCATAGGAGGGAATATAAAGTGTGAAGTCAAACACATTTGACAATAAGAACAGTTCAGCCAATACGATAGAGGTCCACTTGGAAATGTTGTAGAGACATAATAACATAAAGAAAGCTAACAAAATGCTTGCCAGTGTTTTACCTGCTGTAAGCCACTAATGAATTTGTGGGCGTTGGCCAATTCCGCTGCAGCAATGATTTCTGCTTCAGTAGCATCGCCTCCTTTTCCATAGGCAATATTGGCACGTATTGTTTCATTGAACAAAACTGGCTCTTGGCTTACAAGGCCCATCTGCTGTCTTAACCACTTGAGCTGTAACTCACGAATTTCCACACCGTCAAGTGTGATTTGCCCTGAATCAGGATCATAAAATCTTTGCAACAAGGCAATCACTGTGGATTTCCCACTTCCACTTTCACCAACAAGAGCCACAGTCTGGAACAACAGATTTTATGGTGATCATTAGTTGCTACGCACATGCATTTAAGCTAACTATTGAACTGAAATTGAGTTGAAATATAAAACTCAAACTTTACTTTGCCAGAATGGATGGTCAAGCTGAGGTCACGGAAAATCTGTATGTCAGGCCTAGAAGGATATTTGAAGCTCACATGACGAAGCTCAATTTCTCCTTTAACACTACCCAACGCGGTGCCAGACTCATCACTCGGATCTATCTCTGACTTCTTATCGATTATTCCAAATATGGAAGCAGTGGCTGTCTTGGCTTTGCTCGAATCAGGAGCAAAGGAGCTTGATTGGGAAATTCCAATAGCTGCCATAGTCAATGCAAAGAAAACCTGCAAAACATGAAAACAAATACATTTTTAGAAAGTACAACATAATGTTGAAATCTAATACTCTTCATACACTCATTTCTCCCTCAAAAGTTTATAATGAATGTTACAAGTATGAAGGGTTAGTACCCGGAAAACACTCGAGAAGGTTGTCTTTCCAGCGTCAACTAGTCTAGCTCCTGCGTAGAAACTGGTTGCATAAACACTAAACAGTAAGAAAAATGAAACCCCAAATCCTGATCCGCTGATCAACCCTTGCCGTATCCCTGTTTTCATTGGACCCTCACATTTCTTCCTATATAGTTCCATAACCTTGTCTTCAGCACAGAAAGAAACAACGGTTCTTATGCTTCCAACTGCATCATTAGCAACTTGGCTTGCTTCCTCGTACATCATCTGCAGCGACAAACATTCATTACTGAAATTTCTCTCATTGTCTGAGTAACAGTCACTTTTATAACTTTGTGCAGCAATTGAAAATAAAACTAACCTTTGCATCTGCACTGAATCCCTTCATGAATTTCATTTGAACATATCCATTCACTCCAATCAAGGGAATCAAGACAAGAATAACTAGTGCCAGCTGCCAAGATGCGACGAAAGCAATGATCAAACCTGCAACTGCAGACGCTAAATTTTGAACCATTAATCCCAGGGCATCACCAACAAGGGCACGCACTGAAGCAGCATCTGCTGAAAGCCTTGCACCTACTGAACCACTTGAATTTTCAGGCTCATCAAACCAGCCAACCTCCATGTTGACAACCTTCTCGAAACACATTAGCCTGATACGTTGGATTAACTTACATCCTGCTACAGAGAAAAAGTATCCTCGTGCAGGAATTATGAGAAATGATGCAATTCCAAGGGTCACAAACATCAGTGCCCAAAAATGGGAGTCCTTTTTCATCTCATCAAATGGTTCATAAAATGTCTTGATGACACTGGAAATCAGCAGGCCAAATATTGGAAGTATAACACCATTTATTATGGCAGCTACACATCCAAGCAGAAGAACTGGAATCTCTGGCTTGTTAAGGGAAGCAAGGCGGCTGAGTGGAACCTCTGGTGCTTTTTCTTTAGGTGTTGAGCTTTCATGTTCAGGATCAGAAACGTTCACTCCTGTGGGTAAACCGAAGGAAACTGAAAATGAATGACGGCTACTATTTCCTAAGGATGACCCCCTGCTAATAGATCTTTGAAGTGATCTCCTTTGACTAGATTGTCTAAGGGATTCTACTGAAAGTTCACTCTTGCCGAGATGGTCTGCATTCTGTTCTGTCTCCTTGCTTATTTCTTGTAGGCGTATAAGCTGAGAGTAAGCTCCCTCAGGATCCTGAAGTAATTCTGAGTGTGTTCCTGATTAATAAACCCACAAAGTTATATAGAGATATATGCAAACAAAAGTATGCATCAGAATCAAGAGTTAGACACACACACACATGTACGATCAACCGTTTAACCAATGGGAATCGAAAAGAAAGCACGTTTTCAATGAACAGGTGTGGTACCTTTCTCAACCATCTTCCCTCTATGAATGACAGCAATCATATCAGCATTCCTCACTGTGCTCAAACGATGTGCCACTACAACAGTTGTTCTGTTGACCATGATCCTATCTAGAGCCTCTTGCACTATCCTTTCAGACTCTGCGTCAAGGGCACTTGTGGCTTCATCCAGAAGTAGAATTCTCGGATTTTTTAGGATTGCTCTTGCAATGGCAATGCGTTGCTTCTGCCCACCAGACAACTGAGTTCCATGTTCACCAACCATTGTGTTTAGTCCCTGCATGAAAAGGTAAAAAGTTGAAATTACTTCCGAGATTACGTATCAGGAAATAGCCTTAAATTGAAGTACGCTGGCTATAGTGTAGAACCTGTGGAAGTTTATCAATAAATTTAGCAGCATTTGCAAGTTCAGATGCAGATCTTATCTCTTCAATTGTTGCTCCATCCTTTCCATAAGCAATATTATCCTTAATGCTAGATGCAAACAACACCGGCTCCTGGCTCACAAGGCCAATTTTTCCTCTGATCCACCTAAGCTGAAATTCTTTCAGGTTAATGCCATCAATAAGAACTTCACCAGCCTGTGGATCATAGAATCTTTCTACCAAGCTGATAACCGTGGACTTTCCACTTCCACTCTGTCCGACTAACGCGGCAGTTGTACCACTTGGTATATGAAGAGAGAATCCATTAAATATCAGTTCCTCAGGTCTTGCTGGATAACTGAAATAAACATCCCTTAACTCTATTTCGCCTTGAATATCTTCTAGTATTTTTCCATTTGGATCATAAGCATCTATCTCTGGCTTCCTTTCAATTGTCTGGAACATTTTATAAGCTGCAGCCTGACCTGCAGCAAAAGCACTCATGCTAGGGGATGCTTGTCCAAGAGACCTAAGATATGAAAAAAAAAAGAATCATGTAAATGAGTTAGGATCTATTTCTCTATATGTGGCTACTTTTTTGGTTTTGTTTAAAAAAAATGAACTCCCAAACTTCCTTAGCAGAGGAAAAACATTAAAATAAAATGCTTACATCGAAGCAGTTAGGAAGGAAATAATCACATTAATCACCGTTCCCCCATTATAACCTTTTTCCATTATCATCTTTGCGCCAAACCATACAGCCAAAGCATAACCACCGAAAATCACAAACATAACCGTGCCTAGCCCCACTGCAGCTATGGAACCTTCACTAACTCCTGATTTGTAAGCATCCACAAGAAATTTGCTATAACTATTCACTGCTTGTTTTTCCCCAGTAAAGGATGCAACCTGGAAATATTCATAGGGAAATAAAACATGATTATCATAGAATGTCAAGACGCAAGCAACAAGAAATTAGTACATTCAACCGAGAAATCATAGAATTCCGCAGATATCTACTTAAGAAGTCAACGTACGGTTCTTATTGAGCCAATTGTCTGTTCCACTACATGTGCAGCTTTTGCATAAGCCGTTTGACCTCGAGAAGCCATTCTGCCTATGATGACGGCCATAGCTGCTCCTGACAAAACTAGAAGTGGTAGCGTGGCCAACATGACACAAGTAAGAAGCCACCCTTTGATAAATGCTACCGCAAATCCCCCAACGAATGTTGCTATTAGCTGCACAAATTTCCCAACCTGTTCAAAAAGACAAATGTTCAGCATATTCAAAGTGGCTTTATGCTCCTAATTTGATTTCGAGCCTGCAAAAATTATAATCTTTTGCAGGTTGCAGCACATGATAGGTACCTTCTCACCCATGGCATCTTGTATGAGAACCGTGTCACCTGACATCCTCCCTACCACCTCTCCAGTGTTTGTTTCCTTATCAAAGAAAGCAACATCTTGTCTCAGAATTGTTTTCAAATACAATCCCCTTATTCGTGCAGCCTGTCTCTCCCCCGTGACCATCCAACTAGTCACCTCTGAAAAATCAAATGGTTCTCTCAACTCAGTGTCCAGAAAACTCAAACGGTTCAACACAAACTAAAGTGATCCATCGTAATTATAAAATATACTTACGGAGAAACGCTGCCATCCCAGATCCTACTGCCAAGTATACAAATTTTAGAGAAACCTGTAGTTTTGTCAATCAAACAACCAAAGATCCCATCATAGCTTACAACAGGGCTCCAAATGCTGATTTACAAAATCAAGACAAGTATCACTTAACCAATCAAGACAAGTTTGTGTTTTTACCTTGGATACTTCTTTCACCACGTTAGCATTTTGCTGGTTACTACCGAAGCTATCAATCATTTGACCAAACAGCAACGTCATGATAGGCAAACCCAACCCATTTCCAATGGCACCAATAGTCCCAGTAACCATCAAAAGAATGTCAGTGGAGTCTGCAAAAGCGAACAGTTTGAAAAATGGAACTGTCTCGGGTTTTTCTTTCTGTTTACTCTTTTCTTCTTTTTCCACATTCGTGCTGGTTCCTGCAGGATTCTCTGACGTGTTTGCGTCATCATGTTTCCTCTCTTCATCATTCTCCACACCCATGTCAGATCAGTGCTTTCAACGCTCCAACTAAGCAAAATTAACAATAAAATAAATTTAAAAATCACAACTCCGAAAACATTAACACCTCAAAGCATCACAAACTACATCACTTGCAAGTGACAACGTAGATCACGGACTCGGTCATTGGTTGAAAAAAAAAAGCTAAACACACTAAAAAGACTTTTTACTTATTTTTTGGATTCAAATTAATTGCATACTAACGAATGAATCGTGAGATATTTCAGTGCAAATCAAGTTGCAGGAGCCAGCTGGCGTTCACCAAATGAAACTTCAAACACGCGGAGACGTGAAGCAATCGTTTGCTTCCAAAGCGAGATTCATTCACGACCATCGCAAAAACAGAGCAATAAATGTAAACAAGAAGAGAGTGTTGTGTTGGTATTGATAACTCGAACAAAAGTTTCTGGGCAAATATTGCTTCTGGAGACGACCGTTTCGGTGAAGATTGAAGAAACGAAAACACAAGCTTAAATTCGCGGATCCAGACAACAAACAAAAGATGAATAGCTCATTTCATTTTGTCACCAACCACACAGCAGAATAAAAAAACAAAGTTCTTCTCCCTGGAAAATTGTAGGTAACTGTCAAAGGGCGGAAGAAGAAAAATGCTGCACTTAAGTCAAAGTTTCACGCCATATCCCATGCTTTATTACAACACGCACTATGAGTACCGTTTCAAGTTTCAACGCTTGAATATGAACAGACAAAAAAACATGTGTAGAGAGAGAGAGAGGAAGAAAGAAGGGGAAAAGTTTATTGTATTTTTACCTTTGGAAAGAAAAGTCGAAGAGAGAAGCCTGTTTGTGTGTGTGTGTATATATATATATATTGTAAAGGTGTGAAGAAAAGAACTGTGTAGGTTGGTTCCTACTGAGATCTCCCAAGTGTATTAGAAGTTTATGCTTTGAAGGGTGGCTCTGTGGAAATGTTCACACTGATACACACATATATATATATATATACACACCATACATACGTACATACATGTCATTGCTTGAAGATCAAGCATCTTCTTCTTCCGTGTGACGCCCAAGGACAACTAACAATGAATATATTCAAATACATACATACACATATAAATAAATAAATAAATATATATATATATATACTCATACCAGATTCAATAATTTTAATTTCTTTTTCAAAACTTTCCGTTTTCCCTAGATAGAATACTTTTTGAGTTCTTCCTTTTTAACACATTGCTTTCCTATACTACCCCTTATTAATTAAAATTATAAATGTAATTCATTAATAACTTTCAATAAATGGATTGCTTTAATATCTTCTACGGTTTTATATTCTTTTGTTTATTTTTCTATTACTTTTTTAAACGATTGTGAAAATTCCCCTCTAATTATGTTCTTTCTTTACAATTCAAAATTTTAATTAACTAAAATTTTCCCTCTAATTGTGTTCTTTCTATATAATTTGAAATTTTCGTTAAGGAGATCAAGGCTGCCACTTTGGAATAACAATTTATCGGTTTTTATTATTATTTATCTGTCTTTTAATTTACTAGATATTAGAATAAAAAGATTAATTAATTTTATTAGAAATACCATAATTGTTTTGTAAGGTGTACATGACAAATTCTTACGTATCAATAAAGGCAATTAATTTTTTTAACTTTTTATAAATTTTTCATTTTTACCCTTATTAATTATTATTAAATGAATTAATTGAAATTTAACCAGAAATATTTATAAATAAATTAATTTTTTAATAAAATTGTAAATTGATTGAGATTGAAATTTCAACAGTTTTGAAATCATTTCACAATCATTTCTAAATAATTTAAAATCAGAACTACTAATTATTTTAAATAAATTTCAATCAAAATTTTTAATTCCCACCAAATTGCAAATAACTATACTCAAATTTTATTTTAAAATTTTAATAAAAAATTTTAATTCCTACTAAATTGTAAATGACTATACTTAAATTTTATTTTCAAAATTTTAATCAAAATTTTCAATACCTACCAAATTACAAATAGAAATAGTGAATTAAAATTAGTTGATACTGTAACTTTAATACAAAAATTAAAACATAATATTAATAGATAATGGTAAAAGATGAAGAGTCAGACTAATAAAAAAAATTAATTCTAAGTTCTTAATATTTAATTTCTTTTTTTACGTTATGGATATTTAACTCTTTTTAACCCTTTCACCATTTATATATTTTTGTTTTATTTTCTATTTGCTGTGCAACTTTTTTGAGAAAGTTTTCTAGGAGAACATGTACAAGATATAAAATCATTCTTGCCTTTAACTTTTCTTCTCCTCCACATAATATCTCAATATATAATATATCGAAATAAAGAAAATTAACTGGTTCCAGTTTATCTATAAAAAGCTAATAAGTACTCTGGACGTGTAACATAATAAGGGAAAAATAATTCAATAAATTTCAAAATACAATATATCTTTTGTTGAAAAATAGTGACAGATTGCTTCTACACATTCAATTTTCTAAAGGAAATCTCTTATCCAATTATTTTATAATATTAAAATATGTAAATTTAATTAAACTATATCTGTATATAGGTTATCTAATATTAAATAACGTCATTCAATAGTTAATAAGTTTAACATGCATATTAATGAGAAATTTAGTGAAGAATAAGTAAAAACTCAATCAAGGTCTATATTTGATGCTTAATTCAGTTATAAATAATAAAATAAGAACTTAATTAAATATAAAAGTCATAAAAATTTAACTGATCATTCTAGTAAGAGAAATATTATTGTATTCGGTAGCCTTATTTATTTAATCAACAGTATGTTATATCACAAATCTTATGATACTAATAATAGAAAATTGCAAATACATGATAATTGAATAGTTAGATTTTATCTTTAAATGATTTATGTTCATAACTATATTCTGAGAGTATTAGATATTAATACATATAATAGTACAAAATTTAATCCATTACAATTTATTATGTTAAAAAGAAATACTATTTTTTTTAATTTTTTTTCAAAATATAGTATCAGTAAATTTACTTTATTAAAGCGAAAATAATAATGGTGCATAAAATTTAAGAATTTCTCTATAACAGCTGGTCAGTTGATTTTGTGATTTGAATTGAAATATAATTTGTATTTTAAAATTCATTTTCGTGTTTCGTACTTTCCACATAGATTGCTTATATGCTTCATTCCATTTTTAAAAGGAAATTCCTAGTGCAAATTTTTATATAATACTGAAACATAAATTAAATTAGAATATAAGACAATATACGGTTTATTTAATTACAAATTTTACTATATTATTATTATTATTAAAATTATTACGTTAATAAATATACTTAAAATAAACAAATTGATTATTGATATACAAAATCTCTTAAAATTAAAATCTTGCATCTTTTTTTTATTAAAGTGAACAATAACTATATAAAAAAAATGATAGTGTTGGGGAAAAAATAATGCAAGCACGTCCTATCAAGTATATTTAGAAAAATAAAAAATATGAGAAGTGTGTTTCTCGATTATTCAGAATCAATGATTTCTTGTTTATTAAATACACTAGTACATAATAAAAGGCCATAAAAATACGAACAAACTTAGGTACTCATACACTAAAATTAACTTTCTATATATAACGTTAAAAAACAACTAAGCTAATTGGAGAAAAAAAATATTTTGGAATAGGTCATTTAAAAAGGTAATTTATTTATTTGAAAAATTTGAAATACTTTAAAATAAAATAACATTTTGAATAAGAAAATTAAAAAAAAAATTTAAGAATTTTGAATAATTATTTCAAATAACTAAATCAATAAAATTTGAAATATCCTAAAAAAAATAAGGGAATTAAAATTCCACTATTGGATCAAGCCAAATAATTCTGGACCGAGTTGAGTCAAACTATCTTAGATCAAGCAGTGTCGGGCTTGTCCAGGGACGAGTTGTGTTAGACTTACCCCGGCCAAAGCCGAGATGCGCCCACCACGGACCAAAGTCGAGTAGTCAGACCCTCTCTCAACCTGATTCAAGCCAGGGTCTCTTTTAAACTGAGTCGAGTCAGGGTAAGATGAGTTGAACAGTGCAAAACCATGTCGAGTCAAGCCAGGACCAACCCAAGTCGAGTAGAGACAGTCCTACCATGGGTCAAGTCGACCTAGGCCCATCTTGGGTTGAGTCATCTCAGGTCTCTCCCCGAGTTGAGCCCACCATGGACTGACTTGAGCCAGGCCCATCTTGGGCCAAATCAAGACTTCCTAGGGTCGAGTGAAGTCAAGTGTTGTGTTAGGCTTACTGCGAGTTGAGTTAAACCCAATCTAGACTGAGTCGAGTTGGGTCTACCAAAGACCGAGACGAGTTGGGTCTGTCTTAGGTCGAATTGGGTCAAACCTACATCAAGTTGAATATAGTCTGACTTATATCAAATTAAGTTGAGCTAGACTCACGCCAAATTGAATCGTGTATATATATATATTAAAAAAATAAATTATTAAATATTATTTTAATATTTAAATTTGACTTATATTTTTTTGTAAAATTTAATTTTAAAAATTTATATTTTAAAAAAAATTTGTAAAATTAAATTTTATCTTAAAAGAAAAATTAAATTTATCTGTCCAAACAAAATAATTAAAATAGAAATAAACTATTTAAAAAATAAAAAAATTTAATTGCAAGGATTTCAAAGTAATTATCTGGACAAAGTGTTAGTATTTATTTTCTTAAAAAGATGGTCATTTGATTTGGTGTTTCCGACTGAAAAAAAATTAGAAAGAAACATATTTTCGTGTTTCCAACTTTACATTTGAAATCTTGGTCTAAGCTATGATCAGTTTTTTTATTAGACACCATTCTGAAAATTTTATAAATCAGAATAAATTTCAACTCATACGTGCATATCTTCTCGATAGGACAACAGCGATTAGTTTATTGTAATAAAGAAAACAAAAATATAGAAAAGACAACTTCAAGGTAGATTCTTTGGATTTCTTCGCCACAACACTTTTACAAACATTATATCGAAAGTATGAATTTTAAAGATTTTTTACTAAAGTGAACACTAATAGATGAAATTTTCTAATTTGATAATCGTAGTATCCCATGGAGGTATTGTAACTCTCACTGTAGCCATAAACCCCGTTACATATATGTTAATTTTGTAATATTGCTCAACATTGGATTACAAAACTAAGAATATTTGAAAATGAAATATTATATATATATATATATATATTAAAAATAATGAAATAAATTATTATTCTATTTTTTAAGTTTAATTCCTATATAATGAATAAATGGTAAATTATCAAAATAAAGATTACATTCCAAATCATATATACCATATAATATGTGTATGGTAAGATTAAAAAATATTTTAATAAATAAATTTTAAAATAAATTATTAATTATATTTATATAAGGTTAGATATTTATTTTTTTAAAACTCTCTTTCTTAGTCATTGTATTTTTTTCAAACTATAAGATTTGTTATGGTTAAGAGTTTAAGAGGAAAGTTTGTTTATTTGAAGTGTAGTATGAGTTCACTTGGAGTTGAGTGTTGTGAGAAGCAAACTTGGAGTGTTGTTTTCTAGTCCAGACAAAGGAATTTAATAATTATACATAAACTTGCTTTTTGGGATAAACTGATATACACTAAGTATTGTGATAGGTGGATGGTAATATAGTTGATGTTAATAGATATAATAGAGTAAGCATGTTTTAAATTGTTGTATGTATTGTTGGATATAGATACATGAGATCAACGTGAAAATGTACAAAACATGAGAATGTGCTTGGAAGAGCAAAACTTGGTAGCTTTTAGCCTGTGTATCGTTTAAGCAATGTAGGTCGCTCAAGCAATGGTAAGGTGGTGGGTAATCGTTATTTCACCGTCATTAATGGTCTAGTCACTCGAGCAACAGATGATGTCACTTGGGCGATGACGGTAGATCAAGCGAGGAGATGCCTAAACTATTTCTTTCCACAACATAGGCTAGTCATTCAAACAATGAAGGAGGTCTGAGAAGGGACATGGGTGCTCTCGACCTCGAAATGCTAAGTGATGGGTATTGTTAAGGCGATATGAAAATGGATTATTATACATGCATTGTGGCCACTCAAGCAATAGGTGTCTCATGGTGTGAAACATTAAGGGAGTTTGAATAATATTTTATGATGTAATAATATGATGATATACTCATATGTATGTATAGTAAAAGTTTATGTTGTATATGAGGAATGATGAATACATACGTATTTGTTGAGATGCATGATATTGATAAAATGCATGTTGTTGACCTATCATATTATTGATATTGCTCATAGTGAAATATATGGTGGTGATATATCCACTAATAAGGATTTAAGCCCTTGATAGGTGATTGATACAGGTGATGTTAATGTCCTTTTATGGGTGGAGGTACCCCAGGGTAATATTATACATTAGGTGTTGGTGGTAAACATGATAACTCATGAATAATAGGTATCTCAACTTCATTGATGATTTAATCATATAGACCAGACATTAGGTGGCAAGAAGCTGAGACAGATTTACATCATTCTCGTGGAGTAGACGTACACCTAACTTTGGATAATAGGTGTTTTTTGCCACCCTAATCCTGAAAAATCTTGGTCCAGTTAATGTTGAGGGTCAAGTGTTAGTCTATAGTGAGACTTATTTACTATGGTTAGAGTGTTTTAGAAAACAATTTATATTTGGTCATGAGGAGATTGATGGCTAAACATAGAATCTGTGGTATTATTGAGATGATTCCATTTACATGTTTGTCATGAAACCATGATTTATTATATTATAATTGTTGAATTATAAGTGATTTATGTTTATATGTTTGTCATGAAACTATGATTTATTATATTATAATTGTTGAATTATAAGTGATTTATGTTTAATATGTAGCTTACCCTAGTGCATATATAAATAACATTGTTATCATTCTATCATGTAAGAGAGCATACTCTTCTACATGATTGACCAAAAGTGAGCAAATTTCTACATAAATAACTAAATGTACATAGTTTATAGATGTATTTTAAAAATTTATTTTAAATATATTTTAAAGACTTTATAATATAATTATCTGTTTATCTATATATATATATATATATATAATATATATATATATATATATATATATATATATATATATATATATATATATATGTGTGTGTCTATAGGTCTATATATTTATATTAATATAGAATTACCTACTAGTATGATAAATTGTTACATTAGTATAAAAGTGAATCAATTTATGGGT
Source organism: Lablab purpureus (assembly GCA_030347555.1). Taxonomy (NCBI): domain Eukaryota; kingdom Viridiplantae; phylum Streptophyta; class Magnoliopsida; order Fabales; family Fabaceae; genus Lablab; species Lablab purpureus. The sequence goes on from CM059260.1 coordinate 5,780,734, forward strand.
AAACATGTGGAAGTGAATATTAGTGTGATTATTAGATTATTAAAGTTAATACTGTATATAATAAATATTCTTTATATTTTTTATATACTAAATGTCACTTTATATTGAAAAGGTATTTAATATTAGCCTTCCACAAAACCTTGAGTAAAAAAATCTAATTAAATATCTTTCATGATGTATTATTTCAGTTATAATTTATAACAATTAATATTTAATATCAGTTCTTTGAAAGAACTTAAATAAAAAATTACTTAAAAATTTATATATCTTGGTTACAATGTTTAAGTTATAATTTAGAAGATATATAATTTGATGAGAATATATGAAATTGATCTCTCTCTATATATATCATATTATATGGGATTTATTTTAAATTAATAGATCGTTACACATGTTTCGGAAGTACTATTAAAATAGTAGATAAAATAACGAACCATATTGTGAGTGGTAGAACCAACAAAGTGTGATAATTGAATGTTTTGTTAAATAGAATAGAACATTACGTTAGTTATATAAAAGTGGAAATTTCATAATAATTAATTCCTTCCTAACAGCCACACATGTTACTTTTTATTTCTCCTATCACGTTCTTGAATGACTTCTTTGGTACACCAGTATCTTTTTTGGTATATATATATATATATGTAGCCGATTTTTTTATATAGAATAGTTGATTTCTTATCTGTTTAAAATTGTTAAAACGAAGTATACATGACATGATTCTGTGATATATAAAAGAAATTATATTATTCTAAAAAGTTAACTTTAACCTTTTTTATTTTTAACCGTCAGATTAAAATTAAATAAAAAAATACTTTCAAAATATAGAGTTGCTAATTAACTCAAAAGCTCAACAACTATTTTTTAAAATAAAATTAACTTACAAATATTATGGTAATTAAGAAAAGTAGAATCTAAATATGAATTTATAATATGTTTCACTTTTTTTTATTTCTAATCCATGTGGAATTTAGATTGATATTTAAATTTTGAACTTAGACTAAAGAAGGTAGCAGAAATGTTGTGTTTTGGGGTTTGGGATGATATTCTTCTTAAACAAGGAAAGTGCTTGCGATTCTTGAAACCAGAATCTGTGAAATTTGAAGAGCGTTGAAACAGTTATTGTGGCAGAGGTGGTACGAAACCTTTTGTAGTAACCTCGTTGGTTTAACAGCGCCAATTAGTTAAGGAAAGAAAGGAAACTATGAGAAAAAGAAAATATAAAATAAAATGAAGATTCAACTTGAAGCATAATGTTCCGTCAGAGAGAAGAAAAAGCCAGAAAAGCAAAAAGATCAATAATACTGACAAGGCTCTTCCCTTTGTGGAAAGCTCACGAATCGGAACAATGTGGAGGTGTGAATATCAATCATGTCATCTCCTTTTCCGTAATACACATGAAAGCCAAATCATCAACTTTTTTATTATAAACAAAAACATTACCACCAAAAGGTTTTAATTTACCTTAACACGTTAATTAATTGCTAAAATTTATTTAAATTTACTCGTTTTAGATTTTAACTTTAATTATATGATTATCTTAAATATTCTGAAAACCTTTTTTATTATTTATTATAATCTTACTGATAAGATTAAAAAAATATTTAGTCCAAATTTTGGCATGTAAATACTTATAATTTTAATTATCTTTTCTAAAAAAGATTGAATGGCTTCATTTAGTTGATAAATTTTGGTCGATTTTTTTTTGTTATGTTCAGTTTGGTTACATGCTTTCTCACTTTTCTAAATAAGAGTCATTTAAGATTTTGTTAAACAAACTAATAAAAAAAATAAATTTTATTATTTATAATAAATTTTTAATTTATTTTCCAATAATACCCTTATTATTTAAAAGAGTGTGTACTCTCTTTTTAATAAAAAGTATTCAATCTATCTTTTCTCTATTTAAAAAAATAACTTTTCAATTCTTAACAATACATCTTTACCTGAAACATTTTTCATCTCTATCAAAATAAGTTTTCCTCTATAACTTTTAATCTTAAAATTTTCACCACCAGAAATTTTGATTTAAAAAATTTGAAGAATATTTTCGTTCTCACAAAAATTTGATATCACTCTATACATTGAATCACTTTTCAACTTCAAGAGGATCTTCAATTACTTTGTTTATATCATCTTTTGTGTTATCAAATAAGTCTTTAACTCTTTCTATAATATAATTATTAACTTCTGTCTTCATTTTGCTGTGTAAGTACCAATTTTTTTTTTATAATTCCACTCTAACATCTTCTTTCTTTAAAAATTAAATACATTTTATTGATTAAGAAGAATGTAGATGAAAAGGTGGAAACAATAAATTATTTATTAAATAATTGGTTTATATAAGCAGTAGGTCACTTAAAGTCTCATAAAAGGAATAATATAATTGCTATTGATATTTTCAAAAGTAAGGGTATAATTGGTAAAAAATAATTAATGCAACCTTAAACTCTATAAACTACATGTAAAAAAAAAAGCACTCTTTTAAAACGACTCTTGTTTAGAAATAGAGGGAATATTAACTTCCCCTTCCATTTATATATGATTACCCGGAACTGAATTTTTATGTAACATGTTTAAAGGAGATCATTATTTTCTATAAACAAAGATTGAAAGATTTTGCGAAATAAAACTAGAAAACTAATCTAATTCAAAGGATCACACGAAAAAAAATTGAGTCATTTGGTTATTTCAAAATAAAAGAAGTTAGATATGTAACACTATATTAAAATAAAATAAAATAAAATATAGTTATTGAAGGAAAATGATTTAGGAATATCAAAAACTTTTATCTACATACTTGATATACACCTAAAAAAATAGATTTATAAAATATATAATATAATATAAGAAGAATGATAAAAAAATAATTAAATAAGTATATGTAAAATGAAAATATATGTATATGATTGAGTCATTAGATATTTAAACATATAAAATAAACAACAAATATCAACTTATTTATAATTCCTTCTTATATAGATTTAAAAGAATAATAATAATTATAATAATAATATATTTAGGCATCCGACAGCTATTGTATTAAATATATAATACACTCAATATTTATTTAGTGGTCAATGTGATTATTATAAAATAATATAGAATGATTAAGACTTAGATTATTATTTAAAATATTTTATAAAAAATAATTAATAATTATAATCAAATACATATGTATTATAGTCTAAAAGAAATATCAATTGAATGTACAAATACTCTAGAAGATTTATTAAGTTCAGAATTAAATATTAACACACAGACATATAATATATATAATGTATAATGTATAAATGTATTTTTGGTATCGAGTGATCCTATTTAGTAATTCTTACACCACATAGTGATTCTGTTCACATTTTACTAGGATTTAATGATTATTTATCCTCAATTAAATGATAGAAAACTTACATATATTTTTAACTATATTCATGTACTATCATTAGAACATGAATATATAGTAAAATTAACTTATAACTTATTCATATTATACATTATTAATTTCGTAATATTTCTTTAGTAATTTTTTACATCATGGATAATTAACTTCAATCAATCACTTTTCATTATGTAATTTTACAAAATATAACATTTATTATTTTAATTTGCAACATTTAATAAACAAACTAAGTTTGTTTCTAGGAATTCTGCTGACAAGGATTCGAATTTGCAAAATAGATTTTTCAAAGAAAATATTTTCTATCCATTCTACCACGCATAAGTAAAGGTATTTCACGTATTATCGGTTTATCTCATTGAAATGTTGTTTTGCCAAGTTTTATTTATTGATAAAATAATTTGTGTTAAAATGTATAATAATTTTATTTAAAATTTATTTTTAAAATTTTTATAAAAAATTATCTATTAAATTGTTGTAATTAATTTTATTTAATATTTTTTTAATAGATAATAAGACTAATCTAATTAATTTTTATTGAGACATTTGGTGATCTTAAACTATATTTTTTTCTCTATTATTTTTTTAATCTATATCTATATTATTATTATTTTGTTATTTAAAGAACATTAATTTGTATTTTCTAATTTATTTTTTTATTTATTTTTATAAATTTATTTTATAGTACCTTTTTGTGATGCAATTAAAGTCTTAACTCTTTTTTTTAAAATTTTGAACAGTTTGATTATTTTTTTAGTTGACATATCTATTTATTTTTATATGAAATAAAAAATTTATAATATATAAAACACTACTAAAAATATATTAAAAAAAATGAGTTAAAATAATAAAACTTGGTTCTAATTGTTAAGAAAATAAACTGATAGTATCTTGAAGTCTAAGTCTCATTCATTTCTTTGGTAAGAACATGCATTTAATTTCCAAATTTTAACTTTTTCATAAACTTCCATAGTTTATTTTGAAATTAATAATTAAAAAAATAATTAAAAAAATTATGTTGAACATTAATCATGCAATTGATCAGGATTATGTATATATATGTATAAGAACATCTTAAACTAAAAAAAACACTAACAATTCATATATATATATATATATAGATACTAATACATGTTTTTTAAAATAAATTCCATTTCTTAGGAAAATTATACATCCAATCTTTAACATGCATGTTGATTACAATAACTCAAAATAACTATTTTTTCTCTACTCATCAATTTGATCATTTTCTCTTAGACTTTGTTCCTAGGATATTTTATACTCTGTGTAAAATTAACATCATTATTGTGGTTTATAGAATTAATACAAAAAAGGATAAACTAAAATTTCTGTCATTTATAAACCATTTAATAAAATATATACAATTCTTACACACACACACACACACACACATATATATATATATATATTATCACATAAAATATTTTTATAATACTTCAAACCAAGTGTCTAATGATTCTTTTACAAAGTCTACTTTGAACATGCAAGTTTAACACCTTCAAGAACATAGGAACAAAAGTAAAAAGAATATCAATAGAGACAAAACTTATCCAAGATTGAAGTTGATTGGATAAAAATACTCCTCTCATTTTCTAGATCACAATTGTGTGTTTTGATTTTGAAAAAAATGATTGCAGACTACAAATTTGAAAGAGAGAAGTCAGAGCTTCTCTGAATATAGGGTTAGAAATGAGAAGTCATTTAAAAAAAAAAAATTAAAATCAAAATTAATTTATTAATAAGATAATAGATATAAGAATTACTTTGGAGCTTCTTCCGCTAATATTGACTAACCATGTAAATAAAATTATAATTTATTAAAAAAATTATTTTCTTATTATATATATTTTAGTATTAATAAAAGTTAACAATGATTTATAATATTTTATTTAAAATTTATTTTTAAACATAATTTTATAATTAATTTAATAAAAATATATTAATAAAAAAATTTAAAATATTTTTTTCAGAGAACTAAAATAAGAAGTTTACATAGTTAAATTAAACAGGTCCTCATGAAATTCACATATATGAATAGTGCCCTGTAAAACACAATCGATATAAAATATCAAATGTCACATGAGGATAAATTTTATTCCAAACGATAAGGATAAATATATGAAAAAATCTGTCATTTATTTGGGTACATTCTAAAATTCTTTATTCCTTTTCTGTCTATGTGTGCCCCACCAGTTCAATAGCTGGAAACAAATACTAGATATTTATCCTAAAGTTATATAGTACACGTGTATAAATATATTTAAATGACTCCGTACATTTTTTAAGAAAATTAAATTAATTTTCTCATAAATTAAAATTTATACATGTTTATATATATAAATTAACTTTGAAGTTCTTTTATGTATTTTTTGTACATTTTTTTTAAATTTGTATACAAATTAATTTTAATTTATTTTATAAAAAATTATGAAAATTTTTGGTCAAACATTTATTTTTTTATAAATATAAGTGGAGAAGAGACATATTATATATATATATATATGATTATGAGTTTATCATAAAAATTATCTTAAAAAAACTCTCATCTCAAAACAAAGAAAATGATATATAGGTGAGGGTAAAACGTGTCAAATTAATGACGAATATTTGAAGAGTCTGACCATATTAGATGCACAAGACTCAACTAAGTCGAGTCGTGTCTTGTCGCATCGACGTCAACCATGACTTGTCTCGTTGATGTCGAGCGGGTTAGGTCGCATCAACAACAAGCTGATGTCGATCGGGTTGAGTTGGACTCCCATCAGTTGGGTTGACATTGACCAAATCGAGTTGGATCCAAGTCATTTGAGTCGAAACGTGCCACGTCAATCAAGTCAAGGCGAGCCAAGTCGGGCGACTCAAGTCGAACTCATGTTTGTAGAGTCTTGCTAATGTTAGTAGGGTCAAGTTGAGCTGAAGTCTGTCGAGTCAAGTTGGGATGATCTCGGTTAGGTAAAGTCAGGTTAACGTCAGACCAATTTTGGTTGAGTCAGGTTAGGCCGACATTAGTGTGGTCTTGTCAGGTTGATGTCGGTAGGGTCAAGTTAGGTTGATGTTGGTTAGGTCAAGTCAGATCGATGTCTTTTGGGTCGATGTCGAATGGGTCGAGTTGAGTATCGGCTAGATCAACTAGGACCCACCTTTTCCAAGTCGAGTCGGGACCTCGTCCATCAAGTTGAGTTAGGCCGATGTTGGCCAAGTTGAGTTGGTTGAGTTGAGTTCGATTGGGCTAGTTTATCAAGTCTAGTCGAACACGAGTTGATCAAGTTGAATCGAATCCACATCTATTGAGTCAAGTCACTTTAATGTCGATTGGATCAAGTCAAACCAATGTTCATTTAGTAGAGTTGGACCAACATCGGTCGGGTCAAGTCGGGTCCACATCGGCCGGATCGAGTCAGATTGACATTGGTCATGTCAAGTCCAGCGTCCGCCAAGTCAAGTCGAAACCATGTCGATCAAGTTAGTCGGGCCCTTGTCCTTCAAGTAGAGTTGGTGATCAACTAGATTGAGTCAGACCCACCTTGTTCCCGTTGAGTCAAACCCAAGTTGATCAAATCGAGTTAGGTCCGAGTTGATCGAGTCAAGTTGGTTGTCTAATCAATCGAATGCAGACATACCCATGTTAACTTAGTTGAGTTGAACCCATGTTACTTTAGTTGAGTTGAACTACGTTAACCTAGTCAAATTAGACTTGTTTCTTAAAGTTAATTGAAGTTTTAAAGTGTGTCAAACACACTTTATCCCTCACCTTAACACACTCTATGTAGAATATTGTAGGTGGAAACTTTTTCAATTCACTCATTTGAGAATCAATAAAAAGAAGAGGCTCTTTTATAAGTGAGTTGGGACTATCCATGAGCCATGAGTCAGATTCAAGGCTCAATTCCTACCAACTTTCCTCCAAATTGGTGATCACAACTGCCATAAAGAAAGAGACTTCCACTGCAATAAACCTTAATTTTAATCCGGATTCAGGTACCAGGGTGAAATCGCTTCCATTAGCAATGAAGTTGTGAAATGGGAGGATTGGATTGGAGTTACTCTTCAGAAAATCAATGAAACTATGAGATTTAGACTCCGAAATGATAGCCATATTCAGCTACCACATCCTAAACTTCATATTCACATCCCACCTGAAGCTATCGGGACATAATGAGTTATGACCATACATAATATTATATTTGATTATGTATTTTCATTTCCAGCATAATAGATGAAACTTATTAATCACAAAAATAAGTGACTAAAAACATAATGATTACACAAATAATATTAAAGTAATAATATAAGTACATCATAAAATACCTATACACTATTTTGAGATTATCTTATTAATCTTTATAATTAATTTATTGTATGTCACGTAACATGTATACATTATTTTAATAATATCTTATTATTTTTTTCTAATTAATTTATTATATGCCTGACATGACATGACATGACATGATAGGTTTATCAGTAATGTCACTCTAGTATTCCCCTTACGATTGATTACAATTTACGACGAAGTACCAGAAAAAGTATATAGTTTTCACCAAACAAAATTCAACCTCTTGAAGCACTTGTCTGGAGTTGGACTAAGGAAGCATAAAATCCACCGCTGACGTTAACGAGTGTTTCATGTTTTCCTTTCTCTACTATAACTCCATTTTTTACAACAGCAATCACATCTGCATTTTTTATCGTGGATAGACGATGTGCCACAACCACAGTGGTTCTGTTCGCCATCACTTTGTCCAATGCATCTTGAACAACTCTTTCTGACTCTGCATCTAATGCACTCGTGGCCTCATCAAGGAGTAATATCTTTGGACTTTTTATTATGGCTCGTGCAATGGCTACCCGTTGCTTCTGTCCACCAGATAATTGGGTTCCTCTCTCCCCCACTGAAGTATCATAACCCTGCCATAGAAGGGAAAGAACAAAAGTCCCAACCCCAACAACATAAAGAAAGCTAAAGAAGTGTTCTTTTCTTAGTAATTTATTTTACCTGTTGTAGGGCACTGATGTATGTATGTGCATTGGCCAATTCTGCTGCAGCTATGATTTCTGCTTCAGTGGCATTGCCTTCTTTTCCATAGGCAATATTGGCACGTATTGTTTCATTCAACAAAACTGGCTCTTGGCTTACAAGGCCCATCTGCTGTCTTAACCACTTGAGTTGTAACTCACGAATCTCCACACCATCAAGTGTGATTTGCCCTGAATCAGGATCATAAAATCTTTGCAACAAGGCAATCACTGTGGATTTCCCACTTCCACTTTCACCAACAAGAGCCACAGTCTGGAACTTTACTTATAAGTATCATTTAAAGTACCTTTTGAAATGATGAGTTAAAATATAAAACTCAGACTGTACCTTGCCAGAATGGATAGCCAAGCTGAGGTCTTGGAAAATGAGTATGTCAGGCCTAGATGGATACTTGAAGCTCACATGACGAAGCTCAATTTCTCCCTTGACGCTATTCAGTGTGATGCCAGACTCATCACTCGGATCTATTTTTGACTTCTTATCAAACATTCTAAATATGGAAGCAGTGGCTGCCTTGGCTTTGCTAGAGTCAGAAGCTAGGGAGCTTGATTGGGAAATTCCAGCAGTTGCCATAGTTAATGCAAAGAAAACCTGAAAAGCATGAAAACAGCTACATTTTTAAGAAAGAAAAATAGAAATGTTTGCCATGAATGTTACAAATATGAGACTTTTAGTACCCTGAAAACATCAGCGAATGACGCCTTCCCAGCGTCCACAAGTCTAGCTCCTGCGTAGAAACCGGTTGCATAAAAACTAAGCAATGAGAAAAGCGCAACCCCAAACCCTGATCCGTTGATAAATGCTCCTCGTATCCCTGCTTTGATGGGGTCCTCACACTTTTTCTTGTATAGTTCCACAACCTTGTCTTCAGCGCAAAAAGAAGCAACTGTTCTTATGCTTCTAACTGCATCATTAGCAACTTGGCTTGCATCCTCATACATCATCTGCCGCAACAAACATATAATCTGAATAATGCAGTTACTCTCATAACTTCGTAGGGTAATGGAAAATAAAACTAACCTTTACATCTGCACTGAATCCCTTCAAGAGTTTCACGTTAACATAGAAATTTAATCCAAAAAGTGGAACCAGGACAATAATAACTAACGTCATCTGCCAAGATGCAATGAAAGCAATAACCAAACCTGCCAATGCAGATGCTAAATTTTGAACAAATATTCCCAGCGCATCACCAAAAAGGGCACGTACAAAAGCCGCATCTGCCAAGAGTCTGGCACCGATGGCACCACTTGAGTTTCCAGGTTCATCAAACCAACCAACCTCCATGTTGAGAACCTTCTCAAAACACATCAGCCTGATACGGTGGATTAACTTGCATCCTGCCACAGAAAAAAAGTATCTTTGTCCAACATTTGTCAGAAATGCTGCAATACCAAGGGTAGTATACATCAGTGCCCAAAACTTGGAATCTTTTTTCATCTCATCAAATGGTTCATAAAATGTCTTTATGGCAGTGGAAATCAGCAACCCATGTATTGGATATACAAGACCATTTGCTATGGCAGCCACACATCCAATTAGAAGAACAGGAATCTCTGGCTTATTGAGGGAAGCAAGGCGGCTGAGTGGAACCTCTGGTGCTTGTTCTTTGGGTTGTGAGTTTTCGAGTTCAGGAGGAGGGACGTTAACTCCTTTGGATAAACCAAAGGAAACCGAAGATGAGGGGTTGCTACTGTTTCCTTTGGATGAACCCCTACTCATGGACCTTTTAAGTGATCTCCTTTGACTAGATTGTCCAAAGGATTCTGCAGAAATTTCACTCTTGCTGTCATGCTCTGCATTTTTTTCTGATTCATAGCTTCTTTCTTGCAGGCGTATAAGTTGAGAGTAAGCTCCATCATCATTTAGTAATTCCGAGTGTGTTCCTGATTAATAAACACACAATAAGAGTAAGCAATTCTAACTCCAAGATGCTTTTATATTTAAGTATTTAAAAATATAAATATGTATTGTATAAAAAATAGACATATTGTTTCAATAAAATTAATATATTTTATAACATAAATGAATGAGACAATTTTAATTGAGTTGAATATTTTTAATTTTTAATTTAAGTTCTGTATCTGATCCTTTAAATTAAAGTTTCATTCCGTTTATTTATTAAAATTTACGAATATTCTCTGATAAAAATAAATTAAAAATATGTTTACTGTATTATTTATTAACATACCAATTTTTAGTTTTATCCAAATTTATTATTTAAGTAGTTTGTCGGTGTTTCTTATCTTATTAAAATTATAAACTTTTAAAATATATTATATGTTGAATTATAGAAAAAAAAAGTAATAATAAGTGATTGTTTTTCAAAACAGAAAAAAAATATAAAATATATGTCGGTGTATTTCAGCATTCGTTTAAGTTTACCTGCGTTTTTATCCTAGAAAAAAAAAATGCATGCTAATATATCACATCAAAATAAGTCTTTTCAGATTAAATATATTTCTTGATACTGTGAAAATTGTATTTTGTTTAAAATTTAGAATATAAAATTTAAAATTTAAATTTATTTACTTTTTATATTTTATAAATAAATATTTTATAAATAAATGTAAATAATTTTTTACAATAAATAAAAAAATTTAAAATATATAATATAATTTTAATAATAATTTATAAAGTATAAAAATAAAATAAATTTAAAATTTTTCTTAAAATAAAAGACAATTTTAATAAATAAATTCATAACTAAAAATATATTTAACTTTAAATTTTTATATAAATTTATGATGTAACATAAAATAAAAACCTAATATTTAATATAAGATTATTTTTTAATCACGTATGATCATTCAAAATATATAACAAAATATAGTAATAATAATAAAATCTATTTATAAAAATAATTAAATATTATTATTGTCTTTTACCTATAAAAAGAATTATACTTCAAAAAAATTCAGGTCTGTGACCTTTTTTCAATTATTCAATAATCTTTTAAAATTGATTACTTAATAAATTATGAAATTAACGATTGAATCAATATGGAAGCTGAAAAGAAGTAACCATTTCAATGAACTGGCGTGGTACCTTTCTCAATCATTTTCCCTCTATGAATGACAGCAATCGTATCAGCATTCTTCACTGTGCTCAAGCGATGCGCCACCACAATAGTAGTTCTGTTGACCATGATCCTGTTTAGAGCCTCTTGCACCATTCTTTCTGATTCTGCATCAAGTGCACTTGTGGCTTCATCCAGAAGTAGAATTCGCGGATTTTTCAGGATTGCTCTTGCAATGGCAATGCGTTGCTTCTGCCCACCAGATAGCTTGCTTCCATGAGCACCAACCATTGTGCTCAATCCCTGCGTGCAGAGGTAAAAAGCTGAAGTTTACTTAACAAAGTTCTAAGATTACGAATCAAGAGGTAGCCTTGAAAATGAAGTACTCTCTGCTTGTGTTGTAGTATTAAAAGGGTCACTAACATTAATTATAACTATTTAACATGTGAAGTGAAAAATCATGTAATCATTAAGGGGTATTGTAGTATAAATAGCATCAATCCAATCCAATCCATGGTGACAAATGAAATAAAATCTCCCCTATTTTTCCCAAGTCTTCCTCTCTAATTTTCTAACATGTTGAGCATAGAACCTGTGGAAGCTTATCGATGAATTTAGCAGCATTTGCAAGTTCAGCTGCAGATCTTATCTCTTCAATTGTTGCACCTTCTTTTCCATATGCAATATTATCCATAATGTTAGATGCAAACAACACCGGCTCCTGGCTGACAAGGCCTATCTTTCCTCTGATCCACCTTAGCTGAAATTCTTTCAGGTTAATACCATCAATAAGAACTTCACCAGCCTGTGGATCATAGAATCTTTCTACCAAGCTGATAACTGTAGACTTTCCACTTCCACTTTCTCCAACTAACGCTGCAGTTGTACCACTTGGTATATGAAGAGAGAATCCGTCGAATATCAGTTCTTCTGGTCTTGATGGGTAACTGAAATAAACACCCCTTAACTCTATTTCGCCTTGAATATCTAGCAATACTTTTCCATTTGGATCATAAGCGTCAATCTCTGGCTTCCTTTCAATTGTCTGGAACATTTTGTATGCTGCAGCCTGACCTAAAGCAAAAGCATTAATGCAAGGGGATGTCTGTCCAAGAGACCTAAGATATGAACAAAATAAAAAACTATATGAACTGTCAAACTTTCTTGAGAGAATAAATTCATTAAAAAAATGCTACTTACGATGAACCAATAAGTATGGCAACAATCACATTCATCACCGTGCCCCCACTATATCCTTTTTCCATTATCAACTTTGCTCCAAACCATACACCTATGGCAAAAGTACCGAAAGTAACAAACAAAAATGTGCCTGCACCGACTCCATGAATGCAACCTTCTTGAAGTCCTGATTTGTAAGCATGCGCAAGATCTTTGTTATAACTAGATATTGCTTGTTTCTCCCCAGTAAAGGATGCAACCTGGAAATATACACAGAAACAGGAAATATTATTATATGACTGTCATGGCTCTGAAAGAAATTATCACATTCAATCGAGAAAGTATAGAATTCCACAGTGATCTTAGGTTGAAACTTTGAGCAAACAACATACGGTTCTTATTGAGGCAATTGTCTGTTCAACTACACGTGCAGCTTTTGCATAAGCTGTTTGACGTCTAGAAGCAGTTCTTTCTATGGTGAAGGCCATAGCAGCACCTGACAAAACAAGAAGTGGAAGAGTGGACAGCATGACAAGAGTAAGAAGCCACCCTTTGACAGAAGCTATCAGAAATCCCCCAGTGAATATTGTTATAAGCTGCAGAAATCTCCCAACCTGATAAGAGAAAATGAAGTATGATAAACACATTATTAAAATTGATGTCTTGCAGGTTGCAGCATATGCATATGCATGAGCATATGGATATGGTAGGTAGGTACCTTCTCACCCATGGCATCTTGTATGAGAATGATGTCATCTGACATCCTCTCTATAACCTCTCCAGTGTTTGTTTCCTTATCAAAGAAAGCAATATCTTGTCTCAGAATAGTTTTCAGATACAGTCCCCTTATTCGAGCACTCTGCCTCTCCCCTGTCACCGTCCAACATGTCACCTCTGAAAAATTATAAACTTCTCTCAACTCAACATAAATCTTGTGTTTCTTTAGAGATCTTAGTATATGTACAAATCATAGTATATAACTATGATATAAACCCAACATGTCACATGTGAAAAATTATATGCTTCTCTCAATAAATTGTGTTTTTTTTTTCTAATCTTATACTATATAGTCAAATCATAACATATAAGTAAAATCTAAATCTCTGATTTGAAACTAATTTTTTTGAAGTTAAAGTAAATATAAATCTATTCAGTAAAATAATACTATAGTTATATTAAAATTTTTATTCTAAAAAAATTGGTTGAAGTTACTATTATTTGTAAAAAAATGTTAAAAATACTATATTATGACCAAATCATAATACTCATTTCATAATTTACCTCGTTTTCTGATATTATATTAAAATCAATTATTTATATTATTAATAACCTCGATACATTTTAAATAAATATTTGTGTTTCTTACATATTCTTACTCATTATTTTATATTTTTTAATAATTGAAAAAACGATGTGATGCGTCAGTGGAGTCAAGGACATTCTGATCAAAGTTGAATTGAGTATATTTTAATGGAGTTCCACAAAAAATAAGAGATGAAAAAATATAGATCTGAAAGACAAAAGATCGTAACAAAATTGAAATTTTTATTGTTGGAAGTAGAATTTAAAATTATTTATTTTTAAGTAATTAAATTATTTTTATTAATTCTTGAAACTTTAATTTCTGTTAAAATTATCTATTTAAATATTTTATTTTATTTTATATATGATGGTTTTGGAAACCATGAATGTTATATTATGGAGCTTTAGATTTTATACAATGTATAAATTATAAATAAATAAATAAATAGAAGTACTCACGTAGAATGGCTCCTATTCCAGATCCTAGTGCCAAGTATACAAATTTAAGACAAACCTGCATTTGGATTAATAACGCAACCAAACATTATCATAACTTCTATCAAACTTTCCAAATCCTATTTACAAAATCAACACAAATCTCACTAAACTACTAACATGCCTTCATTGTTTTTGTTTACTAGATTTTGGATTGCAAATTTTATTATATAATGTAAATTTTAATATTTGTAGCTTTTAAAATATATGTACGTAAATGGAATGATTTTTAAAAATATTAGTGATTTATCAAATATAATTATATCACAATTATGAATGTTGTTTTCACAAAAATACTTACTGAAATTTAAATTTGTTATGAATATTTTATTTCCTAACAATATATAATAGCTCGATGTAATACCTTTATCATATTCATAAATAAAAATTTAATATATATCAGATATAAAGTTATATACATAATATTAAATCGGATGTTTCTTTTATTGTATATATTATACTAACATGATTTTTGGGGTCTTTACAATTGATAATTTTAAACCTTGCTTATTGTGAAAATAACATGATGAAAAAAATGTGTAACATTAATTCAGAAATGAAAAGGTCAAAAACTGATAGCGATACACACTAATATACAAAAAAATAATTTAGGAGAATTCATTTAATTTTCAAATAATATTATTATGAATCACGTTAGGAAATAAATGGAAAAAATGAGTAAAAGTATAGTAATTAGAGACCGTTCTGGAGTAGTATAAAAAAATAATATCAAATATATAAATCATGAAAGATTGAACCAATTTAATGTGAATATTAAAAAAAAGCCTAATTGAGAAAACTACTAATATTTCAAGTCACATGCTATATGCAAAGATGTTAAAACGGATGCGTTCTGGTTTGAAAAAAAAAATAACATTCAAAATTGTAATGATTTAAAATGGATTATAATTTTTTTCTAACTTAATCCTATGTTAAATTAATAAATTAATACATCATTTTTAATCTAATTAAAAATTATAATATATCATTTCTAAAAATTATTATATATTTTAATATAATATTATTTAAAATAATTTAATTAATTTTTTATATTTATAATATAATATGTGTAATTAAAATAGTATAAAAATAAAAAATATAAATTTAATATAAAATAGTAGGCCAGCATATTAATTCTTAAGTTAGTCTATAATCTATTTATTCTTTATTTTATATAAAAGAAGTCTAAATTATGAATTATTAACTCATCAAATCACATTTATTTTGATAATCTTATTTATATATTAATGGAAGAGAAATAATTAATCACAGAAATAAGAAATCATAAAGTTAAACAAGAAAAGGTAAGTTGTGTGAATTACAACCTGAATTTGAACGAGAAAACCCTGGAGAATAAAATAATGATAAAAGAAATATTAAGATAAATCTTTAAATTTATTTAAAATTATAATTTTAGTTAGAGAACCACAATTAAAATACTTACATTTAGTACAATACATCTTTTAACAAGTTGTAACAAATTTATGGTGTTTGAGATTTTTATTGCAAGGTTAAAAGAGTAAGATATGAAAATTTTGGAATATTATGATATAACAATAAAAATAAAATGATTTATGATATTAAATAAAATCCTGAGTTATAATATACAAAATTATTTATTACATTGAATGAAGTATCCTAATATAACAATAAAACTAAGATGATTTATAATATTAAATAAAATTCTGAACTATAATATAAAAAATTATTTATTACATTAAATATAACTATGTTGTAAGAAAATTAGTGATTTAAAATATAAATAATATATTATTAAATAAAATCTTATAATACTTTTATATTAAAAGAAAAATAGATATTAATATGATAAGATTAAAAAATAAATTAAAACTTTATAATATGACAATATTGAGATGTTATAATATCTTAAAGTAAAAATAATTATTTTATATTTAAAAATATGACAATAATTAATACGATACATTTTATTTTTCTCAAGTTCGTTTACTATTTTAAAATATGTTTTATATGAACACAAATAACCTTTTTAGATACGAACAATAATAACTAAATTTTATTTTTGAGACACGTTCTATCGACAAAGATATAAGTTTAAAACATTGTATGTAATGACAAATTATTTTATAAGTATAATGGAAAAGATTTAAAATAAAGAAAAGATGAATATTTTAATATGTTAAGTTAAATAATTATATATATTATAAAATAAATTTATACTATATTTATTCAAAAAAAAATTACGATTTTGAGATATATACTAATAATTTTTAATTAGACTTTAAAGTCTTAAGATTATGTGAAATAAGTCAAGATCAACCTTAATTTCAATTAAAATAATTTTTCTTTTTCTATAAATACATAATATTGTGTTATATATGTATGATGTTGTGTTTACATATATATAATATAATATGATAAAACAAATAATTTGGATTAGTCAATGTATAATGATATACTTGGATCTTTAATTATGTCGTTTGAAAGTAACTTAAAACTTTTCTATTTTATGTTGGTATGGTTACTTTGAAAAAACATTTATTAATAGGAAAGAGAAGTTAACTAGTTTTGTGTGGTTGAGAAGAATTGCAAACTCTATATTAGATAGGTGTGGATGAATATTGATTGTATTTTCATAATGTATTATTTTGTTGGATAAAAAAATATACTTAAATCCCTAATAAGAATGTTAAATTTTGAAATGTTAAAGTTATGTTGATAAAATTTATTTGCATACATAATTATATTAATGGGATTGATTTGTGTGGATTATTGTATTGAAAAGTAGTGAGTATATATGTATGAATGAATAGTTAGTGTGTTACTTTGTATGTTGTTAATTAATATACCACATGTTTGATTTCATTACATTAAGATAACTACAAGTTGAATTATATCATGAAGAAGAGTTTGAAAAATAGAAGGAAATGTTTCTTAATTCAGTTAATTACTAAACAAAATTGTGATTTCAGTTATGCAGTTCAAGAATAATAAAGAGTCACTTGCAGAAGCTTGAAGGATCTTAAACTATGCTATGATTTCAGTAAAGAGAAGATCAAATTGAATCTTTTTCTTGCTCAAGTAAAGAGTAATTTTCTATCTTTCAAAGAAATATCTCTCATGTAATGTGATGAAACTTACACTCAAGGATATATTTCAATATAGTAAGAGTAATTTTATATCTTAAATGAGAGAGATACTTTGAAAAATGACATATACCTAAGATGGTATTTTAGTTTAGTTTGTGGTCTTAATTATGATAGCTCATCAAACAAGATATTTTTTCTTTATATATTAAAGGATGTGAGAAACTTAATGAAATTTTTACATTCGACTTCTTGAATTGTTATAATTCAATGAATTACTTTAATTATATTAAATTGCTAAGACTAGATATCAATGTCTTATTAAATTTGCTTAGCATGTATTTTCTAAAAGGTGTTATAATTCTTTAGTCTTTTTTAAAGTAAGGAATAAATGTAATGATACATTTTATTGGTATATATCAATATTATTAACATTTTAATTTTTTAGATAAAGAATTTATAAACAATTTTATATTTCGTGATTAATTAAATTTATGTTAGTTTACTTTTTATAAGTTGTAACATGAAGTCACCAACCATATTAATGTTATTATGACAAAAAGTTATCAAAAAGATAGAAAAGAAGGCACACAAAATAGTAGCACAATTTTTATAATATTGTATTATTCTTGTGTCTGTTGAATTTATAAATTTATTTTGATACATAATTGTTATGTTTGAAGTAATATATATATATATATATATATATATATTATTAATATAGGTGCTATATTACAAAAGTATTTCGAATTTTATGTGTACTTATAAATTATTTTTTAATTATTTCTGTTACTTTTAAAAATATTTTAATAACTAATTTAGAAAAAATAAAATACACTAATATTTATATATAACTCAATGTGAAGTTTTATTTTAATTATTATTTTTCCGTTCTTTTTGAGCGTTACATTTTAAAAAAATGTTTTAATCTAATTTTCATTTTCAAAACCGAAGATATCATTATTATTTTTTATTTATATTTTTATATTCCACTTATTATTAATGATATGTGAGAGAGAGGTGAGTGACATGGTTTTACCTTGGATACAGATTGGAGAACATGAGAGTTTGTGCTACTGCTGAAGTTATCAATTGTTTGACCTACCAGTAATGCCATGAGAGGTAAAGCCACGCCGTTTCCAATGGCACCAATGCTCCCACCACCCATAAGCAAAATGTCAGTGGAATCTGCATAAGTGAACAACTTATGAAATGGAACTGTCTCTGTCTTTTCTTTCCCACGGGTTTCTGCTGGATTCTCTGATGCGCTTCCTTTTCTCTCCTCTCCATTTTCCACACCCATCTCACAGATTCAGATCACTGTCCTCTACGTTTCCAACCATGCAAAACTCAAAAAATAAAAATAACACCTCCAACCCCTCAAATTAAGGAATCAGTGCGTCAGGTTGAAACAAAGCTAAACGCCAAATATGAAACTTGAAGCACACAAACATTTGATGCTTCCTAGGTAAGAATGGTTCACGACCATCCTAAATAGAATGCAACAAATGTAAACTCAGACAACACTTGAAATGGTAAACGCACACCAATTGCAAATTAAAGAAAACTCTAGAAAATAAAAAACACACGAAATGGCCACCAATAACAAACCTGTGTACTGATACACGGGAAGAAATAACAAGACCCAGAGAAAACAAGGAATATATATATATATATATATAGTTATGTGTGTGTGTTTGGAGGCTGAAGAGTGTGGAAAACGAGTTTGTAGGATGGTTTCTGGGATCTTCACACGTAAGCAATGATAACTTTCTAAAATATTTATGTCAATTAATTCAAAATAAAAAAAATCTTATATAAAATGCTTAGCTACTATTTCTTAAATAAAAAAAAGAAATTTTTTATTTTAAATTTTAAATTTATGAATTATTTGAAAAAATTATATTTTATTCATTAAATAAATTTTATATTTATTTCGTTCTCATATTTAAAATAGGTAAATAATTCTTAATAATAAATATAAATATTCTTTTAAAAAAATAATTTTAACATCAATTTACAAAATAAATTTAAATTTACCAAATTATCTCTTTTTACGATAATTTTATTAAATAAATTTTGGTTATAATAAGATATCCACTCTCTTCTATCTTGGATTAATTTGAAAAACTTCAATTAGAAAATAAAAATATTTATTACTGTCTTTTAAAAATATTATTTTACCAAAATAACTTGTACAGTCATAATGAAAGAGTTTTTCTAAAAGCTAAAATTAATTATGTATAGGTTAGTTTGTATCTATAAAAATAATAATAAGCTAAGTTTATATTTTTATATTAAATTTTAAAATTTAATTTTTAACTTATATATAAATTAATTTTAAATTATAAAATTTTACTTATATTTTTTTCTACGAGCATTTAAAATTAAATTCATTTTTAGTCTTTATAGTTTAATGAACATGCAATTTTAGTTTTTATAAAATGAAATAAATATGTTATTTTATTATTAATATTTTATTGAATTATTATTAAAAATGTTACATATTGGTCAGAAATAAAATCAGTTATTTAACCTGTGTTATTTTCGTAAATATGTTAATATTTTTATTAACAATTAAATAATATATTAATGATAAATACAATTAATTATTTTAAAAATGAAAGAACTGAAATACAATTAAAAATTTGAAGAAAAATATATGCAGAAATGTTAACCTGCATTTGAGTGGATGGACATAACTTATAGTTTGAAGGGACGACCTTCTTCCCTGATGGGCACGGAAATTAACAATGCATTAATTGTTTTATTTAGTTTAGAGTTTAAGATTTAGGGATTAGAGTTTAAGATAAAAATTTTGAAACCTACAAAAATTTAAATTCTCTTACAAAGTTTTTCTAGTAGGTTGTGTGATAAAAAAAATAAAAAGGTATAAATGATATTATTTAAATTAAGTAAAAATTAAAAATTAAAATACTTTCTTTTGTAATTATTTATTAATATTGCAATGAAAAGTATTATAATGAATTATATCTTTAAAACTAATATATATATATATTAACAAAATACTTACAATATAGTTAATTATAATTGATTATGTGTTAAAGATAAATATAATTATCAGTAAAATATTTTTAATAGAATTTATTATGTCATCTTTAATTCACCTCTCTCTCTCTCTATATATATATATATCCTTCCCGATTGTTCTCACTTTATACTTTATATATACCATCCAAACGTTTTCACTTTCATACTCCTCAACGCTGGAGACTGGAAAAAAATTAACATATTCAATTTATATATTATTATAATTTTTTAAAATTATGTAAAATAATGAGCAAATGAATTGTTTTACGTTTTATCAATTACGCTTGTTGATTCTTGTAATTTAAAATTGATTATGTCGATAATGTATATATTGATTATTCACTCTCACATTATTCTTATATTATCCATTTATAATGTAATCTGTTCGTGTAATATATATTTTAAATAATTTTTTATTTTTACAAATAGCATATATTTTATGGAACTTATTATAATATATTAAATACTTTTAATATTTTTTTATAAATAACAATATACTTAATCTATTAAATAATATATTATTAATGAAAATAAATTTTAAATTAAAATGAGTTTGGTAAGGTAGGTAGGAAGTAACTCACGATTTCAAAAAAAAATTATTTTAATATCCAACTTTATTTCTACAATTACTTGTTTCATATAAAATTATTAGTCACAGTCATATTTAATGTCTTGTAATTAATATGAATAAATTTTTGAGAAACCTTAATCATATGTATAAATTCCTTTAACATATTATGTTTAGAAAATTGAACTTCTAACATTCAAAACTCACACCTTGACAAATTATCATAAATTACGTTTTTGAACCCACCATCTTTGAGTATTCAACAACTAAGCTTAAATGATTTTTATTTAAAATTCATATATATATATATAAACATATAATATATAAATATATAAATATATATATATATATAAATTATTGACGAATTTGATTTTTTATCATATTTTATTAACAAATTTTATCGACGAAATATTTTACTAACGGATTTTATTTCGCACAATATAATAGAACTTTAACGATAGATTTTTATCAATAAAATTAAATCCGTCGGTAATTAAAAATTACTGATGAAAAAATTTTCATCGGTAATTTACAATTTTCTTGTAGTAGAACATTATGTGAATTTTGTTGTTGACGAGTTACCACACATAATTTGATAGATGAGTTTAGTAATTTGGGCCGGAGGTAACTCATAATTTCAAAAGTAAAATCTATCTAACTTACAAATTGTGCATGTCAAGGGTAAATAACCTACCTCAAAAGTTCAGTAAAAATATAAACTTACATTCATACAATATGATTTCTAAATTTTTACCTAAATATCCAACTTTACCTCTCAAACTATGATCTTACAACTTATTATCATGTCAAGAAAACCATTAGTCATATCTAATATGTTGTAATTAATATGAACAAATTTCAGAGAAACCTTAACTTTAAAAATATATGTAGAAATTCTCTCAAGTGAGATAATGTTTAAAAAATCACACATTAACAACTTGTCATACATTGCCTCTTTCTCAGAATACCCAACACTATTCTTAAAAATAAATCTTGTCTCATGAGTATGAAAATAAATCAATCATTATATTGCCCATAAACATTATCACAAGGAGATTCAAAATATGACATGAAAAAATTATTCACATGAATATAATTAGAACATTAGTTACTCCAAAAGAAATGACTACATATTGGTATTAACATATTTATCCTTTATGCACCAACTGATTTAATAATATCCGTCTCAAATCAATATTAAAGAATTCAAACCATAAAATTTATCTAACAAATCATTAATTCTAAAAAAATGATTTATTCTTTATATTCAACATATTCAACTACAATTGGTTACAGACTTGTTCTTTTCTTTGTAATTCTCCATTAAGAAACGTTCAATATAATGAATTGTTTCTAAAACTTTTGAAAACAAAATTCAAACAAATAACTTTCCACTGCATCATACTTTTGAAAAAAAAATCAAAATTTGAACCAAACGAATTGAGTGAATTCAGTTTCGAGTTAACTGGACCCAATCATTATTTGTAAATATACAAAATTCTTTTTTTAAAATAAGAAAAATACATAATTTTATCCGACACATAATTCAATTATGAAAAGAGATCAACAATAGTAAAATTATATAATTATACCATAAATTCAAATACAATAATTAATACAAAATATCAATAATTTGATTGAATGATTTGTAAATTGTAAATTCGATATAATAACCAATCACCGTTGATTGGTTTGGGTTGAATCTCATTAATCTAAAATTTTGAATCAATGGTTTCATTTGATTATCAAATCGACTTGATCCAAATCAGTGAACACTGTAAATTTTGTTGTTAACGAGTTACCACACAAGATGAAAAAAAAGGTCAAAATAACATTTTTCATCCTTTAGTTTTGGTATTATCTCTTAAAGTCTTTTTATTATATTAAATTGGTCCTTTATTAATTTACTATATTGATAGTATTAACTTTAATTGACGTGCTTTTTTACCACTTATCATGTTTTGACTGAATTGATTAAATAGCGAGAATTTTATTTTAGAAAAAGAGTATTTCAATTAGATTTTTATTTACATAGAACTCTAAAACTGAACCAATTCACCCCAACTATAGTGCCCCATTTGTGCAAGGTTATACATCGAAAATAGAAGGTTTTAATGGATAGGTTAAGATGCACAGGTCAAATATATAATTCCGATAATGCCGCATCAATTTTAATTGCATGCAGCCAAAATATGTTAGGTGTACCCACGCCGTTAAAGGGTAATGGTGTAAATGGTCCCAAAGGAAACGTGTAATAATCTTCACGAGTTAAAAATAGGTAAATCACTTTTTCTTTCAACGCTCTGAAAGGTAAACCATTGTTATAGTTTACCACAACGAAAATATGAACTGTTATCTCATTAATTTTTTAAAATAAAATATGTTCTTATCTTATTTATTTATTTATAATTTTAATTACTTATTATCATTCTAATATACAATATTATCATTTACGCAACCCTTTCAATTTAAATTAAAATAAATAAACAATTAATTTCTTAGAGTTTTCTTTTCAAAGTCAAAGTTAAATTTATTTATACATATCTGTGGGGGTAAAATATATAAAGAGATCATGAGTAAAAAACATAGCAATATATTTTTTATTTCATGGTTTCTGGTTGGAGACTATAGGAAAAAGTAAATAACCCTTAGATGCCTTTAGCGGGAAATTATATAAGTTAATGGTTTTTATTTATATTTATGGATTATAGTACAGTCAACTTTATGTAAGTATCAAGTTAATAACTCATAATTACAAGAATGAATTATGGTAATAGAACATATGTTAAATGTTTTAAATAATTAATGAAATAGTTTGAATTATCATATCTTAATATTTTGTCACAAGTATAACGTTTAAAGTAAATTTTGAATATTTTTTTAATTGAGTGAAAATATGAAATAAGGTTATTTAATAACCATAAAATTTGAAAAGGTTAATATGTAAAAAAATGAATTAAACTAAAAATATTGTACAAGGACTAAAAAGAATAAGAGAATATTATTTAACAGAACTATATTTATATTTAAAAGTTGAAAGAAGATTTGTTAAAGTAGAAATAATTACAAACCAAATAATGAAAATAAAATATAAGTAGTATCATTTGAAAGTAAAAAGTAATTATTGCTTCCCAAAAATAAAAGTTAACTTTACCTAAAAGTCTCACTATAAAAAATTGCATAATTGTTTGAACATAAAAGTGACCAAGTTATTTGAATGTACTAAGATAAAATATTATTTGAAAACTTACAAAAATGTAAAGTATATTAAACTATATGAATAGATGACAAATGAATAATACATCTATTTATTTAAATATGTTTTTATTTTAATAAATAATTTTTATATTGATTAAATACAAATATAATAATAAGTAATATTTAATTTTTAAAATTAAATATAAAGACAGAAATATATGTTAACCAATCTTAATCTTATTCTTATATTTATTTTAATATTTTTGTCTTTGTTAACAAAGTTGTGTTGGATATACAAATGGATGCGTTTATTTAAATCTACTCACATAAATTTGTATTATAAAAAAATTCATCTATACATTAGTTTACAAAACTTGTAAGATAAACGAGTAAGTATACTTTTAAAAAGATACATTGATATTTTATAATATTTATTTGTATAATAATAATTTATTTAATCAATTAAACAATACGTAATTAATAAAAATAAAATAAATAAATTTTAGGTTGAATTAGATTTTGTAATAATTATTAAAAATAAAAAAATATTAATTTTTAGATTAAATTAAATGTAATGATAATAATTTACACTTGTATAAATTTGTTCTAAAAATTTATTAGAAATACGAGCTCATACTCGTGCATGTTAGAAATAATAGACTAGTTATCGGACTTTTATTGAAATATGTGCTCTAAGTTGTATTCATATGTATTTTAAATTATTAGTAACTAAAAAATTATATTAAGTTTTAAGAATATTTGTTGAGACATTATACAGAACAATTACAACAGTAATATGAAGAAAAGTGTCATGTTTTAAGGAGATGCAACCAAATTAGGGTGGACCACTCTTTCGCATGTTCCACCGTGACCAGCGAATTTATCTTGCAACAGAGCAGTTTTTTATCCACACTTTTAAATGACATTTTTATCCTGTAAGCAAAAATAGGCGACTCCAGAGAGTATGAGAACAGAGATCACAGATAGTTTTACAACCGTCAACGAATTCGGATGGCAAAACAACTTTGAAGATTGACAAAAGTTTGAGTTGGTTTTCCATCGAAATCACATAGACTTGAAGGTAAATTTAAAAGGTTGAAACTTGTGTTGCTGAGCAAACACATATCCCCTTTGGGAAACCTTATTTGTCGGATCCTTAACTATCTGCCACTTCCTTCTTATTTACAAAATAAATTTAAATGTATAAACTATATTGGTTCCACTTATTTACTTAGATAGATATCATATTAGGGTTGTGTTTTATTACTGAAAATGAGACAACAAATAATGAATCTACTTTTTATCGGGACAATTAATTGCTTTTATATTGAAGAATTTTTCATTTTAAAAATATTTATATCGCATATATTTTTGTTCTTTTTGTCATGCTCCAATTCTGTTGGTGTAATCTATTATTCTATTGAATGTATTGTAACTTATTACTTTATTATTGAGTTAGTAGTTTGATACATTCTCCTATAGTGACATCAGATCTATTTGGTTAAGAGTTATATTTTTTACTTGTTAGATGGTGAAAACACATAAGAGATTTATTTTTTAATAGAAAAAATTATTATTTAGAAGTAAAAAATGTTTGTGAAAGTTATGCATCTTCAAGTTCCCAGAAGTCGGATTTCATATCTAATGAAGAATGTGAATTTAACTTAATATTGTGGAATTGGAATATAAGAAAAAGTTTTCCTTTATAAAACAATTGAATAAATTATAAGAATACTTATTTATTAACTCAAGTATTCAATGTGATGGTGCTCTATTAGAAGTATTTCTATTCTTATTCACCTGAAATAAGTATGAAATATACACCATAAACAATAATAACTAACCATGAAGCTATTAGTTATTCAATAATAAAATCCAAAATATGAAATAAGTGGACAATGTTGAGATCTTTAGGGAGAATGATTAGGAATATTTAACATAAAAAAATTATGAGCAAAATGATATAAAATATCATTATATTATTTTTAATATAAAATTTTAAGATAAAGTGTATGTGATTTTTCCTTTTTTTTTATCTAATTTTTTTTTCTGGTTCAATATGAAATTTTTAACTCACATTTTGAATTTATAATGTATAATTAGAAATTAATAGCTTTTAGAAAAAAATATATTGAATTTATAATGTATAATTAGAAATTAAAAGCTTTTAGAAAAAAAAACATTAAAATATATTTGATTTAATTATTTTCTTAGTTAAAAAAGTTACGTATTTTTTTATAAAGAATTTTTTTATAAAAAACAATTAAATTTTACCAAATCTAAGAAGAAAATTTATATCGATCATAATCAAAGTTTTTTTAATACTTCAAGATATAATGGGACGACAAAAGGAATTTAGAAAAAATTTATTAAATAGTTTGTTATAAAATATATAAATATATATAATATAAATAAAATAATAATATTTAAATAATTGATTTTGGTTTAATTTAAATTGGTTATGAAATTTCAGACCGATTCAAAGTGCACAATTTTAAAAAAAAATCCAAATCTAATAATAAAATTTTTATTTTAATTAATTAGCAATGTTTAATAATTTTTAGTTATATTTATATTAGTTAGATAATAGACATTCCTAATTTTTAAGTTTATTTTGATCGGGCAAAAATCTTACTAATTTTTCAAATTAGTTTTTTTATAAGGAGATATTTATCTTGATTTGTCGCGAATGAGAGATTATAATATTGCTTCTTAATTAAATCATATCTCTCGAAAATAATAAAAATGAAGAGAAGAGTTTATTCCAGAGTTTCTACCTTGTACTTTAAAAAATGTAAATTTAATTTTTGCTATCAGATGGTAAACATTGCAATTAAATATTAAGTTTAGGTATAAAAAAAACTAAAATGTCATATTTTAAAAAGTTAGAGAACTTAATTTATCGATTTGTAAATATAAAGACCAAAGACAATTAAAAAATATATAAGAACCAAAAACATTTTCCCCCAATAAATAGTATAACATCTAACAAAAGAATTTATGTAACATATAATTATATTATAAATTGTAAATAAATATATTTTTAATCTTATGAAAACAAATGTATGGGTGCTCAATTAAGCAACCTGTATTTCTAGAACCGTTTTTTTCAATTACTTCCAATAAAACATCCAACAAAAGTGGTAGTTCGAGTTCACTTATGACCTGTTTCTTTCAGAGTAAGGAAAGATGAAGAAAGTGAAATAGCATAGAAAATAAATAAAAAACAAGAAAAAGTAAAAAAGAAATGTACGAAAAATAAAAAAGAAATTTCTTAAAAGTCTTTTTTCACAAAAAAAATCTGCAAAAAACACACAAATTAAGAAATTTTATACATATAATTTATATTTATATTATACATTAATTTAATTAATTCTTTTAATATAATTATTTACAAATTTATATTATAATATAAATAATAAAAATATTAAAATTAATTATATTATAACATAAAAGATAACATAAAATCGTTATACACATAATCCATTATATTTAAATTTTAACATATAATATAATTAATTATATTGTAGTATAATTAATTTTAATTATATTATAATATAAAAAATCATAAAATATTTAAAAATTATTTTATATAAAAAATTTAATAATAAAATAAATTTATAAAATAATAATAAAATAAAAATTAATAATAATAATGATAAACAACATTAATAATAAGTAAATAATTATATTTTAAAATTTTAATTGAAAAATAATTTTTATCTATTATATCAATAAATTATTTATAAACTTTCATTATTTTTTTTTATTTTTCATTATATTTATCTTAAAAAAAATCTCAATTTTTACTATTTGTTTTTAAAATCTATTATTCTCAAATCCATCCTTAAAATAGAATAGAGTATTGGAGAGAAAGAATATTGTTTCGAAAATATATTTTAGGAATTTTGAATTAAGGTAAAATATTTATACAAAAAAATTAGAAAATGATTAATGTCATATATTTTTTATTAAATAAGTTTTATGTTTCTAATATAGTAATTATTTTTGTTTTGACTATTCAATAAATTATTTTCTTAAGTTAAATAGTTAGTAAATTATAAAATTTTAGTTTAAGACCTAAAAAGTTATTTCTTTATATATTTTTTAGTGTTATAATGTCTTTTTTAACAAATTCTTGAAATATTTTTAAAAAAATTCTTTTATCCTCCTTTACGTTTTTTTAATCATAATAACAAGCTATATATTTTACTTTATATACTGATTAATGATATGTATTATCGGTATAAGTAATATAAATAATTTAATGCATATTACTCTTTAATGTTCAAGATTATGTAACACATTTAAATATTATTTACCTAATTTAAAGAAAAAAATGGTTACACACTTAAAGTAAAAGTTGATGATTTCCTCAAACTTATTTAAGTTTTGTGTTTAATAAGAGAAAAACTAATCGGGGAATCTACATGGCTAAAAGAATGTGTACTTGATATGACCTAAAAAAATTGGTTAAAACTATAAACTGGTTTAACTGATAATGTATGCTAAATATTTAAACTGTAAGATAAAAACATTTATTTAATTTTATGAGTAATTGGCATATCAAAATATATTTCTAAAATTGTAACAAGAACATATAGTGAGAGGATTGAGAATGCAGATACCAAATTTCATGATCAGATATTTTGTTAGTACTGTTAGATAAGGAATCTCATCTCATTGCAAGGATGGTCCAAAATCTAGATAATCTGAAACATGGCAAAAACTGGCTCATTCATGCAAACAAAAACTGAACTAAAATTCATTGTGGTTCATTTTACAATAACTATTGCTGTACAGGATTTCCATCGAACTAAATTGCAATTTTCAATCTACTAATTTCAAATTGTTTACTCCAATACAAGTATATTTATATTTGGATAAAAATAACATCTTCTTCATGCCAGTTTCCTTGTTTCACCTATCAATTTTTCACATATATTTAAAATATACATATCAGTATTTCAGTTATATGTAATTTTTTATATTTTAACTATTAATATTTAACGTTATTTATTTAATATTTAATCTTCCTTTTATCTTATTGTATTTTAAAGATAAATGTTACTATTTTAAATATTTCCTTTCAGTTATTTCTTTTCTTTTTTATAAAATATCTCTTATTTTATTATTTTTTTGGGTTAAATATGTTTTTAGTCCTTAATTATTTGTCAAAAATAAATTTTAGACTTATTTCGTTGTTATACTTTATAAACTCGTCTAAACGATTCTCGATGATGTACCCAAATTCCTTTTTATCTTTTTATTTTCCTTCTTCATAGTTTTTAATTTTACTATTATCCATCTCTTAAGCTTCTTTCACTCTTTTCCCTTCCATTTCCACTCATTTTTCTGTTTATAGAGTATAAAGATGAAATATGTCCAAAATTTGTCCCAGAGACGAAACACAATTTTGACAAATAGTTCAAGAATTAAAAACATATTTAACCCTTACTTTTTTAACATTATTTATATCTTAACTGTACTGACTAATTATAAATAAGTAAATGCTTCAAATAGTATAAATATAAATATGACTTTAATATCAAATTAAATAAAAATTGAATAAAATAAACATTATTATGTAACTTTTAAAATATTAATAATAAATTAGAAAAAACTTTTTAAAAAAAATAAATAGTTCTAAAATATCTTATCTACCACAAAAAAATATAATTAGTTTTAAAATGAAATTATAAAAATTTAATATTTTTTCCAAATTATAAAATAGTATTTAAATATAACTATTTTTATATATAACATATAAATTATTAATTATATATATATATATATATATATATAAAGTTATAAACAAATCACTTTATATAAAGTGGGAAAATAAGAAAAATTATATGTGAATGGAATGCTAACATGTATATTTTACTTGTATAAAAAATTGGTGAAACAATTTAATTTATATATATATATATATATATTAAATTAATAATTTATATATTATACATAAAATTAGTTATATTTAAATATTATTTTACAATTTTGTTAAAATATTAAATTTTTGTAATTTTATTTCAAAATTAATTATATTTTTGTGATAAATAAAATATTTTAGAATTATTTATATTTTAAAAAAACTTTTTTAATTTATTGTTATTATTTTAAAAGTTATGTACAAATATTTAATATTAAATAATTTTATTAAATTTTTATATTAGTTTGATATTAAGGTAAAATTTATATTTTTAGTGTTTGAAAAAATTTACCTATTTGTAATTTGTTAAATCAGTAAAGATATAAATAATGTTAAAAAAATAAAACTATTGTATTTTATTAAAAAGCAGAAGAAATATGTTAGAAAAAATACTTAAAAAAGAAATAGAAATTACATGTCTCATCTTCCTGTTCCTTCCTTGTCTCACAAATCAATTTTTGGCATATAATTAAAATATATATGTCAGCATTCCACTTTTATATAAATTTTTTCATTTTAACTATGTGCATTTAATGTTATCTATCTAATATTTAATCTTCTTTATCTTATTTTAGTATAAAATATAACAACATCGATATTTCTGTTTTAAATATTTCATCTTAGTATCTCTTATTATTTTTAATAAAATATTCCAAATTTAAAAGGTATGTTATAATCATTCCTCTCTCATATTATTATTTTTAACATGATTTATATATTTACTGTTCTAATTAATTATAAAATTGATCAATTTATCAAACACTAAGAACATAAGTCTGACAAATTAATATAAAAAATTTAATAAAATTATTTCATAGTAAATATTATTATGTAACTTTTAAAACAATAACAATAAATTTAAAAAAATTATTTTAAAATATTTTATCTATCAGAAAAATATATCTTATTTTTGTAATATATATAACCATATTTGAAATGAATACATGTATAACCCTATATAATATGAACTCTTTGTATTTATACTTTTCATATTCTTATTTATTTTTAATTATATTTTAAAAATATAAATTACTCATATTAAAAGATAATTATAAATTATACAATATAAATTCTAATTATTATTTATGTATTGTTTATATTTTTATTTTATATTTTAAATATAAAAACAACTTTTTTATCTTATGAAAAAATGTAGATACATTGTGTTTCTATTTGTGTTTTCTTGAATAGATAGTTTTGTATTTCAGTGAAAGTTATCATTATAGATTTTTTCTTTTAAAGAGTGTGTATGTAAAAAAATAAGAATATTAAAAATTTATGCAAATTAAAAAATATAAATATAAAAAATATAATAAAATAAAAATACAAAAACAATAAAAAACGGATGTATTTCAGTGTTTATCAATTTATTATATTAAAAAGAAAAAATCATCTCTTTTAATCCATTTTTTATTTAATATCAATAATGAAATAACTTTTTAAATCTGTAAATTTTAATTGTGAATAATTAATTTTTAATTCTTATAACTGATAATAGTTTTAATTGTGAGTTAATTATTTTAATTTTAATTAAAAAGATATTAATAAGTGAAAATATTTGAATTTAAAGAGTTAAAACTATTTAGAATGAAAGTATGTATATTTTAATTGTGTGTCAACAATTTGGTCAGATAGATAAAAGTTATAAATATACCACCTTAAATGTAAGTGAATAAAATAGGAAAAATTATATAAAGTGAAATGCTGACATATATATTTTAACTTTGTATAAAAAATTGACAGGTGGGACAAGGAAAGAGATAAGAAGTTGATACAAGTTATTTCTATCACTAAAAAAGTAACACTAATATTGTTATGTTTAAAATGTAATAAAACAAAAAGATTAAATGTTAAGTTAATAACATTATATATATATTTGAATAAAATGTTAATATGTATATTTTTAAGTGTATGTCAAAAAAATTAATTAGTGAGATGGATGAAGATGAGAGAGGTGATTTTATCCTACTACTCTATTTGACACAGGGTCATGATAATATCTTGTTCATCACACAATTCAAATTATTAATGAGTTGTAAAGTAATTTCCTTTTTGGTTTTATGTGAGTGTTAATTTGAGTTCTCAAATAAATGTATTTTTGAAATTGAAAAGGAGTGTGAAAATATGATCACCTTTCTTGACAGATATCCATCAGTGGTTATAAAAGGAGACCTATTCACTCGGTACTCACAAAATACAACAATTTGGTGAAGAAGTAGCACTTAGAAGGTAAGAAAGTTCCACCTGAAACCAGAAGGAGAAAGTGCTCCTAACATTAGATTAGACCCTCTACCATGCTCCTCTGCCTCTGAAACTCCCAGTGGAAAAAATGTTGATTGTGTTGTTGATGAATGTGCTTGTGTTCAGTGCCTCTGTTGTGTCCACAGAGCAGAGTCATGTCTCAGCTGTAGGAGACCCAGGAATGCAGAGAGATGGTCTGAGGGTGGCCTTTGAAGCTTGGAACTTCTGCAATGAAGTTGGTCAAGAAGCTCCTCACATGGGCGCCCCAAGAGCTGCTGACTGTTTTGATCTTTCGGGTTAGCCAAATCACTTGACAGACAAACATAGTCCTATAAATTTTAGTAGTTCAGTTTATTGCATGTTTGATCCTCAATATTGTGTCACATATTTATGCATGTTATATGGTCTTCTTATTCTATAATTTCCCACATATTTTAGTTTTTTGTTATTTTTTTTTGTCAAATCAGCAATGTGTTTTCTTTTGTTGAGAATTGTGAGTGGTTGTGATGGCCAGGGTCTCTGACTCACAAGGTCACAGAAGCTGATAACAGGCTTGGGGTGGGGGAGTCGTTTCCTGGCCTAAAATTACAATATATCAATAATACAGACCTTTATGCAATTGAAAAGGAATTGTATTTGGGTTCTTTATGTGAAGTTGCAGACACCCCAAGGCCATGGCAATTTTGGATGGTAATGCTGAAAAATGGAAACTATGACACCAGGTCTGGGTTATGTCCTAAGGATGGAAAAAAGGTACCCCCTTTTAGTCCGGGACGGTTTCCTTGTTTTGGACAAGGGTGCATGAACCCTCCCATCTTGTGCCATCAACAGACACAGCTGAAAGACGGAAGAATGCTTGGGGGATTCAATGGTACTTATGATTTGGATTCTGATTGTGGGGGTGAACATGATGGCGTATCTTACTATGAGGTAATTTGGGAGAAGAAAGTTAATGTTGGGAGTTGGGTGTTCAAACACAAGCTAAAGACTTCAAAGAAATACCCTTGGTTGATGTTGTACCTTAGAGCTGATGCAACCAAAGGATTCTCTGGAGGTTACCACTATGACACAAGGGGAATGCTAAAAACTGTGAGTTCAAGTCCAACATTTCCTTCAAAATCCATTTTCAAGATTTCCATTTCTGTTTAACTTTATCAGTTTCATTAGCAAGCCATACAGTCTACTTGATTTTATGATTAACCATTTGGGTTGGTTGGTGATTCAGCTTCCAGAGTCACCAAATTTCAAGGTGAGGTTGAACTTGGATATCAAGAAGGGGGGAGGGGCCAAGAGCCAATTCTACCTTCTAGACATTGGAAGCTGTTGGAAGAACAATGGTGCTCCTTGTGATGGAGATGTACTCACTGATGTCACTAGATACAGTGAGATGATCATCAACCCTGAAACCCCAGCTTGGTGCAGCCCCACAGGCTTGGTTAACTGCCCACCATTTCATATCACTCCAGACAACAAAAAAATCTATAGAAATGACACAGCCAATTTCCCCTACTCAGCATATCACTACTATTGTGCTCCTGGGAATGCTCAACAGTTGGAGCAGCCAGTGAGCACTTGTGACCCTTACAGCAACCCTCAGGCACAAGAGATTGTTCAGTTGCTGCCTCACCCTATATGGGGTAAGTATGGCTATCCCACCAAAAAAGGTGATGGTTGGGTGGGGGACGCAAGGACTTGGGAGCTTGATGTTGGAGGGCTATCAAGTAGACTCTACTTTTATCAGGTCAATAATTGAACTACTACTGTACTATTTGGAATCTAATGAGTCACCACGCATTTTAATTTATCTTGTCATGTGATGCAGGACCCAGACACTCCTCCAGCTAGAAGAATATGGACATCTATTGATTCTGGTACTGAGATATTTGTTAGCGACAAAGATGAAGTAGCAGAGTGGACTCTTAGTGAATTTGATGTCATTCTAACAGAATCAGGGACCAACTTGATAGATAAGGCTGAGAGAAAGTAGTGAGGAACAATGATTGTAAGCAAAACTTTTGGGATTTTAGATTGCCCACAAAGTGTAGGCTCCTAAATCCTAGGGGGTGTTAGAGCTTATCAACATACACATAAAAATAAATCTCATTGGTCAAATCCTGTTCATAGAATAAAAGAATTGTTTCGCAAAATCTTAGTTTGGAGATTGAACTTACATCCACAAAATAACATTTTGAATCCCAGATTATGATTTGGTAGAAATGGAAAATAATTTTTTATTTTTGGTTGGGTCAAATAGTTGTGTTTAGCTATAATTTGAACACACCCGTAAAGTAAAATGATTTCAATAACTTTATTCTAATTCCGGTATGCTTGATATTTGGTTTTGGTTCTGACGGTGTTTCTCTGCGTATTCTTTAAAACCAATAACTTTTTAATTAATGTTGCTGGTGAAGCAGAAGCAGACACCACAAGGGACAACAAATTTACCTTTAAAGTTGAGCAGTTTTAATGCTATTTGAGTTCTACGCATGTGTTTTTCTGAACTGATTCAAGTTGTCAACATTTTTTTTAGAAATAAACTTTTTTTAAATTACAGAAATAAGTTGCTTCAAATTTTATTTATCCAAATATACCTATTTAATGTGTATATTTATAATTGAGCTTCTAGGAGTAATAAATTTCCAACAGACCAAATTCGGGTCCGATTTTTTTTCCAATTCAATTAACTATTCTTTTTCTTTAAATTAAAATTAAAAAATTATAATTAAAATAAAAAATTATTTTTTAAATTAAATTAAAATTTAAAATATTTAAATGTTTAAAATCTTCTTTTCATATTTTATATTAATTTAAGTATTTAGTTTTCTTGGATAAATACAGGTACTTTAATATTCATAATTAATTAAATTATTTGATTTTTAATTTAAATTTATATTAATATTTTAATTAGATAATTTTATTCTTTAATAAATAAAATTTATTTATTTAATTAAATAAGTAAATAATTTTTATTTTTACTTTAAAATAACTAAATAACTTCTTATTTTTTTAAATAATTTTTTCTTTTCAAATTCAAATTGAAATTTAAAAATAAAAAATATATGAAAAATTATTTTATTTTTTAATTAAATTAACTAAAGAATCATAAATGCAGATACAAGAAGAAATTCAACTTGTCTCTCAACTTTGTCTTTTAAAATTGTTTTCTTCCTTTTAACAATAATATAACAAAATAAAAAATATAAATAATTCAAAATCAACAATAGAAAAACAAAAAAAAAAAGATAAATTATATATTGCAAATAAAAAACACAAAATTATAAATAAGGCAAGTGACATAATTATTTTTTTATTTTACAACATAGTTAGATTGTTAGGAGAGATACCGAGAGAGATCAACATAAATATTAACAGTCATTCAACGTAAAATCTTGAGAGTTAATGTTTATGAATATTTTTTTTATTTATATACAGTTTAACTTTGTATTTTTTATTTTACTTTAATATTTATTTCTAAATCATATATTGATTTATAAATGTTTTATATAAAATAATTAACTAATAAAAAGAATTTTCTTTCTTAACTACTAATGCGGGTAGAGGTATTTCTTGGTGTCTATTTCATTTTTTACATAATAATAATAATAATAATTTGTATATAAAAACGCATATTAATCTTAAGTAACTTTTTTTATCCTATATAGTTATAAATATATATTAAAATTATTCATATTATGTATTATAATAAAAAAAAACGGACACACAACTGCAATAGTGTCAGTGTTTACGTTACTTATAGTAAAAATTATTTTTTTAAAATTCAATTAATTATTTATAACAATATATATAGGGAATTCTTGTTTCATATTTTTTCTATTTTATTTTTAAAAGTTTATAAGTATTTTTTTTAAAATTCAAGTGACTATTTATTCAAATTCAAATTTTAAAATCGTAAATATAATAAAAAATTACTTTTTTTCAAATTTAAATTTAATTATTTTTTTTAAATTTAAATTAAAAAATTATAATTATAATAAAAAAATTACTTTTTAAAATTCAATTAATTATTTTGAGATAATTGATTCAAGTAAAATCCAAATTTAGTAAAATAAGAGATTATTGATCATAAAGTTAACATAATCAGTTACATGATTCATAAAAAAAAAGAAAAAACCAACTTTTAAATCAACTTTTGCTCAATAATTTTTTAAAGATTGATTAATGTTTATATTTGGATCATTCTAAAAGAAGGAATAATGTAATCATCAATTAAAGGTACAAACACCATCAAAATATCAACATACTATATTTTAATTAGAATATCCTCTCAATAATAAAAATTTAAAGCAAATTAATACAGATTATTTTCAAAGTAAATACTTTTAAAGTTCTTAAATTCTACTTTGTGCCAGTGTTAAGCATAATAATGTTTGATAGGGACACAGTGATGATTATAAAACCATGAAATGGAACATAGAAATTAGGTCATGATCTCAATCGCGAAAATTGACATGAGTTGTTGGATTTTAAAGTTGAACCGTAGGGGAGTAGATATGGTAGTACCATCATTTCTTTATCTTGACAATTACCTGCTTAATTTTCAAAATTTCCATGCTTCTTCTTTCCTTTCACCAATAATAATCATATATTTTCTCATACACTTTCAACAATTTTTCTAATATTTTAAGACAAATATTAAATAAAAATAAATATATTTAATGTCATAACTTAAAACAGAGCTAATGCACTCTTTATGTAATAAATATTAAAATTAATAATAAAGTATAGAAAAATTTAGAATTATTCATCAAAATATTCATATGTAGCTTCTGATCACTGAAAACACAAATAAATTATTGTTATTAGTGCTTTATTCGCTGTATTTATTTAGATTTAGTGATAGGGGTTAAAGTAGTCTATGCACGATCTTAAATTCACACTTTATTAATGTAAAAAAAAATGGTTGATTAGTATTTGTCTCTGGGCCTCTACCTTGATACAGCCACCCATGTTTGGGCCATTGCCCAAAACACTGTTGATGATAACTGATCCGTGGGCATTGCTATATAAAGAGAAGAGCTTCTTTCTGCACCCCATATTTTCTTTCTGCATTTTATGTATACAAAAATTCTTATTTTTCTCCTTAAAACTTTTTGGATTATCTTGAAAGTCAAAATTATCTACTTTGTTCACTACCAGCAAATAAAGTTTAGTATTTTATAAGAATATTTTAAAATATTATAAAATATAATACGACAGGTTAGAATTTTAAGTTTCGCCAGGTTGGAATGAAAAATAGGAAAAAATAAAAATAATTAATTAGAGTAGTATTATTTACTGTTTGACTCGTCAAAAATAGAGAATAGAAAAATGTGAGGCACACGAAAATATTTGTTAAATTAATAAAATTTTACTATTTATTCACTATTACATTAAAAATTATTCAACATAATTTTTTTTCATCCTGATAAAAGAAAAGGGGATTATTTCTATCATTTTTCTTGAAAATCATATTTTGGAAACACAATTTTTCCTTATTTTGTTTTCTTTTTAACACTTTCTTCTTTTCTTACATCTTATTTTCATATTCAATCGAACCATTAGAGCTTTATTTTTTATACATAGTACATGTACATTAATGCATTTTACATTCAATACCTTTTATGGTGTTAAATTTCATTTATTTATGTTTCAGTTAAAACATTCATCATATATTTATTTCGTCAATAAAAATATGTTTTTTTATCTTTATACATAGCTAAGTTATTCAAAGTCTATAATATTCATAACATTCATAAAATTAAATATAATCTGCGTAAACATGTTTTTTTTTGGTTTATCGTTTTTAAAAGGATGTAATATAATTTCAGTAAAATGTTTTCTTTTCAGCATAGCTACTCTATCTTCCTTTGTTTGTAGTATTCATCTAGGATTTTTCACCCAAATAAAAGAAAATATTTAATTTTTATATTTTAATGTATATTTATGTGTTATTACACTTTTTTCTTCTGTTAACATAATTAATATTTCTTTTTTTATATTAATTAAATTAAAAAACTATTATCTTAAAAATTTTAGATAAAAGGAAACAAAATTTTATTAAAAAACTGACAATGAAAAAAAGAGCCGAAGGGAATAATTGCCTAATTAATTAGCCTTGTGTTATGTTTGTCATCCCTTCATATTTTCAAGGACATTTTCATTAAACTATAATACATATTTTTTAACGTACAATATAATTGCCCACGTCCCTTGCAAACTGAGTCTTGAGTTTGGAGAAATTCACCAAATTCTGAACTTAGATGTTGATGTACCATACAACATTCAGCTAGCAAAAAGCAGTACCGTAGTACTACAAACTAAAGACAGCAGTACATTTGACATCTCATACATTCCACATGAACTTTCTGTTCTACCTAGTAATAGTACTCATCACACTAATTTTCATAGTACAGACATCATTCATGTACTGCAAAGTACAAACCACTCCTCCTTTTTTTATCAAATATAAGGATAGATGGATGGAATCATACATGCATTCAAGGTTGCTTTTTGTGCTTAATCTAGTTAGCCAAATTTCTAATGGTAGAATAGTCTTTCTCAGAATGAGATGTTGTTTGATGTTAAGGATGTTGAGAAGTGTTGAGGTAAGACAGGACGGAGCAGGGGAACAGGCAGAGCATGGATGGAGCTATCAACACAATAGTGACAGGAGAAGTTATCTGTTGTGGTTCTGCTCATGCACTGCCTCTTCCCTGGCTCTGTCTCCATTTCTCCTTCCCTTAATCCCCTCTTCATTCTTTTTTATTAAATGTGTTCCTAGGTTCAACTTTATAAGGTATGGTTCCATATTCTTAGAGGCCTAATCATTGGAAGATGCTACTTTAGCACTACTTGATTCTCATCAGAGTGACCATGCAAACAAGCTTTTAAATTAGGGTGTTAGTTGATAGAAACCAAGTCAAATGATATTGGGAAAGATTGCAGAATATCAGCAGGTTATCTGAGTTTTGTTTTGCAGGAATAACATGCTGGATGGTCCAAATTGAACAGATTTTCAAACAGAAGTCAGGAGTGTCATCAAAAGACAAGGAAACCACAAAGAGTACACTTGTGTAACAAGGAGAAGGAAAAGAAATAATTTTATTCAACAAAGAAAAAGAAGGCACTTACATGCTGTTATCTCTATCAGACAAACACATGGACTCAAATGAGTTAACTAGGACACAGGGGTGAGCTTCTCCCACTCCCAGTTCATGGTCCAGTTTTCCAGATTCTATGAGAATTAAATCCTCCAAAAGAAATACATATTGCTCTTGAACTTCCCCAGCACTCTTTTCTCCTCCAACCATGGCTGCAACAATCTCCCACCGTTCTGGGTGGTTCTCATCTACCACGGCTAAAGCCAGCTCAAACAACTTGTTCTCCCTCCAACTCCACCCACACAAACCCTTAGGAAAATCATCCATGACACTCGTTTTGGATGTCATCTTCAGAGAGCTATGAGGGTTTACCATAATTCATTTACATTATGATATTTATTTTTGAAAAACGATTCATATACTCGGGGGAGTCAGATGCCTGCAATGACCAGCAAAAGGCTACATGAGATTAATAAAACTCAACTTATGATAGTGAAAGGTTGATTCTTTATGGCCGAAACATAGAGACAAAACGAAGTACCTCAATGATATTCATTTCTTGCAAGAATCAGCATCTCCATTTTATATTGGAAAATGTTATTTTACTTTTTCCTTTTCCAATTAAAATCTCCAGCACCTGAAGTCATGTGATGGTAGCCGGCTTTATGTGGAAATTTATAGCTAATAACTGGAACATGAAAGAAGAACGGTGACAAATCATCGCAGTTTTCTATCCACGTTTTTCTTTCTTCTCCAAATTTCAACATTTTACGTTGCAAGTATGGTAGGTGAATTTGGTGGCTTAAATTGAACGTTGCTTTACCTTTATGTTAGATTTGAAAGGATTCGATGTCTCACGTATCTGAACGAGGTCATTTTCCAGGGTTGAAAACGAACTTAGGTCAGATATTTTTTAATTTAACAATGTTTAAGATATTTTTCCTGGTTCTAATCAGCAGAAGAAATATTTATAATAGATATAAGAACATTTTGAGAAGTGACTTGTCTCATCTTTAAAATACAAAAACTGTAATCCCTAGATTTTTATATTAGGAAGCAGTTTAACATAATGGCTCTTAAATGTCAAACAATCAAATAATCTATAACGCAATAGACCCCATAAATATTATTAAGATAAATTTTAATGCTATATTGTAAAGTAAATTTCAAGTATAATTCAATTTTAGCTGACATAAAATTTCAATGTTTTATTAAAATGATATTTTAATAAAAAAGAAACTATTACTGTAATTTATATTTGTACTCATGAAAAAGGTGAAAGTTTATTCTAAATATTCACTCTCTTTTGTTTAAGGAAATATTTATATTTATATATATATTATATAATTTATTTTATTTTATACCATAATAAATACATGTGTAAATTACTTGAAAAATATATAAAAATTAAGGATATAAAAGACACAAAATTAATATTAATTTTGTTTTAAACTTCAAATATCACAATTAAATAAAAAAGGTAACATGGAGCAATTATTTGTGTCATCCTAATTAAGGAATTAAGCTAACCAAACAAATGTAAAGCCCATTAATGATTCGGACCAGCCCACGTTCCACACTTTAACTTGTCAAACAAAACCAGAGAATCTATTTTCATAATTCTGAAAATATTGTTTACAATATAAGTACCAAAAAGTCTTAAAGTGGATCTCACCTTAGTTATAAAAACATGAATATTATTTGTCTTTGTTTCAAGAAAATAAAATATTTCCTTATGATATAAATATATAATTTAATATATATTTGATTATTTCAAATTAGTTATAATATAAATGATTTTTGGAGATCTAAACTGAAGAAATACACAAGGAAAAGAATAAAAAACCTTATTCTAACTGGACTCACCAAGTAAAGAGAGAAAGTGGTCAATATGAACAACTTTTATTCAAAAGAAATAAATAAAAGATTTCTTAGATTATATTCGA
Organism: Lablab purpureus; assembly: GCA_030347555.1. Lineage (NCBI taxonomy): Eukaryota > Viridiplantae > Streptophyta > Magnoliopsida > Fabales > Fabaceae > Lablab > Lablab purpureus. The sequence goes on from CM059260.1 coordinate 5,822,286, forward strand.
GCACACGTTACAATTGTTTTTTTTTTTAAATATTATAAGAAAAATTTTGTATTCAAATATAGATACTTACTACTTAAAATTAATTTTTATTTTTCACTTTTGAAAAATAATTTGGAAAAAATCCTTTATTTTTCATTTTAAAATTTAAATATCAAGTTAATTATTATTTTTTATTCGTATTCTTATAGAAAAGTAGTAGTATATGGATGCCAAATCAGTAAACAAGAGTGATAAGCAATTATAAATAGTTTAAAAAAATATAAGCTTAGGATGAATTTCTTGGTTTAAACAGTTTATTCTCAGGGTGTATTTAAAATGAATAATAGTAGTCCTCAGTTATTTTTCAACCATTTTAATTTCATGAAAAATAAAATAATATATACTCAGACTTAAATAATGATTAGATTTTAAATATACCGTTTAATTATAGAAAGATATGCATTTTTAATTAAAAAAACGCAATATGAAATGTGTTAAGGATCAACCTATTTAGAACTCGTAGCAAGGGACGAACCAGAAATAAATGGTGTATGCAAATTCAGATATATATATATATATATATATATATATATATATATATATATATTGATTTTTAAAAAATAATTTTCACAAAAATATATAATTATTAAAATGTTAGATATATTAATTATAAGTACTGTAAAACAATTTTTTTAAGATTGAAAGATTACAAATATTGATGACGACTTTTTGATGACATTCTTTTCATTAATTTAATTTATGATAAAAATGGATATTTATGTGAAAAATTAAAATATTTAATATTAATATTCAAATATAATTAGAAATTATTTCTATAAAATATTTACATCTAAATATATTTTAAAAATAAATTATTTTATAAACAAATAATACATAATCTCATAAAAATATTTAAAAACACACTTCAGCTATTTTCTCCTTTTTGTTATGTTTTTATAATATAATTTTTTAAAATTCAACCAATGTTTCTTTGCATTGTTTGATTTTTCATTTCTTTTATTCTTTTATCTTTATATATTAGTAATTATTTTTTCTATATTATAATTTTGTACTATTTTTCATAAATATTTTAAAAATAGAAAATACAAAAAATAAAACTTTACAGATTAAAATTAACATAGATAAAATAAAAGAAAATTTTAAAAATTACATAATATTTTTTGCAATTTTAAATTAGTCAATTAGTTTTACATTTATTTATCATCACAATGTAATTTGTAATTCTAAATAACATCAATTAAATATTTAATATTTTAATTATTTATTATTTATATATATATATATATAAAATTTTACAATTTTTACATTTTATTATTTATAAAATCTGAAAATTGTATCTTCATTATATATTTTTATTACAAATAATTGAATATTAATATTAAATATTTTGATTTATTAAATTTAAAAAAAAATTAGAATTAATTATTATAATTTTTATATTAAATAATTATTTTAATATTAAAATAAACGTATACATTGTTTTTATTGTTTAGGTTCCTAGTGATTAATATTACAAAATTAAATAGTTGTTGACGGTAAAATTAAGCGGTGAAAATTAATAAAAATTTAATTAAAAATTTTGAACTTATGAATTATCTGAAAATTTAATTAAATTATTTTTTATTTTTTATCTCGAGACACATTAATGATAATGACAAACATAGCTTTCCGGTAAAATTAGAGAGAAAAATTTAATATATAGAATATGTTTTATTAAGAATTTAATTGAAAATATTAAAATTAGGAACTTAAAATTAGTAAAAAGTAAATATTATATAAAAAATTGAGTCTATGTTATTAATTATTATCAAAAAAATAAAAATAAAATACTTTGTAAAAATAAGAATTCAAATAATACTATATGTTCTGAAAATATAAGAATTCAAATTAAACTTCTTAAAAATTATATACATCTAACCTAAGAAGAGAGGAAGTGGAAGGTAAAAAGAATCTTCACAAAATATATATCACCAATTTAAATTTTTTATAATAATATTTTATTTAAAATTTTAATTTATATTCAAATTAAATAACAAAATATAACATTTTATTATTTTTGAAGTTGTCAAACGGAACAAAGTCCAAAAATAGGTGGTTAAAACAGTTTTTTTTTTTCTGAAAAAGAAATTGATTTACATATTTAATTAATGATAAGAAGTCACATCCTCAAAGGAGTTGAAGGATGATGGACTACATGGCTGCATTTAAATAGCTCGCCGTGGAAATAGATAGGGTGTGTGTGTGTGTGTGTTTTGAATCTTGGTGTTCACTTAAGCTAGAAGGAAATGATTACACTGAAACAGATGGTAAAGAATTAATGTTGGCGTGTCTCTCAGCTACTTAAACTTAAGCTTTGGTGAAGCTGGCGTCAAAAGGAATGCCAGTGGCAGGCAACCAGGTGCTAGCTTGGAGCCATGGCTCAGCGGTATATTGGGCAGCCTCTTCCTTGCTGATCAGCCCTTTGCCAAAGGGTGCCCTTGCATTGGCAACGGAGCCAGGTCCACTGTTGCCAAACTCAGCGAAGTAACAGTCTTTGGTGTTGGGCTCAACGGGGTTCCATTGAATGTATCCCTCCGGTTGGATCAAGTCACCGATCACATTCTCAATGAACACTGCCCTGGAGAATGCCTTCCATGGCCTGGCCAGGTATGTCTTCACTGTCAAGCGATCAGCGGAGAGTGAAGGGTCGGGCAAGATCTCACAGTTCTGGAGGACTGTTCCTGTGGGCATGTTCTTCTGTTCTCTTCCATCTGCCACCACTATGTTCTGTTGGTTTGCGTCGGGCTTCCTCACGTAGATCTTCGAGTTCTGGATCAAGGTGGTGGCGTAGCCGAAGATGAAATCGATTGTTCCAGAGATTTCGCAGTTGCGGTAGAACTGACGGTGGGCGTGTGCATACAATGTGTCTTGGTAACCGCGCATGGCGCAATCGAAGAAGACTGAACGATCACCCTGCACGCGAAGAGCCACTGCTTGGTGTCCTTTTGCTCCAGCGGTGTTCTCGAATGCAATTGACTTTGCCATGAAATCATCAGCAACGGTGGCTGCATATTTTTAAAAGGATATTGATTAACCACAGATATAGATGATAATTGATCTAGATGGTGTATGTATACTCTTTTTCATTCAGTAGAAGGAGATGAAGTTGGACTTACAGAAGGTAGATGTTCTCATTGTCTTTGTACCCTCGGCGAAGTTTTTGCGTCCGGTGATTATGGTCTTGGTGGGGCCATCACCATAGATGAGAAGGTTCACCTTCTTCTTGTCAACAACGATGTACTCGTCATAGACACCAGCCTTGACGTAGATGATGAATCGACCTTGGTGATTCTTGGGGTAGGAGTTGATGGCGTCCAAAACGGTCTTGAATTGGCCACTGCCATCCTTAGCCACTGTAGCATGGGGAATAACACTGTTGGGGGCAGCCAAGAGCTTGCGATCAGCAGCGGAGAGCCAAATTGGGTACCCGTCTTGATCAACCTCAAGAAGGCGACGAGAGGAGGGTTTCAAAGCCAAGTCCAAGTCCATGGATTGAAGAATCTTTGAAATCCCTGACACGACATCCAGTGCCAATCCAGTGAGCTTTCCAACGTTGTCCAAGCTATCGGCCTGCAACTGTTCCTGAACCTTCTTCTCACCGTCGGTGTTGAAGCCGTCGAGGCACGATTGCTGGTAGGCAACAACAGCACCTAACCAGTTCTTGAGTTCGGCAGCGTGGTCGTTAACGTCCTGGATGTTGCTCTCTTGGACCAACACACCTGAGGCCTCGAGTTCGTGGATCGCGGATTGCAACAAATCCTTGCAATCCTCGAGAGCCATCTTCATTCCCTCGCTGCTGTTGCCGTGCTCCACTGTGAGCCTGTCGCTCATGTTGAACGCTTTGATGACACTGTCCATCGAGGTTTTCACCACGGTGGCAATGTAATCCTTAGGGTCTGAGCTGTTTGAGGAGGAAAGCACATTGTGGCACAGGTTTTGGTCGTCTGAGTTTTGGCACAATGCTGTCACAGCCCTGTTGGTGGTTTTTAGCTCTCCAGCACTGTTTGTCGCGGTCTTGGGGCTCTGAACTACAGCAACCACGCCAATGACCACACCCACCACAAGGACGAGAGAAACGGCGGGACCGATTATTTTTCCACTCATTTTTGTTCTTCTTTTTGGGTTATAATAATCTTTTGTGAGTTTTGTTCCTTTTCTTCTCTCTCTTTATTGATAGACTAAGTGAAAAGCCAAGTCGGAGAGAAAGTGTTATTGGGAAGGATACCCTTTTCCTTCCCTGTTTATTATTGTTTGAGAAGATTGCAATGAGAAAGCATGCAGAAGTGGGGCTGTATTTATACCTCATGGGAGTTCCTCAAAAGATGGAATTCAGCTTTGGTTTTGTGGCTTTTGCGTGTTCCACCATAAATGGAACTCAACTGTTGGCTAAATCTTCTCCTTGTAGTCATAGACCTATTCCTATGATCCATTCAAGTGGTGGGGAGAAGAAATAGTTCAAGAATGACTCAAATAGATTCATGATTTTTGTACTTCCATTTTTAGGATTCTAATCTCTTAACACGTTTTCCTCCTCTACTTTTCATTTCTAATCTCAAATTAACCAGACAGAAAAAAATTAAAAACTAATTTACGATTTGAAAATCACTATTCTAAACAATTCATGTGTAATGTGCAATGAGTTAAATTTTAATCAACTAAATTAAATTTAAATTTACAGTGGTGAGAAAGTTATATTTTTTTTTCATATTTTAAAATCTTTCTTGATGAATTTAGTTGATATCTATATTTAATAAAACTCATTTCTCAATACGAACTTAAAACATGTAAGCAACAAATTTGTATAATATTAAAACATCGAAATATTATCCCCTCCAATATTTATTGAAACTAATAATTTTACTTTTCTATTATTTAAAGCATAAAAATAAAAAATAAAAACTATACTGATAATATTGTATATGTGTACCTATTATATAAACGACACACGGCTTTTTTTCTACGTAATTTACTCATTAAATTTCATGCACTAAACATAAATTATTTCAAAATTTCGACTTTTTGTTTATATTTAAGATTTATAATTATCAGAGAATTATTTAATTTTTCAGTGGGAATACAATTTATTATGACGAGTAATTTGGTATTTGGTGAAAAAAATGGAGAGGTCGAATTAACTTTTCGAAAACAATTTACTATCATTATAATCTTGTTCTCAAGATATTATTTGCACTTACGAAAATATTGTTTGATAACATGATTTTAATATATTCAAAAGTGAAAAATGTGTTAATTATATCACTGTTTCCACATCAAACACTTAAAAATGCAACGTAAAAAAATGTGTGGTGATATATATTGTAAATAAATCTAACATTTTTATGTTGGATCCTTTTAAACTGCAATAACACCTTCTTCCTTGCAATTTTGGGGCGCGTGGGATGAAAACTTTCTCTCTTCCTCTTCTCCGGTGGTGACGAGAGAGGGACATTTTCAAACAAAACCATTTGAGGATGAGAGGGCGTGTACATACAAAACTAGTCTAAGGAATTATGGTTGAAAAGAGTTCTTAAATGACTATATATATTTAAATCAGTAATTTTAACTTGTTTTCATATAAAGTAAAATAAAATGTTGGCATATTTTTAAAACTGAGGAAGTACTCTAAGATTTTTTGTATTAAATCTTAAATAGAAAATTAAAGATTTATCAATGCCGACAATTTATCGAGAGTTAAACACTTTCTAACCCAATATCAATATTTAACAAATAATTTTTTACATAACTATATAACGTTACTAACGTAACGTCTACTTCTAAATATTTGTAAACCATCAAATTCAAAAATTTTATCCAAAATGAATGAATATATTTTGTACTTATTTTATTTCTAAAATTTAAATCCTGCCAAAACAGAATATAATTTAACTTTAAAAACTATCTAATATATATTAAATTAAATATTAAATAATAAAATAAATATAATTTTAAACTAACTTCAAAGGGTAGTTGCCCTAGTAGGGTGGAACAACCACACCAACGTTCAATGCGGCGACAGCGGAAGGAACCATGAAGCAGTAGTGGAATCGTGCAGCAACAATGCCCATAACATGCAAAAGCGGCGGTGACAGCGACAAACAGTGGGGGCAGGAACCACAATCAGCGGTGACTGCACAAACAACTTGTGGAAACGCAAAAAACACCAATATGTATGCAGAGGTAGAAACCGACTGCAACAGCAGCGGCAAAATGACAGCGACAATGGTGATTGCAGAGAAAATAGGAGAAAAACCCTTCGGAAGCGAAGATGCGCATGCACGAAGGAAATAGTTTCAAACCTAAAATAACACATATGGCGACAATTCTATGGCTAACTGTAGTCGTTTCACTTATTTTTTTAAATTTCGATGATAGTTAGTTCTAATGAATAAGTGTCTTGGTTTCACTTTTTTTTTTTTACTTTAACAACAGCTCTCGATCAACTGTCGTCTAAAAGTTAAATTTATTTAAAATTTAATTTATTTACAATAATGTTAGTAATTCTCATATTCTCATTAAACTAGGTCATAAAAATGTATTTTTTATACTAATGAGAAGACATTTAGATCCTCATCAAACTTAAAAATTAAAAATTAAAATATTCATCCAACTTTAGTCAAAGTAAAGTTAAATGTTTTTATAATGACGTTAGTTTAATTTAAAGAAAAAAATATGACTTTAGCTTAATTTAAAATTGTATTTAGAAAGTGAAATGTTTTCCAAACATTATTTATTTATATATTAATATTTTATTTTTAAAATGAGAAAATAAATTAGATTATTTTAATAAAACATCACACAATATATATATATATTATAATTTTACTATAATTCTTCTATAAAGAAAATACATATATTATTAGTTATATCATATTCGTAAAAAGAATTTTTATTTTTAATTTTTTCAAATGTTATATAAAAGGACATTATTTTAATTTGAATAAAGTCATACTCTTTCATACAATTTAAGTTTTATTATAATTATAATTATTATTGTTATAATAATAATATTATTATAATTATAAAATTATTGTTGATAATTGTACAATCAAAAGATATATTAGTTGTCTTAAAAGTGGGTTGTCACTTTTATTAAATATTTTTATCCACTTTAGCTTAAAATTGGAAATTGTGTACCTTATAAGTAGGATGTCTAAAGAACGAATAATGACTCTTTTTAAAGCCTTTTTACTTTGTTAAACTCAAGGTTAGAAGGTTCTGTACTATCATAAATAGGGTGACATAAGGTTGAGTAAAGTCTATTATATATTGGATAACTTAATGTTTAAGATTATCCATAGGCTGACATATGCCCGAATAAACAGATTCGACAAAAATTTTGAAAGTATATTTTGTTACTAAATAATAGAGGATTGAATGAGTTGGTTGGAAAAAAAGAACGAAAACATAATTAGTTTCCTAGTATTTAGGCCTTTGGCTTAAGGGTGATAAGTTGTTTTCTAATATTTAGAATTTCTTCTAAACCTAGGGAGAAGTCCCTATAAATATGAGATATCTTTAACATAAGAGAGATATTCACACTCTTATGCTCTAACTGAAGGTCAAACAAATCCTAGACTTTAAAACCAATCCTACAACCACAATTATGAAGAATCAAAGACATACGTAGTAGCTGGAGAAAGATGTCGAGATTGCTATCTTGCAGAAAATTCCCAATGTGATGCAAGAGTTTCAAAAATGAACGAGGAAAATAAGAAGAATGGAGATGACTCAAGTAAAGTAGGAAACATGAAGGTAAAAAGTCGAGGACTCTCACCAATAAAAAAAAGAAGGCATCAACATAGTTACTCAAACTCCCTATTTAGGTAGTAAGTAAAAATCATATATGAACATATCTTGTAAAAGGATAATAAAATATACATTGATGCATAATAAATAACAATATTTTTTTAAACAAAGAATTTACTTTAAGTTCAAAAATTTAAAATTAAAAGATATTTTTAAAGAATAGTTTAAAAAAATTAATTTAGTACATTAGTACTTTAAAAACAAATTATTCATATGATATTAGAGTAATAAAAGAATTATCGTTTTAATATATTTTTAAAATTTTATTTGTCTCATGTTTCAATTATAAATTGTTATCCAAGCTTGAATTTAAATCTATAAAAAATAATAAAATAATTGCTAATATAAATACAAGCAATTTATAATTTTTTATTATGATAAAATTAGAAGATATCAAGAAATCTTATTATTCTTAAGATTATATATTTTGTTTAATTATGTTTATATAAAAGTTTAGGTTTTTAGAAAATTTCAAATTGAATAATATAATATTTTTTAATATTTTGTTTCTTTAAAAGTAATTGTTATAGGTTGCATTCATTGTTTTATGGCAAAGGTCAAGTGTGTCAAAGGTGTAACATCCCATAAAAATCTCATATTATTACAAATCATCAATATATATATATATAATTCAACAATAGGACATAAAAGTCTTTCAAATTACAAATATCTAAGTTATACGACTCTGCTTCTCTCGTGAAAGTTTTAACACTTATAGCAAAATATGCTTACGTATAATCTATCATTATAACAGTGTCATCCACTAGACAACAAGATGGAACTAATTATTATAGACATAACTTATCAATAATTAAATTAAATATAATCAACATGTTAATTAATAAACAATTATATAACACCAACAATATATTTCAACTATACAACATAACTCCTTAGTAAATTTAATAGAATCATATTGAAAGGATTAAAGATTATTATTAAAAATATAGATGAGGACATAACTCACATAACGATTATTATTGAAAAGATTCACCTACACTCAAAATATATATATGATTTGATTTTATTATGTTCCTTAAATGATAATTTGAGAAAAAAAAGAATTGAATATGTACAACTTTTGAGAAATGTCAAATGTGTGGTAAAAATTGTAGAAATAAAATTGTCACATTATTGAGTACACTTTGAAGAAGATCTACAAAACACTAATGTGCAATCCAACCGATTTATGTTGCAAGAAGGAATGTAAGGGTTGGAAACTAAATAAAGGTACTTGGAGATTGGTGGACAATGAAGATGATAGAAACACAATTGGGTTGCACCAATAACATAATTAGAACTGATAGAAAGGTCCAAAAGTTATAAAAAGAAGAAAAAACCTATCAATTGGACCTTCAACCAGTATCTAATAGCATCCCCAAATTGTTTAGCTACAGAGGGACAAAACTTTGGTGAATAATCTCCCTTTCGAACAAGGCAATATCCATATTCTGATCGTGAAAATAATGAAAACTTTCATAAGGAATCCCAATGCAAAAAAATCGTTAATGCAATTCAAAGAAACAATAAAGGCACACAAACAAAAAGGGGTAAGGGTATATTTTAAACCAAAGAAGGTAGCTAGTTTGAATAACTAAGGGAACATGGAAACCCTGAAGAGCGCGAAATGCACAAGTTCTTAAAAATAAATAGCAATGACAGAGGATTAAATTACATGTTGTTTTGTGAAATGGTAAATTTATAAAAGTCTTGAAAAGTGACAAAGGAAAATTGTACGTCTCTAATGAATTTAGAAAGTTTTGTAAAGAAAGTGTAGAAAGATAATTGACTGTTAACTATATACCTCAACAAAATGGAACATCTGAAAGGAAGAATTGAACTCTATTGAGAATTAGGTGTAGGATGAATTCCCTGATCATTACACATAGGGTTGTGTGTTTATTTATAACGGAGATACAAGAGATGGGCTGAGCCCATTATACTAGAATAACAAACCCTAGATATTCTAACACTCCCCCTCAAGCTGGAGCATATAAATTGTATGAACCAAGCTTGTTACAAATATAATCAATTCTAGGTCCCCGTAATGACTTAGTAAAAACATCTGCTATTTGATCATTAGAATTAACAAACTTAGTCTTAATCTCTCCAGATACTATTTTCTCTCTGATGAAATGACAATCAATCTCTATGTGTTTGGTCCTTTCATGAAAGACAGGATTCGAACTGATGTGAAGGGCAGCTTGATTGTCACATATGAGTGTCATTTGAGTAACTTCTCCAAATTGTAACTCCTCGAGTAGTTGTTTAAGCCAAATAAGCTCACATGTAGCGGATGCCATCGATCCGTATTCTCGCTTACGCACTTGATCTTGCCACAACACTTTGTTTCTTACTCTTCCAGGAGATTAAATTATCACCAATGAAAACACAATATCCAGAGGTGGATCTCCTATCAGCAGGAGATCCTGCCCAATCCGCATCTGAGTAGGCAACAACTTTGGTATGATTACTGTGTCCATACAACAGACCTTTTCCAGGGGAGCCTTTAATGTATTTCAGTATACGAATGACAGCATCCCAATGATCTGTGCAAGGAGAGTTGAGAAATTGACTTACCACACTGACAGCAAAAGAAATGTCTGGACGAGTGACTGTAAGGTAGTTCAATTTTCCAACTAATCTTCTATACTTTTCAGGATCTGAGATGGGCTCCCCCTGATTAGGTAGAAGCTTGACATTAGGATCCATCGGTGTATCAGTAGATTTTGAGTTCATCAACCCAGTTTCCTCCAAAATATCTAATGCATATTTTCTTTGAGAGATTACTATCCCATTAGTAGATTGTGCTACTTCAATCCCCAAGAAATATCTGAGTCTACCAAGATCTTTAGTCTGAAAGTGTTGGCAGAGATGTTGTTTAATTTGTGAGATGCCATGGTGATCACTTCCTGTAATTACAATATCATCAACATACACAACTAGATAGATACATCCAGCACTTGAGTGGCGATAGAAGACTGAGTGATCTGCTTCACTGCGAGTCATTCCAAATTGCTTAACAACCATGCTAAACTTTCCAAACCAAGCTCTGGGAGATTGCTTTAGGCCATATAAAGATTTGCGGAGACGACATACCATTCCCGAAGACTCCTCGAGCAACAAACCCCGGAGGTTGCTCCATATAAATTTCTTCCCGCAAATCACCATTGAGAAAAGCATTTTTCACATCCAATTGAAATAGAGGCCAATTTTTCGGAGCAGACCATGGCAATGAATAGGCGTACTGTAAGCCATCTTTGCAACTGGTGAAAAAGTATCACCGTAATCTAAGCCAAAGATTTGCGTATAGCCTTTAGCTACTAGGCGTGCTTTAAGACGATCAACAGTTCCATCCGGACCAACTTTGATAGCAAAGACCCACCTGCAACCAACAACCGATTTTCCAGAAGGTAAAGGGACGAGGTCCCAAGTTCCACTAGTCTGAAGTGCACTCAGTTCTTCAAGCATAGCCTGACGCCAACCGGGATGGGATAAGGCATCACCTACAGTTTTAGGGATGGATACAGAGGAAATAGAAGAAAGGCAGGTATAAAGTGAAGGAGATAATCTATGATAACTTAAATTAATATAGCGAAGAGGAGGTTTATGGGTGGTTCGTATACCTTTTCGAAGAGCAATGGGAAGATCGATTCGGTTGGCGTGAACCGGAGAAACCGGAGGAGTTGACAACGGAAGTGAGTCAGATGATGGAGGTGTTGGTGGTGGTGTTGGAGGTGATGGAGCTGTACTAGACTCAATCGGAGGTTCACATATAACTGGAATAGTAGTTGTTTCAGAAATGGGTGTAGAGGTAGAAGGGTTGGTCTTAAAATAGAGAGAGGACTCAATGAAAGTGACATCTGCAGAGATAAAATAACGATTAAGAGATGGAGAGAAACATTTATACCCTTTTTGTGACCTAGTGAACCCGAGAAAGACACATTTATGAGATTTAGCGGAAAGTTTGTCGACATTAGGTCCTAAGTTATGAACAAAACATGTTGACCCAAAAACTTTAGGAGACAAAGAGTGGAGAGGTTCATGTGGAAACAAAATTGAGTGAGGGGTTTTATTGTCTAACACAGAGGAAGGCATGCGATTAATAAGATAGCAAGCACTAAGAACAGCATCTCCCCAAAAACGTTGAGGAACATTTCCATGTAGTAACATTGTTCGAGTTGTTTCAATGAGATGTCTATTCTTGCGCTCAGCTACCCCATTTTGTTGAGGTGTATAAGCACATGAAGTTTGGTGAAGAATGCCATTAGACGCCAAAAAAGTATGAAAAGAATGAGAAAGATACTCTCGGGCATTATCACTACGTAAAATGCGAATAGACACACCAAATTGAGTCTTTATTTCATTAAAAAATTTTGAAAAATAGAAAACAACTCCGAACGATTTTTCATTAAAAATAACCAAGTACACCTTGAGTAATCATCAATGAAAGTGACAAAATATTGAAATCCTAAATTAGACTCGGACACGATCGGGTCCCCAAATGTCGAGTGAACTAAAGCAAATGGACAAGAAGCACGTTGTGAGACACTAACTGGAAAAGAACTACGACTATGTTTGCCTAATTGGCATGACTCGCAGGAAAAAGTAGACAACTTGGACAGACCGGGAACAAGCTCGCTGCATCTTAGCAAGGCTAGGGTGTCCCAATTGAGCATGAAGGAGAGAAGAAGACTCCATAACCGAACCAACATGGGCAGCTGTCCGTAGGTGATATAGACCATGAGACTCACATCCGGTGCTAATCGTCCGTCCCGAACTCCGGTCCTGTAAAAAACGGAATCTTTAGTAAAAGAGATAGTACAATCAAGAGAACGGGTAAGACGACTAAGGGATAATAAATTAAAAGGAGAACCAGGGACAAAAAGGACATTATCAATAGATAGGGAAGGAAGAATTTGAATGGTACCAATGCCATGGGAAGAGGCTTTAGAGCCATCGACCATAGTAACAGAGGGCAAATAACCTCGAAGTAGATAGGGATGTAAAGAAGGATTTATTACCGGTGATGTGGTCCGTGGGCGCCGAGTCTAGAACCCAAGGACTAAGAGAGTTGGATTGAGTTAGGCCAGCAAAGGAAATACCTGAATGCACAACAGAAGCAGTGGAACTCGAGCCCTGACGATCCCCATACCATTTTAGAAACTCAGTGAATATAGCAGGTGTAGCCGAGGCATCGGATGGTGGAGGTCCTAGAATAGATCGTGGTAAGGGACCCGAAGTTGGTGATGAAGAGGCAAGCATGGGCTACTCGCAGCAAATTTTGGAGGACGACCATGTAAGGCATAACACTTTTCTTTGACATGGCCATACCTATGACAGTGATCACACTGAGGTCGCCCTTTTCCTTGTTTCCGAGGACGATTGCGGTTATCATTGTGAGAAACAAGTGCGTAAGATTCATCATATGTACCGTAGCAGGTGTTTCGAGTTGTAGACTTGGCCGAGCACACGTAAGAGGATGGAAGATGTGGATGTCAGAGTAGGCACAATTGGAGATCCCAGAATTTGATCTCGAACATGTGAATAATCAGCAGGAAGACCATGTAATGCCAGTAACATAAAAAACTTGGACCGTTGCTCAATCTCTTCAGCATGAGTAGAGGCGAGGGAGTAATAACTCATTAAAATTATGAAAGAGAGAATGAATTTTACCCAGGTATTGTGTCATGCTCCCATCAAGACGTGTTTGATCGGCTAGTGTAAACATATTATGACAAACACCATAGAGACGTTGAGTGTCATTTGTGTACAGTGAGTTTGGCCTGTTTCCAAACCTCGGAGCGAGTACTTATACGTACGGAAGATTGGCTTTAAGGAGGAATCAATGGTAGATTTAATGACTATGCATAATTGAGCATCAATCTTTGTCCACCAGGAGCGCTCGTTTCGGGAACACTATTTACTGGTCATAATAAGATGATTTTCGTAACCCCGACTCTCAAGCCAAAGTTGGATATCAGATGCCCACGTCTCATAATTATTACCATCTAATTTGTCAATGGGAAGATGCATATTGACATAATTAGTATAAATACCTCGAACAGTCGAACAGCGTAGGAGTAGGCGTAGGAGCAGGTGAGGCCATAAGGAAAGAGAAAACTTCGGAGGAGAGAGAAAGCTGCGCAAAAAAGAGAAACCCTAAAATAGGGATAAATATCAAACGAACGCCGATCAACTATATGAGCACTGGATCCGGGACTGGGACGAGGAGACGATGCCGGCGATGCAAGGAGCCACCGGATACGGTGGTCGACGCGCCGCCACGCTGCGGCGGCGGTGGACGGCTGCGCGCTCCTTCAGGTGGCGCGTGGAGGCGCGTGCGGCGGTGGAAGGCGGCGATCCACGTCGCGCTGGAGTCGCCTGGACGAGACGAAGCCGGTGGTGTGGTCGGCGGTCGGATCGGAGGCGGCGAAGCGGAGTGCGGTGATGGTGCATCGCTATGCGGTGGCGGTATCTTGTGGCGGCAGCGATGCAATCGCTGCGGCGGCAGTGCAATGATGGTGCAGCAGTGAGAGAAAAAGGATTTCGGAAAAGAGGCTTCCGAAAAAAAAAATTTAGCACTGATGAACAGTGGGTTCACCAGGAAAAAAAAAATTTAACACTGATGAACAGTGGGTTCACCAGGAAGGAAGACAGGGATTTAACCTAGCTCTAGATACCATATTGAGAATTAGGTGTAGGATGAATTCCCTGATCATTACACATAGGGTTGTGTGTTTATTTATAACGGAGATACAAGAGATGGGCTGAGCCCATTATACTAGAATAACAAACCCTAGATATTCTAACAAACTCTAATAGAAATGACAAAGTTCATGTTGTTTGAGAAAAGAATGTTCCGAGAAGTTTGACCTAAGTCAATAATCTACCTAATGAATAAATGTCCAACAACGATCGTCTCACATGCCACAATTTGAAGCTTGGAGTGGAAGGAAGTGGAAGAAAGTCTTCAATGAACTATATATCTCAAAAAATTCGAATGTGTTTGTTAGGCTCAAGTTCTAAAATCAAAGAGAATAAAACTTAAAGAATCAAGTGAAAGATGCATATTTATTAGTTTAGTTCTATGTCAAATGACTATAAACTTTATAATATAGACATGATAATTAGTTGAAATGTTATAATATAGACATGATAATTAGTTGAAATGTTATATTTGATAGGAAAACTTCTTGGAATTGGTAAGAAGAAAGGGTGGAGGAGAAAACCATTCTAACAACAATCTTGCAGCAAAATTCAATAGCTAAAAATGGGAAAAGTAAAAATGAGGTAAATACATCAATTTTCTTTGATATTTATAGACGATGTAATTATTATGTTATGAAGGTTATTTATCAAGAAATTCAAGTGATTGGAAACATAATTTTAATATTTAAAATAAATATAAAATTAGATGAAGGTGTGTATAGGAGGAGGTGAAATAAGGTAATGTGTTGTTACAAGTGATGAATGGAAATTAAATGTGTATTAAAAACTAATTATTGATTATATTTGTAACTGGTAGAATCCTCTTATATAATTTTAAGAAATATTTTTAATTTATAAAATATTAAAGAATGTATTATAGAAATAAAAAATATAAAAGAGAGAAAGAAATAAAGAAAGAGATTAATTTATTATCTTCTCTTGTTCTAAGTACTGCAATCTTGCTTACTCTGAAATACCACTAACCAGGTAATCAGATCAAGCTGATCGAAATTACCCTCGTATTCACGTAAGCTAAAAGGATACCGTTACACTGAAAAAGATGGAAAAGAATTAATGTAGGCGCGTCTCTCAGCTACACAAACTTAAGCTTTGGTGAAGGTGGCGTCAAAAGGAATGCCGGTGGCAGGCAACCAGGTGCTAGCTTGGAGCCAGGGCCCAGCGGTGTATTTGGCAGCCTCTTCCTTGCTGATCAGACCTTTGCTAAAGGGTGCCCTTGCGTTGGCAACGGAGCCAGGTCCACTGTTGCCAAACTCAGCGAAGTAACAGTCTTTGGTGTTGGGCTCAACGGGGTTCCATGGAATGTATCCCTCCGGCTGGATCAAGTCACCGATCACATTCTCAATGAACACTGCTCTGGAGAATGCCTTCCATGGCCTGGCCAGGTATGTCTTCACTGTCAAGCGATCAGCGAAGAGTGAAGGGTCGGGCATGATCTCACAGTTCTGGAGGACTGTTCCAGTGGGCATGTTCTTCTGTTCAGTTCCATCTGCCACCACTATGTTCTGTTGGTTTGCCTCGGGCTTCCTCACGTAGATCTTCGAGTTCTGGATCAAGGTGGTGGCGTAGCCGAAGATGAAGTCGATTGTTCCAGAGATTTCGCAGTTGCGGTAGAACTGACGGTGGGCGTGTGCATACAATGTGTCTTGGTAACCGCGCATTGCGCAATCGAAGAATACTGAACGATCACCCTGCACGCGAAGAGCCACTGCTTGGTGTCCTTTTGCTCCAGCAGTGTTCTCGAATGCAATTGACTTTGCCATGAAATCATCAGCAATAGTGGCTGCACATTTTTAAAAGATTGATTAACCAGAGATACATATGATATTGATCTAGATGGTGTATATATACTTTGGAAGTTTAACTTACAGAAGGTAGAAGTTCTCATTGTCTTGGTACCCTCGGCGAAGTTTTTGCGTCCGGTGATGATGGTCTTGGTGGGGCCATCGCCATAGATGAGAAGATTCACCTTCTCATTGTCAACAACAATGTATTCGTCATAGACACCAGCCTTGACGTAGATGATGAATCGACCTTGGTGATTCTTGGGGTAGGAGTTGATGGCGTCCAAAACGGTAGTGAATTGGCCACTACCATCCTTAGCCACTGTAGCATGGGGAATAACTCCACCGTTGGGGGTAGCCAAGAGCTTGCGATCAGCAGTGGAGAGCCAAGTTGGGTACCCGTCTTGATCAACCTCAAGAAGGCGACGAGAGGAGGGTTTCAAAGCCAAGCTCAAGTCCATGGATTGAAGAATCTTTGAAATCCCTGAAACGACATCCAGTGCCAATCCAGTGAGCTTTCCAACGTTGTCCAAGCTATCGGCCTGCAGCTGTTCCTGAACCTTCTTCTCACCGTCGGTGTTGAAGCCGTCGAGGCACGATTGCTGGTAGGCAACAACAGCACCTAACCAGTTCTTGAGTTCGGCGGCGCGGTCGTGAACGTCCTGGATGTTGCTCTCTCGGACCAACACACCTGAGGCCTCGAGTTCGTGGATCGCGGATTGCAACAAATCCTTGCAATCCTCGAGAGCCATCTTCATTCCCTCGCTGCTGTTGCCGTGCTCCACTGTGAGCCTGTCACTCATGTTGAACGCTTTGATGACACTGTCCATCGAGGTTTTCACCACGGTGGCAATGTAATCCTTAGGGTCTGAGCTGTTTGAGGAGGAAAGCACATCGTGGCACAAGTTTGGGTCGTCTGAGTTTTGGCACAATGCTGTCACAGCCCTGTTTGTGGTTTTTAGCTCTCCTGCACTGTTTGTCACGGTCTTGGGGCTCTGAACTACAGCAACCACGCCAATGACCACACCCACCACAAGGATGAGAGAAACGGCGGGACCGAGTATTTTTCCACTCATTTTTGTTCTTTTTTTTGGGGTTAGTATCCTTTTTTTTCTCTCTTTATTGATAGATTCCCTCCGAAAATGACAATATTAAGTGAAAAGCCAAATCGGAGAGAAAGAATTGTTGGGAAGGATATGCTTCCTTCCCTTTATTATTGTTTGAGAAGATTGCAATGAGAAAGCATGCAGAAGTGGGGTTGTATTTATACCTCATGAGAGTTCCTTAAATGATGGAATTCAGCTTTGGGTTTGTGGCTTTTGTGTGTTCCACCGTAAATGGAACTCAACTGTTGGCTAAATCTTCTCTTTGCAGTCATAGACCTATTCGTATGGTCCATTTACTGGTGAGGAGAAAAATTAGTTAAAGAATATTTCTGCTTCCCATTTTTAGGATTCTAATCTTGCTTTTCATTTCTTATTCTCATATTAACCAGACAAAACAAAATTAAAAACTAATTTACGATTTTAATTAATTTAGAATAGAATTATATTGTCATATAATAAATTATATAATCATATAATTATATTATAATATTATAAAAAGGATTTTGCATGTTTAACATATCATAGTATTCAATCTTTTATAGTCTAAATTTTATTATTTTTATTTTATTTTAATTTAATTTATTACAATATATTAACTGTAGCAATTATAAGGATATTACAACAAGGGCAAAATATAAATTCAATGCCTTTTTCAAAATACAAATATCCTAGTAAAAAAATATTAATATTAATATGATGTTAAAATAATGATTAATAGAGTTGTAATGAATGTAGAACGATGAAGAGTGATGTCAATCACCATCCTTCTATAAGCATACATGTTCATTTTATTAATCATCAAAATTTTAAATAGATTTTTATTTTATATAATTGATATGATTAGAAGTTTATTAATTTTAATGAAATACTTTTGTAATTATTATTTTGTAATAATTTACTCTAAATTTGTTATACTACCGATTACAATGTTTATATTATCTTAAATAATGATAATAATGTACTTCAACTTTTTCTTATTCTAAAATCTTACTAATGTGTTACGCTTATTTGATTAATTCAAGTTGATATTTTTAATATTGTCATATTTTTTTTTCTTTTGCACCATTAATATTATTTTCTTGATACAACTTCTTATTCTTGTCCTTTGAAATTTTTTCTATTCAACTGAAAAATCTTGATAACAATTCAACTATCTTTAAAAGCACAAAACTTAATAGAGATACTAAACATAAAAAGGGTAAAATACCTATTTTAAACAATTCGTGATGTGTAATATGCAACGAGTTAAATTTAATAAAATAAATTAAATTTAAATATATAGTGGTTACGAGTTAATTTGTTTTTCATATTTTAAATCTTTCTTGATGAATTTAGTTGATGTCTATATTTAATAAAACTCATTTGTTTATACAAATTTAAAACACATAAGAAAGAAATTGATAATTTTTTATCAGCAAAAGCAAATAATGGAAACATTTTGAGTGCTCCAGTCCATATAAAATAATATATAATACAAACAAGAAATGTGGATAGAAACCATAAAAGAGTAGTATCCTGATTCAATTTCTTATAATTTCAAAGTTTGTCATGTTTTATATATTTATACGTTTATACTTTTATATATTTATATACATTTATATATATTTATATATTTATATTGTTATAATTTTATATATTTTATATATTTTTATATATTTATATACCTACATATTTTTATTTACATATTTACATATTTATATATTTATATATTTATATATATTTTAAAATTTTAAAATTTTTTCATCAAATTATATTTAAATATTAGTTGATAGAAAGAAATATAAGAAAAGATAGTTAATTTATTCTAAAAATTTGGATAGAATTTTTTTTAAATTATTTAATATTAAATAAATTGACTTTATTATCTATTAAAAAATATTTAAAATTAATTATAATAATTTAATAAATAATTTTATTTTAGAAAAAATTTACAAATAAAATTATAATATATTTTAACATAAATTATCTTATAATAAAAAAAATATTTTTTAATTTGTTTTTTTTTCTTTTAAACCATTACACCGCTATATATATATATATATATATGATTTAAAAAAATTACCTCAGCAACATCAAAGACTAATTCCTGTTTCCAGAGAAAATAGCTGCAGCTAGTATATCTGGAATATTAAGAAAAGCAATGCTTAAGTAAAATTTTATAGATTGTATTAAGAATATATTAATTTTAAAAAGGGTATGTGCCAATTTCCGTAATTGCAGATGCTACAGCTTCATCAATATCCCCTGACTTTCCAATTCAAGTATCATAACTTATTCAAATACTTCCCCAACTCACCCCAGGCATCAGGAGCAATTTATCAATCAAGAAAGACAATTTACTACGCCAGCTGCTTTTCACTTAAATAATTACTTTACTTGTTTTATCACCATATAGACAATCACTGTAGGCGTCTAACCATTATAAATTATATTGCTTATAATTATAATTATTATGGAAAAGGTTATTTTGACATTATTATTTCTTTCTTTATTCTCATTTAACATTCCTAAAAATAATAAAATATTAAATCAAATATTTCAATAAAACATAAAACCAAAGGTGAAATCTAAGAGTGAAAATCAAGGTGGTGTCAATGATTATTATTATTATTATTATTATAATAATAAATAATGATAAATTTATATAATAAAATATTTATACACTATTTTGATAATATTTCATATTTTATTAGTATTTAATAATTAATTTATTATGTATTTAATAAAGTGAAATAAGGTGTAATTATCCAGTATGTAATACTATTATTTTCTTCTTATTATTATTAGTGGGTTATTAATATCCATGCATAAATATCATGTGGTTGAAGATAACTTACCTGAGCAATAGCATGAATACTAATTGCCAGAGTTAAGTTTGATAAGGAAAGGGTTCAGGCAATGATAATTCCACCGGGGCCGGGAGGGTATATTGGCCACTGAAAGGGGTTATAGCGATATTGTTTAGCTTATTAGGGCTAATATGATACCATCACCGATTAAAAGAGCAGCCATTCACACTGCAAAAAATCTATCACTTCCGCTCTACACCCCCTAATATCAATATTTTATTTAATAAATTGATTTATATTTTATTTTGAAAAATATAATTTTATTTTATTATTATTATTTAAAATTGTTAAATGGATGTTAAAAATAAAAAAATCAGAAGGCTACATTTTCTTTTAAACAGAGTTGATTTTGATTGAAAATAGCTCATTAAATAATAAAAATACAAAAGAATAAAGCGCACTAAAAGATAGGTCCTGAACAATTGGCAAGCCTGGCATGCCCTTCATGGATATATATGCATATCTACAAGGAATGGTACCTTATTAATAAGTACTATATACTCACATGCACTCTTGGAATCTGGAGTGAGGATCCTAGGAATCTCTATTCTTTGGTTACTATACAAATGTAGTGGTTGATCTAACCTAAGTAACAATGGCCAGAAGGGAATGATGTGACAGGGCATGCAAGCTAGCAAGAATGCATGCATTCATTTGGTGAGGCCAAGATCGAAAGGGATGCCAGTGGCAGGGAGCCAGGTGTTGGCTTGGAGCCATTGGTCAGCAGTGTATTTGGTAGCGTCAGCCTTGCTAAGAACCCCTTTACTCCACTTCACCCTTGTTTTCATATCGGCACCCATCCCAGTGTTCTCATACTCAGCAAAGAAACACGTGTCCAGGAACTGGTCCCCACTCCACGGAAGAAACCCGTCTGGCTGAATCACATCGCTGATCGTGTTTTCTAGGAAGATGGCCCTCGAATATGCCTTCCACGGCCTCGCCAAGTACGTCCTAAAGTTCGCCTTTTCCGTCTCCAGATCCGGCGCCGCCACGATCTCGCAGTTCTGCAGCACCGCTCCTGTCGGCATGTTCTTCTGATCTGTGCCGTCCGCCACGATAATGTTCTGCTGATTTGGGTCGGGTTTCCTTACCACGATCTTTGAGTTCTGTATTAGGGTGGTGCCGTAGCCGAAAATGAAATCCACCGTGCCGGAGATTTCGCAGTTGCGGTAGAACTGACGATGCGCGTGGGTGTACAGCGTGTCCTGGTAACCGTGCATGGCGCAGTCGAAGAAAGCCGAGCGATCACCCTGCACGCGGAGCGCCACTGCTTGGTGTTTCACCGCGCCAGCAGTGTTCTCGAATGCGATAGACTTTGCAATGAAATCTTCTCCAACCGTAGCTGCCAAGACTCGTCACGTATTAGTATACTATTTTGACATGTTCTTTCATGACCTAGCTAGAATCATATAACACTGATACGAAAATAAAAGAATAACTTACAGAAGGTAGCGGATCTCATTGTCTTAAAACCGTCCTTGACGTTTTTGTTTCCCGTGATAATTGTCTTCGTGGGGCCATCGCCGTAGATTAGAATATTCTTCTTCTTTTTGTCAACGGTGATGTACTCATCATAGATACCAGCCTTAACGTAGATAATGTATCTGCCTTGATGATTCTTGGGATATGAGTTAACAGCATCCAAAACAGTCTTATAATCGCCGCTACCATCCTTAGCAACAACCACATTAGGTGGAATCGTATCTCCCTTACCTGCATCCGCCAAAAGCTTCCGATCCGACATGGACATCCACGACGGATATCCATCCCCGTCCACTTCGAGAAGACGACGAGACGAAGTCTTGGTATTGAGATCCAAATTGAAGTCTGCGAGCATTTCTGCGAAGCTGGAAACAACGTCAAGGGCTAACGCCGTTAACTTCCCAACGTAGTCCAAGCCTTCGGTTTGCAACTTGGATTGCACCTCCTTCTCCGCGTCAGTGTCAAAGCCGTCGAGGCACGATTGCTGGTACGCAACGACGGCGCCAATCCAGTTTTTGAGCTCGGCAACGCGGTCGTTGATGTTGTTAACGTTGTTCTCCTTGACTAGAATCTCGGAGGCCTGTAATTCGTCGATGGCGAAATCCAACAGGTCCTTGCAATCTTCAAGGGCCATCTTGACGGAAGAGTTTACCTTTTTGTTTTCGACAACCAGAGTGTCGCTTAGGTTGAATGCTTTGATGACGCCGTCCATGGCGTTTTTCACCACAGTTTTGACGTATGCGGTTGGGTCTGAGGTGTTGACGGGTGTCAACGTGTCGGAGCAGAACTTCCTGTCGTCGCTGTTTTGGCACACGGCTTGCACAGCTTTTGTGTGGGAGGTCACCTTACCACTTACGTCGTTTGTGCTGCTGGAGTCGTCATTGCCGGTGGAGACATAAGCGACAACGCCTAGGGCAACGCCTACAACGAGAATTAGAGAAACAGCAGAGACCAGTGTCGTTTTCTTTTCCATTTTCCTTTTTTTTTGGTTTTTTCTTCTTAAATTTAAATAGGTATGAACTATAAAAAAGAGAAAAAGGTTTTCTTCTTCCCTGCTGTTTAGGTGGGTGGTTTTGTGTGGATTGGTTGCGGAACCATTCTTATAGAACTTTAGCTTCCTAAAGATGGATGGTACGTTTAAGATTTTGATTTTAGAAACGTTGAACATTTCTCTCACTCTATTCATGGCTTCTGTGGACTCTGCTATGAATCGACGACTTCGCATTGCCTTTAATTTCATACGCCAGGAAACTCTCCGAATATGTATTGCCTTCGCTACAATCCCTCACATTTGGCTAACCCTACTTTCAACCTTTCAACTGTTTCCTGTTTACAAAGTTGCTAATTGTGCCTATCTTTTTTTAGGATTAATCATGCATATCAATTGTAACTAAACATGTCATTGTAGTTTCCTTAATTTTAATTGCTCGTGTTTCTTAATTATTCAAGTAGATCTAGTTTTAATAGGTACGATACATACTCATTTGTCTAGATTCAGAAAGGAAACGTCATATATTAAAGAAAAAAAAACAAAAAATAACATCATTATAAGTTTTTTTATATTTATATATTTTTTTGCTAACTTGTATAAATTAATTGCGTATGACATGCATGTAATAATCAAGTTTTATTGGTATTTTAGAAGAAGTGATTTTAAACAATAAATGTTAAAATTTTGAAATTATCTTTTAAGTAAGGTAGTTAAAATCGAGATTATATTTAAAATCGTGCAAAATCGTAAATCGTGAAATCATAATTCAGATAGTAGATTTTACTTTTTATAAATTTTGTTAAAATGACATCTAACTTATCAATAAACTGAACGTACAAAGCAAAGTTCAGAAGAAGAAGAAGAACGAGTTTTAATTTTTTTATAAGAGAAAATTTTTTAATTTTTAATTATTTTTATTAGACTTAAAAAGTTTAAAAATTATTTAACATTTAAAAAAGTGAAAACAATCTTCTGAATTAAATATTAAAATAATCTTTTAAAAAAATTGTTCTAACTCCTAAATTAATGGGAACAATATTACTAAACATTAAAAAAAATATTAAAAATCATTAAAAAATTAAAAACTATTCACCTCCTAAATTAGTGGGAATAGTGCTCAATCTTAACTAGTTCAAAACAAAAGCAGTAGGAACAGTGCTCAATGTTAAAGAAATTAAAACCCATTAAAAAAAATTAAAACTCATTAAAATGAAATTAAAACACATCCACTACATGCATTTGTCGAAACTTTAAAATCTACTATTCTACGTTTTTTTCGATTTTTCTCTACGATTTCACCTACTACACTGGATTAAAATTATAAATATACTCGAATACGGAATTAAAATAAAAATCGTACAATAAAATCTCGATTTTGACTACAGTGCTTTTAAGAATATAAATTAAAGCTTCAACTATTTAGTTATTTATTGCTAAAATTTATTATTTATGTAATTATTTTTAATTTTCTTTATAATACGTTGTTGAATTAATGGAGCTTTGTAATGGCCACATTCATCCCACTTTGTTTTAGTTATGTAGACTCATAAAAAATTAATGATTTGTTTTTCTTGAAGAAGAGATATCAAGTCTTAATAGTAAATCAATGATGTGTTTCTCTTGAAGAAGAGATATCAAGTATTAAGAGTAGATATTTGATGTAACTAGAAAATTCCTTACTCTTAGGGTTTTGATTTTTTTTATTGATTTAGATATTTTTAATACTAAATTTGATAAAATGTAATGGCAAACATACATTCAGAACAAACCGGAAAATGATAAAACTTTTGAAAATACTAACAGTTTATATTAGTATTTTTATTGATTTTTTTATAAGTTCTTATTTTATTTTTGATAATTTATATTTCTCAAACATTTTCATTTTCAGTATTTTAATTTCTTTATAACAATTTAATTTTCAAGCCCATCTACTTTTCAAAAAATTTATTGTTTAAAGCCTTTTAATCTTCAAGCCCTCTTACTTTATTGTAAAGTAAATTTACTGTTTTACAAACTTTAATTTTCAGCAAAGATTTTTTTCTAGCAAATTTTTTTTATTTTGGTCAAGTTTATTCATAATTTAATCAAAATCCTTAAAAAAAAAAAGCAAAAGTATTTCACTGTTTCTATATAGAAGTTAATTTATTTTGATGTTTGGTTAAAAAATAGAAAAATTAAAATTACATTTTTTATTATTATGTATTTAATGTTTTTGATGTTTTTGTCTTTCTTGTTGTAATAGTAATGTTAATCTTTGACTTTGTGTTAGTGATAAAATTTTGAATTTGTGTTATTTCTTATTTAATATTATTTTTCAATTAAAATTAATAATTGTTCCTAAAAGTGAAAAACACTTTGAATTAAAAATCATAATGTTATTAATCTAAACAAAAAGAATTCAGAAAATGAAAATGGTTATTTAAGTTAATTAAATCAAACAAATAAATAATAGTATAAGCAACATCATAAATATAGATAGAAATCATCTCTCACATTCTTCCGGTACTTATGTGTTTCTCATTTTTCATTTACATTTAATATTATAATTTTAACCTTTAATATTCTATCCTAATGGATTTTAAAGAAAGAAGTATGATATTCTTTTATTATTAATATTCTTTTAAATGTTTTTTTTTTCACTTTTCTCTCCCTCTTTTTTAATCCAATAGTTTAAATTTAATAAAATTATTTGATTATATAGTTTTTAAAATAATAATAAATTAGGAAAAAAATTTGAAAATAAATTTTTCTTAATTCTTTTATTGTATTCCATACATGTTTAACTTTTTAAATTTAAATATTTTCTTTTATCAATATCATTCTAATTAAAATTAAAAATAATTCACTCAAATTAAAATTAACTGTAATTTATGAGAATTAAAAATTAATCATTTATAATTAAAATTTATATGTTAATTATTAATGTAAAAAATTATTTTATTATTATTATATATTATTATGAGAATTAAAAATTAATCACTTATAATTAAAATTTATGTGTTAGCTATTCATATAAAAAAATAATTTCATTATTAGTATATATTATCATAAGATAAAAAATATAATTAAATAAAAAGTTATAAGAATTATTTATTTTAAATTTTTTTAATTTATTGTTATTATTTTAAAAAGTACACAATCCAAATGATTTTATTCAATTTGAAGTCTTCAATTAAAAGAATGAAAAGTTAATGAGAAAAAATATTTAAAAGAATATCAATAATATTTAAACTTGTTATAATTGAAATGCAATAAGATAAAAAAGTTAAAGATTAAGAAGATTAAGTGGATAAAAAGTGAATGGAATACTAATATTGTATATCAAATCTTAATTGGTGGGATAGAGAGACAATAATACAAGAAAAGTGATTTCTATCCCATAAATATATAGTTTGCATACTATGATTAATGATTCATTTATTTTTTTTCTTTTAATTAAAAATATTTAAAGAAAACTAAATACCAAAATACCTTCACAACTAATTTTTAAGAATTGTTTCTAAAATAGTTTTTTTTCTCAACTTTTAATAGTAAAGTGTTTTTAAACTATTTAATTTTCAATTTTTATTAGTCTCTGTTTCCTTTTTTTTTATCAGAAAAAAATATTAGATATATTAAATAAATGCACCAGAGGTATCATTACAGAGAACATTACTCATATTTTCCTTGTTCTCCTCGTCTTTTACTTACACTTTTACATATGTTCTAAAAAATAAATTATTTTGTAAAATAGAGTTGAAGAATCAAACAAACAGAAAGAATGAAACACCCCAAACAGTTGCGTTCCCATAATAAGCAGTAAGTACCCTTTGATCAAACATAACTCGATCATTAGATGCGAGTTGCAGGAGAAAGCTTTTGCTATTTTGACATCTCTCGATGACTAAAAAAATAAATTATATAATGTAATGAAAAGAAAAGAAAGAGAAAGAACAAGTGCTAAATTGGTATTTTTAATATGTGGGTTTCATGTATCATTAACTTGTGATACACTTATGAAGACACTTTACAAAAGAAAAATTTCAAATATTAGCTGTACAGTTTTTTCATGTTTAGAAACCACATTTACAATATATGATTCCACCCAAACTTGGAAGGAGAAGCGCAGCAACTGTGTGAAAACGAAGCTAATTATTTCTACATAACAAGACGAATTAACTTGCAAATAAAATTACACAAAAACATCCCAAGATTAGCCTGTAGTTTAAACCTACCATTCAGAACTAAAATCCAATTCAAGGTTTGATGAATCCAATGGTGTAAGGAACCCCAGTAGCCTTCAACCAATCATCTGCATTCCCGGTAGGTCCACCTTTGAGGAATTGGCCAGCAGTGAATTGTGTGGCTTCGTTCCTATTAATATTGCCATGGTAACCCTTCCACTTGACCCTTCCTTGAAGGTTGGCACCAGGTCCAACGTTAGCATGCTCAGCATAGTACAAGGTGTCAAGATACAGGTCGCCACTCCAAACATTCCACCCTTCTGGATGAATAAAGTCACCTATGTTGGATTCCATGACAACTGTTCTTGAAAATTGCTTCCACGGCCTCCCCAAGTACGATTTAATTTTAAACCTAGAAGGGTACAGAGCCTGTTCTGGCAGTATCTCGCAGTTCTGGAGCACGATCCCTGTGGCCATGTTCTTCATCTTCGTTCCGTCCGCGGTCACTGTGTTGAACTGGTTAGCTTCTGGCATCCTGGCGATGATTCTGGAGTTCTGGATCAAAGCAGCAGATGCTCCGAAGATGAAGTCGATTGTTCCAGAAATTTCGCAGTTGCGGTAGAATTGACGGTTCGACTGAACGTACAATGTATCTTGGTAACCGTGAAATGCGCAGTCGAACATTGCTGACATGTCTCCCTGGTTTCTGAATGCCACTGCCTGGTGCTTGCTGGCACCAGCAGTATTCTCGAATGTCATTGACTTCGCGATGAATCCTGGTGCAGTGTTGGCTGTGTATATGCATGCATGCAGAATCAGCTAATGCACGTTGAGCATACTATTTTTTGTCTTTTATTAAAACAACAAATTTGTACAAATTTTCTTTGGGAAAATAAGAGTTATAATAAGGGGGAGGGAGGGGGATGTGAAATAACACCAAGGTATTGAGAGAAGGATGTATATATATACCGAAGGTAGCAGTTTGCATTGTCTTGACGCCATCTACGAAGTTCTTGCGACCAGTAACAATGGTCTTTGCAGTGCCATCACCATAAATGAGAATATTGGCTGACTTCTTAGGAATGGTGATGTACTCGTCATAGATCCCAGCCTTAACGTAAATTACAAATCTGCCTTTGAGGTCTTTAGGGTAGGAATCAATAGCTTCCTTAATGGTTTTAAATTGACCACTACCATCCTTGGCAACCACTGCGTTTGGTGCGCCTGCTTCCCCTTTTTCCACTTTAGCAAGGAGCTTCCGATCTGCACCAGAGAACCACGTAGGTAATCCT
The DNA here is from genome assembly GCA_030347555.1 of Lablab purpureus. NCBI lineage: Eukaryota > Viridiplantae > Streptophyta > Magnoliopsida > Fabales > Fabaceae > Lablab > Lablab purpureus. The sequence goes on from CM059260.1 coordinate 5,850,527, forward strand.
TCATCATCCACCTCTAGAAGACGCCGAGAAGCAGGGCTCAGATTCAACTTCAAGTCAAAATGCTGAAGGATATTGGACAAGTTTGTCACAATGTCAAGGACTATGCCCGTGAGCTTCTCCATTTCGTCCAAACTGTCTGTGCCCAATTTTTTCTTAATTTCTTCCTCACCGTTTGTCTCATTGTTAAACCCGTCCATGCATGTCTCCTGGTACGAGATTATAGCACTCAACCAGTTCCTGAAGTCTGGGGATTGGTCATACATCGCTTGAATGTTCTTGTCACGAACCAAGTTAGCCGAGGACTCGATGCTGTCCAACGCGAATTCGATCAAGTCTTTGCAATCATCCAGGGCCATTTTTATGCCAGGGTCCTTTTCTCCATGCTCCACTCTGAGCCTATCGCTCATGTTCAAAGCTTGGATCACTCTTTTCATCGTTGCTTCCACTCCTGCTGCTATGTAAACCTTTGGGTCAGAGGTGTTACCGCCTTTCACAGTGCTGAGAGTGTCGTGACAAAGCTTAGGTTCTTCGGTGCCTTCGCACATTGCCTTCACCGACTTTTGTTGAGCAGCTACTTGAGGATCAGATGAGTTTTTGTTAACCACTACCACAACACCGATCGCAACACCCACCACGAGGATGAGGGAAACACCAGAGACAAGCACTTTTCCATTCACCATTTTTGTTTTTCTTTTCTCTTTATGAGATTTTATTTTCTGTTCTCAATTAATGACGATAAAGCAACGCAGGCAAGATGCAATGGATTTCCTCCCCTTGCTTGATTTCTTCTTCTGGGAGGATGGTATATGATTTATTTATTAGTATTAGTATTTTCTTAATGAATCACCACAATGATTCAAGGGGTTTATATATGTACTTTAACTTTTCTTAATTTCTATCTTGGAATAGATGAGAAGCGGAGCCTTAACATGAACGAGTGTTCAGAATTGACTTTGGTTTTCAGAATTTTAGGAGGGATTAGGGCACTGTTATTTCTTCAACAACAGCTTATTGGTATGGTGTGCTAAAATACGTGAGGGTGTTATTTTCTGAGTAAGATTCTGTGTTGAGCTGATGGTAGATAATGTTTGCTTGCATTGTGAAGGCCAAGAATAGTTTAGGCCTGGATTTTTTGGTCCATAGACACTTTCAAGCTGTCCTTTGTTTTTGCAGAACCGCAAGATTATTGGTGATGGACTTGAAGGACTTGTTACCATTAATTCAGATTGTAAGGCTTTATGCATTAATTATGAGACTATTTCAGTCTTAATTATACGCATGAAAGTGTATGGACTTAAAACACTAACTCAAAAGCTTCAAATATCTTCTGATTATATAAAAAAATATTTAATTAATTTAGGGTTAAATATCAAATGCTTTTGTAGGTTAAATACCAGTGAAACTATTACAAATATATATAATTTGTAAATTAAATACACAAAGTTGTAATCTAATTATCATATTGATTTACTGGGTCCGTCACCTCTAGGCAATTTGCATCAACACAGAGAACTTTCCGTTCAATTTTCCTTTTCAATTTTATGTGTCAATTATTCCTAAACCCTAAATAATTATGATAATGATAAGACATTGATGACGGTCATATGCGATTGAATAAATTATCTGAATTGATTTCATTTAACCCTAATTCTACTAACTGGACGATATGTGTCAATTACTCTTTTCAGGACTTTGATTTATTAATCCATAAGACTCCTAGACTTCGTTTAATAGTAAACAATAATTAAAAAGAATATTCTACGAGAGTATTTTTTAAAATATTTCCATTTTAGACAAATATAATTTGATATATTTGCGAATCGGTTATCAGAATCAGAAAATTGTCATCGCAATATTCTGAAATATCTTATCAATTATATTTTTATTTTAATATTTTAAATTCTTCCCCTTAATTAGACCAGCTGGTGTGTGATCGATGAGTGTATATAATTTGATTATATATTAATTTTATAAAAAATTAATTTCAACTAAATGTGAATTTGAAGAAAAATAATTTATATAGTAGAAAATTTTTATTTCAAATATAACTACTATATATTTATGAAATATTTAGACTATCAAATTTATCATTTTAGCTTACCTTATTTTTATGACACATTATACTTTGAGAGAGTTATTTAGAACTTTTTGAACCATTACTAATCAGTGATGACGTTACAAATGGTGAAAACATTCTCTTAAGGTATTATCTCACTTTAATATTTTGATTAAATTTATTAAATTTTTATATCATAATTTATTATTTATCATCCATGTTATTTACTTTTCAATAGGTAAGAGTATGATCGAACTCATATAAACTTGTCAAGGTTAATAGATTTTGTTATAACATCTAGTAGATTTTTATTAGTTTAAATTAAATGCAGTACAAATAGTCAGAAAAATTTTGATTCACGTCAATCTAAAAACTGATAAGAATATCTCAATGAAATCAATGCCCACTTTTGAGCATTAGTACCAATATAGCATGATATTGTTCCATTTGATCATTTCCATTTTGTTAGATCTTGTAAACCCATTTGCAACTAATGGCTTTCCAACCTTTTGGAAGGTCAACAAGTTTCCATGTTTTGTTTCTATGAAGATCCTCTATTTTATTTTTTTGCATTATCATAATCCAAAGAGAAACATCTAAACTACTTATAATCTCTTGAAAAGTTGAAGGTTCTCCTTCATTTATAAAGAAATATGTATAATGGCTTGTCATAACATATTGTAAGTGTCAAAATGGTTTGACTTATTCTTCATGTTGTAACTTGTGTTGATCGTTGGAGTCTTCTATTACTAACCTCATTTAGTTATTATTCTTCATTATCATATTTTAACTCAAAATCATCTAAAGGCTTATTCTTTTTCTATAGTATGATAATATCCTTTGTAAGATTGCTATTTGTATGCTCATCTTGTAGTTTACCTTTTGTAAAACCTACATCTCTACCAACAACAACCTTATGGGTAGTGGGATCATGCAAGCAATACCCCTTCATATTATTAGCATAGTCTAAAAACATACATTTTCTAGATTTTGGATTCAACTTTGTTCTTTCTTGGGAGTTATACTTCATGTACACGAGACAACCAAATACATGCAACGAAGAATAATTAATCAATTTGTCTTTACACATTCCCATCAATGTCTTCAAAGCAATTGTTCTCAGCATAAATCTTGTTCTATCCATGAGAGTTATGTTCATATGTTTTGCCACACTATTTTTTTTAGGTGTATGCAGAACAAAAAAATTGGCTTATAATACTCTGTTACAAAATGCTAAAAAAATTACCATTTATATATTCCTCTCCATTATCTATACTTGAGCACTAAATTCTTTTCCCAATTTCAATTTTACTCATGCTTTGAATTTCCTTGAATATTGAAAACATATCTAACTTCCTCTTCATGGGTTACACTCAAAATCTCTTAGGAGTAATCATTAATAAATGATATAAATATTTTACTTTTTGGAGGGATAACATTGGTAATTCCCACACATTAGAATGAATCAAGTCTAATATGTGTTTGCTTTTGTTAGCCACTTTAGAAAACTTCAATATGTTACTTGCTTATTACACAATGCTTCGAAAAAGGTAAAACAACATCTTTGAGCCTAGGTAAGAAATTACGTTAAAGGATTTTCAAACCTTGCTCTAGCATATGACCAAGTCTATGATGTCATATCATTACCACTTCTTCTTGATTTGTTGATGCAACTGTTGCATCTGCTTCTTGCAACTGTTGCATCTACTTCTTGCAACATATGTTCCAAAAGCATGTACAAATATGCCATGATCTCTTATACTTTCATCACTACAAATTCTCTCTATTACCTTTAAGATCCCACTTCAATATGGATCTTATACTCCTAGTCATCTAATTGTCAATTGACAATAGATTCTTCTTTAAGTCCTTTACATGTCCTACCTGTGCACGCAATATCATCACATATTTTTATTTTGACAGTATCGATTCCACTCATCTCTAAGGCATGATCATTTTCCATGAACACGAATCCACCTAAGATAAGTTCATACGTGTAAAACCAATCCCGATATGGAGTGTATCAAGTTGCACGTGAATCCATATCCACCTATCATTTAATTGTTTTCTACCACTAGGGTTAATTGATTCTCTTCTAACCAAAATATCTCCATCTTTTGAGGTACTTGCAACACAATCTTGTGAAGTTGATACTTTAGATTTTTTTCCTCCATTTTTCTATGTCAATAATCTTTTTACATGCCCTCTATTTTCACAATGGTAGAATTTTGAGATGCTTCCTACTTAGAGACTTTGATCAACCATGATTTTTAATCCTTAGCTACGTTTTGTTGATATGCCTTTCATCTCAAAGATTGTGCTTTCTTCAAACTTTTCATCCTTTCTACTTACTTTCTATGATTCTTCTTCAAGAATAACTCTTGACAACACCCCCAAAGTATATCTGATCATCAATATTATTATTTGTTATGTTGATGATGAGTAGATAATTCTAATAAGATAAACTATAAAGTAAAAGTTTTGCATGTTCATCTTTAATTATATTGAAATTTTCCTCCGAAAGCTAGCCAAATAACATATTTAGATTATTGATGTGGTTTGTTACCAACATGGACTCACTCAATCAAATAGTATAGATTTTTCTCTTCAATAATATTTTTATGTGAAATGACTCAACCTCGCACAATTTGATAAATGTGTTGCAAATATCCTAAGCGCTAAACTTTTTCACAATACTGAACAAAATTATATTTTTCATTGCTAAGTGCAAATTTGTGATAACATTATCTTTAATTTATTTCTACTTTTGATGTGATTTTCTATCTTTCTTCATTTGCATTCTCATTAACAAAAACAATTTTTTTATATGAAAGATAAGATTAGTAGAAATTGCAAAGTATATAAGATTTTTCCACATGACTATTCCAACATCAATAATAGTTGAAAACAAACAATAACCAAGTCCTAATACCACTATTAGGTGCCAAAGTAACAACATAATAACAAGCAATCATGCAATTTACTAAAAGCAAGAAAATTACAATACTTCTTCCTCTAAATCCAAGGTGAAAACAACAATACACTCTTTTGAAAATACAAAAAAACAACCATTAAGATAACTTGAAAAAAGAAACTATTTTTTCTTTCTTAATTTTGCTGTCAAGGTACTATAACAATAAAAAAGAAAAAAAAAAGTGATTTTAGTGTGTCTTATTAAAAAATTATTATTCTTTTATAACAAGAAAAATAAGTACTAAAATAAAACTCTAACTACTCTTCTTATGTTTTGTTCAAAAAGAAGTCAATACATCAATTTCAAATATGCTAACATGAATAATTATGGTTAATCACTACCTTTAACGATTTTAATGATAATATTTTAATATATTTGAAGTCAAAACAGATTTATTTTATTTTTATTATACTTTTAATTTTATATATAGAAAGAAATTATCATAATTTCTTTTTAGTGAAAAACTTGAATTGAATGAGGATTTTTTTAAAATGCACAATAAAAATAAAAATAAATAAACTAGTAGTTTAGATTCCATGGCTCTCACTCCTCGTTTCGATTCATAGTTCTTTAATATTGAGATTGAGTTTTCACTTTTTAAGGCAAGTCTTAAGAGGCGGCGGGACTTTAAAGTAACTGACTAATGCAGAGCAACACTATTTAAAAACTTGAACGGATTTAACTTTTACACATCACTTTTTTTAATATAACACTTCATTAACATTCATTTTCTCCAATCTAACACCTTCTTTTGAATGTGTAAACAGATCCTACTATAATACTCAAATTCACTCGCTAAAAGTCTTTATTTTATTTTACTTTTTTAATTATAAGCAATCCGTGCTTAAAGGATGAACAAGTTAACATTAAATTCATACATTATTACAATGACAAATTTATTTGCAACTTATGCTTGAATAGCGCAGTGCTGAATAAGCTAGGGTTGCACGTGCCTAATAAAGAGAAATTTAAAGCAAAATGATAACAGTAAACATAATAGCAAAATGAAAACAGTAAACATAATAGTCCAAAGACATATAGTTTGTAAATTGGCTCTTTTTTTATTATTATGTTATTGAATAAAATAATTTATTAACTAGATACCTTTAATAAAATCTCCCTTTTTAGTTATATTTTTCATATACCCAAAATCCATCAATTCCACTACCAACGATATATTGACGTGTGTAATTTTGGCTCCTTCATGTCTTTCGCTTCTACTTGGATGATTGGATCCCCCATAGTTTTCATTATTTGAATATGGTTTTTTGTGTTTCTTATGTTCCTTATTAACTTCAATCTCGTGTAAGTAGTCTTTAAGTACTTGTTACTTTGTACAGTAAAATTGACACTAATTTCATTTTAAACAAATCCTAATTAAGAAAACCGAGTTGTAAATCAAATGATTTTCCAAAGTTAATATTTCCATACATACTCAACGCCTTGTATTATAGTTAATGAATATATTTCTTATAAAAGAACCTAATACTGAGATAATACCAGAAGCAATTTCAATTTGTTTCTGAGGCTTCTCAGTGGAATACTTATGTAGTGTTTCTACCAGAACACTTGTATGATCCTAAAATACTTTGCATTATAAATCTTTTTTTTTAACAATAGAATTCCTCATTCCCCCTATCCCCAAAAGAAATTAGGACAGAGAAGTAAACAATATATGTGATTGAAAACTAAATCACAAATAATACAACTGCCACAAGGAACAGTGAAACAATATTTTTCTTCTTTTTTCCTAAAGTACTGAAATTGAAATTATGAGTAATTTATACAACTCTCAATTTAACAAATATCTTAATAAAAGATTAAAAGAATCAATCTAATAAGAACGGCTCTCTTATGAATATCTGGTTCCAGCAGTCCATTGACTTGCTCTTAGCTTGGAGAATACTCAAATCTGTTTTGTAGTTTTCCCAACACTTTATCGTAAAGATGGCAATCATCAAGAAGTAAAGGATGGAAAGGAAAAAAAGATAGAGAAAACAAACACATTTTCTTTTACTTGTAAAACAAATACATTAAAATGAATATAAGCAAGGAACCCGCAAAGAACCTCATGGATTATGAACAAAATGAATGCAGTGTAAACAATGGGATATAAAGTCATGTTGGAGCAATTTACCACCATCTTCTGAAGCACTTCTATATTTGCATGCATACTTGTGCACATACTCACAAATACAGAGACAGAGAAACAGAGAGATTAATTTGGTGTTTCACCGGCAGGTCCAGGTCGTGCAGCCAGCAAAGGTTGAAGAGCTTTGACTACAATGCTCATGTTTGGTCTGAAATCAGCTTCGTATTGCACACAAAGTGCAGCAACAGCCGCCATCTGTAATTAACCATGTATCATGTTATTATCCATGAATGTTGTTCTTAAATTATCTTTTATCTTTAAGACACTTGTCCTGTGTATCTGTGATTAGTACAAAGATTCTTATGAAAAAAATTGTGTATGGTTCCTACATTAAAATATTTGCATGTTTTCCTCTAATTCGTACAGAAATTGAGATTAAACAGCATAAAAACAGTCTTCCAATTGCTCAACTAATTATTATATCCAACAAATTTCCACCTGAAGGGGAATGATACAACATTTTGGATTCAAAATTTGGTCTTCAGCATATTTAGTATTTACTACCTAAACAAAATATAGAATTCTGATGCTACCCGTAGTGAGCTGCTTTGAATAGTTTTCCAGTTCATATGCATACAATTTCAAATTATATATAAGCAATACAATATTTTCAAGGACATTCAATACCACCTAGGCAAAAAAATGGAAAAATAAAGTAAATTGTGAAGAAAAGTATACTAAATGACAGCAAGCACCTTAGCAACAGCTTTGGGTGGGTATTCTCCTCCTAGTCTTGTATCAACACACTGCCTGACTTTATCTTCACTGAGTTTTGGTGTAGCCTGAAACAACATATATCCATTGTCGTCATCAGTGTTATTAGCTGGGGTTTTAGAGTCAACAGTAGACCACAATAAAAAGGTTTAATTTCTCTTCCATTTGATTGAAGTGTGTCAGAGGAAGGGTAAAGATAAGATATAGCTTAAATTAGTACCCAAGTAACCAGACTCTGCTGTCCGCGTGGTAGTGTATGATCAACAGGTTTCCTTCCAGTCAAAAGTTCCAGAAGGACAACACCAAAACTGTATACATCACTCTTAGCATTCAATTGTCCAGTCATTGCATATCTGCGTCCACAAGATTAGACAGATAGTAATTCAGGATCGGTCTGAGGCCAGGGTGCCAGATCTAATAAAAAGTTTGTTTCTCCAAATTGATACTATGATAAAGAGACAAAATTTATAAGAATTGGTAATGTTTGTTTAGTGACTTTAGTCAACTGTGGCAGAAAGGAAATTGACGAGTTTGTAATCATGTCTTACTCTGGAGCATGATAACCAAAGGTTCCAAGGACACGAGTAGAATGTAGACGTGCAGCCATGTCGGGAGCTTGATTTGATAAATCAAAATCTGCAATTTTAGCAACATCATCCTCAAAGATTAGCACATTGCTTGATTTGATGTCTCGGTGGATAATGTGGGGATCAGCCTTCTCGTGCAAGTATTCAAGTCCTCTTGCAGCCCCTACAGCAATTTTTACTCTTTGTGCCCATGACAAAACTGGACCAGGCTGTGCTCCTTTAACACCTTTTCTGCCTGCATGTACAATGACAATTGTGAGAACGTTCATATATACTAAAGATACAGACTAGATCATATATCTCTAAGTGGTGACACTGCCAGTGAAGGCAACAAAAAGAAAAGAAAAAAATGTCAAAAGCCATAATCTCCTCAGTTCTTCTAACATCGAGAAAAAAAATCAATTAGCTGTTTATAGATGTTGATAGTTCTCAAATTTGACCAATTGAAAGGAAAAACTATTTACCATGTAAAATATCATGAAGAGATCCATTAGATGCAAACTCATATGCGAGAATACGAGAGCTTCCATCAATGCAATATCCAAGCAACTGAACAAAATTTTCATGCTTCAGCCTTGATACCATTGAAACCTACAAGTTAAAAAATAAGAGGGTTTACGGGAATTAAACAACTTAATAACCTCACAAGAATAGTATTAAACCAACAATATCATATACATACATACCTGAGCTAAAAATTCCTCATCAGGCTGTTTACTGGCATCCAACTTCTTGATTGCAGCAGCCTGCCCACTTTTAAGAACACCATAATATACTCTTCCATAGGATCCCTCTCCAATCAGAGCATCTTGACCAAAGTTATCTGAAACTTCTTTTAGTTCATCTGCTGGTATGTTTGGAACTTCAATCGGCCGAGCTTTAACTGGCTGAGTGCCCTGCTTTGCAGTTTCAGAAGCATGATAATTTCCATCATTCCCTGCATAATATAATTTATCACAATAACTTTGTCAAATTCAATTTTCATGTAAAATAACATCAAACAAATTAAGACAATGAAGTATTCATAATGAAGCTTTTCAATCAAATATTAAATAATCAATCCAATTGACATGGAATTATCACTTGAAGATGCAAGAATGTTTAGAGTAGCAAACTATACATATATCATCCCTGATGCATTGTTTTAGCATTGTAGGAGCCAAATTACCTGCTGGATTTTTTACTACATAGGGTCCTCCACTTTCAGCAGATTTCTGGAGGTCATCCTCTTCGCAACAACTGAAACAACTCATGATTCTTTCTCACTGAAATATTTATTAGCCCATTAAATCACACTAAATAACAGTTTATTTTTATCTTTTAATCTTGTATGTAAAAATATGCATCAATGAAGATGTCCATTCCAACAAAATAACACACATCCTGGTGACAATTGCAGCTTTCATCTATTCAAAAAGGAAAGAAGGAAGGAAATAGCTCTGTTTGGTGTGGTTTCTGTCCATTTACAATGAGTTCTACTTTGAAGTGTTTCAGCATAGCTTCATTTCATTTGCATGATATGGAAATTTGAATACACGCAATGCTTTCACTCATTTGATTCATATCAATTAAAACACGCAATATAACATTGCGTAACTCATACAAAAACCATAGAATAGAAAACTGAGATAATTAGATTCTAAATTATTTGCACAATTTCATCATCCTTCAACAACAGATGACGTGTAAAAACTTGAAAGACGTGAAATCAGCGTTTGTGTCCAGTCCACTGCGATGAGCTCAACGTTTTGGTTAGCAAAATCGCAATCGATACAGAAGCTAAACGGAAACGGATCGAAACAGTTTCCGCCAATCAGAGCAAAGTGCAACTAAAGTCCATGCTATCAGTCATAGATCAGTGAAACGCAGAACAAGTTATAACGGCCGAAATCAAATTTTGCAAGAAACATTAAAAAAAAACGCTCATCAACAACAAGAGAACCGATCGGAAAATTGAAAATAACACGTAGAAATTATCTTTACGAAGTGACCACGAATAGTGTGATAGATCGATGAGTACCTGAAACGAAATGAGATGACAAAATAGCGAAATTGAGAGCGTAGAGGCGCGGAGAGTGAGGGTAAGAAGGGAAGGATCTCGGTTCCGAAAGCGGCAAAAAAAAAGCGCAGGATAAGCAGGGAGGAGTGCGTAGGATAAAAGAGTGGAAGAAGTTCTTGACTGGCTTTGAATTGGAATTATGGTTGTTGTGTTACAGAGTTGCAAGTATATTATTGGTTACAGGGTTTATTTGTTTTTATTATTATATATTCTCTAAAATACATCTAAGTATCATGATTCATGAAGTATTTAAATACCATTAATTCAGCCTCTTTTTCTCTCCTTTTTCGTCTTCTGCACCCACCCTGCTACCCAGACTTGACTTCCCAGGTTTACACATTCCTCATGCACCGCTGGAGTACACTACTCTTCCAACAAGTCTTTCCCTCGCCGTGTTTCAATTAACATTAAGAAAAAGATGGATATTCTTTTATAATTTCAAAATATATTTATTGCTTACTTTATATTAACTTCAAATAAACCTATATAGTACACTAAATAATATAATATTTTATTTTTTTTATCATCAACAACTTTTCATAAAATTAAGTTCTAAAATGAAACTTTTCATAAAATCCTTTTTATCTAGATATTCTAAAACAATATATTGGTTATTAAACAACGTGATACTATTCCCAACTTAGAACGTTAAATAATAAATTTTTTAGTTTCTTTTATGTGTATTTTCTTATTTTTACTAACGGAAGACTTAAATTCATATTTGTAAATCTTTTTGTTCTATACTTTCTCATTTTTATGATACAAGTAATTCAAAGTTATACTTAAATTCCTAACAAAAATTATTATTATCATTATTTATAAAGAAATATTTTTTAAAAATATATATAAAATTAAAGTTAACTTGACAAAATAAAATAGTATTGTAAAAGTCGAACATAGTATATTAATTGTTAGAATAATTATAACAATTTACACTATTATGCATTAAAAATATCTTTAAGCATAAAATACATTAAATTGGGATTTTGAAGGTTCTCATCTTTTAGAAAGTAAGTTTGGTGTATAATCTTTTCAAAGTTATAAGTTATTTTAATCTATCTTTCCCAAGACCTGAATAATGTAATCATTCTTTAGAAAGTTACATCCCCTATTTTTTTGTCATACAATAACTGCTAACGCGTGTTTAATGTGTTCAAAATCGCGTTTCTAACTTCTACCTAAGTATAATGTATTCACAAAAACTATGCCACTTTTAGACCTTAGGATTGGTTTATGAATATAATATTTGATTACCTGATTAATTTTTTTTATGGTCATATATCTTAATTATTCGTCTATATATTTTTAGTACATTTAGATTTATTTTCTTATATTAAGCAACGCAAACAGAGAAAAGGAGTGCGTTTAGTAATTGTATTTTATTTTTGTGATGCCTTGTGCCCAATTTTTAAACCTCACTGACAAAGGAAGATTTAGAAAGACAGAGAAAGTTTTGTTACTCATGATTTACATGAAAAATGAGATTCTTAATTCAGTAAAAGAATTTAACTTTGCAAATAATATCAGCTGATACATTGTCATTAACAATTGACGATTCATAGCAGAAAATCAGAAATAGTGTGGAATGGTGAATAGTTAGAGTTTTGTGTCCCACTTGACGCGCGAGCAATTTCCTCTCTTTTGGACAAGAGTGTGATCAATTTCCTTAAAAAATTAAAATTTTTATGGAATTCTTTTTACGAGTAAGAATCTTGGTTCTCTAGAGAAAAGTGCAGCGTTTGAAGTTTGTTTTAAAGGATTGGAATCGTACTTCATTTGGTAATGTTGACGTTGTTGTGGTGGAAAAACAACAGATCTTGGATGCTAACCAGATTGTAGTTTCTAGTGTGGAACAACATGATTGTATGCTTCTTAAGGAAAAGACTGTCGTTGCGAAACCTTAATAATGCGTTGGATATGCAAATTTTGTTTTTGGAAGGTGAAAGCTAGGATGAATTGGTTTGTGGATCGAGATAGGAATACTGCTTTCTTCCATGCCTACGTTAAAATCCGTAGTAATGCTTCCACTATACATAGGTTGGTTGAAGGGGGATGCTATTCTTGAGGATGCTCACCTCATTCAGGATTATATTATACACTCCCTTCGATCCCTTATATATATTTTCTTGTAATAAAAATATTTAGATGTCAACAAAAATTCTAAACGATGCTTATTATAAAATATTATTTTATTTAAAAAATATCATAAAATGAAACAACTAAAAAAACTAGACTCTTTAACATAAAAAAGTATTAATAAAAAATATTTAAATATAAAATAGTAATAAATAAAAATTAATAGAAGTAATTTGAAACATAAACATAAATTAATACTATTAATAAAGTAAGAATGATAACAAAATTGTAAATAATAAAAGAAATAAATTACTAAGAATAGAACTTAAATTTATATAAGAAATATATTTGGTGTTTATAAATACAAAAATCATTATTTTTTTTCTGTGTGTTTACATACGTTTGGACCAGAGTATTTTTATTGCTCATAAATTACAAATAAAATCCTATATATAAAAGCAGTTATTTAGTTATTCATAATAACGATACGTTTATTTGAGCAGTTATTTTTAACATTTTACTTAAATAAAAAAATCACACCTTTTCTAAATCATTTGAGAAATAATACCTCCCTCAACTACAACCTATATTTCTATGCATGACTCATTTTCCATAAAAGAAAAAAACTTTTCTTCAACTATTTTATATACATACAAAAAATACTTAACTTTATCTTTATTTAAAAATCGATAAAAGAAATATGATATTCAAATGACAAAAAATTTACTAAGTGTAACAATCACTCAAATTTTTTGTCAAATATTTAAGATTTAAAGACAATTATCTAATTAAACAAAAATTGTTATTTTCAAGACAACTATTGTCCTACCCGTTTTGTCCCATTATAATTTCTACCAAGAAGACTAATCCCAAGTCTTGGTCACAGCTGAAGCAATTGTTGTCTTGGTCAGGGACTTGTTCGGGCCTTTATTATCTTTCAAATGAGTTACCCTAATTAAAAAAAATGGAGTCTAATATATGGACCTATATAAGAAGGATGGAGTTGGAATCAGTTTTCGGGTAAAATTTCAGAATTCTCTAAAAGGTCTAGAAAGGTTTTCGAGGGTTGGTAAGTTACACATAAAGTATAAATGATTAATTACCAAATCAATCAACAATTGAAACTAGATAAAATAATGTGACAAAATTAAAATAGATTCAGAAACCCTTTTGAATTTCCAAACTATAGCTAGATATTGTCCATCAATTATTGGGTTAATAATGCATAAATTGTTCTGCTGGAAAATTTTGGTTTCATCAACCAAACTACAGTGTGGTCACCAAACATGGCAACGTGACCAATATCCGGTGAATCGCGAATTAAGGTATCAAAAAGTAGACACATTGAAGCAATAATATTGGTGCGGGTGAAGTCGTGGTTAAACTAAGCGAATAAAACAAAGAGTGTCACCTCTGAGGGGATCCAAAACGGACTCATGCATGTTGCGAGATGAACTGGTGACTTAATTAGTATGTTAATTAAAGAAACAAAGCTAAAGAGATAGAACAGAAATTCCAAATATTTTCATGTCTGTGTCAGCCTTACATTGTCTCATAGTTGGAGCCAATTGGGTTTCTTTGTGTTCTTTGGCAGATTGCAAGTTAGAGTAAAAATAGAAGATTTTTGTAAGTTAATGGCGGAATAAATGGGTATAAGCCATGATATGTGTTTGATTTTATTTATTTTGCGAATACAGACAGCAGAAAAATTGATAAAAGAATGGGTGAAGGGAACAGTGGAGAATATTTACGCGGCTTTGGTTGGATTTGTGGGCTCGCTTCATTATGCATCATCATGCATGTGAGAGAGAAAGAGATATTGTTTTCAGATAATGGAAAAAGTACCAATCTCTTCCACCGGTTAAACCTATGATTTCAATCTGTTCCCATTAGTAAAACAAATTCAATGGATCACTCATCCATTCTTTCAAATTCCTAATAATTGCTTAAATTAACAATTAACAATTAATATAACAATATATAATATAATATCTCTTAAAATTTTAAATTTCACTACTGGAAATATATACACTTTTGTGTATGCCCATTATGATAATAAAAATTAAAATTTAATTATGATAAAATTAATTTAAATATATTATTAAATTTATAAATTTAATTTTTCATTAATTTTTATAATGTTAAATTATATAATAAGAATATTTGTAAATTTTTATCAAAATAAATAGTAAAAGTATAGTAAAAATATGCAAGAAAATAGTTATAAAATCATTTAATTTCTATTTAAAAATAATTATTATAACTATACAAACAAAATACTTTCAACTTTTGTGAGTAGTGTTGGTAATGATAATTAAGAGATTGGTTAATAAATATAAAGATATAAAAAATAAGTATAAAAAGTGTATACTAAAATACAGTGACAAAATTAAATCTCATTAATTAATTTAATATTTGTGAAACTGTAATAAATAATCAAAATAATTTTTTAAATAAATAATGAAATCATGAAATAGTTTGTAAATTCTGTAAAATGTAAATTATTTTCCTATTTAGTCTTTGAAATTGGAGTGAGTGGTTAATTATACCTTTAAGGAAAAAAAATCTTAACACTGAATAATTTAACTTGTTCGTGTGTGTGTCTATATATATATATATATATATATATATATATATATATATATAAATATAAATATAAATATAAGATTGATTTTCAAAAGAGATTTGAAGAATTTAAACCAGATTTAGTTTGTGTCAAAAATTAAAAACACAATTAATCCCTGAAATAGTATCAACTTATAAATAAATTAAATTCATTAATTTCGTCTTTTATCTATGTGTGAATAAATGTAATTTAAACATTCTGATTTCTCCAATTTCTTTAGAAAAATATTTTTAAACGAAATAAGTTCATAGAAATATATTAATGTGTTAGGTATCACAAAGGACAACACAATAAAAAGAGCTTTAAATGTTACATTTCAAATTACTACTCTAAATAAAAATATATTAAATTGTAGACAAAGAAATTCAAATAAAAATATTATGCTATTATCAAACATTTTAATGTTATTAAATAAATTGTAATATTCATTTTTTTTTACATTTCCTTAATATATAAATACTCATTTTACTTTCTAAAACATTTAATTCTTTTTTTATAGAAATTTAAAATAAATATATATCTTAAGAGAAAAAAACAACAAATCAAATATAAACTATTTTTCTTCTTCTCAACTTATTTTTATTGATCCTTTCCATCTTAGAACATCATTTATTCTCGTATAACACACTATGATCACAGTTCAAAAAATTACATACAAGCACACAAAACAAGATAAACTAATGTTTTAAAAACTTGAATACATGCATATATTAATATCATATACACATGTTTTCTCAATTTATACAATCCAAACATATTTTAGATAATTAATTCACATTTCATGAATACATATTTAATTCATTCATTTAATATATATCAAAATCAAGTGTCTAACTCACAGCGCATTGAATCACATACACTTGACTCTACTTCAGAAAAACAATATGTTGAATTTAGACTTAAAGATCTCTTGTCACAATACCTTCACTAAGCATATGACAGGATAAATCCCCACGACCTACCAGACACAATTCTTTTTCACATCATGTCTGAGTCATAGGAACCTCCTCCGATTCTCACCACCTAATATTTTTCTCTATATGAGTCCAATATCAGTAGAGTCAGGATATATATCGAATTCCCAATTCAATACATCACATAGACGTTACAACATAGTATTTTCTCCTTGAAAATGACTATGTCTATGAATACAACATGTAATATCACAAACATAACATCTTAATTTCTTATTCATGTACATTTCAACATAAATATATCATGAAACCATTCAATATTCTCTTCACATTTTCATGTAACACTCATAAAACATAATCTACAATATGACAACTATTAAATATAACAATTCGTAACACATTTTACTTATTTAATCATGCTCAAATATAATACTACAAATATTTGAAATTTCATCATACCAAGTTCTACTCATCAAAACAAGCTCAAATATAACTCATAAGAAAGCTAAGAGGAAAATATACAACTCTTATGAAGACTTCAAGTATTAACGAAAACATTTACTTAGCTTAAAAATTCAGAAACCATTATGATTTCACGAAAATTGATAGCTTGACCTTTGCTTGCTAAAACAAGCCTAACTTGAGTTCTAAACCTCCTTTTTATTTAATTCCAAAGTCATTAGAAAGTTAACATTGGAGACTATAACTTTCATGAAGACCACTAAACCTAATTTTAAAAGCACTGGCTTAAATAAAAAGCTCACCCAATGTAAAAATCTCTCGGGTTATCGATTAAATGAATTTCGCCCAACGACTTTGCATAACTCAAATTCTGCATAATTATATAATAGTCCTAATTTGGTTCAAGCTAAGTTATAGTACATCTCCTATGCTAAAAATGGATATATTGTTTCAAAATAACATTGGCTTGAACCAAGTTGACCCCAAATATAATATTCTAACATTTAGACCTTAACTTATTCTCATAATAAGGATAATGATGTTTTTTCGTTGTATTATTAAATAACTTAGACACATTTGAAATTGACTCACTCAATGACTCTGCATAACTCGAAAATTCTGCAAAACTATATAATAGTCCTAACTTGGTTCAAGCTAAGTTATATTGTATCTCTTATGCTAAAAATGAATATTTTGTTTCAAAATAACTTAAACCAAATTGACCTCAAATATAATATTCTAACATTTAGACCTTTACTTATTCTCATAATAAAGATAATGATGTTTCCCCTTTGTATTATTAAATAATTTTGACACATTTAAAACGATACAGTTAACACATAAATTTTGTATAAAGTGTATACTTAAAATTTGTATAAAGTGTATATAGTTGGATTCTAGAAGGAAATTGTTCAACCCAATTGTATACCACCCAATCATACTTCTAAAAAGTAAAGATTTTAATAATTAATTGAATGGTTGTAAATACAAATCCATAGTTATTGCGTTTTACATTGAATTATAAATGTACTTATGAGGGATGAATTGTGGTAAGCTTTCTAGTATGTGTTTAATTATTAAAGTTAAACAAAATTGAATCATAAATATTAATTATTATTTTTAAATTTGAATACTTTTATTTAGTCATTTATTTATTAATCTACATGATTATTTTTCAAATCGAGTATTTACTTCTTATTATTTATATTTTCAGTAATTTTAATCTAGATTTAATTTATTTATAATGCATTAGGTTTCTTTTAGGTGATTTTAGTAATAAATTTTTTATAAATTAAAGCTAAATTTTAGTTACAATTTATTTTGGTTTTCACTTTTAAAATGATTGCCAGTTTGTTTAGAAAAATGATTATTGATAATAATTTTTTTATAAATCATATATAATTTTTAGTTGTTATTAATTCAAAATAAATAACAACAATAATAATATACAAAATTTATTTTAAATTGAGCAGTCACTACACTAATTAAAAGACTAGTTCAAGACTTAATAGTTGTCAAACTGACATTAATAAAATTATGGCTATATTATATAAATAGTCATTTATAATTTCCATTTTATTCACTATGGTTTCTTATTTTTTTTTTTATGAAAGCAGTTTAAAATGGTTTTCTTTCAATTTAAATTTTATTTCATTAATATGTTAAATTAACCTTCATTTCATTCTCCACCTTCCTCCTTGGTCCCCTCTTTTTATTTTCTCTACTTCTCAACTATACTTCCTTCCTTACCATATCTAATCTCTTCTTCCAATTTTCCACCTCATATACAAAAAAAATAATTATAGGCAAATAATGGTGGGTTATAATAATAATAATAATAATAATAATAATAATAAATCCTATTTAATTCAAGAACTTTTATAACAAAATAAATGTGTAATGCATATCCATTCATAAATAAAAAAGTAGTATCTCGGCTTCTGAAATAATAATTTTTAATAAGTAATTGATTTCAACCTATTTCATAATATAAAATGTAATTTTCAAACTCACGTAACTAAAATTACTTTGATTATGGAATTAAAATTAGGGTTTCTAATTATGTCAAATCAAGGTTGAACTTTTCATAGAAAGAATTTTGAATGAATGAATAAATAAACAATTGAGAAGGAAAAACAAAGGGCTCGAGATGTTAGGTGATACGAGGTAGAGAAGGAATTAGTTTTAAATATTAACCTAGTTACTTTTAAAATAACAAAAGAATCATTTTGAACCATTTAAAAATAATATTGTAAAAATTGATTAGGTGTAGACATTGAATTAATGATTGAATTATTATTATTAATTGACTCGGTTAAGACACTTGGTCAACTATCATATTGTTGGGTTACGAATTATCGGTTGACTTGATTTACATTAAAAATATATATTATATATGTTTAACATAACTTCATAAATCTAACCTCAATTTTAAATTTTATCAAGATAAAGTACTAATTAGAGCTGTCAAAATAGGCCTGGCCCGATGAGGCTGGCCCGTATAGCCTATGATTCAGGTCAGCTAGGCTTAAAAAATTGTGGCCTATATAACAATAGGCTTTTTTTAGCCTGACCCATTTGGCCCGATGCCCATATGGGTCAAGGCCAGGCTGGCCCGTAGGCTAATGGGCTGGCCCGTTTATTTTTTATATTAAATTTTTGTTCTTAATTGTTATATTGTCACCAAAGAAAGAAACCCTAGTATCTCAGAGTCTCTCTTTTCTTCTTCATTTCTTCTCTTTCTTTCTCACAAGCTCTTTCATCTCTTCTACTGCACTACTCCTCTTTCCTTTCACCTTCAACACCACAGCTTCACGCTTCGTCATAACTTCTCTGCTTTCACATTGGGTTAGGTTTTTCTTATTTTTGTTAATTTAAATTATCATTTTTTGCATTTCTAATCAAAATTTTATATCTACTTTTGTTTTCCTCATATCATCATGAGTTTGTGTTATTTTGTTAATATTTGTTTGAGTTATATAAAGTAAAATTATTATAAGTATTAAACAGGTTTTTATGTTTTTTTATCTCTTGCATTGCAGAGTTCTTATTCCCTATGACAACATCAGGAGTTACTCCTCCAATTAGTGATCCATCTCGCTGCTGGTAACAAAAGAAATAACTAGTGAACAAAAATGTGGAGAGACTAAGAAAGCAAAGGTTGTGACTTCGAGGTATGGAATTATTTTGAAAAATTGGTTTAATTGAAAGAGTGGAGAAATGTAAATGCAAAGGATGTGACAAACTGTATACATGTAAAGGAATTTCAGGGACCAATCATCTCAGAAGACATATTCCTAAATGTAGTGTATTTCCTAAATACCATGATGTGGGAGTTATGTTGAATAAAGGAAACTTGTTAAAGCAATGGAAATTTGACTCTAAGGTATATCGAGATGCACTTGCTAAATGTATTATTAAGCATGATCTTCCATTTAGTTATGCTCGAGTATGAAGGGGTCTCTGGAGGTGAATAAAGTTTTAAATCCCGATTTTAGACCAATTAGTAGAAACACTTCAATCAATGATGTCTATAATGTGTGTATAAGTGAAAAAGAAAAGCTAAAGAGTGTGTTATCTAATATTTCTGGTAGATATGTTTGACTTCCGACGTATGGACAATCAGTAACTACCCAGGGCTATATGGATCAGAATCGCTCATTATGTTGACCAAAATTGGAAATTAAATAGTAAGTTACTTTCATTTTGTCACTTAGATAATTCACACACTGGGTTAGAATTATCGTGGAAAGTGCTTGAAGTGCTTAAGGATTGGGTAATAGAAAGCAAAATATTTTCTCTCACATTGACAATGCCTCTTCTAATGGTAGCATGGTGAAAATTTTAAAAGAAAGACTTAATTTGCAAAATGCACTCGCTATGTAAAGGTGAATATTTTCATGTGAGATGTTGTGCACATATCTTGAATATTATAGTTCAAGAAGGGTTGAAGATAACAGGTGATGATGCTTTGTATAAAGTTAGAGAAAGTGTTAAATATGTTAAAGCATCAGAGGGGAGGTTAAGAGAATTTCGAAAATGTGTTGAAGAAGTACATTTAAGTGATGTAGGTGGTGGTCAAATGTGAACAATTTTGCACAAACTTTCATATAAATATATCGTTTATTTATATATTATTTACTCGTTGATAAAATATTATATGTGGAAGAGATACAATTGTTTAGCGAGCAAACTAGTCAAGGAAATAATATATCTAAAGAGGTCCTTAATACATGTTCATACATTTTGACTTTTTTATCTATATTTATATAAACATTTTTAACTAATTGAGTATTATCTTTTGCAAGAAACAATTCTTAGAGTATTATTGTCTTGGAAGTGTTTAGTAGGCGATCCAAATTTGTTTTATAAGTTGCTCAAATGTGAACAATTTTGCACAAACTTTCATATAAATATATTGTCTATTTATATATTATTTACTCGTTGATAAAATATTATATGGATATGTTGTTTAGTAGGTGCTTGACTCTTTTGGAAGTACTTAAGTTTTTTTACAAGTTGTTCAAATGTAAACAGCTTTAAACACACATTCATGTAAATATATTATATATTTATATTTATATTGTTGATAAAAAATTATATTATAGATATATTGTAATATTTTTTCAATTTTTAATTAGGCTAAAAATGGCCCGTTGGTCCGTTGGCCTAACATAGGGCCGAGCCAGAGCTAAAAATTGTGGCCTGTTTTAAAATATAGGCTAGGCCAGGCTATCGATTTTTTGAACTTGGCCGTAGGGCCGAGCCAGTCAGGCCGGCCGCCTGCTTTGACGACTCTAGTACTAATATATGAAAATAATAGACAAAGTTTACTGACAACAATGTGATTTTATAATTCAAAATTATAAACATTATTATGGTAAATTAGTTAATATCCAAAATAAAGTTTTTAGTAGCAATACAATTTTATAAATAAAAATTAAATAATACAATTCAAAACCCAATTACAACTATTAGTTCGGTCTGAGTATATGCTTTCAAAATATAAAGGACTAAATTGAGTTTTTTAAAAAAAACAAGAAAACAAACTGAATAAAACATAAAAAATCAATGAACATTTGTATAATTTAGTAAGAAATATTTTATACTTAAAGTACATAAAATAATATTTAAAATATAATATCACAATTTTATGATGTTAAAACTAAAACAAAATATAAATTCTTAATATTTTCAATATGTATATACATATACATATATAAAGTTTAAATAAAACATGTTATCTTATTTAAATTGAATTTTTAATAATATATTGATATTTATTATAATAGAAAATTTATGTATAAAATAAAAAATATTTTAGTTTTTTTAGAAAAAAAAACTAAAATTTTAACTTACTTATTGTTTTACTACTTTGACCGATTATATGATTGTTTGATCGATTCTTTTCAAGTCGTGGTTTATTAGAATTTAAATCAATTATATGGTTGGTTCATTGACCTATTAGGTGAGTTTCAAAACATAGATAATTTGAATTTGATTTTTAAGTTTTAAGTTTTACTATATTATAACAATAAAAGCGTTTCATTTTAATTTTAATAAATTAATTTATAATTGTCATCGATTTAAATAGTTTTATCTCTTTAGTTGTTTTATATTTAATATAGTATACTGTTTATTATTTTTTAAGCAAAACAATGCTCCTGAATAATAAAAATCTAAACCCAATAGATATTATTATTAAAATGAATAATCTATTGTTTCCCTGATTTTTTTTATATTTTTATGTTTTACAAGAATATATTATATACTAAATAGAATGTTTATTTAAAGTTTTCCAATAAAAAGGAATTTTTATTAAAAATTTCAAAATATTCAAACAATATCAAATAAGCTGTCTAAAATTGATTTTAAGTTATCAAGATTACACATTGGAGTTGATTAAAATGTATCTTAAAAATAAAAAACAAAGTTTATAAGAAATTACTATTAATATAAGAGCAAATTGTTCTGAAAAAAAAATTATAAAATTATTACCTTTATAAATTAATATTATAAGTTATATTATTATTTATAATAATTAAATATAAAAAATTAATATAATTTATAGATTTTTTAAAATCATTAAAAATATATATTTAATTTTTTTATTGATTGGTTTTTATGTATATTTTTTGTTTGTATTTAAGTAAAATTTTACATCAATTCTAATCAATATCATTTTTAATGTTAGTTTAATTATTTACAAAATTAAACACCACATTTATTTTTACTGGTAAAAATTATCAAAATTTTTATTTTTTATTATATAATTTTTTGTTATTTATATTTATATTATAATTTTTAATATATTAAAAAATATGATATAAGTTGAAGTATTTATAAAATATTTATTAAAAATAAAACTTATAAAGATATAATATGAATTATTTCTAAATAATATGATATAATAGGACTAATTTAAAATTGATGAATTATTTCTAAATAATATGATACAATATGACTAATTTAAAGTTGATGAGAATTGTTCTATATACTCTTACATAACTATCGCTGCAGGTAAAATATTTACGTTGAATTTTATTATGATATTATTTTTATACTAATAAAAACATTTAAACAAAAATTACACCACTTGAGAATTAACTTTAATCCAGGTAAAATATTATTTTTATCACGGTTGGTCTGAAAACATTTTAAAACTTTAATCTCTACCCCTAAGAAATGAAATTTGAGACGGTTAAACATGAAAATTCAACTTTATTATTGTTAACAGAAACACAGCTGTGTTTCTATATTTCTATTACATTAAAATAAATGTAATTTTAAAACAAATAAAAATAATAATATTATGAGAGTAAGAGTTAAGGAATTATGTAATTATTTTTTAATTGCATGGAGAAATTCTACTATGTATTTTATTAAATAATAAAATTATTTTTAACATAATAAAAAATAAATATACCTAGTTAAAAGTAACACTAAAAATAATTACTTTATCCGTTTCAAATTATAAAATGTATTTTGAAGGAAATTTTCTTTCATAATATAAGGGTTTTAAAATTTTAATAATTTTATTTGTTTTTTTCTTATATATCCCTATTAATCACATTATTATTTGCATTAACATTTAATAATAGAAAGAGAAATTAAATATCAGGAACTAAGAATTAATTCTTTTTTATTAGTCTAACTTTTCATCTTTTACTATCATCTACTAATATCATGTTTTAATTTTTGTATTAAAGTTGCAGTAACAACTAATTTTAATTCAGTATTTCTATTTGTAATTTGGTAGGAATTGAAAATTTTGATTGAAATTTTGAAAATAAAATTTAAGTATAATCATTTACAATTTAATGAAAATTAAAAATTTTGATTGAAATTTTAAAATAAAATTTTAGTATAGTCATTTGCAATTTAGTAAGAATTAAAAATTGATTAAAATATTTATTTAAAATAATTAGTAGTTCTGATTTTAAATTATTTAAAAATGATTCTGAAATGATTCCAACTGTTGAAATTCTAATCTCATCAATTTATAATTTTATTAAAAAATTAATTTATTTATAAATACTTCTGATTAAACTTCAATTAATTCATTTAATAGTAATTAATAATGATAAAAATGGAAGATTTATAAAAAGTTGAACAAATTAATTATTTTTATTAATACGTGAGAATTTGTCAAGTACACCTTATAATTTGAGACGGAAGGAGTATAAAAAAAATTATATACTCTTCCACTAGTATATAAATATAAATAAGAAATAAATAAATAAATAAAAAGCATTATCTTCGCCCCAAAAGTTATGAAAGAATGGATGTGTCTTTTTGAAGATAAAAGATTTGTTTATACGGAAAATAAATAAACTTTCCAAATCCACATGATTCATGAAAAGAAATCTCAAGTAGGGAAAAAGATACCCAAATTGCATGTGTTAGTGAGTAAGGGATTTTTTTATGATTAATTTAATATTAATTGAATATATTTAATCCTTATTTAACTTTTTATATTACACAGTGGTAATATTTGGACACTTATAAATTATGAAGATTGGTAAGTTTGACTAGAGGGAGTGAAAAGATTAGGTAGAATAGATAATGGGAAAGGCGATAATAATAGTAATTAAGAGTTAGAGAGAGCACTTACACAGAGATGGTATAGTAATAAGAGTGTGATTAAAATTCCATTAGAGTAAAAGGGAAGAATTAGAGAACATAACATATGGAGAGGTAGTGCTAATAATGAGAAAGGGGGGGAAGGAGTGTGTCGTGTAGCGGTCACACGTGGTTGGCATGTGGTGATGATAGGGAAAAAACTGTTGCAGAGAAGTGGAAGAATGTGACGTTTACTTAACGAAGATGAACGGCGTGGATCTGGTGCAGCGGGTGCAGGGTTAGGAAAGCAAAGGCATCTTTTGTTAATGTTTTTGGGTCCTTCTTCCATAACGTAAAGAGCGAGGGACACGCAGTGTGTGCAACTGGCCCCACCACTATGTGCTTGGTGGGGTGTACTGTTCCCAATCCCACCACCATTTGCCAATTATTATTATTATTATTATTATTATTAATTAATTAATTTTTTCTTTTCTTTTCCTAGAATATCAAACCATACCACCGTACCTTCTCACAGGGAAAATAAAAAAGAAATAAAATTCACATTCACATCGCCATCATCATCAACAACAACTGCAGCAGCAACAACACCGTTCCCGTCCACAGAACCTGTTCGCCATTCGCGTAACGCACTTACCGATATCTACTCGCCGCCGATCTGCGTTGCTTCTCGCGCCAAACCTCTGACGTACCGGTACGATAGTTATCTTCGCGTCATCAACAATTTGTTATTGAATTGTACTTTATAGCTTTTTTTTATTGTTTTAATTTTTCTTCCAGGTGTTTGTTTAGATAATTTTTTGTTGTTCAAGATAGGAAGGGGGAGGTGGTGGCTTGGTACTTGAGCTAAGCAAGGTCTCTGTGTTTGACTTGGGAAATTGGAAGTCTTCGTGGTCATGCGAATTGTGCTTAATTGGAACCATGGTTGCGTGGGGTTGCTACTTTTGGGACTGTTGGGGTTGAAGTAAGGTTAATTGGTTGTGATTCCGTGTGGTTAACTTCGTACTGTGACTGAATTAAGTTGTGGTTTTTAGTATTTGGAGTTTTTTGGTTGTTACTATGGAGGCTAGATTTGGTGCAGAAGCTTATCATTTTTTTGGTGTGGGTGCTTCCTCGGATTTGAGGGGTGTGGGGAAGAGGTCCTCGGAGTGGGATTTGAATGATTGGAGATGGGATGGTGATCTGTTCATCGCAAGCCGGTTGAATCCAGTGCCGGCGGATGGTGTGGGAGTGGGACAGCAATTTTTCCCTCTTGGGTCTGGGATCCCGGTGGCCGGAGGTCCCTCCAACAGTTCTTCCTGCTCTGAGGAAGTAGATCCTAGGGATCCCAAGGGGAACAAGGAAGGGGACAAGAAAAGGAGAGTTATTGTGCTGGAGGATGATGGTTTGAATGAGGAAGCGGGTACTCTTAGTTTAAAGCTTGGTGGGCATGCGTCTGGAGTGGTGGATAGGGAAGTTGCGAGCTGGGATGGTATGAATGGGAAGAAGAGTAGAGTATCTGGAAGTACTTCAAATCGAGCTGTTTGTCAGGTGGAGGACTGCAGTGCTGATCTGAGCAAAGCTAAGGATTATCACAGACGACATAAAGTTTGTGAGATGCACTCCAAGGCCAGTAGGGCACTTGTCGGAAATGCAATGCAGAGATTCTGTCAACAATGTAGTAGGTAATTTTCTCTTCTTTATTTATTGGTTTCAGCTTTTGCTGTAGTTGATCAGTTCGATTTTGTTTAACTTATTTACAATTAGTGTAAAGGGAATAAATGGTATTAATTACGATATCAAGATGTAGCAAATCATGAAAATTGTAAATTATATCTGAATACAGCTGAGTAAGTATCTTTTGGCTGTTTTTTAAACAATCGTTTGTTATTTATTTTCATGCAAGCATATAAAGTTTACGGCACCTCTATTTCATAACTCTCACTCTATCAACAGGTTTCACATGCTTCAAGAGTTTGATGAAGGAAAGAGAAGCTGCAGAAGACGCTTGGCAGGACATAATAAACGAAGAAGGAAAACCAATCACGAACCTGTTCCTAATGGAAGTTCATTAAATGATGATCAGACTAGTAGCTATCTGTTGATAAGTTTATTGAAGATACTTTCAAATATGCATTGTGAGTATTTATTTAAATCATTATCTCTGTATCTAGTGCTCAGAGCAGTTGATTTTATGCAATATGCTTGATTATTTTATATATGGCAATGCTTGATTCTTGCCTCTCTAGTTTGAAATGATGAAGGTATTGTATAAAATTAAAGTATTCCTTTCTATACATTATTGCTGTAAGTAGCTGCAGGAAGGTAGTTTGGTCAGCTGCACAAATATGGCTTATAAAACCTGTATTTTTCATGCAAGACATGTTACGATCAGTCCAAATTTTCACCAAAATTAGTTGATAATTGTATCCAAGCCAGTGCATTGTTTCAGCAGAAAGATGCACGGGGAAATAATCAACTTCCTCTAGTTTCTATTTCACTTCATATGATGAAGAATTTCTTTGGAAAGTAGCGTGACAGATGGAAAACAAGATTGGGACTATTGTGGTTTTTAAGGTTTTTTTATTCCCTGCTTTTGTTGGAACTGAATATATTAAAAGATGACTCAAATTATTGATATATAATATATCTTAGCTTTCTAGAAGAAGAATGTCTAGCAGGTTAGGAGAGGGCAACAAAAATGGTTTGAGTTATATTTTTCATGTTTACCTACCAAGCCCTCATCTCAAGGTTAATTTCCACTAATAAGAATTTGTAGGTACGTTGACAGATAAAATATGGGAAAATGTTTTTCAATTTTGGCAATTAGATGCACTGTCTTGTCATTAAACTCATAAAATCTGAAGACTGGACCTTTTGAACGAGTTTCAAATTCAAGTAAACTTCCTGTTGCTGTTGGTGATGCATTTGAAGGTTGTTCTAAAGCTTTGGTCTTACTACTTGTGACAACATTTACTTTTAGTAATTACTAATTAGCACATGAAATCTATTTTTAGTGCTTTAATTTCTGTCAAGCACAATTATCTTTCTGTTCTCTCAACCTTGCTGAGGAGAAAGTAATAAAAAATCTAAATTAGCTTTCTAGCCTGGTGATTATTTGCTATTTGATGTTATTTTTTGTGATTGGTGTCTTTGTTTTATCACTAGGCACTTAGGTTTTAGGCCTTGTTAAAAGCCTGATTATGTTCACTACTGATTAATATTATGCATATATCTCCACATTGCAGTAAAAATTCCAAGTGTTATTAAGTTGTTTTGTCAAATAATGTCACTGTTTTATATTAAGAGTACCTATAATAATACTATGTCTATGTTCATTGCTGATTAAGTAATATGTATGAGGAACTTAATGGAATCAGTAATTGAATGAGCTTTATAGGTCCATGTTATTCCTGTAGTTTTCTAAAACTAACATGAATTATGCCCATTTCTTTGTTAAGTTGCCGTGAATAGACCAACTATTGGCCTCTCTAAACGAGGATACAGGGGTTAGGTTACAATATTAGTGGATTATTACTGAAAATGATAAAGATTCAATTCAAGGCTATCTAATAATTTTTGTTTGCTTATGCAATAGTGTCAATCTTAATCGATACGGAATCTTTTAGTTTTATGACATCTGTTTGTGTTTGCTTAATAAGACAATTCACATCTATTTCTCTGATCTGTATATCTGCTACAACTGTGATTTTTTTAGGGGATGGATAATTGATTTTTTTAATTGAATTATAGCTGACAGGTCAGATCAGACTACAGATCAGGATCTACTAACTCATATTCTGAGGAGTCTTGCTAGTCAGAATGGTGAGCAAGGGGGCAAGAACATTTCTAACCTTTTGCAAGAACCAGAGAATTTGTTGAGAGAAGGGGGTTCATCAAGGAAATCAGAGATGGTGTCAACTTTATTCTCCAATGGTTCTCAAGGCTCTCCAACTGTTACAAGACAGCATGAAGCTGTGTCCATGGCTAAACTGCAGCAACAAGTGATGCATGCACGTGATGCTAGGGCTTCTGATCAGCAAAATACATGTTCTATAAAGCCCAGCATGTCAAACAGTCCTCCGGCCTATTCAGAAGCCAGAGACAGTACTGCTGGACAGATCAAGGTGAATAATTTTGATTTGAATGACATATATATTGATTCAGATGATGGTATGGAAGATCTAGAAAGATTGCCTGTCTCAACAAATCTTGTGACTAGCTCTCTTGATTACCCATGGGCACAACAAGATTCTCATCAGTCAAGTCCACCTCAAACAAGTGGAAATTCTGATTCTGCGTCTGCCCAGTCTCCTTCTAGTTCCAGTGGAGAAGCTCAGGTATGTTTCTCTTGCTGCATTATTTTGAATTGGCTTTTCTACAGTGTACTTGTGCTTTTCTACACTGCCCTTATAAAAAACAATTAATTCCCATAATTATGTGATTTTCAATAGAAAGGATAGAAATTACCCCATAAGTGAACTGTATATTAAGGACTTAAGGAAGTCTATGGTCTTGGTTCTTAGACTTTTGATGCCACCTTGACATATGGAGCCAGCTTGGTGGTAAAACTATAAAGAAGTGAACTGCTTCATTTAATCATGCTCTGCAAGAAGTAACATGGCTCATGACCTTTGATTGGTAAGAGAGGCTAGGGGAAGGAGTGGGGGCGATTGAGTTCAGATGGTTGGTTTGTAATTGTTTTGGAGGTTTTCTTTTAGAGCTGGTGAAGGGATGGGAAGAGTTGGCGTAGCATATTTGAAGGGATTAAACCCTCCATCTTTTGCTTCCCAAGGAATCCAAGTGCCACTAGGCTACAAAGCTGTTACCTCTAGCCAGTGACAGGTCGAGTGTGCTTTCAAAGTTTAAAGGGAAAAATAGTTTGTATTGCCACTGCTTTCCGTATGTCTTCTTAAAACACATGAAATTTCTTTACTCATGTATTTAGCTATTTACTCCTTCCTGTGTTTTATTAAACTCTCTTGTCCCCCCTCCCCCAGCCAAACAAAATCTTTGACAAGAGAACACAAAAATATTCCCTTTTTTACTCAGGTTGTTGTACAAATCCTTTTTTGTATTTAATTTATTATTGAGATTGTTGTGTTTTATTTAACGGTTAATTTTTTTTATCATTCAGAGTCGCACAGATCGAATTGTTTTTAAGCTCTTTGGTAAAGAGCCAAATGATTTTCCTCTTGTACTCAGAGCACAGGTACTTTATGCTTTCTAAAGCCACTGAGAGTAACTGCTATTATTTTCTTTTATTTGAAATTTAATAACACTTGAGGGTTTCTATTGCCAGATTCTTGACTGGTTATCTCACAGTCCTACTGATATGGAGAGCTACATACGGCCTGGTTGTATTGTTTTGACCATTTATCTGCGACAGGCTGAGGCTTTGTGGGAGGAAGTAAGCCTTTTTCTTCTAAAACTATTTACACGTGGTTTTGTATTTTAACTGGGGACACTCTTGACCTTATATGTTTTCTCCCCTTTTTTGCAGCTTTGCTATGATCTGACTTCCAGTTTGAATAGGCTGTTGGATGTCTCAGATGACACTTTTTGGAGAAATGGTTGGGTTCACATCAGGGTGCAGCATCAGATGGCCTTCATTTTTAATGGTCTCTTGCCATGTCTTGCTGTCTTTATCATTGTTGTTATTAAGGGATCAAGATAACACAAGTCAGATTTTTTTTTTCAGTATTCAAGTTTAGGGGATGAAATTGCTGTTACTAGTCATCTATGTTAAACACTTTTATCTATATTTAACTTGTGTCCTAACCATATATATAACTTTCGGTGGTGGACTGCATTGGGCATTAATATTGTTTTATGGGGCTTCTATTGCTGTCTACAGTCTACATTGTTGTCATGTGGTTTATGTATGAAATAACTATATCATTCAAGAATAACAGTATTTATGTCATTATGACTAATTAGTTATCTTACCGCACATGCTGCAGGTCAAGTTGTCATAGATACCTCCTTACCTTTCAGAAGTAACAACTATAGCAAGATTTTGACTGTTAGTCCAATTGCTGTACCAGCATCAAAGAGAGCTCAATTTTCTGTTAAGGGTGTCAACCTGAGACGCCCTGCCACTAGGTAATCTCTATTGCTTTCGAAATTGCCAATCCTTTGCATGATTTGTTTAAATATATCTATGTTTTTGTTGAACTACCATGTTAGATGACCCTTAAACCTACCATCAGGTTAATGTGTGCTTTAGAAGGAAAATATCTGGTCTGTGAAGATGCTCATATGTCAATGGATCAGTGCTCCAAAGAGCCTGATGAACTTCAGTGCATCCAGTTTTCATGTTCTGTCCCTGTGATGAATGGAAGAGGATTTATTGAGGTGCTTTTTCTTCACTCTTCCAAATTATCAACTGTAAAACGTAGGGATGGACAGGCTAGTTTTTCCATGAAGAAGAAGAGCACATTTATATATTACTATGTTTTTACTTTTATTTTATGTCACACTTTCACTCACGCTGGTTACTGTAAAGTGTTACTAATGTCCTAACTCATAAGTTGAGTTCTGATAGGTGATTCTTATTCACACTAGCGTACATATATTAATTAGTGTGCTATTTTTAACTTAAAGATAAGTAGTGAATACTAATGCTATGTGGCCGAGCTTTATTTTTTTTTGTTTGTGCTAATTTGCTAGATTGAGGACCAGGGTTTGAGTAGCAGCTTTTTTCCTTTCATCGTTGTGGAGGAGGATGTTTGCTCAGAAATCTGTACACTTGAGCCTCTTCTAGAAATAAGTGAAACTGACCCAGATATTGAAGGGACTGGAAAAGTTAAAGCCAAAAATCAGGCCATGGATTTTATTCATGAAATGGGTTGGCTTCTGCACAGAAGCCAGTTGAAATTAAGGATGGTTCACTTGAACTCTAGCGTTGATCTCTTTCCATTGAAACGGTTCAAGTCGCTTATTGAGTTTTCCATGGATCATGATTGGTGTGCTGCAGTGAAAAAACTTCTAAATCTACTGCTTGATGGAACTGTAAATACAGGAGATCATCCTTCCCTGTATCATGCACTTTCAGAGATGGGACTCCTTCACAAAGCTGTGAGGAGAAATAGTAAGCAGTTAGTGGAGTTGCTTTTGAGATATGTTCCTGAGAATATTTCAGATCAACTAGGACCTGAAGTCAAGGCTCTAGTTGATGGAGAGAATAAGACCTTCTTGTTTAGACCCGATGTTGTTGGTCCCGCTGATTTGACACCACTCCATATAGCAGCTGGGAAAGACGGTTCTGAGGATGTACTCGATGCTTTAACTAACGATCCTTGCATGGTAAAGTTTCTTCTACTTCAAATTATATATCACTGAGGATTGACTTCTTTTACTATGTTTGAGATTTTCTTCCCAGTTTTATTTGGACCACCTCCATGACTGCATTTAATTCTTTCACATTCTGTATCCAAATCCTGCATTTAGCTGTTCGTTGCAGTATTTGAATTTTTGTCTCCATTGCATACTGCATTTTTATTTTTTTTGGGTATCATTATCCTGTGTTATCTGAAAAATGAACAATCTGTATAACTGGTTACCTACAGAACTACTCTCGCCACCAATATTGTCTCACTTTGAATGAGCTGAAATCTTGATAAAAATCACCTTTTTTCCTATTTTATGCCGTGTTGGAACCTGGAACTTAATGTTTTCAGGTTAGTTAATATGGAGTTTGTTTTTAATACAGGTCGGAATTGAAGCATGGAAAAATGCTCGTGACAGCACTGGCTCCACACCTGAGGATTATGCACGTTTACGTGGTCATTATGCTTACATTCACTTGGTGCAGAAGAAAATTAACAAGAGACAAGGAGCAGCTCATGTAGTGGTTGAGATTCCAAGTAACACGATAGAGAGCAATACAAACCAGAAGCAAAATGAGTCATCCACTAGCTTTGAGATTGGAAAGGCTGCAGTAAGGCTTAGCCAAGGGCATTGTAAACTCTGTGACAGTAAAATTTCTTGCAGAACTGCAGTAGGTAGGTCTTTGGTATACAGACCTGCAATGCTCTCAATGGTAGCCATAGCTGCAGTCTGTGTCTGTGTGGCCCTTCTGTTTAAGAGCTCTCCCGAAGTAATATGTATGTTCCGACCCTTCAGATGGGAAACGTTGGACTTTGGAACAAGCTAAGGTTCATTAACTTGCAACTCAATAAAACTTGATAGGTAATGTAAGGATTCGTTCGTAGACTGAATGACTGAAATTTCCTGTAGGATTGGTTCTTTGTATTAGCTAAACTGTGCAATATTATTTACTTATTTGTTGTCATTAAATGGTCGTGTTTGTACAATGTATGTAGATGCAACTCTACCTCAAACTTTATTTGGTAGGATTATTTTTGTGTAATACTTGTGTGGAATATTACACTCGCCTCTGATTAAATGACGAGTTCGTATAAGTGGTAATTATATTGAAATATCAAATGTATCGGGCTGTACAGTGTTTGGATTGTTTAAATTATAAGAAAAATATTCCCACAAAAATGTCCTAAAAAGATTTTAATTGCAAGTTATTTTGAATAAAAATATTTTATCACAGGATAAATCACGTTAAAAAAAGTTATGGTCTTTAAAATTCAGTTAGTATATAATTGAATATGTTCTGTTAGTATGACTTAATATACAAGCAAGCTTTTGAGGAATAATGCTTTGAGAAATGGGAGAAAGCTGTCACTCCTTGTGGAAAAGAACTAATTCTAGAAGGATGGTTACAAGTTTGTATCTATGTAATAGATAAAACAATGAGATAATTAATTTTTATACTCGTCTACTCCAATGCCATTGTAAAATATTTTACTAGTTAATTTTGATTATAGCTATTATTTAAGTTATTTTTAGCTTATAATTACCACATAAAATTTTTGTTATCTCCTTTTATCTTTTTATAAGATAAATAGTACGAGTATCTTTTCTATTGACTCACTTTTATTTTTTTAACTATTAATAAAAGATTTACAAATAAACATTTTTTTAAAGAGATATTTTCACATAGTAAGAATTTAGAAATGTGATGCATTATTTTTATATGCTTTACAATTTAATACTCAATAACTTGAAGTAAGCAATGAATACATAATACATTAATATTCTAAAAGATTTTCACCTTGTTTCACTTAGTGAAACTTCTATTTATAGTATCTTGAATAAGATTTTTGTTACTTCTATTATATATAAATATTTTGTTTTTGTTTTAAAAATGTAGCAAAATTGATAATTTTTTAGCTTAAATTTCTATTGTACTTAACTTAATGTTTTAAGGTATTTTTTTAGTTGAACTTCTTTTTATAATACTAACAATGATAATTTTAATATATAACTATAAGAAAGTCAGTTTGCTATGTGAAATGCTTTATTAGGATGTGAGTTAATATAGTGAAGATTTCTTGAGAGGGTACGATAAATTCAAACTGAATTTGAATTGTAATGGACTTTACGTTTGAACTTTGTCTAGAAGTCTAATGTTTAGGAGACAATTTGATGACCTACCAAAGATCGAACTTGTTTTCTTCTTATTTAATGAACATATTTAGTGCAAAAGTATTAGTTTAGTAGAACTTTATATTATTTGTTATGATAAAAAACATATTTAATGTCTTGATTGTTTTAATAAGTGAAGATTATTGTTACTGATAAGGTTGATGAGATTCTTTAAGTCTAATATTTTAAATTTTATTCCATCATATTTGAATTTGGTTTTTCTCTTTAATAACCAAGTAAGCAAAGTCTTGTTTATGATATATACTAGTTTTAAATTACAATGCATTACAAACTTAAAGATGTGGACGATGACAACTTCCTTCGGAGGACAAAGACAACACATTAAGTGACAAATTACTTCTAAACAAGCCTTCTTCTCGTTATTTTTTTCAGATATATTTTCCTTTATCTTCTTCTTCTTCTTCTTCTTCAAGTTTTGATAAAACACATTTTGATTAACTTCTATATTTACAACACTCCTTCTCTCCTTCCTTTTTCACCTTTGCCATTTTTTTCCTCAATGCTTTTCTAATTCATTTTCTTCTTTTTTCTTTTTCATATCTCTATTTATAGCATGATGCAATATTTGATATTAATGATTATATTAATTATGTAATGTTGTGAATATTTTACTTAAATGATGAAATTATAAATATTTTAATTGAAAATAATATAATAGTTGAGTATCAATATTTGCAAACAAGAGTGAAAAATTCATTAATTTCAATTTAATCCTTTTATTGATTGAAGTAAAACTAAGTCATTAAAGTTCTATAATGAAACTAAGTGTTTAAAATTCCTTACTAATATTCAATTTAATCCTGATAAAACTTTAACCATTTTCTCACTTAATTGCATCAATTTTCTAGTTAGACTAATTTTGATATAATAATTTGTTTTTTTTATCGGCTTGATATAATAATTTGTGACATAATATAATCAAATAATATTTATAATATATTTCTCATTTATACTTTCCTTGTTGATATGTGCAATTATTCTTTGAATTTTCATTATCGCCTAATAATTTTCAACACTTTTATGATCTAAGTAAAATATATTATAGACTTTGA
Organism: Lablab purpureus; assembly: GCA_030347555.1. Lineage (NCBI taxonomy): Eukaryota > Viridiplantae > Streptophyta > Magnoliopsida > Fabales > Fabaceae > Lablab > Lablab purpureus. The sequence continues at coordinate 5,885,782 of CM059260.1, forward strand.
AGGAAAAAGAAAGATAAAATGAGACATTAAAGCTGTGTGAAAAAAACCATTGATTTAGTATTTGCCAGATGCATATACCATTTATTTTTTTTCGAAATCTTCAATTTATCCTGATAAAAATAAAATTAAATACCCATGGTACTTTACACGGGAGAGGTTTTAATTCATTTGATCAATTGGCTTTGGTTTTATAAGTTTGATCAACCTGGAAAGGAAAAAAGAATGATGCTCCTTTCTGTCCTTTTTTTATCAGTTTGGTCTTTAGTGGAGTGGTATGTTAGTGCGAGGTACCAAGCAATTAGTGGAGAAAGAATCTTGTTTTAAAAAAAATTATTGCATTTGTTTATAATTATTTAAACAAATGCAAATGCAAACATAGAAGACAATTTTTGGACATAAAAATTGTGAGCCAAAACACTTTATTTTTAATGGGTAAAAAATTACACCCTCCAATAGCAAAGACCCAAGCAATTGGGTAGACGTACAGTGAATTTTGATCCAAATTCTACTGCATGAATAAAACTCAGACAAAAGCTTAAATTTGAGGCTTCTCCCACCTGAGTGGGTTGACAACTTCCCAGGTGAAGTCAGGGTCCTCCCTTCCAAAGTGTCCATATGCAGCTGTCTTGAGGAACCTATGGCCACCCCTCTTGAGATCCAAGTTAATGGTGATCATTCCAGGCCTGAAGTCAAAATTCTCCTTCACAAGTTCAAGAATCTCCTTATCAGGAATCTTCCCAGTTCCATAAGTGTCAATAAAGACTGACAATGGGTCTGGAACGCCAATTGCATAGGAGACTTGAACAATGCACCTGCGTGCAAGTCCACTTGCTACAATACTCTTTGCTGCTTGTCTTGCAACATAGGCACCACTTCTATCAACCTTAGTAGGGTCCTTTCCAGAGAAAGCACCGCCTCCATGTGCACCCCACCCTCCATACGTATCAATGATAATCTTTCTCCCAGTGAGACCAGCATCACCATGAGGGCCACCGATCACAAATCTACCAGAAGGGTTAAGGTGGAAGATGGTCTTGTCATCCAAATACTTCTCAGGAATGACAGGCTCGATAACATGCTCCTTAAGATCCGCAGCAATTTGTTCATTAGTGACGCTCTCATCATGCTGGGTGGAAATGAGAACAGTGTGGACACGAACTGGAACCATGGCACCATTCTCATTGTAGTACTCTACTGTCACTTGTGTCTTACCATCTGGTCTCAACCAAGCACAGGTTCCATTCTTCCTAACCTCAGTGAGGCGAGCTCCTAGTTTGGTTGCAAGGACATGGCTCAGTGGCATGTATTCAGGGGTTTCATCAGTGGCATAACCAAACATATGACCCTGGTAACCGGCACCAACTTCTTCTGGCGTTTGGTGAAGTGGCCATGCACACCCTGAGCAATATCAGGACTCTGCTGCTCAATGTTCACCAAAACCTTGCATTTATCAGCATCAAGACCGACATCATCAGAGACAAATCCAATGTTGCGGCAAGTGTCGCGGACAATCTTCTCATAGTCTATGTTGGCTTTGGTTGTAATCTCTCCGAAGACCATGACCATGTTAGTCTTGGTGCATGTCTCACAGGCAACCTTGCTGTCAGGATCCTGTTCAAGGCAGGCATCAAGCACTGCGTCGGAGATCTGGTCGCACAGCTTGTCAGGGTGGCCCTCATTGACGGATTCAGAGGTGAATAGAAATGTCTCTGTTGCCATTTCCCAAGCTGGACAAAATAGAAAACAAAGCTAAATGTTTAGTCCAACATGGCCCGAAAGCATGAAAAACAAAAGATCCCGAAATTTGATGCTGAAACTGACTGAAATAATTTATCTTTGCTTTCTGAAAGTTTCACGAGGAAAACAAAATCAGCCAAGAGATTAACAAAGTACGAGATTAATTTCTTAGGCATGTCACAGATATAGTATAGAATAAAGAACATACCACGAAGCATAAAAATAAAATCACATGATACGAAAATTGTATTTTTCTTAAAATAAAAATCGACGTGATTGAGATCAAAACTTGATGTACCGATATCAACATTAAACAAATTATATATTGTTTCTTCGATGTTGTTCTTTAATCAATAATTAGAATTTTCAAATAATCTGATTTAATAACACTTGTAGAATTTTTTTAGATTGTCGGAGTGAAGCTCTACTTCCAATTAAATTTTTCATTTTTTTTATCTATTTAGTAATATTTTTATGCAAAATCTAAGTAACATACTTCCTGCTTCCCATTTTTTTCCATATTTGAATCTTTTATTTTATTTTTTCAAAACAATCCATGTTTTAGGATTCAAAGTAAAAATGATTGATTTTTCTCAATTACATCCCTGTTCAAAATATTTTTCAATTATTTTATATTAATAATATTTTTGTATTTTATTTTATATTAATAATATTTTTGTATTTTATTTTATATTAATAATATTTTTGTATTTTATTTTATATTAATAATATTTTTGTATTTATGAGAGTGAAATACATATAACTTACTATAATTAATTTAATCACTTCAAAATAAGATCTATTTAGTCCAAATTAATACCAATACCAGGTAGTAAATACCAATAAGAAGTTTGGTGACAAATACTACAAATATTTAATAGGAACCGATACGAACACACCTCCTCAATTATATCTACACTTATAACACTTCTTCTCTTCTCACATAAAATAGTTAAAAAATTTATAAAAAAAATAAAAATTTAATTTATGGTGTTGCACCGTGGTAGCACAGTAGTACATCAATTATTTTCGTATTTAATAATTCACTTTTATTATTATTAGCATTAGTTGATATAAGTAAGAATTTAGAATACTATTTTATTACTACTAATTAAGACATAAGGTAAAAATTGAGGATTTTTAATCCAAATTTTCATCTATTAAACAATAATCTTAAAGTAAAAAACAACAATAAAAAAACTTTATCAAACTTTTGTACTGTAAATATATGTCGCCAACTAAAGATGGAAAAAGAAAGAACTGCATATGATTTCAAATATTTATTGCATTTGAGATATATATTCTAAGCCAGGCAAATCATTGACATAATGATAAGAGGTTCAACAATAAGTAACAGAAATATTTTTTGAAAAAAGAACCAATTGTTTCTCTCTCTAGACTGAGAGAAAAAAATACGAACAATTATGTCAAGAACAATGTTCCACTCAGGAAAAAAAACTGAAATAAACACCAGTTTATGAATAAAGATTTCAACATCCAAACTCAACAGATATTTAAGATTCCACGAACACTGACACAAAGTTAACCAACGCGGAGCAATTCAAAAAAGGAATGAACAAAAAAATGGAGATCTGTTCTGTAACTGTGACGGTCTACCAACCATTCTTGAACATTAAGTGTTACAGCTATCCACACGGTAGAATAGCAGCACCAAACAGACATATGCGATGCAAAACCACAAAACACATATGACAGAAAGTAGAACATGTAACTAAAATACGATGAAACAAAGAGAGAGAAAAACAAAGAACATGCGTACCTGATGTGAGAGATACGAAGAATAGTTTGAAACACAACAGAGCAGAGGTGGCAGAATGTCAAGTTAGGGGTGAGAATCACACTGCCTCTCCTTGAAACACTCTATTTGTAGAAGCAAAGCAACGATGGCAATGAGCGGTTAGATTTCACGGCCAAATGAATGGATGCGATTTGTGACGGTTGGTGGTGAGAGAGAAAATGATTGCGTAGACACACATAATTCTGTAAGCATAAATTCGCGGTGACGTGTTACCGGATGGTTCCCGTCGCTCTCTTACCAACTTCAATTTTGAAAATGTTGGTCAATATAAGAAAATAATATTAAAAAAGCCACCGTGTTAAAAACTAAAGCTACTTACTATTTATTTTAAATATTTAATAATATATCTCAACCTATTTCTTAATTAACTATTTTTTTTCTGTATTCTGAGAGTTTTTGTTCGGTATTAAAAGTAATAAAAGCCATTTTTCTTTTGGTCCACATTATTATATAAAAGACAAACGTTAGTCATAACCTGTGAACATTTTAGGCTAATTAATATTTTTAGGACAAAGTACGAATTTCTCTTAGCATTTTTAAAGTAATTTATGTTGGTGCATCCAAAATAGGCCAAAGGCCAGTAAAAGGTAACTGAGTAGAGGTCAAGGCATTGATAGCATAATTTCATACTTAAATGATTTTCATGAGCATTTAGAGTTAATCTAATATTAATTTATTAAATAAATAAATAATTTGTAAGTTGAGTAAGCCAGAAGTATAATTAAATTTTCATATTGTTATCAAAATATAGCGTCAAAATATTCTAATAAAAAAATTTATACAACAATTACTTGCCTTAAACATTTTCTGGTGGATGTGCTCTAATGAGTTTTGGTGGTTAACCCAAAATAAAAACTAATTTTACAGTATCCGAAATTATGAACAAGATGAAGTTTTTGTTGTTTGCCATCCACCACTAGATTTGTTATAAGTGTAATAAGACTCTTCCCACTTCAACCAACAACAACAAAAGACTATATAAGTGAAGAAAAAGGTAATTTTTCTATGTTTTAAAGTAGGAAAGTTTCCTTCATTTTTTAGATAAAAATATATTCGAATCAAACATAAAAATTATATGCGGTTTAGTTTGGTTTAAATAAAAAATTTAAACCAAACTAAGTTTGTTTTGAATAGATTTATATGATTTTTAATTTTTAATTTTTTATTAAATATTTTTTTCATTTTTTTTCATCTTTTAGATTAAAAAAATAATAATATAATATAAAATATGTTACTGAAAATCTAATAAATATATTAAATAATAACAATTATAAAGATACATATAAATTCATTCATAATCAAATAAAAAAAATATACAAATTCTTATTATAGATTTTTTTAAAGTATTTCACTTATAAAATATTTATCTAGATCTATAGACCAATCAAAATCTATGAAACTTAGTTACTCTCATTTTGTTTAACAAATACCTTTTATCCTTGTTTTGGTTATTCAATTTACTTTTTTATGTATATGGTCTTGTTGTAATCAAATTTTATCTAATTTTTGTTCACTTTTTGCTAAAATATTCTCTTTTTGTCTTAGTTGGAAGCACTCCTATTCTGAAAAATATGCTAAAATCAATGACATTAACGAAGTGAAGTGATAGTGACATAGTGACGAAGTCAAGCGAGATAGTAGAGTTGATGACATTATCCTCAATAAGAGTTGACAACCTTGTTGACAGTGATGAGGAATAAAAAAACCTATAAATCAAATTTATAAGCAGACCAAACAACTATATAAAGAGATCTATATTAGAATGTATAATGATTAAGATTGAGATTTTTAGAATTTTTCGAAATATGTTTTAGAGATATATGACATATAAAAGATATATTGTATAGATGAGTTGTACTTTATTCTATTCACATACTATATATATAGAATAAAAATATAACAAAATATCAAATATTAACAATATCTCAATCTTAATTCCTTAAATCTAAATAATAATTGAATATATTATTATTTTTATGAAAAGATATTAAATATATATTCTCAATAATAACTTACTATTATTATTATTGTTATATTAATAATAAAAAATATATGTTGAATGTGTATTGTAACTTGGTTTGGATTGATTTTAAAAATTCAAATTGTTATAAAAAAAAAATTCAAATCTATTTAAAAACTTGCGATTTTTTTTTTTTTTTTTTTGGATTGGTTGGGTTTTTCAACATCTCTTTCCCTATTTCAAAGTATCCTTGGAGTGTTTCAAAAGTTGGGAAAGGATTAAACACTTGCTTTTTTTAGATAATGTAATATTTTAAGACAAATTGCAAGACTGTGGTTGACAACATTCATAAGTCTATCATGGAAGTTTCTGAATTTGGATTGATTGTCGATGATGGCATGAAATAACCTTCTTTCCGTTACAAAAAGACATAACACTAAATATTTGGCATAACTAAACCCATGCAAACCATATCAGACATTCTTATAACTCATCCTATTTTAGAAAAATATTAATGTTATAATATGATGGTAAAATTAATAATTTTAAATATATGATAAATTCTTGGATAAGTATAAATCTAACACTTCAGAAAACTTTATATTAATAAAGATAGTAAATAAGAATATTTCCTGATCATATAAATTATATATAGATTTTTCACATAACGTTGGAAAAAGTAGATGCTAAAATGAAATTATAAAATTTGGCAAGCCTTGGGATAAGACTACTCGGTGTTTTATTTATTTAAATCATAGTCTTTCAGTTTTCTTGTTAGAACATAGTTTAAGCATTAAAGTAATATTGTATCAAATTTAGAAGATTTTAATATGTTTATCTTTTGAAATAAAAATATATGCGGGGATAGCTCAGTTGGGAGAGCGTCAGACTGAAGATCTGAAGGTCACGTGTTCGATCCACGTTCACCGCAATTTTTTTTTTCCACCAATGGTTGAATTGTAATATTCTTTACTCTCCACTGTTCATCCTTTAATGTTTTTACATTATTATAAATAGTAATCAAAACATTCTATTATTATCTAAATTACTTATTGTGATATTTTTATCAATCAAGAAGTAATTATTTTTTATTTTGGATAATATGAATTTTAAGATTATCCTAGTCTTAGTTAATCTAAAATTGAATTTTTATTTTTTTACAGATTATATACTAAAACATTATTTTTATATTTTCAGAAATTTTTTAAAATTATATCGTTAAGAAAAGTTATAATTTTTTTGTTATTTGAATATTTTAATAAAAAATAATGTATTTTTTTTATTGTGTTTGTTTTCCTTTTTATAATACTATTTTCTATTACTTTATATTTAGACTACTATATTTTTGTTGTAGTAGCATTTATTTTCTTAATATTATAATATTAGTTTACTATCATGTTTTATTTTTACACTTTATTAACATTATTCACATTTATCATTAGTGTTGTGTTTATTTATTTACTTTTTAAAGCTTATAATGGTAACATATAAATTTTTATTGAATATTAATCAATATTATATCACTATTTAAATATGTTGATGATAAATTGAGTTTGTTATAATATAATAATAATTATTATTATTATCTTAAAAGATAACTTGAAGTTTTTAATCCTTTCTAATTTGTAAAGTAATTACTACAGAGGTTAATATTATTAATTGGATTACAATATAATTTTATATTGTTTATATAAATTTAAACATCATAGGATTTTTTTTCTTTAAATTCAGTTTGTTTACGTTAAATAATAAAATTTAATTATAATTTAAACTGTGTAAGTAAGTTAAACTATTCAAATTTATTTTGTGCTAAATGGAGGAGAGAGATAGTTGTCTAAAAAAGGGGAGGTGCAAAAAGAAAAAACAAGAAAAAAGGGGTGAAGGGCACACCATAAAACTGTGTACATTACATTAATCGGTTTAAAAGAAGTGGTGCATGGTAGCTTACTTGTAACACTTGTGCACCATAACCTTAGTTACAGATAAATTTATAAGCTAATTCAAATTTTAAAAATTTAAGATTTATATAAATAAGTTTTATTGAAAATGTCCAAAAAGGTAACATGAAAAATGAAAATTGCGGTGAACGTGGATCGAACACGTGACCTTCAGATCTTCAGTCTGACGCTCTCCCAACTGAGCTATCCCCGCTTCTGTGACTATATTAATTACGTAAATAATTTAAACTTCAAATGTGTTAACGTGTAGTCTCTTTCGTATCTGAAACGTGAACGTTTTGTCTTTTGGCATACGTGTTCAGAGTTATTGGAACCCGTTTTTCTCTTTGTCCCTCAGTTGCTTCAGCTCCACAACAACCTAAGAATGGGAGGAAGTTCAAGTTTCAGGGATGAATATACCTTCGGTGCGTTCAATTATTCCTTCGTTCTCTCCAAACTCCTCTCGTCTATGTTAGGATTCAATCAAATCTTATTGTTAAGCGTTGACTTGTTTTCATTTGTGCGCAGAACAAAGGCTTGAAGAATCGCGGGAAATTGTGGCCAAATACCCCGATCGAGTCCCCGTAAGCCTCTTCTCCATTCTAATCGCACTTCTCTTCACATTTAGCAAATAATTTTTTATTATTCAATAATTGTTTCCTTAATATTTAATCTCTGTTTGTGGGTGGATCCTTATAACTCTGTTCATCGTTGCACTCTGCTGTTTATACTGAACGATTCATGTGCCAAAAATTAATATAAGCACACGGTAACGGTGAACATGCTTTTTGTAGCCTTAAATTGCTCATTTTATAACTCGATTCTTCTTTTTCTTCTGCAGGTGATTGTGGAAAGATACGCTAAATGCGATCTGCCTGAGTTGGAAAAGAAAAAGTAAGATCAGCGCCTTGCATGATTGAAATCATCACAAGAGATAACAATTGTATCCATATAAATCGAATTAGGAACATATGTCATTACATTTATAAATTCATTCTGAAATAAGTAATATCTATATGTAAATTGAAATCATGATTATGAATTTTAATGTTTCTGATAGATACCTTGTTCCTCGAGACTTGTCTGTTGGGCATTTCATTCATATTTTGAGTTCCAGACTTAGTCTGCCCCCTGGGAAAGCTCTCTTTGTTTTTGTGAAGAATACCTTGCCTCAAACAGGTAAACTTGCGCTATGAACCCAATGATTTCTTTCTTCTTATTCAATTTTTTTGCTGTTGCTGGTGCGCTTAAATTTCTTGTTTTTGTGATTATTGCAGCTAATGTGATGGACTCTGTCTATAGATCATTCAAGGATGAGGATGGCTATCTGTACATGTATTATAGCACCGAAAAAACCTTTGGCTCGTACATAGTGTAAACTATTGTACCCTGTACACTATCATGTACAACCCTGACTTTGTGATGTAACTACTATCAAGAAACCTTGTACAAATTTGTTATATGGTATGGAACTTATCATTGATTGTTATGTTCTGATTAACCTTGCCAATGCAGTAAATAATGTGTGATTTTTAAATGATTATACTTCTGAAACATTTCGCCGATCTGGGTTTAGAGTTAATGACCATTGATTTTTAGGAAACTGCCTATAATACCTTTGTGGAGTGTAGCAAAAAATGAGAAGTTTTCATCTTCTCTTTGGAGTTTAGACCACTATTTTGGTTGGTATAGTACAATTCTATATACTATGTTGGCCACTTTTCAGTTGTTTAAGGCAAACGGGAAACACATGTTCGTCTTTCATATATTTGTCAACCATTTGTATATTTGTAATATATATGTTTTATCTTAGTGAAACATATGCTATTATTCCGTGGGTTTATTTCATCAATATTCAATCCTTGTGTCTGTTTAGTCTCATGGCTAAATCAAGTCGTTATTTGTATCGAAGCCTGTACCGTATTTATCGTGATTCTGTCTCGCTTCATCTTCAATAAATAAAGGCCAAACCTCAACGCCCTCGTCCTCTTTTAAAAATACGAGGAAACATTGGCAGACGAAAATACTACAAGGGAACAACATTAACAAACCAAGATGTAAAGTGTCAACTAAAGAATGCTCAGGATTCGTTTTCTATATCTCATGCTGCAATGCCAATTTAGAAGACACATTAATCCCGCGCGTAGGCAAATAGCTAACAGAATAGTGAGGAAGATGAGAGACAAGAATCCGAGTGCCCTAAACACCTGCTACGATATGAAATAAATGTAACGTATCAAAGAGTGCTACATCTGGGGCTCAACATTTGTTTGCCTTTATTCGTATGTTAATCACACCCTTGATGGAACCTCCAACTGCTTTTTTTGAAAGCCTACTGTTCACTGCAGTTGGTGTACAATGATTAAAAAACTATCTGCTAATCTCTGTGGAGTTATGTTTCTAGATCAACAGATTTACATCTTAAGAAGACAAATGCAAATTGATGCTAGTAAGATTTGGACTATTATCTTTGGAAAAAATTGTATGAACCATCACTAATTTCTGTCCAACATCCTAGATTTATTTTTTAATTTTTTTACCTCTTAATTATCTATAAAATATGTATAAAATGTGGATGTTGGTAAAAGTGTCCATCCAATTTGGGTGTTCACCTGTCACTACCTGCACCATAACAAGCAAACAATCAACCAAAGCTTCCTGGTTCAGTCAAAGCCTAGCCAACTCAAGAAAAGACAGGCCAAACCACTGTACACAACCCGCATATATGTACATGATTATAATTTCCTTGGGGATACTGTTCGCATCTATATCAAATCTAGTATATCCATCTTCATCGCAGTCAAGAACAATGCAAATCTTTTAAACCAAGGACTTGTTTGTAGGATGAACAACCTCTGTTTTCGACAAAAATCGGCTACTTTTGGCTAACTTACTCGTACAGATGAAACTGAAGCATCCGCAGGGCTGCTCTCATGATTTGGTGCAGAAGCTGAGTGAAAAATTCTATCCCTGTCACATGAACTTGTGTATCCTGAATAGATATGGTACAAGTTCGAGATGATGGTGCAGGTACATGGTTAACGATCTTCATCGAACCAGAATTAGGCGACACTAAAGTAGCAAAGTGTTTCTAGTCGAACCTTCTGACCTGTGTTTGGGACTTCTTCTGGTCATTGCTGGAAGCAAGGGGAAGGGGAGAGGAAGAAAGGAAGACTCTCCCAAAGGTGCAGTGCCATAAAACCTCTTTCACTCTCACTTCCATCCACCTAGGAATTACCTGTACTTATATGTTGCTTCAACATGCTCAAGTATATATGTACTCCTCCCATTCAATACTCACGTTCAACAACTGTATATAATGATTTTTAATTCAAAAGTTTAATTTATATTTTAATTTAATACTTTATTTGAATATTTTATTATTATACACGATTCTCAGATGAATGTAAGAAGTATACAATGATGTCAAAATACTTTTTTCGTCTATATATTTTCTGTCAACATATAAAAACTGTCATAAAAATAAAGATTTAATTACAATTACTATTTTGATTTATACATTACGATCTTAAAAAAATTACAACAAAATCACGCTTAACAATTTACCAGCTCATGATAACACGTTGAGTACTGGAAAATTACCGAATGATTATATATCTAAAGATCTAAATTTTGTGAAATTTTAAACACACTAGAGATAGAATGGCATGGTTGGATGGTTGCAAACAGAAATTTTGGTAAAAGTTATCGGAGATTTCATTTTATTAAGTTTAACCCTTCATGTTATATGATCATGTTTGTTTATTCTGAAAGATATAATGGAGTTAGCTTAGAGAAAAAAGGCATGATAAACTAAGAATTTACTTAGTTATCATCTAATCATAGACTATACTATACATATTATAGAGAGATTTTAATAATTTCTCTAAAACGTTTGTCTAAGATTTCTAATTACAAGTATAAATAAGTTGAGTACTTAAAATTTAAGTGTTATGAAAAACGTGTCTCTCAAATTTAATTCATTTGCTTAAATGAATGATAAACTTTGGATTATTAAGTTCATTTGATTTTTTTTTTATTACATCGATGTATAATTTAGAAACTAAAATATATGTTATATATATATATATATATCAATCTATTTAACGCTTCTTTAATATTTACTATACATTTTAATACTAGATGATTTATAATCTACAAAGAAAAATATATGTTCAATCTAATCTATGTGATGTTAATTCTTCTATAATATACATATAATTTACTTGACTTGTTTACATATTAAACTCAATTTAAAATTTAAATTTATTTTATTAAACAAATAAATTTAATCAAGTATTTAATTAGTCAAATTTGAATAGTTTATAATTAGTTCAACTTCTTTATATTCTTATTTCTAACTAGTTTACTATGAAGAATATTTTATAGGGATACTATATTAAAATTAAACTCTTAATTTAATATACTCGAGATATCTTAGTCAAATATTAAAAATGAAGATGATTAATTTATCTTTCAAGGGAATAACCATTAAAAGCTTATTGCAGTTATGAAAATGTCTGAATGATTAATTTAAGAACAATATACGCTACCATACATGTCAAAAGACCACCCAATTGAATTATCAATCCCAAAGTTGAATAATTCAAGTACATTTATCAAATTCAAATTTCAACGCAAATGAGTTATAAAATTTCAACCAAGGTACAAACACGCTCCAGCGCCTATATTTAGATAAACTGATTAGTATAAAGGAAGAGCTTAATTTTTATATTTATTCAATATTTTTTCCTCTCTGCTTAATTTATTACTTATAAAAGTGATTTGGTCTTCTTGGGTCAAAATACTCATGATTAGATTTTTCAAAAAGAAATCGTCTTTGCGATTACCAGGTCCTCCATTTATTAATTGCAAATGCTCTTACATAAACAAATTGTAGGAAATGTCATACTCAGTTATTGCAGGCACCAAAGAATAGAAAATTTCTTCGGCAGGTCAGGTGGCTGATGCAGCAAATAGTTATATTCTTCAAAACTTAATATCAAATATGGTATGAACACAAGCACGGTGATTAGCCAGAAGACGAAGATTTCAAAGTGCGATTGCTTGAAGCAGCATCTAACACTGCAGGCTACAGCCAAAGACACGTTTTGGTTTAAAAAGTAAGACCTACTCTCACCTTCACACCTTCACACCATTTCTCAACCTATAAATACAATTCCCTCTTCCCTCTCATTCCCTCACCACAATATATACACTTCTTCTCATTCAACCCTAAAACACACAACACTTCTATCACACTCTGCACTCACCGCAATCATAAATCATATCATACATACTATTAATGCCTGCATTTCTACACCTGCATGCAATGCTCTCAAGCTTGCTTCTTCTTCTCTCCATTTTCTCATTGGCCTCCGCATCTCTGAAGGTGGATTTCTATAAAGCTACGTGTCCTTCTGCGGAGGCAACAGTGAGAAGTGCCGTGGAGAAAGCCGTTTCTCTCAACCCAGGCATAGCTGCCGGTTTGATCAGAATGCATTTTCATGATTGTTTTGTGAGGGTAACTACTTCATCTTCTTCAACAACCATTTACTGAATCAAATATCTAAAATGAATTCTCATACATCATATGATACGTATGCAGGGCTGCGATGCTTCTGTGCTCCTAGAATCCACACCGGGGAACCCATCAGAGCGAGACCACCCTGCCAACAACCCAAGTCTGCGAGGCTTCCAAGTCATCGATGAAGCCAAGGCCCAAATAGAGGCAGACTGTCCTCGCACTGTCTCCTGCGCAGACATTCTGGCTTTTGCTGCTCGAGACAGCGCCAACAAAGTTGGCGGCATAAACTACGTAGTGCCAGCTGGACGCAGAGACGGTCGTGTCTCCATTAGAGACGAAGCCTCACAGCTGCCCCTTCCAACCCTCGACGCAAACCTACTCATTGCTAACTTCCGACAAAACGGCTTGTCTGCAGATGAAATGGTGACACTGTCCGGAGCCCATTCCATCGGCGTCTCACACTGTTCCTCCTTCTCCGACCGCTTGTACTCTTTCAATGCCACCTTTCCTCAGGATCCCTCCATGGATTCCAAATATGCTACGTCGTTGAGAGCCAAGTGTCCTCCAGGGTCTGATAACACAGTGTTTCTGGATCCTTCCACTCCCAACCGTTTGGACAACAAATACTACACAGAGCTCAAGAACCACCGTGGTTTGCTGACCTCAGATCAGACGTTGCTCACCAGCCCCTCAACCAGGCCAATGGTGCTCACCAATGCTAAGCATTCTTCAACCTGGGCACGCAAGTTTGCTAAGGCAATGGTGCATATGGGTTCCATTGACGTCCTCACCGGTTCACAGGGCGAGATCAGGACCCGTTGTTCCCTCGTCAATTGACTCTGCACATCCTTAATTCCTTCTCCCAAAACTCATCTCTTGATTTCCCTCAATTGTTCATACCTCCTAATATCTATTCCTTCTTTCTTTTCATTCTTTCCATCTTCTCATACCATGTCATTGCTTCATTCTTTCAATTCTTTTCCTTTCCTTAACTACCCCATCCTTTGTTTGTAATCTTCACCAATTCAAAACAATTTTATATGCATAACCCAGTCAATTGAAACTATTGTACTCTCAATTGTAATATCTTTATCATAAAATTTTGTATAAGAACCATTAAATAATACTTTTATTTTTCTTATAAATTTAAAAATAAAAAGTATGGTGGTATATTTATAATCAAACAAGTTTAATTTTTTATACTATTAATGAAAATATCATTATTTATTTTGTGTCATTATGATGAGCTAGTCATAAATCGATAATTACTTTTCATTTATTTAATGATAATGGTATAATTAATTATTTTTAGTTTTTATCATAACACTTTTAGTCCAATTATAAATTTTGTTCTTCAAAATTATGTAAGTATAAATTTTCTTATATCTTATTTTATATTAATGTATTTGAAATCTGAAAAAATATATGTTTTTTTTACTGACATTAACATTATCTAATTAATTTTTCCATCGTATCTTCAATATTAAAACTAATTTATTTTGTTTTAAAAAAATAGTTTTCTACTTTATGTTATAAATTTTAAAAATTAAAAATAAAATCTTTTATTAAAAAATATAAATGCATCCAAAATTATTTATGTCAATTTTTTTTACACTTAAAATTCTTTTCCTTTCTATTTCCTTAATTGTTGTTTTAAAACCATTTTCAAATGTTTTTATTTTTAATAAATTAACTAGTTTTTAAAATAATTCATTTTCATCCCAATAAAAATAATTTAATACATATTTATAGTTTGAAAAAAATCTTAAATAACAATAAGTTTTACTTATATTTTTACAAGTTAAATTTTTTTATTTATACTAAAAATTTAACAATTATATATTTATTAAAAAATTATTTTATGTAATATTTAAAAATTTTAATATAAAATATATTTTTAAATAAGTCATTATAGATTTAAAATCAGATTTTAAAAGTCAGTTTGAATTCTATTTTAATATTATAAATTATCACAAAGTAAACTTTTAAATAGTTTTTTTTATTTAAATATGATTATAGATTATGTTAAGTTTTATATTGATTGAATTAGACTTAAAAATATTGTAAAAGTAAAAGAGATTAAATCTAAATCATATTTTTATAATTAATATTAGATTCAATTCGATCTATCTCATAGTCACTTTAAATTTTATTTGACTGGAACATGTTGTTAATTTTTTTGGAGGATATTTGTTTGTAAAAAAAAGAAAAAGTAATTTTTTAATTATTAATTATAAAACCAAAAAGAATGTATATATCCAAAAAAAACATTAATTATGTTGAAATATTTATTCAAAATAATTTAAAATACGTTAAATAATTTTTAAATAGTACTCTTAAAAGTTTTATTATTTACTAAAACTAGTTTATCACAATATTCTTATATTAATTTATATTATTTTTAGTAAATATATATATATATATATAATTTAATAATTTATATAAATAGTTATGAAATTTGTATATATTAATTAAAATTTCAATCATATATAACAATATAATTAAAAAAATTATTTTATATTTAATTATAGTATACAGAAGATGTATCGCTTAGTTGGTATATAATATATTATTAATTGATTCTAAGTCATTCAGTTAATAAAAAATATTTAATTTTTTTATGTTAATTATGTTACTAATTTATACACACTTTTAGAGTTGGGTATTCGGAAAAAAGTATCTAGACTACTCATATTATCCACAACCTACATTGTACATGCTTTTATTTTTTGGTAATTTTTACTACAATTTCTTTTATACCTGACCTGCACAACTCACGGGTTAAGAGTTTTTTACCCATGGTCTCCGCGGACTACACGCAACCCATAACACCAAATCAAATTCAACAAAAAATTTAATATTTATTGCTTCTATAAGTTGTTACAAAGTTTAATTCGATCTAAAATCTAATATTTTTTGTATCTATTCGTTATCACCAAATCCAATTCAATCCAAAAATTATTTATTTTGCTTTTATTTGTTGTACATTGTTCAATAGATTGAGTAAATTATTATTATACAAATGAATACTAAAAATCATCTCAATGTATTTTTGCAAGCGCGAGCTTAGTCGTTTAACCCACGGGTTTTGCGGGATGAATACGATTTATAAAAATTAAATACCATTTAAAATGTCGACTAAATGGACGAGTTTTTTTATAGTGCAAGTTTATGCGGGTGCAAACTTAAACGAGTGGACTCATCTGTATATTCAGCTTTGTATACTCAGCTCTATGCACTCTTAAGGTCTGATTTTAAATCTATAATAATTTATTTAAAAATATATTTATATTAAAGTTTTTAAATTTTACATAAAATTATCTTTTAATAAATACATAATTGTCAGACTTTAATGTATGTCAAAATATGTAAAAATGAGTGTAGTTTAAAATTTTTGTCAAACTATAAATATATAGTAATTATTTAAATAATTTTACCAGAATTACTTAATTCTATAAATAAATATATTATTTTTATTAAGATGAAAATGAATTATTTTAAAGAATAGTTAATTAATTAAAAATAAAAATATTTACAAATGTTTTAAGATAAAGAAATGAAAAGAAGAAGCTTTTTAAGCGGAAAAAATTAGCATGAGCTATTTGGATGCATTTCCATATTGTTTTAATAAAAGATTTTATTTTTAATTTTTAAAATTCATAACAGTAAGTAGAAACTGTTGTTTTGTTGTGGAAAATAATAAATTGATTTTAATGTTGAAGGTATAATGAGTAGATTAATGAGGTGATCTCAATTAAAGTAAAAATATGTAATTTTTTAGATTTTAAATGCATTAATGTGAGGAAGATATAAAAAAATTCTATCTAATATGAAAGGTAAAATTTATGATTAAATAATTATAAGAGATAAAATTTATAGTTTAATTGTATTATAGTGACAAGTTAATAATTATTAATTATACATTTATCATGAAATCAATGGTTTAGATTGTTTAGATAAAAAGTGTTTTAAAAGATCTTATTATGATGATGTAACAAAGTAATTCCCTTATAGATTTTATATTGTGGTATTCATCTTCTTTTTCAATTCACCACTTCAATTGTATAGAGAAAAAGTAATAAAAAAGTGTCCATCTACAAAATATTAATTAGTTTAAAGGTGGCTAAGTCAAACAAGAAGACAAAACTTGACATTTTTGTAAACTTTCACTTGTTTCTATAGATATGGGTGGAGACCTGTATTCTATCCCCCACCTCTTTTCTATTTTATGGATATTTTTTTGAAAAGTATTATTTTTTAACTTAATTATTTTATTGATGGTATTATTTTCTTTGCTCATTCTAAAATGATTTAGCCATCCAAATCACACTTTTTTATTTTACTTTTACCTCTTAAAAAATGTATTATTTTGTTAATACAACCTTTTTATTAATGGTGTTTTTTCTTACGCTACCCCAATTAAATTTGGAGCTCACATTTATGTGGATGCAGAAGGACTACAGGCAATGGGTGGAGGTTCTCTACGGTTAAGGATATTTTATGTGTAGGTGTAGTTTGAAGGCCATCCTTTCCCACAGTCCATTTGGACATGGAAAAGAAAACACAGATTATCCAATATTTAGATTTATAGCTAGACGAACAGAATGATTGTTCTTTAGTACACTTGTATCTTCAAAAATCAACAAGTGTTTATTAAAAAAGTTGAAAGACACGGTTTAAAATTTTTGAAGTAATTTTGTTCGGCAGAAGATTAATAAGTTGATGAGGAACAATAAGTATTTGCCAAAAACAATCAATCTAGACAAGCACTTTAGTATTTGATTGGATTCCTTTCATATATATATATATATATATATATATATATATATATATATATATATATATATATATATATATATATATATATATATATATATATATATATATATATATATATATATATATATGTGTGTGTGTGAAAAATAATTATAATTAAAATCTTGCATTTTATCAGTTCATGTGATTGAGCTTTGGGACTATACTGTCAAGTAGGATTTTCCGAACTTGCTGGTTGGTGACAAAGCTGCAATTATACTATGTATTAATTCTTGTAAGTACTACTAACTAACAATTGAGCAGGTATTGACAAGTGGTCAGAATTTTCAAAGAGAATCTGATTGAGAAACAAAAATATGAAAATGGCCTCTTTTCTTCATTCTCAAACTACACGATCTGATCTGAAATTTCCTAGAGTATACAAATCATAAAAGAAAATTCCATAGTACTAGTCCAATTTGAAGCATTTGCAAGAAGAACGCTTGAAATGGGAAAACCTGTGTAAAGTGTAAACCAATTTTTGTTTATCAAGACATGTAAACAAGCCACTCCTAGTTTTCGGCAATTTCGTATGGCAACCAAACTAGTATATCCTGAAAAATGTGCGCGGGAAGAATCTGAGAAGAATCATATTTTTTGCTTTCACTATTAGTGAATACAAGCCATAGCAGGGTATGTGAACTACCGCCAAGCACAAATACCTGTATAGTAGATAAATATGTGAAAATAAGATTTTTTTTGTTATAGAAAGCATAATTTGAAGAAGACAGAACATTTGTAGTGCTATAGTATTTTACCAAATGGGAGCCCACGGGGTATCAAGCTCAAGAAATGGGTATGGCCACCTGTTAGAAGAAAAAGAAATCCTATGGGTGCCTTTAGCTGATAATGCAATGAGTATGAAAATACAGTTACATCTTACCACGTAAAACCACAGGCGTGGATGATCCATTGGAAAATTATGTAGCCACAGCTCCAGAGCACAAAATATGTGACTCTAAACCAAGGAAAAGGCTGAAAAAGAAGAATATGGCAAATTGAAACTATGAGCTGCAAAAGGGAAGGCTTAACCACAAGTACCTAACCGTTCTTAAATCAGTGCCAAGTTTGATTTTATTGCGTGTTACTTACAAGATTATTCAACGCTGTATCCAAAAGAAGGAATACTGCATTCAGGCTATGCATGGCACCCATCAACTGCCAAGTCAAGACCAGCCAAAGTCATTGACCGTGTCATTACTTCTAAACATCAAGTATAATATAATCGATTGTTCATCCATATAGGAAAATTATTAAGGCCTTGTTTGAATGGTGTGAGGAGAACGAACAATATAGGAAATGAAATACAAAAAAGACTAGAAAAAAATCATCATACAACTTATGAACCAGTGAGCAAAAGGGACTTAGAAATAAGGTTAAGTATGGCAAATCTACTAATTGTATGCAGAGAAAACACGGGAATAGAAACGGAAAGCATGCGCAATAAAAGTCAGCTTATAGAAAGAGAGGGTTACATTACTCTCACCATGTTTAGCTTGAAATGAGAAATTGATAAGAATGGGACAATAACACACCAAAATACGATATCTGTTAGGATGACAGCTCCTGCGCTTGTCTGTGAAATGCAGAATATCAGTTCAATGAATTAGTGGTGACAAAGTAAATATATAATGAAAGAAAAGGAGAAGTATCCTTCAAGATCTTGATCTTGTGAATTGTGTGCCATACCATAACCTAAGTGAAACGCTTGCTTTGGTAATATCTATTTCAATGTTTACAATTTCACTCGAAGGAGATGCTGTAGTAGTTTACATATAAGGACCCAAAAATAGGATATGCATAAACTTGTCAGATTTCAACATCGATATCATTACCAGTTAACCTCGTCTAAAACCACACATCATCAAATAACTTTCACAATAATTATCTACAGGAAAATTGGAATCTAATATAGGTTTGACCCACCTGATAGGTGATTTGCATGACGTATCCCCAGAATCCTACTCTTTGTTTAAACTCCTCTTCAACATATTGGCTTTGCAACCTGATGGAACCTTTCGTTTCTTTCTCTTTATAGGCAATAGGGTTTGTAGGAACACTCTCTTCCAAATCCCTTCTCAGAAACAAATCCATTTCCTCATTTTGAAGCCGTTTGTTTCTGTACTGCCAACATCCGTGTGCAGATATTATAGTCCCCAACTACATTAACAAAAATACAAACGCAAATTAGATGATACATCTTCAACTGCACTGGTCATAACTCCTGATTCCCTAGAGCACGTGATTTTCCTTGGCACTTCTGATCCTAATTCAAAAAATTTGAGATGGTAGCTCTTTACTTACCGCAAAATACATCAAAACTAATGTGAAAGTCCACCTGAAATTAAAAGCAAAAAGATAAAATCAAATCAAATCACATTGTCCCCATGGTCAACGAACAAGACAAGAATCACGCGAATTCCTTTTACAGGTAATTTGATTCCTCAAATTACAGAGTCATAAGAAAATTTGCCAAGTTACTGAGTTCCATTTGATAATTCCACTGGCTATAAAAATAGAAAGAAAGGATAATAAGTGATCTTACTGAGTATAAAAATAGAAAGAAAAGGGTCCATCCAAGGCAATGATATCAAAATGAATGCGAGCCAAGCAAAGGAATGCGAAAGCTCTGTACAAGAGAAGCCACAGAGGACTGAGATTTCTCCAACAGGGAATCCACAAGTGATTATGGTACAAGGGCTGTGCTTTGGCCTTTACAATGTGCATTGAGGATGTTATGACAGAGACAATGAGGATCAAAGCACAAACAGGAACTTGCCATCGAAGCCAGTACCTGTAGCCCTCACTGTCTCCATCCCCAGACATTAATGGAATAAACGATGGGATCAATTGTGATGTGGATGGTTTCGCGTCTTGGTGTGATTTTCAGAATCTAGCAAATGTAATTCCCGAATTTTGAGCGACTTTCTAAAATCGCTTTAAGACACTTGAAGGGGTTATTGGTTGGTGGAAGTGGAATTGCGAAAGAGAAGACAAAACGTTGGAGTTTGACAATGGGTTGGATCAAGAGGCCAAGGGGAGAGGCAGCTGAAATACAAAGCTGAAAGTCAGGCAACCGTTGACCAGACATTACTGTTTCCTATGATTTGCTTAAGTATTGTCATAAACCGGTTTTTAAGGTGTAAATATAATTAACTTTAGGATTAAATATAATTCACATATAACTAATGAACTTTTCTTTTTGTTTTCGTACAAGCACTTCTTTATTTTTTATTTCTCTAAAATTGAAAATCACAATTTTTATCATAATAGATATTAATTATTAAACATACATAAATAATGGGAAATAATAGATGATGTAGAAATGATACTCTGTTATTTTGGTAATTTTTACTCGTTTATAAATTTAATGTCTTATTATTTTGAAATCGAATATATTTTTTATTTTTAAATATTTATGAAATTAATTTAGTGTTATTTTTTATTTTATGTTGATAATTTAATATCTTTTTACTTTATATCGTTTTTTAAATGAAGGTACGAAAGTAATTTTTAAAATATTAATATATTTCAATATTTTAATTGATTAGAAATGGACTTTAAAATATTGATTTATTGCTTTTAAAATTTTAAGGAGATATACATTCATAAGATTAGTTTTGATTAGATCAGTTAATTAGTTTCATAAGATTTACTATTTTCGAACATGAATTAGAAAATACACTAAATAGAATTTTAAGACGAAATCACTTTCCAGCTCGTATATTAATTAATTATTTTTATTTATTTTATATTTTTTAGACACATTAAAAAAATTATTGAATATAAATTAATTTAAAAATAAAAAATAATTAATTATTATTGTAACTAAATTATAAATTATTTTATAAAATAAATTATTAATATTTAAGATATTTTTTATTATAATAAAAATGATAATTTTTTTAGTTATTGATATTAAAAAATTAAAAAATTGGTTTTGATCACTATTTTAATTTTTAAATCAAAATCAAAATTTATTTTTAACATTAATTATTAAAATTTTAATTACTTACTAAACTAAAATTTATATTAATTTTTAATTTAATTATTTTATAAGTCAATAATATAATTAATAAAAATAATTTTTTTATAATGTTTAGAAATACTAAAAACAAGATCTATCAAATTATAACTTTATAATTGATAAAAATTTATAATGGATCTTTATGTGAATATACACTCTTACTCGTTCTTTTAAAAATTACAATGGAATTTTAATACACTAAACAATTATTTAGACCAAAGTTTTCAACAAATTCCAACTATTATGTCCGTAATTAATTAGTTATGTATAGAAAAAAATTGTGAAGTTACCATTACAAGGACTCATAATATTGTTAAAATATAATGTCGGTACGTATGTTAAAACAGTTTCAATTAAAAAAATAATTAAATAATATACAGACAATTATTGAATAAATACAATTATCATAATTGTCTAACACTCTAAACTAAAATAAAACCTCATTAATATTAAAAAAAGTCCAAACCAAATATATTATTATAATTATTTTTAAATTTTAACAAATTATGATGTACTATTTAACAATAATAAGTTTAAATAAAAAAATAAATATAATATAAATTTATGCAAAAATGAAGATATTAATATTATAAATTAATACAAATGATTAAATTATATATTTTATATAAAAAAATAGTTAACAAAATAATTCATAAACTTCACGTCTTACTTAGTTAAGTAGAGAAGTTTAGGTAAGTTTGATAGAAGAATAGTTGTGAGAAAAGAAGAAAGTCACATTCTCATATATTCACCTAGCAATTATTGCATAAAACTAAATTATATTACATTTGTTAATCACTGGATCGATTAAAAAAAATCTGCAAGTTCAAGACATTTCATTGTTTGAATCAGCGAGCATATCTTCGAGACACAAACCTAAAAACTTGTGTAAGAAGATTAAAAACTGATTTTTAAGAATAAGAAGGGAAGGATAAAATTTGTATCTGTACAAGATTAAATAAGTAATTAAATGTATTTTTTTTATTTTCTCAATCGTTTATTATAAAATGTGTTGTTGATGATTGGCTACAAGTTACAAAAGATTCATATACATGTCTGAGACTGTTGTAACTTAATTCAATCACAGTGTGGATCTGTTTACAGCAAAAGAAGGTTGGAAATTGGAAGGAAAGAAAAGAACGTACTCTGTGTAGTAAACAAAGATGCTAACATCGTACTCACGAACATCCAAAGGTAGCAAGACGGCAAGGGTGAGAAAGGAAAGAAAGCGTGTGAGGAAGAGGCAGAAAGGGTGCATTCCTGGCCAACAACTGCTCCATAAGTGGGTGCTGCTGAAGCCACCTATCACCCTCCCTCTCTCAACCACACTCATCACCATTCCATTCTCTTCTCCATCCACCAGAAGGGTCTCATCTAATGACCCCAGTTCCCTTTTGGAGGTCCCTTCCTGCATCCAAAGCACCCTTAAGGAACCTACGAAGGTCACACCAACAATGCCAAAACACACCAGATCGTACCACTCTAATTCTAATGTCATGGTGTTGATTATTCAACCTTAGACAATGGCCTATAACTGTTGGTACATAATTTCCTGATGAAGTAAGAGATAGAGGAAGAGGCAGAGTAGAGTGTTTGATCTGTGGAGGTTGCTTTGTAGAGGTTTGGGAGATTCTACACTTATATAGTAGATGCCATTGGCAACTGGTAGTTTTGACTTTTTAGTTTGACCGTCTGGTTTGTGATAGTTCAGGAAGGAATGTGCTTTAAGCTAGAGAATTAGAAAGTCGTGGATGGGGACGCAAGACTTTGCTGCTGCTTTTCCAATAATAGTTTTGAGAAGAGGCTTGGAGAGAGAGAGAGCATCTTTTCTCATTTTTGATGTGGATGTATGATGAAAGTAGATGATATTTTCATAGTCTAAGTATACCACCATCCTGCAACTCATTTTATTATAACTTTCTTATTAATTAAAATGGAAAATGATAGGGGACTCCCAAGACACTCCACACCTTGATTTTATTTTTTAATTTTATTTTACCCTTTTATTATGTATAATTGTGTTATAATAGAGGTGTTGTTAAGTGGTTGAAAAATGAAATGATCATCCTTGTCCTAATTAAATATCTCAATTCAATATTTTAATATGGAAAGATAGTTGACATTTTTTTTGTTGTTTTTAAGAATAATGAGTTGTCAAAAGGTATTTTTTTTAGAGTAGACGAACAGCCCATGTTAGATATTCCATGCTCGAGTTAATGGAATTATTTAAAATTAAATCCTTTAAAATAATATATATATATATATATATATATATATATTTTCTTAACTAAAAAACTTCATCACAATCTAATACATTTTATATAGTTTTATTTTAGTCTATATGAGTCTAACTATATCACATTAGTATTTTCTTGGAATTTTTTGGTTAAATATAAAAGTTTTATAAAATTCATGATTTAATAATACACTTTAATTTTTAAAAATTTAAAAATGTCTTTTCTATAATCTACAAGGTTTTTTAAAAGTTTTAAATTTCATGTAATCTACTTTAATGAAATATGATATAAAATATTAGTTTAAAATTATGATTAAAATTAAGTATACAAATATGTAAGTACTTATTTAAGTTCAAACATGTATAAATTTAAACTATATTATCTTTATAACTTTTATTTTAAAGGGTCTTTAATATTAATAATAACGTCATGTAGAATTTAGTAGGTTGAATTGGTTAATCCACTTTTATAAAGATATATTGAAACTTTTTAGTATTTATTTATATAATATTAATTTATTCAATTAATTAAAATTTTTCATCAATAAAAAATGAATTTTTGATTGAATTGAATTTGATAATAACTAATAGATGTAAAAATTATTAGATTTTGTAAATTAGATTTGATAATAACAAATAGAAGCAAGAAATATATTAGTTGAATTAGATTTGATAATACGAGTTGCGGGTAGACAGATTGTTAGCTCTTACTCGCATATATGATGGATTATATGAATTATTCTTATAATTTTTTTCAATGATTATATTCTTAGAATTTTTTTCAATGATTATGATTTTATGTTTGTATTGGAAACACCTTTAATTTTTTGTTACTTTAAAATTATTTTAAAAATAAATTTATAAAAATGTCATTTAGAAAGGAGGAATTAGAGAAGAAAACAAGAGAGTTTAAAAAATTCAAGTAATAAAAAGTTTTAAACATATTACTAAAAAATAACTTAAAAATAATTTAAGATTTATTTATAAAAATAAATACGTTTTGACCAAATTTTTATTTTAAAATAACTGTAGAAACCCCTTTGTTACTTTGAGATATATTAATTTTCGTGATATGCCTCTTTTACCGAGTCAACAATGGACTTTAATATTGTGTTTGTTTCTATTGTATTATTGGTTCCTAAGAAGGAAATGGAAAGAATATGATCCCATTGCCTATATTCTAATCCACCACAAACTAGTAAGAAATAAGAAGGAACACAACTTACACACTTCTGTTATCCATTTTGCCCTTCATTAAAAACAGCATTGCAGTGCCTGAGAAAGATTATTGTGGTTGCAACTTGAAATTAAGCAAGCACGTGATTATATTCTATTGCATATTATGACCCATACTTTATTATCATGTAGTTTACAGTGACAATACTTGTCTATACAAAGAAAGAATCGTTGAAATTATTCACAGAATTGTTTCCTTCTTTTCTTTTTCTTGTGGTGAT
This sequence comes from Lablab purpureus, assembly GCA_030347555.1. Classification (NCBI taxonomy): domain Eukaryota; kingdom Viridiplantae; phylum Streptophyta; class Magnoliopsida; order Fabales; family Fabaceae; genus Lablab; species Lablab purpureus. The sequence goes on from CM059260.1 coordinate 5,911,297, forward strand.
CGATGACAATGTTGTTTGGAGCTTTCTTTCCCTTCAATATGTGGTCATCATCGTTGTTGTAACACATTGTTTTATTTAAGATAAACCGCAATTATTTTTAATAAAATAATAATAAATAAATAAAATGAGAGAAGTTTTTCAATTTTAATTTCCTTAATCCAAATAAAAACTTGAGTTTTATTTAATTTTTATTTCTAAAAGATTTTAGACATAATTCGGTAATAAAAAATCCAAATAACCTTTAAATGAAAAATATGCCTAGAATCTTATTTTAAATGAAAAACAAAATTTATAATTGAACTAAAAGTGTTATGATAAAAACTAAAAATAATTAATTATATAATTATCATTAAATAAATGAAAAGTAATTATCGATTTATGACTAGCTCATCATAATGACACAAAATAAATAATGATATTTTCATTAATAGTATAAAATATTAAACTTGTTTGATTATAAATATACCACCATACTTTTTATTTTTAAATTTATAAGAAAAATAAAAGTATTATTTAATGGTTCTTATACAAAATTTTATGATAAAGATATTACAATTGAGAGTACAATAGTTTCAATTGACTGGGTTATGCATATAAAATTGTTTTGAATTGGTGAAGATTACAAACAAAGGATGGGGTAGTTAAGGAAAGGAAAAGAATTGAAAGAATGAAGCAATGACATGGTATGAGAAGATGGAAAGAATGAAAAGAAAGAAGGAATAGATATTAGGAGGTATGAACAATTGAGGGAAATCAAGAGATGAGTTTTGGGAGAAGGAATTAAGGATGTGCAGAGTCAATTGACGAGGGAACAACGGGTCCTGATCTCGCCCTGTGAACCGGTGAGGACGTCAATGGAACCCATATGCACCATTGCCTTAGCAAACTTGCGTGCCCAGGTTGAAGAATGCTTAGCATTGGTGAGCACCATTGGCCTGGTTGAGGGGCTGGTGAGCAACGTCTGATCTGAGGTCAGCAAACCACGGTGGTTCTTGAGCTCTGTGTAGTATTTGTTGTCCAAACGGTTGGGAGTGGAAGGATCCAGAAACACTGTGTTATCAGACCCTGGAGGACACTTGGCTCTCAACGACGTAGCATATTTGGAATCCATGGAGGGATCCTGAGGAAAGGTGGCATTGAAAGAGTACAAGCGGTCGGAGAAGGAGGAACAGTGTGAGACGCCGATGGAATGGGCTCCGGACAGTGTCACCATTTCATCTGCAGACAAGCCGTTTTGTCGGAAGTTAGCAATGAGTAGGTTTGCGTCGAGGGTTGGAAGGGGCAGCTGTGAGGCTTCGTCTCTAATGGAGACACGACCGTCTCTGCGTCCAGCTGGCACTACGTAGTTTATGCCGCCAACTTTGTTGGCGCTGTCTCGAGCAGCAAAAGCCAGAATGTCTGCGCAGGAGACAGTGCGAGGACAGTCTGCCTCTATTTGGGCCTTGGCTTCATCGATGACTTGGAAGCCTCGCAGACTTGGGTTGTTGGCAGGGTGGTCTCGCTCTGATGGGTTCCCCGGTGTGGATTCTAGGAGCACAGAAGCATCGCAGCCCTGCATACGTATCATATGATGTATGAGAATTCATTTTAGATATTTGATTCAGTAAATGGTTGTTGAAGAAGATGAAGTAGTTACCCTCACAAAACAATCATGAAAATGCATTCTGATCAAACCGGCAGCTATGCCTGGGTTGAGAGAAACGGCTTTCTCCACGGCACTTCTCACTGTTGCCTCCGCAGAAGGACACGTAGCTTTATAGAAATCCACCTTCAGAGATGCGGAGGCCAATGAGAAAATGGAGAGAAGAAGAAGCAAGCTTGAGAGCATTGCATGCAGGTGTAGAAATGCAGGCATTAATAGTATGTATGATATGATTTATGATTGCGGTGAGTGCAGAGTGTGATAGAAGTGTTGTGTGTTTTAGGGTTGAATGAGAAGAAGTGTATATATTGTGGTGAGGGAATGAGAGGGAAGAGGGAATTGTATTTATAGGTTGAGAAATGGTGTGAAGGTGTGAAGGTGAGAGTAGGTCTTACTTTTTAAACCAAAACGTGTCTTTGGCTGTAGCCTGCAGTGTTAGATGCTGCTTCAAGCAATCGCACTTTGAAATCTTCTTCTTTTGGCGGGCTTGTGTTAACTGTGTTGGCCTCTCGCATATTATATTTGACAAGTCTTTTGACTATGTATATATCGGATTGGATGGAGAACTGTGACTATTAGCTGCAACAGCCACTTGGGCTGACGGAGAACGTTTCTATCTTTGACAGCTTCATTTGGTAAATAGCGTTTGCAATAAATGAGAGTATGATAATAGCAAGCGTGTGCTAAATTGTAATCAATTAGAACAACAATTTAAATATATATTTAGAACTTATAACATATTTTCTCTCTCTATATAACGTCCTTATAATTACAATATAATTATTAAAAAACTAATTAATAATATTCTACTTATCTGTAATTACAATATTTTCATAATTATCTTTAAATAACTAATAAATGAAGAGAAAATAATAATTGTAATTTGTATCATTAAATGTTATGAACCGTATTTTCTTTTCCTTCACAGATTAATTATTCAAGGACAGTTTTAAAAAAACAAAAGGAACAAATATAAATCTAATAATAACCTTTAATTACTTATAGGGGTTTTAAATTTAGAAAAAATGGAGTATACATAAGTCTTTGCACAGTTAATTACGATTTTTTATTTCAAGTTCTTTTTCTACATTATTGAAATAGAACAAAAATAGTTTTGTAACTTTTTATGGTTTGATTCAAATTTTAATAGAGAAAACAAGGAGAATCGAGGGGGAGTAAATTCTACCTCCTCGAATTTTTGTTCTTGTCGAATATTGGAAAGATTTGAAGATAAAAGGACTAAAACATTTTTTACCATAATAATTAAAATATTTTTAATTGTATTTCAAAATTTAAAATTATAAATTATATAAGAAAATAATAATTTTTGAAACACTTCCTTTCATCTTATAAATCAAACATAAAAAGTCTGTCTTCCCTTCCATTGAAATCTTTACTTTCCTTCAGTCTTATATCCATTACTAAAATTTCTAAGATTCTAAAGTTATTTGTTATTTATTTGGACAACGATGATTAGATAATTAAAGTGTATGTATCTTTATTCAACGTTTAATTATATAATCTATTCTTTCTATCGGACAATTTAAAATAATTTAAAATAAAAAATAAAAAATAAAATAAAAATGTTATTTAGAAGTTAACAAAGAGTTCATCAAAATTTTTACTATTTATTTTTCTCTGTCGGAGTTGACGTGTTTGAAGGATGAGTGAGTAATTAAACCAGGCTCGAAGTGTTTGGGCCGTCGGAAAGCCCATGATTGCATTTAAGTATTCACCGAATAAAATGGGATCCATCAGCGTCACAGTAACATTAGCGCATCGCATAAACGTGCGATGCTGATTCTTGCATGACACATCGTCACGATTGTCAGGGAGGAAGAGAGAGAGAGAGGCGAGAGAAGTGTGTCTCTGAATTCTGAAAAATTTGACCATGTCTGTAGCTGTGGTAGGCTCCGTACCACCTTTGACCCCCTTGTCGTCTACTTGTAGAGCCACATTTGCCGCCAATTTCACCTCCACAAGGTTCCCCGCTACTCCACTCTCCTCCAATCTTCTCTTCTTCAGGCTCACTCACACTGCTTCTTCCAAGCGAACCTCAACCTTCCATGGCTTCAAGCGCTTTTCCCCTGTCATGGAGTGGCAGGATTGCACGTATCTCCTTTCTTTCTCACTTTTTCCTATTTTGCTCATAGCTTCCTATAGCTAACTATTCATTTCTCAGCAGCTACTATGAAACCGATTTAGTCAGAATTTTACATTTATATGAATCATTTCGCATAGTTTTATATTTTCCTAGTCAGGCGTGATTGAATGAGTGCTTTAGAAACCCTCTTCCACTCGTAATAGTGCCTGAATTACAAGGCTTGGGATTGATTAGGCAGTTTCGTTGTTTTGTTCCTTTTAGAATTAGACGACAATGTATGTCATGTTATTAACCTTGTACAACAACTAGAAAATAATATTTTCAATTTCAGGGTAAAGATGCAGATTGATGTGCCCATCTCTGTAGCATATGCTTGTTATTCTGATCGTGAAGCTATCCCAAAATGGATGCCCTTTATTTCCTCTGTTAAGGTCTGCTTGCTTTCCTTCTCACCTTCTATTCCACGGGTCATTTTTCTGAATTACTGAAATCGGGCCTTGTAAGGGATGGGGGAAATAAATTCCCTTAATTGTTTACCTTACTTAGATCTTGTACTCGTAGTTTTCTTAGCATCATAAAAAAATCTCATAATCAGCAATTATTGTCTTTTAACTGTAACAAAGTAGATATGGTATTTTTGCTTGTTTTTCCTTGCTTAGTCAAACAAGTAGCTGATGTGTTTGAAATCTTCATTCCCTGCCTTATTGCCAAGGGAGGATGACCTGACATTGCAATCAGAGTCTAGGTGTTTTTTATTTGGATGGTGCCTATGAATACTGAAGCCCTGTAATTTTTTTCCCGTAATCATGAACTGAAAAGGAAATGGTTTTGATTTGTGCAAATGTTGTATTTGTTCCACAGATATTGCCTGACAAACCTGACCTGTCACGATGGACCTTGAAGTATAAGGCCTTTGGTCGTGATATTGAATTCTCTTGGCTTGCTCGTAATATGCAGGAAAGGATCCCCAATCTAATAATATACTTCTTTTTTCCCAATAATATTATCTTCTAGTTACAAATTACAATTGGTATTTGTTATTCATTTTATATCACCTTCTTGCAGCCCATTCCAAATCAGAAAATCCACTGGCGATCTATGGAAGGTCTTCCAAACAGGTAACTTACGAGGACTATCGTGTGATTGGTTAACTTTTTTTTCTGGAAATTTTGGTAGTTCAACATTGTCTGAAGATATTTGAGATGTATTGTTAAAGACCAGAAACAAAGAAAAATTCAGATACACGTATCTTTGTTGACAGACTATCCTTTATATCATATTGAACTGTTCAAGCTTTATTGTATTTTTTCCTAGCAGTGGTAATGCATCATATTTAGATCAGCTACCAGAGTTGAACTTGGAATGCTTGATGGTGTGCTGAAGTAATATAGAAAACTAACAGAATATTATTTGTACTATCAACTTTTTACAAAATGAAGAAAGAAAGAGGAGAGCAGAGGAATCTAGAGTAAATTTAGACGGGAATGTGTGATAAATGCATGGTATTATTGTCTTGCTTCATCTTTCTTGCTTTGCTTTGTGTCTCACACAGTATTGAATAATACTATATCAGCTTATGCTTAATTGGCAAAATTTACTTTATGATGCAGAGTTTATGCCTTTTTTCTTGTATATGAATGCCAAAAGAAGGGAGGATAAATCCTTGTTCACACTAGTGTCCCAAAGTTATAAAGAGAAAGATTCTTATGCCTCATCTTATATGTTGTATGTATTAAATCCAGCAATGAATGTAACATAAAAGTTGTTTATTCCAACATATATCCTATAAATTTAACACCTTAGTCCTTAGCAGGTTTTTACAGTAATATTTTGCTGTTAAAGAATGTCAATATCCAGCTTTTGTGCCTAAGAAATAAACATTTTATGGTTTCATTTCTTAGAGCCCGACCTAAAACTGACGGGCTTCTATACTATGTATAGTGCATGTTGTCATGTAATTTAAGGGAGTAAAAAGACCCTTCCACCTTTATAGCAGTGACTCTCTTGTAACTAGGTTAACATTTTCCTCCTTACCCGTATCTGTGTCGTGTCTGCATTAAGATATTAGATAAATCATGATTAAAGAATTCCAAGTTGTATCTTGTTCAAACTATCTAACTGTGGCTAAAATACATTTGCTGCATAAATCATGATTAAAGGAAATTCAGTTTGGTTTTCGCTCTGGAGGTAATTTTTTTTAATGAGCTTTTTCCATTCTCATTTAAAAAACAGTTCAATTTGTTTGGATGAACTTTTTCCAGTTTGGTTTGGACGAGTTGTTTTCAATTTTGTTGGGTTTTCTTAGCTAAACCGAACCATGAACAGGCCTTGCCAAATCTTAGAGCAATTTTTTTCTGCCCCACATGATTCATGACAAATTCAAGATTCGTGAATCCTCTCTACCATGCACCCCAGCCCCCTAAATACCCTCTCACATCACATCATGAGAATCATTCCTCTAACACACTAACAATCAGCACATAGGGATGACAAAGTGTATCTTGACTCTTTGGATATCCTCAAAAGTATCCACAAATAAGGTGCTTGATTAATGGGGATGGGTCCATATTAGGTATTTATTTTCTAATTTTAATAGAGCCAAGTGTGGGTAAGATAATATACATCCCGCCTCCTCCCATCCCTTTAATTTATTTATTTGTATGTATGTATATAATTAAAATATTTTACTTATGTCAATAATTATGCTATTTAATTCAAATTTTATAATGATTGTGTTAGAGAATTATATTTTCAATGGTTTTTAGTTATGACTTGTGTTTATGCTTGAGTGCTTTTTATATTATATTTGGATGCTTTATTGTTACGTTTATTTTATTTAAGAATGAAATTTCAATTTTTTAAAGGTAAAATGGAATTTTTATTAAAACGAGATAAATGTGGTCAAATCTGGACAAAGACAATAATGTATAAATCAACATTTGGCAAATGATACACTAATGAGCAAAAGGATCATTTGTGAATCCTACACCAACAATGATGTAAAGCCTTTTCTGCAGTTAAACAAAGTATGTTACATGGAGTGATAAAACATTAAAATGGGTATATTAAATAAATAATATAAATACATTTCTGCATACAACTTCCATTGTGAATTTTGAACTGACTAACTTATATGTTCTACGATGTCAATGTTATTATAAAAAATAAAAAAGGTCAACTGCATTTTCCCACCAAGAATGAAATTTTGAAGTAATTTTTATTTTTCTTTTATTGATTTATTGAATTTATATTTAAGTACTGGTAACGACTGTGTTTAGGTACTCAGTTGGTAAAGAAATGAGGATGTTGTTACTCATGGGGCTTGGAGATGAGTATGAGTATTTTTTTTAAATGCGGATATGGAGACGGATACTATAACACCTTTACCCCAAAGTCATTGTCAAGTTAAATAACTCAGACGAATACCATACGTGTTGCTTCTAGAACAAACCTTTCATATGTGGGCCCTCCTTGTTATCCATTATCACATCCTTTTCAGCTTTCGCACTAGAACCATAGGTTTTATCAGCACTTGTCTTAGTCTAATGCATGTATAGTTAAAACAAGATTAGATGCTATGGCCACTAAATAGACTATGTTGCACGCATACATTATTCAGTATTTTAAGATCTTTAATTGCTCGATTTCTCATGTGGCAGAGGTGCTGTTCGATTCTATCCGAAAGGTCCGTCATCGTGTGTAGTGGAAGTAAGGTCCTTTATCCAATTTTTTGCATGTTTTACCTCTATAAATTCATATTTATAAGCATTAGATCTTTCTTAAGACAAATTTTATCTACCAATGTTGCCTATATGGGTATCTGTGGAGTTTCACACTTTGATCCCGTGCTTCAGATTTTTGGGCACACCTATATCATTTTAATTCTCACTGAGTATTTGTCAAACTAGCTGCATGTTCCTAATGGTCCTACTAATCGCGTATTCCTATCAGTCCAGTGCGCAACTAGGTGGTGCACTACATGTATGCATCTATGTAATAATTTTTCATATTGGTCCCATTAACATTTTTTTCCACGCATTTAACTTCTGTCAAGAAATTGGAAGAACTTGAAAGTGATTATACATATTGTTCTTTTTGTCCATTTTTCTACCTCGGTGGCCCTTACTCAAGTACTAACTACTGCATTTTTGCCCGTTACAGCTTACAGTCTCGTATGAGGTTCCTCAACTTTTAGCTCCAGTGGCATCGGTGAGCAATCTGACCCGGAAAATAATTTAGTAATAGCTTAAGTTGACAAAAACCGTGATAGAATCTCCAATTATCGTATAGTGTGAGAAAATTATCGTTTATTCGTTTATCTTGGATTATCACCCGGTTATAATAGTTATATTCTCACCTTTGATACCACTTTAGAACCTTTTTATGATGTTCCTTCGTTCATGATTTAATGTGCAGGCACTGCAACCTTTCCTCGAAGGTTTACTTCAACGTGGTTTGGAAAGATTTGCTACATTCGCCAAAAGCTACATCTAAGATTTTATTATGATTGTCCTGAATTTTATAGCAGGACTACATTTTTATAAGCGTAGCTTATTATTTTCATATCGATCTCATTTTTGTCTGAACGTTGATTGAATTGCTGAGGATGATCTTAATGCATAAATGATGACTAAATTTTTAAGTGTAAATTATTTATAACTCTGAAGGATGGTCTGCATACTAAACAGATCAGACATAATGCTGAAGGTATCTTAAGCCCGCAATCTGAAATTTGTAGCGCTGCTTTCAACACTTCAGATATGTTCGGATTTAGATCTTTGCAAGTAAAATTTGCCATAGCTTTTGTAGGACTGAAGCTCCAGTGAGTCCTATACCAAGTCTATCGCTACTTGTTTACGAAAATGACAAATGAGCTTCACTCACTCTGCAATGGAATGGAAACTAAGACATTCCGAACAGTTTTATTGACACACAAGAATCTGACATGAATATGGCAGTCAACAAAAATTGGCTATAGTACAAATAATAATGTAACGACAGTACATATTTACACCACCATCCTCTAGCCCAGGCTATGTACATCCACTGACCACGTTAAAAAAAATGATGGCTGCTTTTTCCATTGTCTATACTGAAGCAGCCAAAAACAGCATTGTATAAACTCAACAAAAGTAATTATTATTTGATGAATCTTGTATGTACACACATTCAATTGCTAGCACTGCCTTCCAACAAGCTCCTCAGGCTACAAAGAGCCTCTGCAGAGAGGCTACAGCATCTCAATTTCCGTTGGCGAGGAGGGGATGGCTCTGGCTCCATGTGGTCGAGGGAAGAAAAACATACAATGATGACGGTGAGATTGTCAAATGTGTTCAGGCGTAATGCCTCCATTACCAAGTCTCTGGCACATTTTTCCGGGTCGTCGTGCCTCCTCAGGCCTCTGCGAACAAGGCTAACTGCATGCTGACTTGACATGACATCCCAAATGCCATCGCATCCTATGATGAGGAATTCATCATCCTCTGTTAGAACCACTTGCCGGAACTCAGGCTCTGCAATCAAAGGTGAGGGACCACCCTTAGGTAACTTCATGTCCCAGTCCCCTAGTGCTCGGGTAACTGATAAAACCCCATTCAGATAGCCATCATCTATGTAGCCACCCAATTCTTCGACACGCCTCCGCTCGGATGGATAAATAGGCCTGTGATCTTGAGACATGTCAATGGCCTCTCCTTTGCGACAGAGAACTGCTCGGCAGTCGCCAGCATTGGCCACCATTAGAAGCCTGAAAGAAAGTTACTAGAAATCATCAAAGCAAATACAAAGAAGGAAAGCCATCTTCTTTCAATTTAACAATATCCATACATTAGAGGCTGCAATGAAAGCAAAATCTATCAAAATATTAGCAGGTTCAAGAAATATGGTTTCCAGTGAAATGACAACAAATTTTGAAGCAATGATAGTGAACACCCCGATATGCACAAGACACTGGATTTTATTAAAACAAACTGCACGAATTGCCTATTTTGATAAACTTCCCATAAGCTTTAAAGCGGAAGAAGTAAGAAGGAAAAATAAATAAACTTTTTCTACAACTAAAATTAGACATAAACTTAATTTGTAATAGTTCTTTCATTCAACATCTTTAAAAGCTTATTTTAGCTTATCAATAAGCTTATTTCAATTAATAGGAAAATCTTGTTTTATATCTTTTACATTCTATTAATGTTAATACAAAAATTTATCCAAACACAACTCAAGTAAAATAGATAAATATAATAATCCACTTAAAATAGATAAATATAATTCACTATGCTGCTAGTGTACCAATAAAGAAGAACCAGGAATGTATATAATAGATTACCTTCCAAATATCAAAGCAGTAAGGGCCGTGGTGCCTGATGAACTATTCACACTGCAATCATCGGCCAAAGCTGAATCAGCCAAAAGAAACGCCTTTCTGAGGGAATCCTCTACCTCTTCCAGAAATACATTATTGACTTCAGAAGTCTGTGGGAAACTGACATCTTCGAAGAAGAATTTTATCACGTTTTTTCTTATATAAGCTGCAGCTTCAGGTCCTCCATGTCCGTCAAACACCTAGGACATTGCAAAACTTCAATTAAATTTAGAACAAGAATGAACAAGTTCAAGAGACTGGTGAAAACTTGATTACCCCATAAAAGGCACTTGGCTTGGGAAAGTTGTATAGTGATCCCATATGAGATGACAAATCATCTATCCTTATATGTTCATCTTCCATGTATCTCCGTGGTCCGATGTCAGCAAAACTACCTGAACGGAGGGAAGGTATAAACTGCAGAACTGCAGATTCAAGAGCAGCATCTGAGATCCTGTCTGCAGACTTAACATCCTACACAAGGACAATTAAATACAAATCAGAAAAACCAAGAATCAATATATCGAAGGAGTAGATGGTACTATTTTGCAAAAACTTTGTTAATTCCCTAGAAACATTGATGCCCCCAAACCACAAAAGGACCACAAGCTAATAATCAAATCACAATTTAAAAAATCTACTGCAAAATTACGAAAACCACAACAAAATCCATCCCAGACACATCCATCTCAACCAATAAATTCAACTTCACATGAACAGAGAGATTCCCTTACTGTTGCTAAGATACAATTAGAATCTCCACAAACAAGCCGTTAATCTAAACACAAGTTCCAAAATTTAACAAGTAAAGCAAGGAAGTAAATAACCTAAACGAAATTAATAAAATTCAGCTATCTTCACCCAAGCTCAACAAACACGCTAACCCTGATCCAAAAGTTTCAAGAAAAATTTTCTTTCTTGAAGGGACTTGATCCGAGAAAGAGAAATCAAAGAATTCAACATGATTAAGCAAGCGAACAGAATTAAAGAACCCCATCAGTCCTATGACCATCTACAACCCCATCAGTCCTATGACCATCTACGTCATCCAACAACAGAGACAAAAAATTACAAGAAAAAGATGAAAAAGGGAGTCCAAAATCTAACTTGTTGTGAAGTGAGTAACTCGGCGGAGACCAACTCAGTCACACGAACTCGGTCAAAACTCGGAGGTGAATTAGCATCTACTTCCCCGATCTCGTGAACATCGCTTCCCTTGTTTGGAAAATGCTTCACATCCAACACACCCACGGTCTGTTGACAAACAACCTCTGCTTCAGCCACCATTTTCTATGCTTTCTCTTTTTCCTCCTCCAAAACTTCTCTCACGAAAACTGATCCAAATCCAAAGTTGTACAGAGCTGAAAACTGTTGTGCTATGTGTCGAAAAGATTTGATTGATGTTAAAACTGTTGAGATTTCTGCGGAATTTTCTCGCGGTTTCTGTTGGGATTGGTGATCAAAAACTTCTGCCACGACGGGGTTGAAACGCCATATAAGAGGCTCCACTGGGCAACCGGCGGCTGCCGGTACACTCATTGGGGTTACAGACACGTGGAGTTTCTGGGACCACAGGCGCGTTTGCCTCGCACGCGTTGAGGCTTGGCTTAACTGACACGTGACGGTGTTTGCAGGTTGACGTGTGACCTTTGAAGTGTTGGGGAGTTGCGTATACGAAATGACCGGAAGGTCCTTAGAGATGTAAGCTGTCAGTTTTGACTTCAGGGTTGGTTACGGTTGGGAGAGGAGTAAGATGGTAAATTGGGGTAGCGCCGACCGAGTAATATAACTGTCTTATTGTGTTCATAGGTGCTGACGCGTTTGTGAGACCCCACCAACATTGGTGATGTGTGACATCATCCCTTCGCCCACGCTCTTTTCTATCTCTCCCTTCTCACCACCTCGCACATTCATGCACATTCATGTAAAAAACAACAAATAAGCCAAAATCTATATGAAAATAGTAAATATCTATACCAAATATATATGAACCCGACTAAGAGCAACTCTTAGCATACATTCTAATTAATTAAAAACTTCTTATTAGAGTATCGCCATCAGAAAGGAAGGAAGGAACTTGCTACGTTTCTTTTATTCCAATTTATTTCCATACAAAATCTTTATATTAAATATAAATATATGTAATATCTAACTTTCAAATTAGATATAAGATATATTTTTAATATCATGTTTTTTTCATTAACTAAGTATATATATATATATATATATATATATATATATATATATATATATATATATATACACTTGAGTAGAGACATTGATTTCAATATTTTTTTTCATTATATACATTCTTCTTTTAAATTAGAAAAATATCTCTACTTTATTAATTAATATTAAAAGTTTATTTTAATTTTTATTTGATTGTTAATTTTATAATTTATTTCTAAAACATATATTTAATTATTTTTTATTTTTTAAATTTTATTTAATTATTATTGGATAATATTTTAATTTGATAATTATACAATTATAATTTTTTATTAATATTTGTTATTTAGAAAAAAATATATATATCTTTTACATTAAATCTTTTATAATATTATGTTTCTTTTGTTATAATTTTTAAAATTTTATTTAATTAATATTTAAAAAATAAAAAAATAATAGATAAAAATATACTAGTATTTAATGAAAATAAAATGAAATAAATTATATATGTATTTTATTTTTATTTTTAAAGTTGTATATTTATATGCTTCTATGTCAAATATAATAAAACAATTTCTTAAATATAATAAAATATTTAAAGATGTGTTAATATTCTAATCACCTAACAAATCAAAATAAATTTTTTAAAATACTTAAAATAGAATAATTAAAATATATTTTTTAAAAATATTTATATTAAGCATGGCTTATCATGTATGAATATTTAATCATTTTAAATATTCTAAGTTAATAATTAGCTCATAGAATTTGAGGTTTAAAATTGTTTCAATATCATAAAAATGTTTTTGTTATGCAAAAATCTTTCTCCTTCTAAGTTCTCATCACCTTTTATATATATATATAACTTATACTTTTAATGATACTCTGAGGATTTATGTTATACCATATGTTCTTTTATTTAATATATACAATTACAAATAGTTATTATATCAATTCAAGTATATAACATCAGCATAAATCTCATCATAAATTTATATAATTTATTATCATCCTCTAAATCAATATACTTGTAACATATATTTATTACATTAATTATTGAACTAACAATAATTTAGACTTTCTAAATTATGACTTGAGTAAATAAAAGAAGAAGATAATAAATTATGTTACTTCATGTTTTCCCTCAAATTGAAAAATGTTGCTTGAAAGTCTTCTTAATTTTTGAGTGAAAAAAAAATTAAAACTTCAATTGTGCTTGAGTTTTTTCTTACTTAAGTTATATGGTATTCCTTTAACGAAGAGTTTTTATAAATCAAAGATTTTATTGTCTCTCTCACTCAAGATTTTAACTCACCTTAAACGAGTAGAATTATTGTTTAAACATCTTCTCACTCATACAACAATTCCATATAATTAGGGTTTTAAACTCTCGTTAATATATTATTCAATGATAATTTAGATGTTAAGTATACTAAAACAACAACTTGTAATAAAAATATTAAAACCAAACTGCAATATCATTCGACAAATTTAGTTAACCTAACAAGTTTAATATCGAAGTTTAAGCTCAATAAAAATGTAAATTACACAGTGAACCACAAAACTCATTTTAACTTTTATAAATATTTGGTATGTTCAAAAAATCAACATAACATTCAATTTCAGCAAACACAAATCTAATGTTTCAATCATCAAATCCAATTCATAGATAAACCTATATATCAACAATCAAAATCGGTATGAACTAGCTAAGAAAAGATTTAGAAAAGTTTCTAGAACAAGAAAAAATGTATTCTGATTGGGAGACTGGTAATAAGCTCTAGCTCATCAAGTAGTAGAGTGTACTATCAAATTCTAAAAGAGATAAATGCAGAAAAATAAATCTAAAAAAGGGAGAGAGTCAGATATATAAAAATAAAAAAAACTTTAACTTATATATGTATAGACACAATAAATGAAGAGAAAGAAAAATAAAGTTTTACATTACATGTTAGTTTATTAAATTCCAATGTCCGGTTATTAAACAATATACTATGTAAAAATCTATCACTAGACTTATTCTAGGGAAAGAAATTTTAATAAATTTGGTTGAAAAGAAAAAATTAACGAGAAATATATAGTCATATCTTTTTTGTTTATAGAGGTAAGAATTATAATTTTTTCTTTCTCTTTATTTTCTACCTATCAAACACGATATATATATATATATATAATCAAAAGTTTAAATGTTCATATTAGTATAAACACAAAAATTCTTAAATAAATGTGAATTTTATTGAAGATTAATAAAAGATGGGATGCCTCATCTCATGAACTCTCTTCCATCACTCGATGATCCCATCCTAGGGATAACCTTTGAAAAGGTTAATATCTGAAAGTAACAATCTCCTCTTACAATAATTACATAGAATAAAAGGCCTCTTATCTTATTATCATTATTTTAGAGGCTCCTTAATTTATTCTATTCTTTTCACAGCAAAGTGGCAAACTCGAGTTTCAACGAGGGCCACCCAATGCACAAAAATTAAATTAACTAATTAATATTATACATGTATTAAAGTTAAAATAAACTATAATTGTAAAGACATTAACTTAACAACTCCACCTCCCTTTAAATTTTTGGAATTTTTTCATTATCATTTGTTTTTGTAGTTTATCTCAGCCCTGCCATATCCATAAAACATAGACAGGCAGGCATATATGGACAGATTAAATGGAATACAAAACATGAAGCTATACATGAATTAATTTTCTTCTAAAACACTAACTATATCAATTTATTTACTTTTTGGTGGTCCATCGTAGTTTTGTCTTAAATTCCTTTTTCATATATTGTATATAATAGGTATATGCATGGATTTTTCTACACAACGGGAACGGAATTTGAGATGGTCATCTATGAGAAAGCCAAGTGGGTAACATTATTCCTGCTTTTCCCAAATATCTTCCCACTAAGTTAGGTGGTGGCTAGCAATTCATCAACATCTTCTTAAATATTTTTCATACCAGCTGCCAAAGGTGCTCATTTAATTCTTTTCTATATATGTGATAAGTGCTATAAAAAAAACTAAATTCTATTATCACGTACAAAATAACATATTAAATTTATTTATTTTTCTACTTCATGTATATATATATATATATATAATCTAAAAATTTGAGAATATTTATTTTAATTGTTAACTTATTAATATAATAAAAATATAATGCCTACTTAAGTAATTGTTGTAGTTTATTTCAAATTTGATTAGTATATTTAAAAATGTAATATAAGATTAATAATGGAATGGATAATGTGAAAAATATATGGTTGAAGCTAAAAAAATGTAACTGAAATAATTCATCTGTAATAACTTAACAACTTCTAGATGTAGAAGTTTTCCAGTTTCTAACTAATTTTTCAATTACTTTTACTACACATATGTAGTCTTACTGTTATTTTAGTTTCAAAATATACGTTGGTATTATTACATTAGCCGTAATTATCTAAAATAATATTTT
Organism: Lablab purpureus; assembly: GCA_030347555.1. Taxonomy (NCBI): domain Eukaryota; kingdom Viridiplantae; phylum Streptophyta; class Magnoliopsida; order Fabales; family Fabaceae; genus Lablab; species Lablab purpureus. The sequence goes on from CM059260.1 coordinate 5,927,035, forward strand.
GATGGACATTTTTTATTTCTTTAGTTCAAGAACTAGCGTAAGATTGATTATATAAATCCGCAAATTAAGTGACTGTCTACTCATTTAGAAATTAATTAATCTAATCAAAACAGAAGATCTCAATCTGAGAGATTGTAAATAAAAAAATTGAAAATAAAAAAATAATTGAGATTAAATCTTAAAATTTGATCAAATTTGAACTTATGCACGTGCAAATTTTATTTATGAAATTATGATATCACTGATCTTTAAGGATATTTTTTGTAACTATTTAAGTATATTCATATAAATATAATTTGTGTACAGTTATTTTCAACCATATATGACTATATTTGATAAAATTAGTTGAAAGTTAAAAAGAAGTAGAAAAAGTGGTTAACTGTTAAGTTTGTTTGATCACAGCATATAGTTAGATGAGAATAGAGAACCTTGATATAATCCAAATTCAACCCGATTGTTTTCGTGTTTCTGGCCCAAAGTGAGTAAAGAGGAACCATCATTGGGCCAATTTCATTGTTCGTTTGGGTGATTCTTTCTCCCTTTCCATCTTTTCAATCTACATTTCCATAATATTAAAAAAAATTAAAATTATTCTAGTGTTTTAAAAATTTTAAATAGTATAAGTTCATTTTGAATGATACAATATGACAATATTCTCGATTATAATAATTTAATGTTTAGATTACAAATTTTGAAAAAAATAATTGATTAACACATTTGTAATTTAAAAATAAAAATATATTTAATATTTTACTTTTATATTATATAATTTATAAGATAATTTTGATTTCTAAATTATATAATTCGATTTAATTTAGATTATACAATCTAAAAATAAAATAAAAAAAATATTTAAATCATATAATTTAAAAATAAAAAATAACTTTTGAATTACATAATCTAAAAATAAAAAGAAAATTTTTAAATTATATATTTCAAAAGCTAAAATTAAATGTATATATTAGTCTAATTAATTAAGAGATAGCTATCATATAAGTGATAAAGAAAATGACTTTTAGATTAACTAAAAATGAAAAAAAAAACCATTGAGAAATGCAGCAAAAATGTTGAGGATATTTTGAGTTTTTAATTGTCGCAGCTTGAAGGTACGGAGGTGAAAAAGAATCACTCTAGGTTCTATACGCGTCATTCTTCTTGCATCCCAAAAAATTCATTTTGCACTCCAATGAAAATAGTAAATTGACGATAGTATCCTTAAATCTAATTAAAGAAAATGCACCTCCCTCTCTTCCTCTTCTCCGTTTTGAGATCCTTTTTTTTGCCGTTTTTCTTCTTCCTCTCTTGCCTCTTCTTCTTCCTTTCATGCTTCTTCTTCTTCATTGCATCTATTGATTTTGTTAATCGTATTCCAACAACTTCACACAACTAGAAAGGACTGCATTGCGCTAGCACGAGTAAGGATTCTTCCCTCTCGTTTTCGTTGAAATCAGTTTTACTGGATTTTCCGGTTTGAAAAAATTATTTCTGGTTTATATAAATTGGAAGTCAATTTTGGATGCAGAATACAAATTGACTTCCGGTTAGTATAAGCTGAAAGCCAAAAAATTCAACTTTCATGCTTCCAGTTTGTACAAATTAGAAGTCAACTCCAAAAGTCAAAAAGTGACTTCCGAATTATAGAAACTGAAAGACAAAAAGCGACTTTCAGATTGTAGAAACTGGAAGTCAAAAGGTGACTTTCGGGTTGTAGAAACTGGAAGTCAAAAAGTCACTTCCGATTTCTACAACTTGGAAGTCATTTTTTGACTTCCGGTTTCTACAATCTGGAAGTCAATTTTTGTTTCTTTGACTTTCGATTTCTACACCCAGGAAATAAGTTTTTGGCTTCCAGTTTCTACAACTCGGAAGTCCCTTTTTTACTTTCAGTTTCTACAATACGGAAGCCACTACCCAACCCACCTTTTTCACTTCCGGTTTTTACAATCTAGAAGTTCTTTTTTTATTTTCGGTTTCTACAATACAGAAGCCACTACCCAACCCACTTTTTCATTTTCAGTTTTTACAACCCGAAAGCAATTTTTTTACTTTTGATCTCTACAATTCGTAGTTGAGTATTCAAATCCCTTTTACTTATGGATTGTACAATGCAGGAGTTTTTGGATTCTACAATCCGGAATTACAAAACAAATTAAAAAATAAAAAATCTGTTTAATTTCTTCTCCTTCTCAAGTTGAACCTCCACACACCACCAACAACCACTGTGTAGCTCTTCCAACCTCTAGCAACATCCACCGTACATAACTAAGACTACAAACCTACACAAAACACAACACCAGCACAATCTCCACCAACCTCATTGCTTCACTAGTCTATATAACATAGGAAGAGTAATTTTGGAATTTTAATTTTTCAGGGAGTGCAGGAAGAAATTTTGGGTGGGCAGGAAGAATCTCTTGTTCTATACTGATTGGACCGAAAGGAAAACATTTGGGTCTACACTGATTAGCCCGGAAGGAAACCTTTTGACCCAAAAAAAATTGGAAGACTATTTAAAGGGAGATTAATCATCCGCGTAAACTATTAACTAACTTATATAACTGACAAAAAACTTCAAGTAGTTCAACATAAAAGATGAAAAATAATGCATGTACATCACATGCTATTTAATACTTACAGAGAACAGATAGAGAAATAAGAGTAATGATATTCTAAGGAAACATAATATTAACATTTTATATTTCTCTTCTTAGATAGCAATTAACACTTGAGTATTTTATTTATGAAGTATGAATATTATAAGAGATATAATGTGAATATATTATATGATAGAAAAGATAAAGAAAATAAAATAGTAAGTATTGATAATAATAAATAGAATACCGAACTCAGCACGAGTTATAGTAATCATAACTCAGCTTCTACCATTCTGCTATGCCTCCAAAATATCAAAGGGAATGAGTACTCATTAACCACTTGGTTTTATTAATTAAAGTTGCATTGATTAAAGATAAAAATTGAAATGTGATTTAGTTTGGTTTTATTTTAATTAAAAAATCAATATAATTCAATTTTATTTAATTTTATTTAATTTCAATTTAATATAAAATTTGAAGTGAATTAAATTAAATCAATGTTTTATATTTCACTTTAACTTAATTTTTCTTATCATAAAGTTGTTATACACATTTTAAAAAAATAATTATTAAACATGTCATAGTAAAATATATAAAATAAAAAAATATGTTGAAATTTTTTATAATTGTTATCATGTTTATAAATAGATTATATAATTTTATAATATAAATATAGTATAATGTTTTTATATGTATAAATATATTGTAAAATGTAAAGCAAACCCTCTCTCACCATACATATATATTGTTGATTAACTCTAAATATATAATATTATATTTATGTATAACAAATTATGTAAATTCTTATTTTACACTTAATTATATTTAAAATAAAAATAAAAATATTATTTAAATATTAAAAATAACTTTGATCTTTTCATAAATATATACAAATAACTTCTAATCCTTAAAATAATAATTATCTATGTTTTTATGTAAATATTGTCATTAAATTTGTTTTAATATATTTAAAAACACAAAGTATATCTTTTATACTAATTAATATAATAAATAAGAAATTTAGTTTTTATTTTAAATTTTAAATTTAAACCTAACTGTTGGATTGAGAAAATAAATAAATAACTTTAATCATGATTCATTTTCATTTATTTTTTAGATTAATTCAATTTTAAATACCCTACAAAACGCAAAGTACGTTAACTGTTTTTGGCTTATATGCCTAGCAGTGAAAATGTGTTTAAGAGCATTGAGTCAAATTAAAGTAAAAGTAAAATAGATAGATTAGAAAAATATTTAGAAAGAACATAAACTTAATTTTTTACAAAAACCTGTTTTAAAAATTAAATACAAACTAACTAACTCACTCTTTGCACAATTGGAGGTGCCATTGGTCATAAAAATGAGGTGTTTGTTTTGTCAAATAATAAAACACCCTTTAATGTTCGTAGACGTTATTAACTCGAACTTATTAAAACTTAAAAAATCGTAATTAACATTTATTAAATATTAACTTTGTTTTTTTTGTTTGTCCCTTTTATACAAAAAGAAAAAGAGAGATAATAATACATAAAATTTCAAAGCAATAAATGGAAATGATACACTAGAAAAGGAAAACAAAATTAATCAACATAGCTCCAACCCTCTTCATTTATTATCTTTTAAGCGACTAAAAAAAAAATAAAACCAGTTACGTGGGTGTTGTTGGGGGCATTTTGATAAAATGAGTTTCTGTATTGTCCCTTCACAAGTAATAAAAGTAAATTATCATTGAATTTGAATATGTATTATTAGTTCACTTCATTCGTGATAATTAGATGTAACTCGAGTTGATGGATTTCCAGAAACTTTAATTAGCAGTTGATTTAAATTAGATTTTAAGAAAGGGAATTTGCTTTAAAAAGAAGAACACTATAAATTTAATTGAATGAAAAAGGATAATTGAAGCATTGTGTTCACGTGATAAATTATCACCCAGATAGTTTTAATAACGATGTTTAAGATGATTTTCCACTAAAAATAACTTATATACGAGCACTTAGTATATTAATCCTATTGAATTCATATACAAAAGTTAATTAATTCAAAATATATAACTATAAGGTATTGGATGAAAAGGGACTTTAGCATCTGTACTGAATTATTATTGCAAGTAATAGTTTTAAAATGGTATTAAAGCAACTATTATTCTCAAATCCAATTCTCACTTTCACAACAACAATTTTGATTTTAATCAATAAGGGTTGATTTTGATTTTATTTCATTAGAAAAATTGAAGAAAAAAATACAATATAAAAATTTAAAAATTTAGTTTTTTTTTTCTATTTTAGTACTAAAAGTTTGTAAGAGGTGCCGAAATACTAATAGTTCCATGTTGAAATAGTTAGAATTGAGGTATGGTTAAAATTTTATATTATATATTATAATTTTGTCCTTAAAAATATATTTTAATGAATTAAAGGATACAAATTTTTATAAACGATCATAAGTCTCTACTCCTAAATTACCTAAATTAAATAAACTAGGAGTAAATGAATAATTACTATTGGAGATTCCACATTGACTAGAGATGAAGTCACTGTTCTGATACCATATTAAGAAGTGAACTTTAAGCCTAATCCAATCCCACAAAACCAGTTTATAAGGTGAGGTTTGCATTCACTTATATAAACTAGATTGACTTCATCTCTAGTCGATGTGGGATCTCCAACACACCCCCAAACCTCACCTTACAAGTCGGTAAATTTTTTAGAATATGAACAACAATAATTAATAAAGTTAAAAACATAATATACAACTAATTTTACTTTAAGATTCATCAAAACAAACTATGAATAAATGAATAATTACTAAGACCGAGCACATTACAATCTAGTCATAAAAGAATACCTAAAATTAGGAAAGTACCTACATCACAAACCCATATATGAGAAAAAAAAGTTAGAACTCCATTATAAAAGAAAGTCAAGATCACAAGAAAAAGTAAAGTTCTGAGTGATGCTCCGAAAAATTCTCTTTCTTTGCCTCTTCAAGCTCCACCTCCATGTGTTATAAGAATGTTCTGATATCATCTTTTGGGAGATTCTGGGAATGAGAATAAACTACGAGCACAACCACACAAGTTTCTATGACACCACCTCTAACTCAAAACCTTAAGACAATAAATTTATGGGTCTTCTAACTTATATGGTGTTCAACTTATTCATTTCTATCCAATATGGGACTTACAGTCACACTTGAATTCTCAACAATCTTTTTTTTAGATGTGAGTCTATCCCCTCAAGCGGAAATATTTATTTAACCACGAGTATGCTATTATTTTACCCCAGAGAACTTCAATTTAACTCATAACACCGAGAGATTGTGGTGCTTGTAATCAACAAAGATTAAATCAGGTGAAATCTTATTTTATTGGTTATGAATATATATATATATATATATATATATGTTTGTGTGTGTACGTATGTGGATAGTGTAGACTGCCTATGGGTGTATCAGAAGGAGCACTAACGTGATCCATCATTTGAGCATTTTAAATACATTATTCGTCAACTTGGGTAGGCGAATTGCTGCAAAAGTCAGCCACTTACCTTTAATTAAGTTATACTTTCCTTTTTCTTTTTGGTTTATGATAGGTAAAACCATTTAATTTAAACACTGGATTCAGTTTTGAACAGCAACTTTTTGCATGTTAAATGCAGTACTTTTTAGTATTACTAGACATATAGCTGGTGCTTTAAGCTGTAATTTTGATCTACTGAAGGTGTTAGCTTAATAAAACGCAAATTAGTCACAGTCTAATAAAGAAAAAGAAAGTGTGACAGCAATTAAGTATGTTGATTAGGTTAAAAAAAACAAAAAACTGTGGTCGACATTTGAGTTTTGAGGCGCCAACTGAAAAGAAAAAACAAAAATAGTAAAGCAAGCAGCATGAGTAGTTAGTTGTATGTGTTTGTGGAAGAAACCGATGAAGCATGAGCAGAAAAAGTGGTATGAGTTTGGGCGGCGAAAGAGAAAGACAGAGAGCAATATGGTGAGTTGAGAAGTTGTGAGTGGAAGCAAAGCAAAGCAAGAGCCATGAACTCTCAACTTCCAGTGGATGGACGGTTACAGATATAGCCAAATCAATTTTTAAATTAATATGCAGAGGAAGCCAAATATAATTAATTAACTATATCCACTTTAAGGACTGCATTTTTCAAAAGGAAATTAAGTTCAGCCGCATAAATTTTGCTATTGCTTTTAGGCATGCGGCTTCTTTAAATCAACTATTCAAAAGATAAAGTAGCGTATATGTAAGTGGCTATGATTCCATATTTTTCTTTTCTCCTACTAAACAAAAATCTTATCCTAATCACGTTATTACGAATAAACTTAATCTTTTCGGTTTAAAAAAACTATTTAAGTTTCACAATGTTTCATAAATTACTTGGTACTGTTTCAATATTTTCATGTAAAATAACCAAACACTACTTAGAACAAGTGATGAATATGTTAACATGTCCAAATATTAAGGATTAGTTTTTTCGTCAATAATAAATAGTTACTTTACCTTTTTTAGAAAATTTAAATCTTTCCTTTTTACCTCTTATAAAGGGCAGGATAATTCATTCTCTTCCTATAAATTATTCTCAAACAGATATAGACTTGGTAAGTTGTATTAAATATATCAGTATTCCGTATCCTATGAGACAATATTGAATCGAAGCCCTGTTCATAATAAAGTTAACGAAAAAAAAACACTTTTCAATATAAATATGTGGTTTACAATAACTTCTTTTGTATGAGCATAAGTATTTATCAGAAAAAAAAATCACGTTGAAACTGGAAAAGATTACTATACATACTACAAAACTCAACTGTGCCATTTTCCTTATTAAAATGGATAAGACCAATATGCGGTTTACATTAATCTAACCACACATTTCAATTAAATTCATCAACTTAAAATTAATTTATATATATATATCCACTCAGACATTTATCCAGTGGCATAATTTTTTACGGGCGGGAGGAGTTTCAGTCCCTCTAAAATTTTTATAATTTATTGGATATTCATAATGAGAAATAAAGAATAAGATTTCCAATTTTTTTTATAATATTCATCATTTAATTTTAATAAATATTAAAATAAAAAATTAATTATAAAAAATAAAAAAAAAGATAGATTCTATTGTTTCTTATGCAATTTTTTTCCATACATAAATATCTTGTTTTTTTTATAATTTTTATAATTTATCTTTTTTAATTTTTATAATTTAACTCATTTAAGTGTTTTTATTTTTTAAAATATTGTTTTATAAAAAATTACTTTTAGGAAAGCAAGAAAATCTTAACTATAATATTTGTTTTTCATAACTTATGTTTCTATATAATCAGAATTTTATAGTTTCTTATTTAGTTTTTAATAAGAAAGTGAGATACATTTTATTTTATAGGTGACTTAATTCGTTTTATTTTAATTTTTTTAACTTCTACCGATGTAATAAAAATATTTTTTTATGAAAAATTTTTTTGTTAATAATATGAATATTTATATTAAAAATAAATAGCTGAAAATTTTAGTTTTGATTTTAATTCAATTATTAATGAACTCAACAATTTAAAAAACTAAAAAATAATTTTTAAGTATGTGTAATCTTTTTAATAGTTATAACTATATTAAATTATATATTATTTTTTGTTATATTAATAACAATAATAATATATATAAATTTTTAATATATTATTTTGACTCCTCTAATATTATTGGTTAAGATACATCACTAAATTCATATAAAATCAAATCCAACTCAATTATATCTAGAACTTATTTGTGACTACATACATTATTTCAGACACCAAAAAGTGACCAGAAACATAAATATGGTATGTTCTAAACAAACACATGTACATATCAATCCCTAAGTGTTTCTCATATTCGTGTAATGAATTTGAGGCATACATGTACTAAAACTACTACAGTCCAATTCACAAAATATTCATTATTAGGAATATTTAATATTGAAATATCATGATTGATAAAAAAAATAGAATGTCATTAAAATTATTACTAAAAAAATAGAATGCCATTAAAATTATTACTAAAAAAATATCAATTTAGCCTTAATCAAAAGTTGACGCATCAAGTAAACGTTGGACAATGATACAAATATTTTTATTTAATTATATTTTTATTTATTAAAAAAATTAAAAATAGTTAACATCAATTTAAAGTTGGCTAAGTTGATTTTATAAATGTTCAACATTAAGTAGACTCTATTAGATGACTAAGGCGACACAACTCTTCATGTTCCAACACTAACTCAAATATTTATTTATTTTTAGTTAAATTGATTCTAAATCATTTAAAAATAACTTTACATTTTTTATTTTTTTAAATTTAATTTTTTTATGTGCTATTAAAATTAGCTAAACCAACTCTAACAAACGTTGGAATTTGATACATGTTATTATTTGAAAACTAATTTCACACTTATAACTTGTAATATAATTCCAAAATCCTTTACTACCAAATTTTTTTAACCAAAGTTATATTAATTGAAATTAATTATAGAGTCTTCCACTCATTTAATTAATATTATTTTAGAGACATTAAGAAACATACATAAAAAAATATTACTTTTTAAAACAATTTTATTAAAATAGTCTTATTTTTTCAATAAATACATTAATTAATGACTAAAATAGATAGAGTTAGTAAATTTAGAACAAATTAAAAATGATAGAATATAAGATAATTTAAAATTTTATTAGGAACTAAAACTACAATCATAAGGAGAAAACTAGTAAAATATTAATATATGACAAGTTTTGTTTATTGGGATATGCTTACCTCAATCACATTATTCATTGATTGATAACTACAAATAGCACACACCAATCTCATCATTAACTACCGTAGCTAATTGATAATTAATTATCATAATTTACTATAGTTGATGGTGGGATCAACTTATTTCATCTAACTCGCTGCTAAGCTAAATTTGTGTAATTAGTATTTCATTTTAGTAGAGAAAATTTTGTAAAAGGAGTGTCTCCAGACATTGATTAACTATAGATATTTACAATCTTAATTATTTAAAATATAAAAAATGTATTATTACTAATAAATAAAAGCAACATTTTATGTAATATATATATATATGTATATATGTATATAATTATTTTCCCTTAAGAAATGTTATCCATAACAAATCCGTCTCAGTTATGGGACAAAAAAGTAATGGGAAGAACATGGGAGGTTTGTCTACTACCCAGCCTGACTTCTAGTTATTCCTTTTTGCTCTTTTCAGAATTGTCATATGCAGACTCCACAATCTCTAAAAGAAGGCCAATGCCTATGTAGTATTTGTCGGTTTCCACTTCCTAAACCAATAAAATATTGATAATGTGCCGATGAAATTTAACATATATTCCACTATGCCTTCTTATTATATATAGTAACTCAGGCTTTCTGATTCTGCATGTACTCCAAGGGCCCAACTCAGAATTAAACTTGTTGCAACTTGAGCACTAGTGCTAGTAGAGCTCTCACTCTTACAACCAAGGTAGAACCACTGCTTTCTTTCAATTTCCCAAAACTAAGGGTGCCCAATTACTCCAAAATTCCAGTCTTTATTCCTTTCATCTTCTTGTTGACGGCCACAAAGCCAATCAGAGTCTCTAGTTTTCAAAGTTTTAGCATCTTAACCTTTTTAACCCCATTTTTAACTCCAGTACTACAATATACTCACAATGAGGCATTCTCATATTTTACCACTAGCATTGTCCTTATATTTTCTTACTTTGTTTCTTCCCACCCAAGCTAGGTACCATTTCCATAAAAAACACAAGCACTCATATTATCATAATGCACCTGAAATTTCACCATCTCCTTCTCCACTGTCTGGACCTTCTGGTGCCCCTGATGAAGCTCCTTGTCCTAGCCCCACTGTTGATGAGAACTACCACAATACATCTAATAACTTGTTTGATGTTCGAGCATTTGGGGCCATTGGAGATGGAGTAACTGATGATACCGAGTCATTCAAGATGGCATGGGACACTGCCTGCCAAAGTGAATCAGAGGTTAAAGCTATCCTTGTTCCCCACGGTTTCTCCTTCATCATTCAATCTACTATTTTCACAGGTCCTTGTAAAGGTGGCTTAGTACTAAAGGTAATGTACTTTGCAAATTGCAACATTTGGGTTCTTCTTATAGTTTAATTTTTATACAATTACTATAATTAATGTAAAAGCTTTTTATACTTTAAATAAAAAAAAATCATGATAAACATTGCTTTTTATTGGATCACTGTGTAATAAAATTTTACACAGTTACAGATTATTTTGTTTCTTACAAATGGTTAAGGCTAATGCTCACTAATTAACTTTGTTGGCTCTCGTGGAAAAGGTTGATGGCACTCTTATGCCACCTGATGGACCAGAATCTTGGCCAAAGAACAACAGTAGGCGTCAATGGCTTGTCTTTTATAGAATCAATGGGATGTCACTTGAAGGAAGTGGATTGATAGATGGGAGAGGAGAAAAATGGTGGGACCTCCCTTGTAAGCCTCATAAGGTATACTGTTGATGATTACAAATATTAAGAAAAAAAGAAAATTCAATATTGATGCTTCAAACACTGATCCCTAATAATAAAATGCCTCAGGGACCCCATGGGACAACATCTCCAGGACCTTGCGACAGCCCTGTTGTAAGTAGTCCAAACACAGATACATGTTGCATTGTGATTGAAAATGACTGTTCAAACATAATGTAACTCCGAATGTGCAGGCCATAAGGTTTTTCATGAGTTCCAACTTGACTGTACAAGGACTTAGGATCAAGAACAGCCCTCAATTCCACTTCAGATTTGATGGCTGCGAAAGCGTCCACGTGGAATCAATCTACATAACAGCTCCAGCACTAAGCCCCAACACTGATGGAATACACATAGAAAATACCAATGACGTCAAAATATACAATTCGGTCATTTCCAATGGTTGGTCACAAAATAAAACCACTACTTTTCTTTACTATTACATCAAAACTCAAAAGTCATGGCTGAATTATCCTTTTATACAGGTGATGACTGCGTGTCCATTGGAGCCGGTTGCCATGATGTTGATATAAAGAACATAACATGTGGACCTGGTCATGGTATAAGGTAATTTTAACTTATTATTCATTTTCAAGAAAAGGGTCCTCTAGTTAATTAATCTTGTGTTATTATTTTAATTCAGCATTGGTAGTCTGGGAAATCACAACTCCAGAGCCTGTGTTTCAAACATTACGGTGACGGACTCGGTTATAAAAGTGTCAGATAACGGGGTTAGAATCAAGACATGGCAAGGTGGATCAGGATCAGTATCAGGAGTGACATTTAGTAATATTCACATGGAAAGTGTGAGAAACCCCATTATAATCGATCAGTTTTACTGCCTCAGTAAGGATTGCGCCAACAAGACCTCTGCAGTCTTTGTATCGAATATATCTTACACAAACATAAAGGGAACATATGATATAAGGCACCCTCCTATGCATTTTGCTTGCAGTGACTCTGTGCCATGCACCAACTTGACCCTCTCAGAAATTGAGCTTCTTCCAGCTCAAGGAGACATAGTGCTTGATCCTTACTGCTGGAGTGCCTATGGAAACTCGGAGACACTAACCATTCCCCCAGTCTCCTGCTTGCTTCAAGGCCTTCCTCAGTCCATTTCAGGCAATGACATAGATCATTGCTAACCCACTAAATTCTGCGTGTGTATGTATTTGTATAATTAGTAGGGAAGTAATTAAGGAGTATAGTTATGATCTTGAGTTTTATGTTGTGAATTGCCGAGGAGTTGTGTTTTTTATGCTCCTCCCCAATTGTTAACTATATATATTTTATAGTTATGTCAGGTTTGTAATGCAAGTTTGGCTTGAATTGGTGACTACTTCATGCGTAATACAAGTCTAGATACTGTAGTATTGTTATCATCATGGACCATGGCTTTATAAATTTTGCAGTTGTTGTTATAAATTATAAATGCATAGGGTATGTTTAGGATGAAGGAGTTTGGGAGAGAATAATAGAGGCTATGATTAATTTTGGTTAAATTATTATCGCACTACATGTGGTCTATACTATAGCTTTACTTGAAAAATTCCTAAATAAATTCTTACTGATTGATAGCTGCCTAATATATGTTTATAAAGTACCCGCATTGCCATTCTATATTGCTATCGAAAAGTTTTAGGTTCTATTATAAAAAATTTATAATTTGCATAGAGATCCAATTAAAATTTGGGAAAACTGTAGGGATTTAGTTAAATAGTTTTATAAGTATAAGAATTAAGTAATGGTTCAATAATAAAAAAGGTTATGCTAGATGTGACTTTGAAATTAATTATTATTGAAGTTAGAAAAACTTATCATAGTAAGATATATAAATGAATTGCATTAGTGCATTTATATTAAATTCATAAGAACGTTACTAAATACTTAATAATTATAGGAACTTACTTGAAGATAATTCATAGAGTAAATAATTGTTTATAATTGATTTGGAGATATATTTTGTTTTGGAAATTTAGAGTTTAAAAATGAATAAATATAATTCAAGTTAAATACTATATATTTTCATTCTATTTTTTAAAAATATAAATTAAAGTGAATGTTTCCTTTAACGGAAAATATAATTTTTTATCTTTATTATACTTTATTATTAGAAATGTATCCTATCTCCATGAAAAGAAATTATAAGAAACATCTAAAAAATTCACAATTTTTTATTAATTTTTATTTAGACTTAATTATTATAAATAATAATATTTATTGTTTCAAAAAACAAAATAATCTAGTTTTTTTTTCGCATGAGAGAGGTGGTCGTGGATCAAAATAATTGTGTAGACTATGGTATGTTTGAATAAATTATGAACACTAGTTGTATAACCGTGAAATTCATGGATCAAAGAGTGCGGAGTTTGATGATACATGAGAAAAGAAAATGATATATGCTACATTTTTATACTTAGTTAATATTTAAAAGATTTATATCACTTCATTAAATATATAATAAGATAATTATAAAATATTAATTAAGTATGTTAACACTTTTATAATGTATATTTATCATTATATGAGAAAAATGCATCCTCGTAATCACAATTATGACTAAACTAATTTCTTCCACTCAGTTTGGACGAAACATAATAATTGAACTGCATCTTCAATCCATAGTCATAAAAAATAATTTCGTGGCCATTTATCTTAATTGATATAGACATACATATAAGAAAAGATTGATTGAGTGAGTGAGAGAATCTCTATTTTTAAATATTATATCATATAATTTATTTTATTTGACCCAGAATTTTTAAATTTGTCACTTACTTTAAAAACACACATTCATATATTATAATTTGAGAAGTGTGATAGATGAGTGATGATAACATAAACGAACAAATAAAACAATAGAATGTAAGGATAGTGGGGATCTAGAAATATAAGACAAAAGAAGAAGATGATTACGTAATTAGGAGGGATTATAAGAAGAATTCAAAGTCGGAAATTGATGGATGTGTGATTTGATGATGACCTTCACTTGTAAATTGAGAAGTGGAGGGAATGAGAAAATGGGATTGCACGCGCGGTAGCCACTAATAATGGGTGGGAGGAAGAAAGGTGTTGATGCATTGGGTGAGAAAAAGTGAGGGTCAGCGCACGAGCCAAGTCTAATTGAGACCCACCAAACACAGCTTTTCCCCAAGCTTCCAAAGGCTATTATTGTTACCATACATTGCAAGACATCAAATATTGGCCTCAAAAGAAAAATAACATGCACTTCCTAAATTGGGATTCAAAGGATATTCTTATTTTAATTGCTAAATATGGCCCTTCTCAAATGCTTGCTTAAACAATCTTTTCTGCTTTTCTGCATCCTCCACTTCATCTCCTTCTACTCTTGTCTTCTATTTATCTTGCTGCACTTCCAAGCTTACTCATTCACTGTCGTACTATCATTCTATTATATACGCATACACCTTTCACACTCAATGTCTCACACAATCCAAATTCAGATTCCTCTGTCACTTTTCATACCTTCTTCAGGACCAAATCACGTGTTCTAACCATACTCCCAAAATCCTTTGGGCAAACAACATTAATAATAAGAAGTTAGAGGGTAAGTGTGAAGCAGTGGTAATGATTTGTGTATGGGTGACGATGTAGGTGTAACAGTTGTTCGTTTTGGAGGGTTTGTAGTTGCTGTTGCTACATTAATATGAGCATGGAAGGGTGTGCAAAGTTAAAGATAAAGGTTGCATGAGGAATCTAGCCACTCATAAGGGCATCTCTCATCTACCCACTACATGTTTATATCTCAAATCTCATTCATTTCTTATCAATATAAACACCTAAATATCACAAACATACACCACTTTCTTTATCCATTCTGGTGCTTCAAGAGAATTCAAAGTGCACAAAAAAAGCATTATTTCAAACAACTCAAACAAAAAAGACCTAAAAATGCTCAATAAATGTACAATAACTATTCACTTTAATTCCTCTTTTAATAACATTTCAATAAATGCTTTGCGCTTTAAATTGAAAATAAAGGTTCAACAAATAAATTCTTCTTTATTGAAAATAAAAATATTTATTTTATACGAAAACAAAACCACTATTGTTGAATGTTCAATTAAAAGTAGTTAAGCGTGCGTATTTAATAATCTTTAACTTATGTATACCCAGAAATATATAATAATTAAATCGATTGATTTTATCTAAATAATTTAAAATAGATTTTATACATTTAGTTTTTCGTGGTATTTTAAAATTATAGTATGTAGTCAAAACTAAATTTTCTGACAACTTCACCTGATTAATTTTTATAATTTAATACTTTTGCATAGTTATCAATGTTTTATTGATTTATATATATCTAAGTAATATCTTGTAAGTAACACTTTTAAATATTTATAATTAATAGTAAAATATAATATTGGAATAAGTGATATGTAAAATTGGAATTAATTTGCATATACTTTTGTGACTTTTTCATCAATGTTAATGCTTACTATATAATGTATACTAATTTCATGCTTTATGTTTATCATGTTTGAATAGTCCACATGCTATCCTCGTTTGAATTGTTCGAAAATACTTTTAAATCTTCGACTCGACTGAAGTAGAATAACTAATACACATATAATTAATTAGTAATCTTTTATTCATGCAAATTTCTCTTGTTAATTTAACTAAATAATTATGGGTTTAATAACCGAAATTAGACTCACGCTACCTAAGAATTTAGGTGTTATTAAAGTATAAATGCAGTTAATTAATAGTCTTAAGTTACATGTTAACAAGGTTGTATGAAATTTCTTATTATTTTTTAACTCTAAATTTTATGCCTAATAAGTATTTATAAAACAATATTCAAAAGTGTTTTGACTAAAGTTGGTAAAAACATACTAGATGTAGTGGATTAGCTAAATTTAAGTGGTTAATTTTGGTCAGGTACGCGTTCTAAAAAAGTAATAAAATTTTAAAACGTGTAAAAAATATTACTTTATTAAAACATATATAGCAAAGCAAGAGAGAGGTTACAGTTTTTATTTATGAAACTTAAATTTTAAAAATGAGTATTTTTATTTTTGAATTTTTTTATTGTTTTTTACTTTCTTTTAAACCACACTAAAATGACTAGAATATAGGAACAATCCAAACATAATTTTTTGGTCCATTCAAAATATGAATCTAGTTGAAGTGACATAATTTTTAGAGTTCAGTAATCTTTCTCTTTAAAGCCTTTAAATTCTTTTCTTATGATCTCTCATTTAACTATTTGATGATTGATAGTAATCTAAATATTGTATGTCAAAAAATTGTTAATTTTTTTATTAATAATACACAGAAATAAATATTTTTTATGGTATGAAATCAACAAAAAAAATTATTAAATATAAATTAATCCAAAAAAATATTATATTAATTAATTTAAAAACAATTTTATAAACTTAAATTTGTTGATATTTAAAATACTTTTCATTATTAATAAAATAAATAAAATTTGATCTTAAAAAATATAAAATAATTTTTATATAATAGTATCTAAATTAGTATTTTATTCTAAATTTAAATTAATTTTTAATTAAATTAGTAATTAATTTTATTATTTTAAAGATTAATAACATAATTTTTCAAAGTAATTTATTTAGTACAAATATCATAAATTCTATAGCACATTTAAGTACTAAATCATTCACTTCTATAGTATTTATATGTTTTAAGATTAAACCAAACATCTACAACTTAGACTCTTAAGTATTGTTAATTGATTCTATGATCTTAAATATTGTTTAATATTATTATCTGAAACTTCCTAAATTATCTCTTCAACATTAATGATAAAAGTCTTTGTTTGCAAAAGTAAAGATAATAAAATAGGATCAAGACCATAAAAAATACTTAAAACTGTATATCTTCTTTTCTACATGTTAATCCACACCCCGATGTTTAGATAAAGTAGATTATTTTATTTAAGAAATTTGTTCAATACAATGCATTAAATTTAATATTCAATAATGGTCTTTTTTGTTATCATTGGAATATATACAATACTACCCAGAGATATTTTTAACGTCTCACAGTTACTCTTTTTTCGTAAAACTCATACATAAGTATTACAAGTAAGAAAATACGTAAAGTGAACAAGAATTTTATCTATCTATCTATTCATCAATTTTTATTTCTATGAAATCCAAGCTTAAATTTTACATTTTTCTATTAAGATGTTTCGATTTGTAATATATTTTCAATTAATCGTGATAATTTGTATAAAGTCCGAAAATAACATTATAAAAAGGATATTTGAAAAAATTACTTAAAAAACAATAAACATAATAGTTGGGATTTGGTTAAAAGTATCTAAAAAAATACTTTTTCAAAAACTTTATGTAAGTGAAACTTGTAATTTTTCAACAACAAAACTTAATCTCGGTAGTTGAAATTTACGAGTTAAATCTCTTTTAGTATTCTTGTAATAAAGTTTTCTCTTTTAAAAGAAAAAAAATCTTTAAATGCAGAAAGTTTTCAAATAACACAATTTAGTGTCCTTTATTAATACATATACTTAGGGGTGGCAAAGTAGGTTGGGCCCGGCAGGCTGACCCGCCAGCCTGCCAGCATATAGGCCGGACGGGCTAGCATTTTCAACCCGTCAACCCGTATCAGCCCACCCTATCTAGTCTGTCAATCCGTCGGGCCAGGGGCGGGGTGGGGCGGGCCACTGGCCCGCGAAAAAAATATAACACCTCATTTACTCTCACTCATTCTCTTTAAATTTGGGAAAGTAACTATATCTAGGGTTCCTTGAACACCTAACTGATTGTAATTTCTTTTGTAATAAACATTATGTTTTTTAGCTTGCACTTTTTAAATGTCATGTCACCATATACATCTTTAATATATTGTTGTAATTACAAAAATTCATTTAAATTGGACACAAACAAAATAGTTGCAAAGAAAAAAAAAATTCAATTTAAAATCAAAGATAAAAAAATAAAATAAAAAACCCAAAAAATAGATTTTTCAAAAAAATGAAAAACAAAATATATAGACGGGCCAGCCCGCCAACCCGTCAGCCCGCCTTATGATGGAGCGGGTTAGAAATTTTGGTCCGTATCACTGTGGCGGGCTGGCCCGTCCTGCCCCATTTTTTGCGGGCTCATGGCGGGGCAGGCCTAAATGGGCCGGGCTGGCCCGTTTTACCACCCCTACATATACTTTAAATTTCAATTTAAGAATCATATCCTTTATTTTAAATATTATTTATATACCAAATTTAAAAACCTATAATTTTTTTATTTAATTTTTTAGCAGTATAAAATTCAAATGTTATATATTTTTAATTTTATTTTTTCTATTTTTAGTTATTAAAAAAAAGTTACTAATATTTTGGAATGTTGAATTTTGAATTTTGATTTAACAATTAAATCTTTAATGAAGTGCCTTGAATGACAAATCTGTTTTTAAAAACATTTATATTATTGCACAAAGATAGAAAAAATAATAATTAGGAAGAACAATAATAAAACAAAACCAAATTATTCCTTAACTTCTAGCTCTTCTATACCTCCACAACAAGAGGAGATATAAACATGGCAAAATAAGTAATAGAACCCAACAAAGGAGGAATCTTGTATATTATGCTGCTTACACTGGTATTAGGCATTTCACTACTATTGTTTGGTTAGGGGTCAAAATCACCAACTTCGAAATGAACTTTTAAAAACTAATTTTTTATGAGAGGATAATGTATAATCTAAAAAAAACTAAGAAATTAATATATTTAAGCATCTCTAAAAAAATAATTCATTGTAATTATATTTTTTTATTCACAAAACGTAAAACCAAAATATTCAAATCAAGCTTGAGTCAAATAAATTATATAAAATAAACATGAAATATTTTGTATGAAACTGTACATTTTTTTATTGATCATGAAAATAAAACAAAAAACAAAAAGGCCGCTTGGTAAATTAAGATTTCAAATCAAAAGATGAATTGGGCCTGAACGGTATGTTTTGAGCGTGAGTATTGGACCCTTCCGGTTAAATTCACGCAACACATATTAAGTGTAATCTTTTATCACTTCAATAAGTTAACCATAGCAAAGAGTGTTAACAAGTGCTTAGAGAGCAATGATTTCATATGGATCTTGATTTAAATTTGATGTTGTTACTATGTTAATTTTTACTTTAAATTTTAAACTTTAAACTTTAAATCTTAAATAAAAAAATACCATATACTTATATAATTAAGAAACATAATAAGGGCATGATAAATATGAACATGATAATTAAACTTGTTAGAAGAAAACAATATAATTGTTATAAATATAAAAAAATTGTCATATTCCTATAAATTGATTTTCAATTAAAACTAAAAATGTTTTAAAAAAAACACTTTTCAAATCTAACTATATTTATTTTATCTCATCAAAATTAGAAACTTCAACTAAAGATGAAAAAAATACAATTATTGAATTTTGATGGTATCCCGACTAGAAAGATACTTATACATTGTTCAAATCAATGACTTATCAGCAACAATTAATTTATGTGTAAATGTTCACTGTCTTTACTTAGATTGAAAAACTACAACTTTTAGCTAGTTATTTAATATGCTAAATCACATGTAAGGTTTAATATTGTACAGTTATTAGGATAAGAATTACCAACAACTTGTTTATTGTTTGAGCAGCTTACAGTGATTGAATATTTTTTTAGTTCAACAATAAGTTTGGACAACTCTATATCACTATATCTTTTTCGATGTGGCATACCAACAGTTATTGGTCAACAAAGGATAGTTTTATACTATTACTTACTCTTCTATGTGTTTTTCATTCATACCTGTTTGTTGTCATAAATGAAAAATAATGTTCTTTAAATAATTTTCTCTAAAATATTAGCTCACTTTTATATCCCTTAATTTTAATACATTTAAATAATATTGAATATATAAAAAAATTTATTGTTAATGAACAATCCATAAAAAATAATTACATGTTTTTATTATAAAATTTAAATAATTATAAAAATGTAAAATATTATACATATCTTTGTTGTAAATTGTTAATAATGTTTATAAGTGATTTTTTACTTCCGATTTTTACTTAAATACTAAATACATCTTTTAATTAAAAACTACATTTTATATATGAAATAAATACATAGAAGTTAAAATAATGTAACATGGAATGATATATATATATATATATATATATATATATAAAAAAGTTAAAATTAGTAACCTGTTTCCGTTGCTAAATTCGGTAATTATTTTTTATTTCTGTATTAGTATTAAAATTACAAATTTTGGAATATTACAATAAGATAAATCAGAATAAAAAATTCAAAAAAAATAATTTTTCGTTTTTAAAATATCTTTATTTTAAAGATATTATCTTCAAGAGATTGTCTAATAAGTTAAAGCTTTTATAAATGGAATTACTATTGTATAGTTTAGGAGTTTGGTTGAATTAAATACATCTTAAATGTAATTAAGATTATATTTTTTTAACTAAGTAATTTAAGATTTGAATTTTGATAATTTTATTTTGAATATGAAATAGATTATATTTAAAATTTAAAATAAATTATACTGAGACGGTGCACACGATCGAAGTCCCTTTTCAATTATGATTGGTTCTTAATTTTTTTAAACATATCAAATTCCCTTTGTCCATCTTTCTATATCAAATTCTTAATAGTTGAAGATATTAAAAATCAATTTAAAAATAGTCATAAGAAATAAATAGAAATAGCTGGAAAAATTAAATATATAGTGATGAAACGGTATCTGGTGATTGATTTGACATGTGTGTTTTCAAAGTGGAAAATGATAAATGGTATTGGTTCTCCTGTTAATCACGAATCTGGGAATAAGTTGTGCCTATCAAATGGCCTTTTCAAAATTCATTGATTTTTTCACTCTTTGATTGATTTTGAGAAACTATTTAATACATTACTGTTTATTAAAGAGGTCGAGGTCAAAATATACAAGTTAACCATTCATTTTCATCAAAAACAATAAATTCTCCACTCAATAGAGATTAAAACTTTGAAGAATCAACCTTTTTTTTTTGTCTTATTTCGAATTTATACTATAATTTTATGTCTTGCCAATAAATAGTAACCGTTGATATAGTATAATGATGTTTTGGGAATCATTTCAGGGCATTACCTTACGTTGATGTACACATCCACAAAAGTGTTTATAAATTAAGTTGATTTCAATTTCTTTAAACTTAATTTATATATATACGTTCCACTTTCTTCAATTAAATAAATAAACTTGAACCATTTAAACTTGTTTATATGATTGAACTAGTTTTATATTATAAAATGGGCATCTAAATTACTCATCCCAATTAACAGAACTTAAAGAATCGTGTGTAGTCCGAATCCAGATTGTATTTTTACTTCATTAAAAAGTGATTAAAGAACAAACAAAAAAATTACAAAAACTATTGTGTGACTTCAAATCTACATCTTGAATTTTTTTTTTCTTTTTAAAAAATTTAGTTATTATTTTAATGTAGGAGAGTGGTACACTATTTCATACCATTGAGAGGAAGAACAAAAGAAGCATCAGAAAAGTAAAAGCACTTCCCCAAAGAAAGTTTAGTCAAACAATAGAAATAAAACAAAAAGAGGAAAAAAAAACATTTGATTTTTCCACTCAAAAAGCGGAGAAAAAAAGTAGTTCAGATGTATGGAATCTGAATTTATTCAATTGGAGCGCATAAAATTACGTAAAAAAGAAAAACATTTTACTAAATTTTTTAAAAATTATGTGTATAAGTAAG
This sequence comes from Lablab purpureus, assembly GCA_030347555.1. Classification (NCBI taxonomy): domain Eukaryota; kingdom Viridiplantae; phylum Streptophyta; class Magnoliopsida; order Fabales; family Fabaceae; genus Lablab; species Lablab purpureus. The sequence continues at coordinate 5,948,933 of CM059260.1, forward strand.
TTGTGTTTAGATTCTGCTTTGAAGTGTGATTTTCATGTGGATTTTTTTTTTTTTACTTTAATGAAGTCGTGATTCGAATACCTACTTTAAACTATTTTTATTTTTTTTTAAATCATGTTTACAAGTGTCATTTTTATTTTTATTTTCTCTTTTAACGCGTGTTTGGATGTTAGATTTTTTTTAACTCCTTTTTTTTTCAAATATCTTCTTTTCAAATGTCTATTTATTTTTAATTGCTCTTGTTTCTTAAAACATTTTAGTAGCTTTTTCTAAGTTTTGGTTTTTATTTTTATGTTTTCTTCTTTTTAAGTTATTGTTTACAAATTTTTAGTTTTATATATATATATATATATATATATTTATATCTTAAATATAAAAATTGAATATATAAATTTATTTAAATTATTAACGTTGGTTTATATACCTTTTAGTAAGTATTTATTATAATAATTAAATTAATAGAAAATTACGAAATATTAATATAATTTGAAAAAATTTCATTACACATTTAAAAATTTTAAAATATAAATGCAAATTTGTATTATACATACTATTGATAGAAAAAAATAATTTATTGTTATTAATAACATTTATTAATATTTTTCTTTACAAATTACAATAACGTAAAATGTATTTTATAACTTAATAAAAATAAGATAAAATCACAAATAAAAACATATTAAAATTAATAAAATATAAGTAAAAATTAATAAAATACAAATAAATTTTTTGTAAACTGATAAGAATGGTTTTACTTGTATTTTAGTAATTTTTAATATGTTTTTACTTGTAATTTTTCATCACACTTTTATTAGGTTATAAAATAAATTTTATGTTATTATCAGGAAAATATTATAAAATGCTATTAAAATAATAAATTATTTCTCGTACAATGTATCATACAAATTTGTATTTATATTTTTAATTTTTAGCTTAAATTTTTTAAACATGTAATTAATTTTTTTAAAATTAATATTTTATATCACATACATTAAATTTTTATTAATTTAATTATTATAATAAATAATTACTAAAATTTATATGAACCAACATTAATAATTTAAATAAATTTCTATATTCAATTTTTATATTTAAGATACAAAGTTAAATATATCTAAAATTAAAAAATTTCATAATAACCTAAAAATAGTAAAACATAAAAATAAAAAAATGAAACTTAAAAAAAACACTAAAAGAATTAAAACAATTACAGCAGTTAACAATTGAAGCAGTTAAGCAAAATAGGCAGTTGCAAAAAAAGTTTTAAGAAAATAAAAATCTTACACCAAAGCACGATGTCAACAAAAAGTAAAAATTAAAAATTATGTTTCTTCAAAACGTATAAAAAAAATTAAAATGTGTGTTTCTAAATATGACTTTACAAAAAAATTTAAAAAATTAAAAATCATTCTTCTGAACTTGAATTTTCTAAAATAAAAAAAAATAATTCAAATTAAAATCATGTTTTAGAGCATGATTTTTTTATTGTAAAAACGTGTTTCAGAAATCATTTTCTCTTTTCCGAAATGATGTTTTTAAATTCAACTTAACCATAACTATAGTTTTTTTAAAATTTTACTATTTTCATAAAATCAATTTAAAACTTGTCAATCTAGTAAAAAAACCGCTTAGAATACGCTTAATTCTATAAAAATATTGTATAGCAGACAGAAAAAGAAACCAAAGTGTGTAAATTTATGAATAAATTAAGAAAAATTATTCAAATTTTCGCTAATAAACTTTCCACACTTTCTTGAGACGATTTGCAAAGAAAGTGTGTGATATTTTATTATGCGTTCCATCATGTATACCGAAAAGTATAACGGATCATAGTTTAAAATATTTCAGTGTTTTTATATTTATATTATTAATAAATTTATAAATATAATTAATAATTTTTCAAATAATTATATTATTGATATTTCATTAATATATATTTTTATATTATGATAAAATCAAATAAATAACTAATAAATAAAATAAAATAATTTAGTATTTATAAATAATTTTTTTCATACTATAAAACTAAATAATTAAAATAAAAAATAAATTAATATAATTTAATTAAATATCTTATTAATATATATATATATATATATTATAATAAATAAAATAATAATAATTATGAAATTAATTAACTTAAATTTTCTATCTTTTATAAAGTAAACTATTTTAATATATTATTATTTTGAAATATAAATTATTTATTTATCATAATTTGGTAATAATTTTTATATTAATTTAAAATTTATTTAAACTCCAATTTATATTTTAAAAATTATTTTTATATCTAATTATTTAAAAAAATATTTACAAATTATTTTTAAAATACATATAAAAAATATTCTATCAAATTAATCATATTTAATATAATCTTTTCACTCAATTTTCAATTTCTTTTTCTTAATTTCAACTAATTTACTTTGTACTTTTTCTTTTCTTTTCCTTCTGTTTTCTCCTCTTTTCTGCTCTTTCCTTCTCTTTTAACTATTTCTCTTCTTCGAAACAAAGCATGAGTTTTTCCATTCACCAAATATTGAGTCTTTAAAATCATTGTAAAAATTGTGGCATTACCTTAACTTATTTTCGAATCTGAAGTGGGCCACACCCCACTTTTGACGGCTCTATATAGAATAGTGCAAAGCTATAATTTTGTGGCATATTGGTCATTTAGATTCCTTAAATAATATATTGGCCAAAGTTGCTGATGATGGAGAGCCACGACCATGTTGTCCTTATATTCATCACTAGTAAGCAAGAAGTAACCAAGAAACTGCGTTCTGTCTCCTTGCTTCGCAAAACTGCATGTGCACGCCCTCTCCTTTTCTCCGAACCTTCATTTCTCTTCTCTCAATTTTTCATTCTTGACACTTTCCGAGCATGGAGATGAGTGCTAGCAGCAGCAGCAAGAAGAGGAAGCTAATTTGCCTTGAAGAGAACGAAGAGGACGAAGCCCAAATGGAGACGTTCTTCGCTTTGGTGAGAAACATCCGCGACGCACGTGATCGATGGATGGGTTTGAAGTCAGGTGACAGAACGAGCAAGAGGGGTGAGATTATGAGAGGGAAGGAAGAAAATAGGGTTGGGGTTTGGAAGCCAACGTTTCAGGTTGAGGATTTCGCTGATGAGGAAGCTCGGCTACGAAACTCAGTCTCAGACCCTAGGGCGTCCGAGAGGGAAAACTGTGAAAAGAAAGAGGCTGCAGAAAAGGGTATCGATCTGAGTCTTTCACTCTGAGAACTGAACCCAGCCAGCACCTGTGTTCTCTTCGTGTGACCATGGCTAGGTCTAGCTGCTGTAATCTCTACTCGGGAACCTATAACGGGATCTCTTATCTCTCTAACCTGATTTGTAGATTTCTGTTTAGTTAATGTGGCTTTTGCTTTTAAGGCTTTTTAGTCTCCTCTACTGTATTTGGAACTTCAACTCGTGAAGTAATAATGGTGCCTTTTCTCTTCCATCAATGCCACTGCTTCTATATATATTGAAGGGAAAGAAGGAGGAAGGAGATAATAATTTATACTATCACATGACTTTTGTATTATTTTGGAAATTCAAATTTTGATTATAAATTATCATTTCAAATTTAAATCCTCTAATATAAGAATGTGCACTTCATAAATGAAAAACAAAAACTCAAAATTGTACAATAAAAATAAATAAATTTATAATTACCATAAAATTATACATATAACAATGTCTAAATTTAATTACAATTTCAAACATTTCATTTTTTAACTTAATAGTTATTATTTTACTTTATTTTTAAACCGTAATTATTCACCTTAGTGGAGTTAAATCTATAAATACAAAATGTTTTTAAAACTTACTAACTATTCAAAAAAAGAGAAACAACATCTTGCTAAAATTACTTTTATTTTGAAACTCTCAATAATAATTAAAATTGTACTTTTTAAACAAATAAAAGTATTAAAAAAATTAATAGTAAAATAGGAAATATAACGGTCTATTTTTAGACATTACCACTAGCAAGTATAATAAAACATTAGATGATATTATTTTTCACAATGCGGTAAATTAAGAACCAAAATTTTATAATGAAATCATTCACAATTAATGTTCCATACTATTTTAAACATGCTTACCTCTTGCTATTTAAAAAAATATAATATCAATTTACATCCTTTATTAATTGATTCAGATATATAAATGATTTTAGGCTATTTAACAAAATTTAAATGGGATGGAACTGAGAGCATATTTTGAATGAGAATTACTTGTTAGATCCGTTTATGGTAATTATAATAATTTATTATTAAAAATAATAAAATAAAATAAAAAATGTTTTTATTTTTAAAAGTGATTTATAATTTTCAGATAGTTATTTTTTTAAAAATTTCTAAATAACAATTATTTAATTATATAAATTTTTAAATTATAAACAACTTTAACAGCAATTCCTGTTAAAAATGTTCTCAAATTCGATGATTTATGATGATATAATTTTGAGTCAATTTTATTCAATACAATATTTTGATATTAGTATTATGCATGGTTAATTAACTTGTAAAATTAAAGGAATTTAAGCTATGATTATAAAGTTATTGTACAATACACATTTCAAGTTAAATAATATTAATATAAATAAGATAAAAGTACTTAACATCTATTTTCTTTTAGAAATACACATATTATATTTTAATTTTATCTTTATTAATTTATACATTTTCATTCATTTGTAAGACATTATAAGCTCTCTTATTATTGTAGTTGATCCTTAAATGTGCCCATTTAAAAACTAACACTTTAATTTTAATTTCATCTGAAATAATTATTAAAAATTAACACCTTTTTAAATAATTTTTTATATTAAATTAGGATAAACTAATAATAAAGAAGAAAAAACTCAATCGTTTATTTAACAAAAAATAAATCATGAATGTTTGATATTTAAAATAAACAATTTTACTCTAGTTTTACAAAAAAAAATGTTTATAAGAGACAGATTTTAAAACAATCAATTGAAATGATGTTAAAATGCAATTTATCGTTTTGTAAAAGTGGTAAAGTTTAAAAGTTAATTGAAAAAAATTAGAGTCCTTATTTATAAAAAAGATAATTTAAAGAGATTAAATATGTTTTTATTATAAATATAACACTGTATTACTGCTTTTGATAAAAAAAAATGTATAAGTAAAAAAAAAAGAACTAGTTCGTGATTTTATTTTTATTTTGGCTGACAACTTTTAAAATATTTTCAATTTGAATAAATTAAAATAGACACTAAAAAATGTAAATACTTTATAAATCTTGTTACAAAGTATTAAAAATTGAAAATATTAATGAAACAATTGAAGTCAAATAATATCATTTCTAAACTTTTTTTATTAATAATTTTATATATAAAAACGTTAAAAAAATTCATTGAAATAAATTAATTTAGAGAAAAAAATAATCATTGTAATAATTAAATTAAAAATTATTTTATAAACTAAAAATTATTAGTATTTAAAATATTTTTTATTATAATAAAAAAAATTACCTATTAATCTTAAAAAATTATAAAATTAATTTTCATATAATAATAATTAAATTAGTTTCTAAATTAAAATATTTTTTTTAACATTAATTACTAAAACTTTAGTCAGTTACTAAATTAAATTCTACATTAATCTCTAATTCAATTAATGATAAATTTTATTTTATAAACAATTAATATGATTGATAAAAATAATTTTTTTCAGTAAAATAAAAATGTAAAAATTATGTATTGAATATAGTAATTTAAATATAAAAATAAAATGAATATAAAATTTAATGACTAAATAAAGTTTAATAATTAAAAATAATATTATCTTTATACCCTTTTATGAAAGATGTTAGATCACAATAAATTATGCAAAACTTATGTGATGAATATAGTAATTATAAACATAAAAAGAAAATTAGTGTAAAGTTTAATGATTAAAAAAGTAAAAAATAAAATTGAAAATTCGTAATAGATTTGAGTGAAGAGTAACAAAAAAAATCCTTTTTTTAAATATATAACTGCTCTTTTAAACCTTGAAGTAACAACTTTCTTTTTTTAGTATATATATATATATAGTCACTTATTCAAACTTTCAAATAATAATTCATTTTTGTGATCTTCTCAAATCGAAATAAGAATAATTTATTTGGTTTATATACTTCATTATATTTTATTTTGATTTACATACCCTTAACTAAATATATTTTAAAAAGTCAAATAATATTAAAAGTTAATTAAAGCTTTCGTTTATAGTGTTATAGTACACATGCTTTTTTTAAATTTTTTCTTTCTCCATATTTATTTACCACTCAATTATACAAGTATTATTTATTAATTAGTAACAAAAAGTATCTACATTTATTAAATAATTTTTTTAATAATAATTACATAATAAATAGTGATATTTTAAAAAAATATAATTAATATTTAAATAACTTTTTATTTTAAAGTATATATAAAAATAAAATATAAACATGAGATATGCATACCAAAAATGAAAATTTAAAATTTTTTAATTTTAAAATATAACTAAAAATAAAATAAAATATAAAATATGAGGATTAAAGATAAAATATATATTGTTATGAACTTTTTAAAAAATATATTAAAAATAAAATGTAAATTTGAAAAGTAAAAGCTAAAAAAAATCCTTTTTATCGATAATTATAAAAAATATTAAAGCAATATTGTCTCAATTACCATAAAAGAAACCACTAGCGTGATACACATGACAACTTATTTCCATTTCCTCATTTGGGGCTTAATTTTGTATGTCTCATGTTTTTGGCATGCTTCTTAAGTTGACTCACGCACGCCTTTGACCTCATTTCCTATACTAGTCAGCATTAGATATTTATAAGACGAATATATTAGTTCAGTAAAATAAATATATATATATATATTAACACACTACAAAAATGATTAGCTACCATAACATATTATCTATTGGGAAGGAAACATTGTTAAAGCTTATGATATAAAATATATATAAAAGTTAGAGTTGGTGAGACCTACTTTACATATTTACACTAAAAAGTATTTGAATAAAAAGTAATATAAAATAATTTGCATCGATATAAAGATGCAAAACTGGACATTAAATTTATATTTTATATTAAATAAATGTATGCAAAATTTATTAAAAGAATAATAGAAAGAAAGGTATAATTAAATTTTATGTAAGCTGATATAAAAAATAACTTTTTATTAAAAAAATCATAGATTAAATTAAGACAAAACAAACGAATAAATAATTTAATACTTTTAAAATTTAAATAATTCGTGTGGATCTTATTTTTCTCCGTTTTTCTCACATAGCAAGCCTTACTTCTATCATTTTCTTTCATTTTTGGCATTTCCAGTACCATTAGTTATTTTTTAGGTTGAATTATCACAAATGCGTATATATATATATATATTCATCTTTCCTATTAACTTTTTTAAAAATATGGTTTTTAAAAATGATGACTAAAACTGATTTTTTTATATTTGTAAAAATAGTTATGAAAAAGTCTTCCCCAGCCATATTCTATATATATAAATTTATTTGAGTGTATTTTAACTTATTCTTATAACAAGTAGATAATAAAATAAACTCCAATACACCTACTAGTCTTTCAATCTTTATTTTTACTAGTTTATTTTACATCTCTTTTTTATCATTCTTTTAGTTCTTTTAATTTTAAAATCAAATAATTAAATATATTTTTCATTTATATTTACCAACTAATTTTATAATTAATATTATTAAATACTTTTGTTTCAATCAATATTATTTTTCAATTTACATCACTCCTATATTAGCTTAAATTAAAAGCTTAATAAAATTTTAAAATTAAAATATAAAAAATATGTTTTCATCCAAATATTCATATTAAATGTATGCATATAAAAAAATAAATAGATAAAAAACTAATGAATCTCATATTTATATATTACTTTTTCTCCACGATTTCATATCTTTAAACATATTTAATTTTTACTTTTCATTATTTATTTATTTATTTTTCTCATAAATAAACTTGTATTTAAAAATATTTTCAAACTCAATTCAGTTCAGTATTAATAAATAATATGAATATAACTAATATTTGATTTTTTTAAATAGAAGATAAAGATATATATATCATATATATATATATATTCATTTATATGATTTTTAGTTTTAAATTATTAAAATATTATTAATAATTTGGTATTTTATTTTAAAAATTATTATATAATTATAATTTTTCATTCACGGATAAAGAAAAACAGAATTTTGATAATACATCTAATATAATAAATTAATATAAATATAATTTTTTGGTTACAAGACACATACACATCAATGTTATATATGAAACTACAACAACATTTAGTATTTAGCTGGATGATAAAACGAAGAAAGTGTTTAAAAAAAAGGAAACTAAAATCACCCAAATCAAAATGAAAATAAAATAATAAATTTTCTTTGCTCAAATGAGAGAATTTGCAAAGAAAATTTATAAAATATTAATAAACTCTTTTTTCCTAATGAGTTATACATAAATAATAATAAAATAGTTATTAACATAATTAATTATTAAATATGGTACAATAAATACTTTATTTTTATTTAAATTTTAAATTATAAATATGATTAACATTTTTAATAGTTATATTCATATTATATTTTTTATATTATAAAAATTAAAATTTAAAATAATATAAATATGATTAATATATCTTTTTATTTTTAAAATAAAAATATTAAAATAATTTAATATTTGATTAATAATTTATTTTATTTTAAACAAGATAAATAATTAAAATAAAAATATTTAAATAATTTTTTTGAAATAAAATATTTTTATTTATTAGGATTTGATAATATTTTTATTTTTATTTAAAATTTTATTTTATTTATATTTATACTTAAAAAATACATTAACATCAAATTATTCCAAAAATTATTTTTAAATTATTTTTTAAATATATACATTAATCACATAAAAACTCTCTTTATTTTATTCTCATTTTTTCTTAATCTAAATAATATAAATTTCTACTTACTATCCTAATTCAAACAAGATCTAGACTTTGTTCCTTTAAAGTAGATTTGAAAAATGAAAATGATAGATTTTAAAAAAAGAATAAAACGTAAAATATTTTTTTTAAAATAATAGAAATGAATGTAAAATTTGTGAAAGTTTATGAATAATTTGATTGATACGAGAGATTAAATTTAATTGTATATTAATATATTTATAAAATTAATTAATTTAAAATTAATTTAATATAAAATAATTTTTTAAAATATAAATTAAAGTTAAAAAAATTTAAATTAGAATAAAAATTATTATAAATTTTTTGTATATAAAAAGTTATATTTAAAATAATCATATGTTAAAATAAATAACATTACTTAAAGTTAAAATTTAAATTAATTGATTTTATGTATATATTGTTTTAATATTTATTTTTTGAATATAATTATTAATAAAAAGAATAGTTAACTTATATATAATTATTATTATTATCTTTATTAATTTTTATTGATATTTTATTATTATATTAATTAATTAAATGCATTTATTGTTATTGTATTGTAATAAAAAAATGTAAATAATAATAAGTAATAATTAATTAAATAAAAGAATAATGTAGATTATAAATATAAGAAATTATTATATTATTTTTATATGTTAATCGATTATCTGATTATCTAATCGGTTAATTTTTTAATTCTGTGCAAGTCTGTCTTATTATATCAAAACTTTGTCTCGTTTTATAAGTTTGTTCATTTTTATTTTTCGTAATTCGAACTTTCCTTCTTTTTCTTGATTGCATTTCTATCCAAGAAAAGAAAACATACCTTAAAGTCAAACCTAGCACCCTTCAGGACCATGCTAAGGACAGGTAAGGAAATAGCAAATAGTAAATTAGAAAGAAATAATAGCTTCTAGAAGATGACATAGAAGCATGACGTGGTAGAATGTTGTCATGCATTAGTCAGACTGACACGTGTTGAGTAGTTGTTAAGATTCTTTGATGCCTCATCGTCACGCTGTAACACCTAATCAAAGTCACATTGTACCTACTGCTGCTGCTATTGTTTAACCATTTAATATCCATACAATCAATGCTTAGAATCTATCAAAACAAAAATATCATACCACATTATGGTGCTAATTTCTTTTATTAAATTTATAATTTTATCTTAAATACATAGTATATTCCATAAAATATAGTTTTTAAAATAAAACTAAATAAGACAACAACATCAATTATACTTAAAACAGAATGTAAATGTTATCCTAAAATTATATAACTCTATTTTCATATTTTTTTTAATAAAAATTACAAGTATTTGCCATGCGATGTAGTTGAATTTTTTCTTAAAATATATTCTAATCATATGTATAAAAATTGTTTGAAAGAATAAAAAAATTTAAACCAATTTATACAGTTTTCTTTAAATTGACCTATGTAATTTATAATTATTTATTAAATGTTTTTTTATTTTTTATCTTTTAAATTAAAATATAATAATATCATATAAAATATATTACTTCAAATCTAAAAAATATATTAAATAATTACAAATGTACACATAAATTTATTGATAAACAAATAAGAAAAATATTCTAATATATAGATTTATTTTTAGGCATTTCAATCATACAACATTCATCTAAATCTATAAATCAATCAAAACCTGTGTAATTTAGTTGTTTTTATTTTGTCTAACAAGTAACTTCTATCAGTGTTTTGGCTAATCAATTTACTTTTTTATGTATATGATCTTGCTGTAACAAAACTTTATCTAATTTTATGTATAAACCTTCTTACTCTAAGAGTTTATGGTGTAATAAAATCAATAAAATTAACAGAGTGAAGTGATGGTGGACAATGTATACTGAAGTTGATGGTATCATAATAAAAAAGAGTTAACAATATTGTTAATAGTAAAGAGATATAAGAAAGTCACAAATCAAACATATGAATTAGACCAAACAATTTTATAATAGAGAGATTTATGTTAAAATGTATAACAGTTAAGATTTATAGGATTTTAGAAATATGTTTTAAAGATATATGAAATATATTATACAGAAAACTTGTTCTTTATTTATTTAATGTATTCTATATATAGAAAAAAAAAATAACAAAATATTAAATATTAATATTAACACTTTAAATTTAAATAATAATTGAATATATTATTATTTTCATAAATAGATATTTTAAAATTAAAATTAAAATATTTTTTAGAAACTAATTTAAATAAAAAGATATTAACCAAATATTTTTAAAAATAACTTACAGTAAAAAATATATATATGTTCAATGTATATTATGGTTTGGTTTGATTTGGGTCAGTTTTTAAAATTTAAACTATAAAATAAACCGAATCACACAATTTTGAGAAAAAAAATTAAACAAATCTAAAAGTTTGTGATTTTTTTGTCCAATTTACTTTGGATCAATTTACAATTTTTTCTTTACATTAGTTAGGTTTTGAATATCTCTAATAAAAACTAAAAACTTATTTTTAGAAATTAAAATTAATTTAATATAAATTATTTCTTACATAAACTCTTGTTTTAGTTTATAAGCAACTAATTTTAATGTAAGAAGATAATTATTTTAGTTTTTAGAATTTTTTTATGAAATATCTATAAAAATAAAATTTTACGAACACGTCCCCAACTAGGATGATAAAAAAAAGCTACTTCTATGTAAATTTTTAATAAAATTTGTTAAAAACTAACAAGGCATTTGTGTGATGTTTTCATATAAAACTACTCAATGAAAATCTGTCTTTTAAAACATGAGTTGATTTATTACAATATTTTTTAAATAACAGAAATTCCAAAAAAAATAAAAAAATAAAAACCGCGTTCTAAAATAATACTTCTTTAATATTATAGATTATCTTTCAAGCGAAATTTATTTAAAATAAAAAAAGTGAAGTGATATTTTAAAATATAATTTTATAAAAAAAAGTAAAATTATGTCTTAATACATAACTTCAATAGTATTTTAGAAAATTTAAAATATAAAATATATTAAAAACATAATTTAGATGTAATTGATAAGTGATTGTTATTTTGTCTTAAATAATATTATTGTGTGATTTTGTTTATTACATATAAAGCCAACAAAAAGACATAAAAATTATAATACATAAATATGTTTTATTTACAAAATAATATAATTTTTTAGTGATATAATACTTTTGTAAATTAGTAATAACTTTTCTTTTTAGTATGATTATAGTATTGAATGATAATAAACCCATTTTATTATCATATATTGAACTTATTTTAAGGTATTTAATTTTTTATTAAAATATTACAATTATTCTTATTAATTTAATAAATTAACTTAATTGAATTCAATAAATTAATGCGATAGAGAATAAAAAAAGTTTTAGGTATGATTGCTACGAGATATAAACTAGAGTCAAACAAGTAATCATAGACTTCATTCATTTTAAAAACACATAATTATGGTTTCAAATATACAATGATAAAAGGGTGATATTTATTATGTAGTTTCATGTCTATCGTCTATTAAGCGAGAATGTATGTAGTTGTTTGTAAAAGTGATTGTCATGGTGCATGTTTGTTTTGGAAAGAGCTGTGGGAAAATGGTGGGAAAGTGTCAATCATTATCATACATAATACCTCACCACCCTAAAAGTATAAATATTTTGCCATTTTCTGCGCAAAGTCGTCCCTCACAATTTCTCTACTCGTTTTTCATGAACCAACAACGGTCATGGCTAACCAAAAAAATAATGATGTCATCTGATAAAATAATAATTTCAGAAAAAAATAAATAAATTTACAGTATTATTTTTAATTTATTTTTTATTATACACTTTATCATTACTATTCTTTTACCAAAATGAGTAGAAAAATGTCACATATTCTCTCATGAAATCTTATAAATTTATTATAGCTTGTAATTGAAAAACGTTATAAAACCTAATATAAGAAATTATATTGTGGTTTAATTGTAACATTTTTCTCACTTTTTTTTTTTGCAAAAATGTATCTGTGGATTATATGCACTTTTTTTCTTAGCTTCTCCTTCTTATCAAATAACTCAAAGAATAAAATATTTTTTTTACAAAAAATAGAATTTGAGAAAATACATTATTTATGTTTAGTTTTTTTAATTATATTTTTAAGAACTATTATTCCTCGTGAATATTATTTTTATAAAGTTTTCCATACTAATCATTCTCATGAAAAAGTTAGTCTAATTAAAACACAAATTTTCCTAAAAATTACTAAAACCATGTGACTGTTATTAAATAATAGTAAAAAGAGATACTTCATACATCTAAATATAATAAAAAAATAATAATTATATAAAAAATGAGTAGTTAAACTCTTAAAATATTGGCAGCTATTTTTAGTATTTAAATAATTTTTTATTTTAAAATATACATTGGAATTATCCTAATGTATTTAATTCTTCTTCGAAATTGTTATAATTATTCTTAACTTTCAATGAATTAACTTAGTTAAATTTTTTATACTAGTGCAATAAATAAAAGGAAACTTTAACTATGATTACTAAATCATGCATGTAATGTGGACCATAACTCACATCAGTATTGTAGATTCTTGATAATAAGTAATATAAAATTTCAAATTTATTTTAAAAAACGCATTTATGGTTTCAAATGTATTATAAAAATGCATTATATATGTTGCTATTTTTTTATGACAAGATCTTATACGGAGACAGTTAAAAAATTTCGTCATAAATAACCAAGATATTCTTTTACTTATTATTTGTTATGGTTTAACTTTGCTTTGATTAGTAATTTAGTTTGAAATTAACATTTGCATTCAGATGTTGGTATACTTAAATAAAAACTATATAACTTGTTGAAATATTTTCAATTACAAATGAGAAAACACGTAAAATAGAAGTATTATTTAAAAATAGTCCCATACTCTATCGATTATAGTTTAAACAAATGTAGTATATAAACTTTTGGGCGCGAATTAAAACTTGAGTCGATATAGAAAAGTTCCCTCATATTGTATTAAATATTTTTTTTTAATTTTAAGCATATTACTTTAAATATTATTTTTGTATAATTTTGAATTATTTTAGATAATATATTACTTGATGTTATAAACTCGATTTATATGATATTTTTTTTTACATAGATTATGACTCAATACTTTTTAAATTCATAACATTTTATTTGGTTCATAGATGAAATAATTAATATTAAAATTATTTTAGTAACTAGTTAGATTTTGTAACATCTTATAATATCTAAGATAATAGTGATAATAATAATAATATATTATTTTATTACATTTATTTAAAATAAATAAATATATATATATATGTATGTATGTATGTATATGTATATAATAATAAAAAAAATATGCTATATTATTTTGTTTGTTTCTGTACAAGAAGTATGTTTGTTTTCACTAACACCTATAAGATAATTTGCTCATGTATATTGTAGGATTATAGTACTATCACTCACCAGACAAAAAGGTTGAACTAATTATTACAAGTATAAATTATCAACAATCAAATTATAATTAACCAACATATAAAAAAAATCTAGATATAACATCAAACAACATAATTCAACTAGACAACATAACTATATACTCAATTACCATTCTCATTATGACCAAATATAAAACGTCTTCTGAAAAACTTTATTCATGGTAAACAAGTTCTACCATAGGCTAACACTTGACCCTCAATGTGGTCCAGGTCGGGGTATCTAAGGTCAAGGTGGCACAAAGCACCTGCTATCGAAAGTCAGGTGTATGCCTACTCCAAGAGTTTGACATAAGTCTCCCTTAGCTTCTCACCACCTAATGTCTTGTCTACGTGACTAAGTAACAGTGAAGTCGTGATACCTCTTATCCATGAGTTGTCATGTTTACCACTACTCCACATCATACAATACCACCCTAAATAATGTACCAACACCTTGAAAGGACCAACACAACACCCACGAAGAGCCAACACCCATAAAGGACCATAACAACTCCTATAAAAGGTTTTCAACGTTCACTAATATAAATACTAACACCTTGTATCCCATTGTGAGCTATATTAGCAACCACTTACCCTCTTTGATAGGCTAACAATATTTATAAGATCAATAACATATCATCCAACAACAATATTTACATATATATAACATAAGGTTCACCATTCTTATATATGAACATACCAACATATTTATCATGTTATAAAACATCATTTAACATTTATCAACTTACAACATGATCAACAATCGTCATCAACAACTTCTCAACTCATCAAAACATGTTTAAATCTGCACCATTTTTCAACTAGTTGACAACTTGACCTTTGCTTACTAAAGCGAACATAACTAGAGTTCTAGACCTCTTTCTTAGTTGATTCTAAATCCATTGGAAAGATAACATCCAAGGCTACAACTTTCATGAAGACCACTAAGCCTAATTCCAAAATCTTGATCCGCTTGAGCGAAAATGAGACTGAGACCAATTTTTTTCTCAAAGCTTCTCGCTTGAGCGAAAATACAACTTTCGCTTGAGCGAGTCTAGGTGGTGGAGGTTATCACTACCGATTGCTTCACTTTTGCTTGAGTAAGAAAAACTTCTCTTAGAGTGAAAAATAGGACCAAGAGCCACCCTGAACAACATATCCATATGTTTTCTCACACTATCAACCTCTATACAACAATTTTACACAACCCAAACTCATCATCAGAGTATATAACAAAAAATATCAACATTCAGTCTTAATAATTAATTCCTGATTCTCATTTAATCAAATCAACATTATCAACAACTAAAACTACAAGCAACCATAAACTAAACACGGAGATTTAGTTAACTCCTATTACCTAAAGTGTATTATAACTCTTCAAGCTATTTTCCTACCTCTACCAGCTCTCCAAGTAAGTCTAAAGTACACATTGAACAAAATTTTCTCTTAATTTTAGTCTCATCAGAAAAGGAGAAGAAAAATTTAACATCCAAAATCTATCAAACCACTTATCCGTTTCAAATTTTAATTGGACAAATGAGATTTATTTTTCACCAACTTCTTGTACCTCTCATCTAGTAAGTTTTCACTAGTCAAAAACTCTTTTATTTATAAGAGAATATAGACAGAAGAAAAAAAGAGTATTAAAAGAAAGAATTTTAGAATGAATTATAATGACAATAATATTTTTTATATAAACATTATTATTAATTTACTTTAAAATCTAATATTAAAATAATTCTAATCAATTTTCTTACACATGTATATAATGAATAAATACAGTAAATAAGGAAAAATATATTAATTTCCTTTCATATTATATATTGAAACATATACTTTATTTTCCAAAAGAATGAGCATTTTGATGCATATTGTATAACTTATAAAATGTTTTATGTAGTGTATTTTAACAGTTTAAAAATGTGGTATAGTTCCTGGTCATAACTTTCACAAAAGCGATAAAAAAAATTTGATCCAATCCAACCATGTGTCAAAGTTTTAGAATTAATTATCTAAGATATTCACATATGCTCAATGCTAGAAACTTAAGGGCTACTGGTAAATTATTTCTGAATTGGTCTCTGTGCAATCCCTTTACTCAAAATGATCATTTCTTGGATACATATCCCTTTTTCTTTACCATTTTTGGTATTTTATTGCCACACTCAAACTTACTTACTCTTTCCTCAAGATCTTTGATATGACCTTTTGAAAAGATGGAAAAATATATAGTGAATATCAAAGGGATACTCCCAACACTTTGAAGGACATAGACAATAATATTTGATGATTACACTTATGCATAACAATATTCATTATATTTTCTTTCATGCACCAAAATAAAACGTTTGATTAATTTGTGTTTAGGACATGCAAGATTATTAGCCATTATTTTAGTTAGATTTGAATTCTTTATTTACTTGAGTTAATTATTACATATTATTTGAAACAATTATACGATAAAATATATTTTATTTTAAAAAAGTATATAGATAACTAAAATATATTCTTACTATAAAAATAATAAAAATATTATTATTTAATCTTATGAAATAAAATATTTATATTAGATTTTAGTTATAAAGTTAAATTGAAATAAATACTAGTTATTTAATAAAGTCAACTTAGTTTTGTATAACCATTTACTTATTTCAATTTTTTCATTATTTTACCTAAAATGTTTAAAGATAGGAAAAATTAATAAAATATAATATGATAAATAAGTTTGGTCAATAAATCTCTAAATCTTAATATTTGAAGAGTCATAATATTTTATATAAATATATTTTTTTATAGATCCAATCATTCCATATTAATTTTAAAATTTTATATTCACCTTTTTGTTATAAAAGATTTTATTTAATAATATATTATATATATTCTAATTTACTCATTCTTTTATATTATAATTATATTTAACGTAAATAAATTTTTATAATTTAATTTTTTATTATTATGTCAATAGAATCCTATAAAACTCAAATTTTAAATTTATAATTTTTGTAATTAAAATGTTTTTAAAATCTTGAGTGCACTAGTTAGATGTAATTAAAAAGAAAAAAAATATAATATATAATTTTATTAGTTCTATGCAATTAAATGAAAAAAAAATTGAAATAAATTATTTTATAAATAAAATTATTCTAATAAATATTAGTAAATTTTATTCAAACAACTAGATGTATTTAATATTGCATTTATTTCTCAACAAATGTCCATAGAGTGTTGGTTTTTACCAGAACTCCTTTGATATAAAAGTTTTGCTATAAAGAACAAACAATTAGAAGTCAAGGCTCACTACAGAAGAGTTTCAAATCATGACGAGTCACAGGACGAACCTTACGAGTGCAGCGAAAGCACGGATGAGTGACGTCAGAGGCACAACGTCATCAACATTTTTTAATATAAAATGGCAACATCGTGGAATTGTGGAACACGGCATTCCTTTTCCGACAATACTCGCAAACACGAGATTCTTACTTACCATACCTACATATCTGCTCTCATCACACGCACAACCTTAAACCGCTCTCTCTTCTCTTCTGTTTGTTAATTGGATTTTCTTTCTCTCTTTTGCAATGGAAAAGAAGAGAGAGGCTAGGGACGATCGCGACGACGACGACAACGATGAGTTGAAGATGGAGAAGTTTTACTCGCTCCTGAGGAGCTTCCGCGACGCACGTGATCGGCGCCGGAGGGAATTGATGGAGTTGGAGAAGAAGGAGAGCGACCGGAAAAAGATGAAGACCGCTACTACATCAACCAAGGCCAAGCCAGAAGTTGCTTTCGAATTTCAGGACTTTACCACCGATATTCAATTCAGAAAACCACCTTTGGTTTTTCCGAATCCACTTTCATGCGACACAAGCAAAGACATCAACAAAGGTAAGAAGACGAGAGAACAACAGGATCTCTCTCTCGACCTCAAACTCGCTCTCTAGCTACGCGCTTTCAACAACCGTTGCCAATACCACGGACCTTCAATTTTTTTTCCTGAGTTTTTTTTATTCAGATGGCCGCTCTTATTATTGTTGTGTTATCTTTTTGTATGTATATTGCAATGATTCAACTTATTTCGCGTATATTTTCTTTATGCATTCTCGGCATTTTTTGTTGTTTAAAAATTTATGGAGTATTCGATTGTGGAAAGTAGTCAATGACAAAAAAAAATGAACCCCAATTTAATTTCAAAATCGATTTGGAATGTTCTCTCTCCCTTCAAGTTGACGATCATATGTTTTGAAAATGAGCCTAAAAATTTGAAAGTAATTGAATAACAATAACAATACGATAACATATAACATGACAAACATGAGCGGCTCAAGACTTTAGAGGCCTAAAGGAAACTTAAAAGATGATGTCTTTTTATTTATTAAAAAAAATTTATGCTAAAATATATTATAATTTTATTTAAAATTTATTTTATGAGCTTTTTACGATGTAAAATTATTTATTAAATTATCATAATTAATTTTATTTAACATTTTTTTTTCAATAGATAATAAGGCTAATCTGTTTAATATTTGTTGAGACATTTTTTATCTTAAATAAGTTTTTATTATCTTTAGTTTTGAAAAACTCCTTTCAGCTGAGGCAACTGATACTGGAATTGTTAACATTATTCTATAAGCTATATATGCATTTGAAAAAGAATTTATTCTTTTTATATAATTAAGAATGTCAATTGGTTTATCATTTTCCAATCTTATAATTTCCTTTAAGATATTTAATTCTAAAAATAAATCCAATGTATCAAGATCCAATAAATTATCATGTTTCAAAGATTTTTCAAAATTTAAACATTTTTCTTTCAAAAGTATAGAGTCTAATGACTTTAATTTTTTAACACTAAATAAAAAACCAAAAATATTTTCATATATTTTAAAACAATAAAACCTGGTTCTAGTTGTCAAGAAAATAGCTTGATCGTAGATTCGTAGTATCTTGAAGACTCAAGTCTCTTTCTCTTATTTAGTAAGTGTTCAAATTTAATTTTCAAATTTCAACCTTTTCATAAACCCGCATGAGTTTATTTTGAGATTAATCATTAGCAACACAATTGAAAAGATCAATCACAATCATTGTAACATGATAATATAAAATTTCTACCATTTATAAACCATTTAATATAAAATAAACCACAGTTCTTTAACACACTACACACACATATATATATATAATATATATATATATATTATCATCACATCAAATAATATTCTCATAAATTCAATTCAAACATGCAAGTTTAACCCTTAAGAACAGAGGAATAGAAAAAAAAAGGACATTGAGAGAGACAAAACTTACCCAAACCGAAGCTTATTGGGTAGAAATACTCTTCTCCTCTCTAGATCACGATTGTGGACTTTGATTTTGAAAAAGATGATTGAAGATTGCAAATTTGGAAGAGAGAAATTAGAGCTTCTCTAAAATTAGGGTTGGAAATGAAAAATCACAGGAAGATAAAAGAAGAAGATAGAAACCAGGTTGGTAAGATAATAGAGATAAAAGGTTACGAATCTTTTTAGTTATTAGTATTAACTAACAAATCTCTTTTTTCTAAATAAAATTATGATTTATTGATAAGAGTGTTTATGTCATTAAATATTATTTTTAGTTCCAATAAAAATTAACAAAAAATCACAATATTTTAATTAAATTTTATTCTTAAACATAATTTTATAATTAATTTAATAGGGTATATTAGTACTAAAAAAAATTTTGGAACTTTTTTTTTTGGGGCCTAAAGCGAGTGCTTTACTTGCTTGACCCTTAAGCCACCCCTGATGATAAATCCAACCAATATTATTAAAATAAATTTAATATCGCTTTAAGGAAATAATTTTAAAATTTAATTAAAATTTATTTATTTTTAATTATTAACTTGAAAAAAATATCTTCCCGTGTTTCGTGGTGGAATGTTTGGTTGGAAGAGCGAAAACAGAAAAAATGAATTGATTAAGAAATAAAGAGACGCAAATTAGCCAACTCCAGCATTAATTTGGAGCCTTGAATGTAGGAATTAGATGCATCACGTGAAAATCCTTTCCGTAAAAGGCAAATACTATTGTGTATGTATGCATATTTCGTCCCTTGAAATAAGGATTTTGCCGAAAATAAAAAAAGTTACACCAACCAATCAATTGTGAAAGCTAAATTTTTCATCACTGTTTTTGCTGAATATACGCATATCTGAAAGAAAACCACGTCAAATCAGAATGATTATGCAAAACTTAACACGGTTTGCCTCAGCGTTAATGTTTTTTATGCATCAATCTTTTATTTGGAACGTAACAGTCAGTTATTATGTGAAGTACCCCGTTTTTTTAAGGCCTAACTGTGTTTTTGTTTCAATATTTTACAAAAGTATGTGATTTTTTTTTTAATTTTTAATTATCAGTAATTATAGTTTCTGATTTTTCTTTACATAATTTTACTCTGTTCATTTTTAATTATCTTTAACTTCATTTAATTTTCAGTCATGTTTGTTAGATTTGGACTTTAAACCTTTTTTTTTTTACGTCTGTTTGCCTTTTCTCCTTTTTTTTTTCCTTTCCCTTTCTTTTTCTTTTTCTTCTTTTCTCTTTTCTTTATCACTCAACGTTCTTCTTCTACTTTCCGAAGCTTTCTCCATTTCTCATTTTCATGAAACTTTCGAAATTTATGATTTTATTTTTCACATTTTTCAGAACCCAATTCTAGCATGTAATGACTAAAGTATTAAGGATTAATTTTAACTTATAAAATAGTCGCCTTTTACTTTAAATTTTCTCAATTCTTCTGTGTACACTTGTTTCAACTCATTATTAGTTTAGTGAAGTGAGAATGATGATTAGTTTAATCTAGGATTGAAATTTGAAGTAGTTTGATTATTTTGTTATAGAACTCTAGGATTTTGGTGAAATCTTAACTCTTTTAATCATTACATCGAGTACAAATAACTTTTAAGTAAGGGAAGGTATCCTGAAAAAATTATTAAAAATTTAATGCATGTATGGTTTTAGAAAATTGATGATATTTTGTATGGGTCATTGAAGAGTTGCATGACATTTTTTGTTTGAATGACATGTTGGAATAAAATATCATTATTTAGGATTTGAAAATTGGTAGGACAACTAGATTTTGTTTTATTCAAATGAGTTTTGTATGGAGTGATGATTGAATTTTATTGAACTTGATAACAATTAAATGGTTGATTTGAGGAAAAAATGGTAAGGAAATTTACATAATAAGAAGTTACAGATTTAAATTTGTTTAGAATGTTTGAAATGATAAAATAAGTTTAGGATGAATTTGAAATAATTTTTTTATACATGTTTCTTAAGTGAAAATGGGGCAGATGAATTAAGTATTTTTCTCTAATATATTCTGATTCAAACAACAAATTATTACTCAAAGTCATGATTTTCTCGTTCAAGCAAAAATAAAATAAGAAATTTTGACATAGAAAAAATCTTTTTTCTATCATTAAATTTTGCTCAAGAAAAAATAAAAATTCGCAAACAACTTTTCTATAATAAAAATTATATGTTTTAAAATTCTCATATATATAATTTGTTCATATATTAAATATAATCCGAGCATATGTCCACGTAGATGTTATTATATATATATATATAAAGTTTATGGTTAAATAGGTTGATTCAGTTTTATTCATAACTTTTTGTTATTTTATACACTACATATAAAAATGTATGATATTCGTTATTTTTTATATGATTAAAAATGGTAGTAGTTACATATGTTTTTACTAAATGTAATTGATAATAATTTAATTATTTATAAAACTGAAAGATTGAATAAAATTGCGTATAATTAAAAATAAGGATATCAAATTTATTCAAAATGAAATTGAAGAACCAAGATTCCAATAATTGAAAAAAAAGAGTTATTAAAGTTATAGAAACATTTATGGAACAAAATTATAAATTTCTTAAAATATAGGACTCAAAATTAAACTTTATTATTAATTAAAAAAGTCATAATTAATTATAACAATTTTTTTCTTTTACAATTTTTTTATAATAATATAATCAGTGAATAACACAGCTACATATAATTACTAATATTAATAACGAATAATTTAAATGTTTAAAATAAAATATATTTAAAAAATAAATTTTTATTATACTTTTTTTTCAGCCAAAAAACTTTTATTTTTACTTGCATGTTTTTTTATTCCTTTTCCTACTTAACAACTTATTATCACTTTATTTCTTTCCTAAAAACAAAAGATAAACGAAAAAAAGGAAAAGTACGGTCCCATCATGCATCATGACTCCTTTATAATCAGTATAGGCATGATTTAGAAGAACTTCTTCTGGTTTTGTATAACATAAATCAAATCATGTTGCACTAATTTAATTTTTATATTACTTTTTCATCTTAATGATATAAACCCACAAAAATAAGCACAGATTTAGTGGTTAAAAATGAAAAGGCAATACATAAAAGTGATTAACTTTAATGTGTACAAAATCATAAACATTCCCCATCAATATCATGTTAATTAAAATAACTTAATAATGTATTTAAATAGAAAATTTTAAGAGCATAATTTAGTTTTATAAATAATTTAAAATTTTTTATATTAAAATATGTGTTTGAATAAAAACTTAAAACTGTAAATTTTTATAAAAATAATTAAATTATTTTAAATTAATAAATTTTAAATTCTATTTTAAAGGTTTAAAAATCTTCATATTTTCAATCATAAACAATGTTATTTGTTATCTCTACCAAGTTGTTGATTTGATTTTCTACGGTCTCTTTTTGATAAATTCTTTTCATACTTTTAATTATAGACAATGTTGTTTGTTATCTCTACCAAGTTGTTGATTTGATTTTCTATAATCTCTTTTTGATAAATTCTTTTTATAGAAACATGTGCGATAAACTCTCATTTGTAATTGTGAGATTGTTTTCTAATTTGAAATTGACCTTGAGTCAAGTTTGCTTGAGGAGACACTTTGCCACTTCTTTTATACATTTTCAAACATTCTTTTTAAGTCATTAATAGGATTTCAATATGTTCAAGAGAATAATCTTATGTGCATGTAAGAAGGGAAGTAATGAAGAGGTTGTATGCTTCGAGTAATCCATCGAAGATGGCATAAATGTGCTTAAAAGTATAAAGAGATGATCGGGTAGCAGCAAAAGTTACACAATTAATTTTCTTGATATCAAGAAGATACTTATTTAAGGTTGTAGTTTTTTTTGTGATTCTTAGTTGGATCTTGAGTTATTTCACTAGAGCCTTGATTTGCGAAGTAAAATAAGTTTTAAGATTGTTCCAAATTTTATAACACCACTCATATCTAACCATGTGAACCATGAATTAAGGTTCCATCCTTTTGAATAACCATGATTTTAGAAGGTTATCTTGTCAATCAAAACTTGTAATCTAGACTGATAGCTCTTTTATCTTTGTCTTCTTTACTTAAATATTGAGAGGAAACATGTCTATCTTCAATAATATGATTCTTTAAATGATACCCACACATAGTAAATTTAGTTTGTTGTCTTTAAGTAAAAAAAATTGTCCTAACTGAATTTTGATGAGATGAAACTGGAAAAGGCTCGTGGAACAAATTGTTTAAAAGTTATGAAAATCATGAGAAAATAAAAAAAAATACTCATAATACCATGTTAGAAAACCAAAGAAAAAAATGAGTCTGAAAAATATATATAAAAAAATAACAACTATTATTTACAATTGAATTAACAAATTACATAATTATTATAATAATTTAATCTATTTTTATTGAATGATGCCCATTTGCTTAATTAAGAATGAAACATCGCTCAAAAAGTCAATATAAGAAATTATCTCAATATAATTTTTTGATAAACACCAAACAAGGTTTATTTTATATCAAAATCGATAAATTTTGTTGGTCAAACTAAGAATTTTTTTTCTGCTTTAAACCTTGAATTTTTGAGGTGACATTAATTGAATATTTTTTTATTAGTATTAACAATCAAAATTGTTTTTTTGCCAACATAAGTTAATGTTTTTCCTCGTTCAATGGTGGTTAAGATTTTTGCGATTATGTTTTTTTATTAATGTCGACTGAAATATTTTATTGATATTAGTGCAAGCTTTTTTTATTGACGTTGTTAGGATTGTTATTTCTTGCTTGTTAGATTTTTCTCAACCATTACTAAGAAAACTATCTTTTAATGATATCAACAATTTTTTTTGCAATTAACGTACATCATGGGTTTTTTTTATCAATATGTGCTAGTATTATTTTTTTTATCAATAGTGACAATATTTATAATTATTTTTTCTCATATTGATTTTAATAGTTTTGATGTTGATTAAAATTGTATTTTCTTTATATAAACTTAAAAAAATTTCAACCAACCATCTATAAAAAGGTTGCCTAAAAAATTTCAAAACAAACCAGGCTTAAAAAAAGTAAGCTCAACCATTACATCCTAAATAGTTCTATATAATATTAATGGAAAACAATTATGGCTGAGGTACATTAAAAAAACTCTTTATTATTTTCACTGTCGACAAAATTATATTGACAAACTTTATTAAAAGTACGTAAACTAATATCAATTAAAAATATTATCAAATGATATTTTTAAATTATTAAATAATATTTAATATTTAAATAATTTATTATTGGTGTTAGTTGAAATAATTTTTTTGAAACAAGAAAATGAGAATTTAATAAATCTCTAAAGAAAATATTTAATAAATTTAAATATCTTAAAAATTATGAATTTTTTTATTAAAATAAAAGTGTTCCTTGAAATTTGATAAAAAAATTATTAACTTTTTTCTTGATTTTAATAGAGATTTATTATCTAGAATATTTTACATTAAAAGGAGAAATAAATATTTCACCATAAAAATAAGTTTTTTACCAGAATTCTTAAAAAATTTCAAAATGATAAAAAGTTCATATTTTAAATTTTATTCTACTATATATTTTTACTGCGGAACCTACAATAAAGTAAGTTCTTGTTATTATTAAAAATTTAAATTAAAATATCACATAATGATCAACGTTTTAAAAAATTCATATTTATATTTATATATAGTTGTGATAGTAATTATAATACTTCATATTTATATATTGAAACTTATATTATTTACTCTCATGACAAGAAATTACGTAACAAAACAACAATTAAAGCTAAGCTAAAATAATTCAATAAATTAAATTCATAATTATGAATATTTTTATCATAAAAAATTATTTACTTTACATTTATCACATTTTTATCTCTATAACACTTATATGTTTATGTTATTAAAAAAAACACTTTTAAGTTAAAGAAATTATTCAACAAGTATTACTGAAACTGTCAAAACGAACAGCTCGATCCTATGGATCGAGTTCAGAAAATCTGATAATCTATCCTATTTTATATTTTAAAACTTTTAGTCTAGTTTAACTTAAATCATAGGTTATACGGGTCAGTCCATCGGATTAGACTTATTTTAACAATTTTAAGTATTATTATAGTTGTTTAATTAATTTTAATAACTAATTTTGGCAAGTAAAATAAAATAAATGAATAATCTTAAGTATATGGATTCGTTATATTGAAAATTAAAATTTTCAAATAAGTCTGCTCATCATTATAAATGATGATTTAAGTACAAGTAGCCACTAATTAAGTGACATAAATTTAAAATCAAAACAAACTTTTTTTACAAATTTAATAAACAAGTCTTCTTTTATTTTTCAAATATTTCTTCTCCAATACAATTTAAGTGTTATTTTGATTAAAATTCTTATATTTTATTCTTCACATATTCTTTATAATATTCAAGACTATCAAGTTAAATTGGAAAATAATGAATATATGATTTTAAAATCTTAGAAAAATAAAAAATTTAAATAAATAAAAATTTGTCTTATAATATATATATACAAAATATTTTAATCTTAAAATATTACATTATATTATTCTTATCTCTTGGAAACCTTGTCCACTAAACTTAAAAGAAATTATGTTAATACTTATCTAAACTTAAAAAAAATTGTTATAATTATTGTTGATTTCATTTATTGCACTAACAACCAAAATCGTGCATATGATGGTGATGATAGTAGCAAATTTATCATTTTGGTGTTAATTTCAAGAAATTAACAGAATAAACAATTTTGGAAAAATTATAACAATGGATAAGTCGTATTTGAGCTCCAAGACTTTAATTAAAGAATTCGTATCACAGACTGTGATTTTAGTGAAAATTTATAGATGTACAAAAGTTGATATGCAGGATTTTTATTTGAAGTTTTTGAATTAAAGTATTGTTTGAGATGACTTTGGTTTTACTGAAATCATGGTGCATTGACACAATTTTGATTTGATATTTTTAAACTGAAGTTATATATGAATGACACGATATTGATTTAAAATTATGCAAACTGACCACGACTTTTATTATGTGATAATGATGGTAGCTCAAATATAATTTATCCATTATTATAATTTCTTATAAATCTAATCATGTTAGATTATTTTTTTGAAATTATATTATAGGAATAAATTTTTCATTAATAGAAACATGACAAAAAGTAATGATAATTGTAGCCATAGTAGTTCCATAATTTATAATTGTTTAAAGTATTTATTTTTAGAAAAGTGATTAAGATTCCTTTCAAGTCCACTTCAACACTTATTCTACATCCTAAAAGCAACCAAATTTTAATTAAAAATAAACAAATATAAAGTGACAAGCTTATTGAAAAGAGATTTTAATAAAGTTACTGTACTGTTGATACTTTTTCATTTTCTATGCAATGAATCTTTAAACATGTGATGGTTACATGATATTTTAATGTAATCCACCAATTGTTTTTATTTTACTTTAATGATTATTATTAGTTGTTTAGTACAAGTGTTTTTACTATATTTCTTTTCATATATGAAACGACTTTAATAAGAGCACTTATTTAGATGAGAACATGAAATTTTTTAGTAACATCTAAGAAATTATGATATAAAACAATAAATTATTAAAATTAAATTACATAAGAATTTAAATTAAGATTTCATAAAAGTATGAAGTCCTTAAATTTTTTACCATAAAAGTAAAATCTATAAAAAATAATCTTAAAGTCTAAGTTAGAAGAAAATTAAAGAAACAATTAATTGAACATTTTTTAAGAATCAATTGAGTTTAAGGCCAAAGGTAAATTGATAATCTAAAGAAGAATGTGAAAAACTCCTGGTAATATTTATAATTAATAACTTATCTTTAAATCAAAAGATGAATATGAAGAATCATAATTGAAAGATAAAATAAATGTTTTTCGTATAATGGACCACTATGGTAGGCAGGGAAGAGAGAATATTGCCTTTTAATAAGATTATATTCTTTGATAAAATATTTAGTAAGTAATATAGTAATAAATAAGATAGCTGGTAAAAAAAATTAAGAAATTTTAGAATTGTTTAGATATTTTCTCCCGGCATCTGACGTCTGAGATTGACACATGTCAATGTCAGAAGAAACGTTTTAAATTCTCCACGTCACTGGGAGCATCGGTGCTTCGCATTTGGATTAAAAAAGTAAGAGAGTTTATTATATACAATTATAAAAAAAATTATATAATGAAAAATAGTAAAATCAGAGAAAAATAAACTTCTAATTTCACTATTTAGCACAAGTTATTTTAAAAAGTTTAAAGTAAAATCAATTTCATTTCATTAATATCTTCAAAGAAAGTATTTATACATTTATCTTGGGACAATCTTGACGGCACATGTTTCACGGTAAAGAATATTTTTATCCAAGAATATGGTAATCCCAGCCAACTACTCTTTTTTTTTTTTAAGAAAAAGGAATTTATGGAATCAAAAATATTTTTCTTAAAAAAAGTTGATGATTCATTCAAGTTCACAAGAAAAATTCATTCCTCAAACTCTCAACGATATTGATTGTTAAAAAAAATTGTTTTGCCCTTTCCATTTATTTAGTGTACCTTAACAATTTTAACTTTCTTAGAATTGAGGGTTTACAATTTTTGACTTCTCTAAATTATTTATAAATTATTGTTTTAATTTTAATAATTATTATAATCAAATTATTTTATTTAAGACTTATTTGGTTATTTCTCTATTTATTTCCAGATTATCTTTTTATTTTTTCTTATATATTATAAAATCTTTTCATATATTAACCAAAAAATTATAACTTTAAAGCACTAAAAGCATATATATATATATATATATATATATATATATATATATATATATATATATATATATATATATGACATAAGTTTAATGAAGTTTTGCGGGTCAGGAGTGAGTTCTGAGTCACTACAATTTTGAGAATTCATTTTTTATACATAATTAAAAAAGGAATTTTAAATTTTAGAAAAATATAAAAATATAACAATATTGATGAGAAAGAAAAAGAAAATTGAAAAAATAATTAAATTAATATACTTTTATATTCTGTCCCGACCTATATTATCTTCTCTTCAACATACTAAAAGATAAATTTTCTTCATACTTATTTATAATTTAATTTATTTCACTTTTTAAGGAAAAAAATATAATATCTCACGTAAAATAAAATTTTATACCTAAACACTTTTTATATAGGAACTTTTACCGTTTTTATATAAAATAAATTATTTTTATATATTAAAATGTTTAAAATATTTTTAAAGTTTTTACAATTAAGTATTACTTTTTTAAAATATTTTTTATGGAAAATTCTTTTAAATAACATGATCTTAACTCTTCCAATTTTTATAACTATTATAAAAAAATTATTTTATGCAATGAACATTGTTAAAATAAATAAAACAAAATTATGAAATAAAATATAAAATAAATTTTCCAATAATAATATGATTATTTATATAAGTTAAATAATTAAAATTTTTAATTTAAAATAAATTATTGATGAAATTAATAATTTAAACGAACACGTGATTTAATTTATAGTTATAACATATTAAATTATATATTTATTTTTTAATTGTATTTGTTATCATAATAACTTATATAAATTAAATATATTATTTTAGTTTTTTTAAAATTACTGGTGAAGAATAAATTTTTTATATAATTATAATTAAGACTTAAGTATTATATTCTTTTATTAAAATGTCAAAAAATTTATAATCTTAAATAAAATTCTAAATTATTATTTATTTATATTAAATGTAATTTTTTATAAGAGAATTATATATAAATAATATATTACTAAATATCATATTAAAAATAAATATTAAAATAAATATAAAATTTTAAATATAATATAATATAATAAAATCTATAAAAAGAAAATTAATAAATTAAATTATTATTCGTATCATATAGATATCCTAATATTTATATTTAATTTTTTCTAATTAGTTTTAAGCTGTAAAACTTATTATGAAATGAAATCCTATTCATCATTTTAATTGTATAAAAAATAATATTTAATTGACGAAAATAGTTGATAAAATTTGTTAGCTTTTAATGGAAATTTCGATCTTAATCCCTTTGAAAACTTCAAAGTATTAGGACATCTTGATAATAAATTTTAATTTACATTATAAAAGTATTTAATATGTTACATCAATACTATATTATCAATTTTTAAGATTTTATATTTATTTTTCTTTCCACACAAGTTCTTATAAGAGTTTATTTAATGTTATATTATTTATATTTTAACTATTATATTTATTATTTAATTTTATTTTCATGTTATTTTTTATTATATAAAAATAATATTATAATTATATAAAAATAATATTGTCATTTTATAAATTAATTAATTAATGTGATTAAGTTTTAATTTCTATATGATAAACATAATAAATAATATTTTCATTTCATTTACTAATAAAAAAATGCTTAAAAAATAACAAATTTACATAATGATAAGAAAAAAAATACATAAGTAAACGTAATGATAAATTCTCAAAAAATAATATACTAACTAAATTTTCGTTAACCTCATGATTAAAATATTGTCAAATATGTTTCATGAAATCATATTGAAGTTGTCGACGTTGTTGTTAGTATGATGTAGTAAATATACTATGAGAATCATGTGATACATTGAAATTTGAGACATTTTAGCCATTATTATCACATGCGTTTCTCTAGTCTTCGAATATGATGTTATATACTACTCTCTCTATTTAGTACACATATCAATAAAAACATTAATTTTTAATTTTTTTAATAAATTTTTCTTTTCTATAATACCTTTAAAGAATTAAATACATATCTTACAATACTTTTATCCATAAGCTAGCAAGTTTGACATTCCTCCATATCGTACAATACCACCTCGTGTAATATACCAACACTCTAAAGGGGCCAACAACAACAATCATAAAGGACCAACAACAATCATAAAGGACCAACAACAACATCAACACTAATGAAGGCCATAACAATTCACCTATCAAAGACTTTCAACACTCACTAGTAGGAATACTAACACCTTGTATCCCACTCTAAGCTATATCAACAACTATTTACCCCTTTGATAGGCTAACACCATTTATAAGATTAACAACATATCATCCAACAAAATACTTATAGATATACAACATGAGATTGACTGTTATTATATATGAATATACCAACGTATTCATCATCTTATAAAACATTATTTAGCATTTATCAACTCACAACATGATCAACAATCATTATCAACAACTTTTTAACTCATCAAAAACATATTTAAATCTACACCATTTTCGCTTGAGCTAAATCTTATTGTTTGAGCAAAAATGAGATAATAACACTTTTGTTGTCATTTAAGCTTGTGCAAGAATTTCTAGCTTGAGCGAAAATGCAACTTTTGCTTGAGCGACAACATGTCGTTTGAGCGAGTCTAGGCAGTGGAGGTAATCATTACTCACCGCCTCACTTTTACGTGAGTGACTATACGTCACTTGAGTGAAAACAAGATCGAGAGACATCATGAACCACATATCCACTTGTTTTCCAACTCCAAACAACCTCATAAACCATTTTTCTAACAACCCCAAGCTCATCAACAAGAGTATATAGCCATAAATGTCAACAATTATTTCGAATAATTGATTTCTCATTCTCATTTAATCAAATCAACATCACAAGCAACCAAAACTACAAATAATCATCAACTAAACACATAGAGTTAGTTAACTTCCTTTACCTAGATTGTAATGCAGCTTTTCAAACTCTCTTTAGGCTTTCACTAACCCACTAACCTCAAGTAAGCCTTGACTACAAAAGAAATTGGCATAATTTCCTCTAAATTCTCAATCTTTTCAAATAAGGAGAAGAAGAATTTAACAGACAAAATCTTATAAACTACTTACCCATTTTAAAATGTTGGATATGTTCTACTCTTCATCAATTTCTTGTACATATAATCTAGTCAAATTTTCCTGATCAGAAATTCTTATATTTAAAAAAAAAATTTATACAAAGAAGAGAGAATTTTAAAGGAAAAAAATTTAAAATGAAATATAATGACATTAGAATTATTTATATAAAAATTATTATTATAATGACGTTAGAATTATTTATATAGACATTATTATTAATTCACTTTAAAATTTATTATTGTGAATGATAAAAGAATTATATTTAATATAAAATATAATTTTTTATTTATAATTCCTGATTTTGAACAAGATTTTAGGGTTTTTTTTTCATATAAGCTACTTCAATAATCCATTTCTTAAATTTATGAAATAGATATTTACTTCTCTAAAGAGCCACTTTTGTGATACATGAAAAATTGTGTAATTTTGCTATTCACACTTAAAGTAAATAATCAATATGTAGTACATTATGTTGATCTCTAAAACTAGGAATATCAGTTAGCTTGTACTTAAAATTACAAAAGTCTTCATTTTAGAAAACATTTGTACTATAGTTTTTAACATTTTAGAAAATAATTAATAATTTAACCAAGCAGACAACATTTGTAGAATTTTATGAGTTATTTTAATAAATTCAGAGATTAATTTAGACTACGTGTCTTATAAAAGTTCAAATGTAGCAGTTGTTGCAAGGTTGGTGTCAAATTGTTGATTCAGAGCATGTTAGGATAATTTAAAATTATTGATTTCAATTGTTTTTGTCAATTCTAGGTTGATTTTATGTATTTGGATATTTGTAGCCTGTGAATTTTTAACAATTGTTTTTTTCTGAACATTGTTATTTTAAAATTGTTCTCAAATTTCTCAACAGGTTTTTTTTTTCTCTTTCAGCTTAGTAAATTTTGTTAATTTAATATGTAAAAGCTTAATAGATTTGTAATTCCTCAACTTCGCCATAATTATTTTTTAGTCTTAAAGAATACAGAAATTAGTCTCTTTTAAAAAAAAATATAATTGTACATTCTTTTTCGCTTTTTCAAAGATATATGTCGAATACAAAAATAATATCAGTCTTTTTTGTCTGCATTAAATGATTGTTTCCTTGACAAATGAAAGATATTTAACCAACATACACATGTAACTAATGAACTCACTATAAATTATGACAAGTATAATTGAAAATATCAGTTTTTTAATTTATTGACTTATTTTTTGTAATTTTTTTATTAAATTCCTAAGGTTGAAAAGAAAATAGGTTGTTGGTTTATTTCTTTTGAACAATGAAACTGGTTACACCATATATCAAAGAATTCTATTATATCTAAATAAATTAATCACGTTAAAATATTTTTCAGTACTTATTTAAATAAAACTAATTTCGATTATTCTGAATTATTTATATAATTTATTTTTTGTTGTTATTATACGAAGAACCAGTCATAGTATAATAAAGTAAAATTGGGTTTACTATTCCATAAATCAACATCAAACATATTCACATATATGCTAACTTTATATTATTATTGTTTGTTTAGATAGTCTAGAAATTATAAATATTGACAATAATAGCATTTTACAATTTTATATATTATTCTGGCTTGTTTTGCTAGTCTAGAAATTAGAAATGTTGATAATAATGGACATTTAGTTATTTTTTATATGGAGTATTATTTTTTAAAATAGAATCGGGTTTTGTTTAACCTCATGATTCCTTTATCTTTTAAGACTCCTATAATATAAATTGGAAATATTTGCATCTGTTCTACAGCTATGGGCTTCAGGATCCAATTCTGAAACCAATCATTATGGATCGCTTGTGAATTACTTTACAAAAAAAAAATTGAAGGGGTGTATTAAATCTAAAGCTGATAATTTTTTTTTGGTAAATTTATATTACAGATTGAAGGTCTATTTATTTTCAGATCAAATGATTTATTAATTTCACTAATAACTATATAAATACGATATTAATTTTTATGTCCAAAGATTCACACTGCAAATAATTAATTAATGTAGCAAAATAATTTTCTTCATTTAATGCAAATATTTAAAAATAAAAACGACTAAAGAAAAATATGGCATTTTTGTAATTATCTTTGAAAACAAATATAAAATGAAATGAAAAGTTATTTTATACGAAAATATTTTTCATATTTCACAAGCTAACTAGTTTTAAAACTAGAACTTTCAAAATATTATAAAACGAATTTTAACATAAAAGAACTTTTAAGGTTTAATAGGTATTTTGGTCATAATATTGTGTGGAAATTTGTTATGTTTTTTTTTGTTTATTTTTTTTTTCAATTGAGTCCCAAATTTTATTAAAATCTGTCAATGTGGTCATTTCCGTTAAATTAACATGAACAATGTGAGAACATAACACACACGTGTCATTTTGTAATTGGTTGAATATATTTTTTTGTTTTAACAGTGAGCCCGCCTCTCTCTCCTCCTTTCCCTCCTCCTCTCCCTCCTTTCCTTACAAGCTGGACAGTGTGAATCAGATTGGAGGTGTTCATTTGTGATCTTAATGGTTGCCATTGCATCAATTGAAGAGCGTGAAGCAGGGGTGGACCAAGCCGGTCATTGGTTATGTATTGTTCAATGAGTCTTTCTAGTCTAGGATCAAGAAAGTAGTCACCAAAATCAACATGCCTAGGACAACTTCTTGTGTCACTGTTAGAGAGAGTGAACCCAGGAGGTTGGGGTTTGAGAGGGAGGATGCGGGACAAAAGAGAGGATTGGGAGGGAGAGGAGGAGGGAGAGGAGGAGGGAAAGGAGGAGAGAGAGGCGGACTCACTGTTAAAACAAAAAAATATATCCAACCAATTACAAAATGACAAGTGTGTGTCATGTCCTTGTTAACTCTTTAGCAAGTGTACCAAATCGTTCAAGTAATAAAGTGAAAGTCCAAGTATCATTTTCCCAAGGGATTAGCGTTTGTTTAACAATTAAGTGTGACTACTACTTTCGAATATATTGTAAAAGACAAAGATTTATCGTGTTGGTAATGTAAATTTTAACTGCAATTTTATAAACGGCTAGAACAATTAATGGATATAAGAAAGATGACTTCACTGGGGTTGGAATTCCTGAACTCAGTTTAATATGAAATCTCGTGAATATAAATATATCTTAAACAAAACTCCACATTCACACAAAATGTATATTTACCCTAATTCCTTAGAGATAAGTTCTAAACTTTAATATCAAAAATCTAATTCCTTAGTTTTCTCAATAAAGCTTGCGTGAAGGACTTGTGTTTAGAATGACCAAGTGTTATCATATTATGTCTAATATAATAACCCAAGGTTGCTCCACCTTTAGTTCTCAGTTTCAAAATACATTTTCCAATGATCAGAAACAACATAAAGCATAGATGATCAAGCCATGCACAATAGACACATAAGATGGAACATAAGAGTATGAAAAGATATACATATATATCAATGAGAGATACACCAGTTTGAGTTCATTACATCCAACCCCAATGAAAGGGGAGTTTAGCTACTCATAGACATTTGGAGCACCCAGAATGGATCAGGAATGGATGATCTCCAAGAAGAAAGCTTTCCCAAGCCTTCCGTTCGTCCCTCTGTCTCCTCCTGTTCCTCTGTCTCCCTCCTTTGTTTAATCTGTTTTTGCTCTTTTTAAAAGATCTGTCTGATGAATCCAAAAGGTCACATTTTACTGATGCAAAGAGTGACTGATGACATCTCGTAGGGTGAGCACTGACTGTCCAGCTACCTGATCATAAATTCGCTGGGCGAGAAGACTTGTGGACTTCCAAAACTCAATCTTCAAACTCTCATTTCTCTACAAAAATTTAATAAAGTAAATAGTAATCACATTCTTTCAAAAAGATAGAAATATTGTAATCATTAACATAAAAAGAGAAAAGAACATGACAAAAATACAAATAAAGAGGGTGAATTCATATAACCAATTGAGTTGAAATATCATTTATCAACACTCCCAAACTTAAATTTTTGCATGTCCTCATGTAAAATAAAACTAAAAATGTGCACCACAGAAACAAATGGTTTTCAAAACAATTCTCTGGTACAAAAGCTGAAAAGAGTTAAGTCTGCAAAATCCAAGTCTCAACACAAATGTCATGGTGCTTTGATAAAACAAATCCCCAAAAATAGAGTGACACATGCTAACTCAGAGGAACAAGGTACTGCAATTCTCCACTAAGAGTGTTTCACTCATCACACATGTGTTTACACCCAATGAATTCTCACACAAAGCATGCCATCCTCATTTCATATGTTTTTGCACATCATCTACTTAATAACATCACATGCTTGAATTTGATCAAAAGGTCTTTCAAAGGTTATAACTTGGTCAGGTTAAAGAAACAAATATGGTTTTTCAATGAATTCAAAAACACTGTCAGAAGATGAGAACAATACACATTCTTGTCTAAATCATACCCGTTCACCACCTTCACACACACAACTTTATTCATCCTTCATTCTTCAATCACAACCATTTACAATGTTCATACAACCTTTGAATATTGATTTCTCATCTCTTCAATCTCTCTCCATTTTCATCTCTCTTTCATTCACAATTTTTTTTTGTATATATAAATATGAAACAGAACAAAAGAGAGACCAAAGACTTTAGAGAGATCTCTTTTTTTTTTCTTATTCAAAACTTATTTCAAAGATGACACAAATATTCTTCCCCCAAACTTAATTTCCCATCCATCCTCATCAAACAAGAATGTTCATTGTTCTCTTCTTCCTAAGGTGTGGGAAGGGAAAAAGATTTAACTGGTTAGGGTACAAAGAATAATTCATGATGGCTAACAAAGATTCACACAAATCATAAGGTTGGCTTTTTGGCTTACTACATGAATCCTCACAAAACAAAACAATTGCCTTAATCATCTCAAATCAAGCACATGTTTATGTTGTCCAGAATCATGCAAAAACAGATTTATGAAAATAAGCAGCCCATTTCACTCACTCTCACAATTTTTCATGTAAACACTCAACAAGTACATCCCCTGAGTCACATATCAATCTAAGCTTGGCAAATCCAAATCTCATGCAACCACAGACACAAAGTTGCAACTCAGAAATTTGTAGTTAAACCCATCATACCATGCAGCAGAAAATTCTAAAGAAAATCAATGTTTCTCATGCAACAGATAATTCTAAGGAAATTAAATTAAACAGTAATTAAATTGTTCAAATATCATAAAAATTACAAAACAAAATGAAATTAAAAACAAGACAGAATAATAACAAAAGCAAGATAAAATCACGGCCAAGGCCTCCATCCAGCATGTGGGTCCTCCTGATCAGCAGCAGCACTTGTACCACCTTCACCTACATCATCACCACCTGTATATCCATCCCACCCCGGGGAGCTAGGCCTGTCCCTAGGCCATGGAACTCTGGCTTCAAACTGGGAACCAGTCATAATGTAATCAACAAGTACCTGGGGAGAGAGAAGGGATAACTTCACTGGGCGAGTAAGCATGCCGCCCAGCGACTGAACATTTTTTTTTTACAACCTCTCTCGCTGGGCGATGACTAGAGTCGCTGGGCGAATCCGCATAATTGGGAAATTATTTTTCTGCAGAAACATAACTCGACCAACAACTACAGTTCTCGCATGGAGAGAAAACTACCCCAAAACAAAAAGAAAAATAGAAGATAAATTTTCCACTACAACTGAAAGCAATAAACATAGGGTTGCCTCCCTGTAAGCGCTTTTTTAACGTCTTTAGCTCGACGCCTGATAACTCAAGGATTTTTCAATCACTTCATCTAATACCTCTACTCTAGAACAATTGCTAGTGTCTCCAGGATGTTGCATGGTTTCAAGGACATTAAATGTAACCACTTCATCTTGCACTCGAACCTTTAGATGACCGTCATCAACATCAATTACTACTCTTGCTGTCTTCATAAAGGGTCGTCCCAAAATGAGAGGAACTTCTGTGTCTTCCTCCATGTCCAAAATGACAAAATCCACCGGAAAAGTGAATTTATCAACCTTCACAAGCACATCTTCAATGACTCAGTAGGGGAACTTGATGGATCTGTCAGCTAACTGCAGTGTCATCCTGGTGGGTTTTACCTCCAAATCTCCAATTCTCTTCATCATGGAGAGTGGCATCAAATTAATGCTTGCCTCAAATCAATTAGTGCATTGCCAATGGTTAGCTTACCAATAGTGCATGGAATGGTGAAGCTACCGGGGTCCTTTAGCTTGGGAGGAAGGAGTTTATGAATTATTGCACTATAGTTCCCTTGGACTTCAATAGTCTCCTCTTCAATGTATTTTCGTTTCTTAGTGAGCAACTCCTACATAAACTTAGCATAAGCAGGTATCTGTTGGAGTGCTTCAGAGAATGGAATATTGATCTCAAGCTTCTTGAATAAGTCCATGAATCTTGCAAATTGCTTCTCCTTCTCCTTCTTTGAATGAACTGGAGGGTGAGGTAAGGGCTTCAGTTGATTTTTCTCTCTTTTATTTTCCTCTTCTTTCTTATTTTGTAGGTCAATCTCTTTTTCTTCACTCCTCTCATCTTTTTCACTCTCATTTTTTTTACTCTCATCTTTTCTCTCACCCTCATTTATTATCTCTATTTCTTTTTCTCTCTTCTCACTTCTATTTTCCAGAATTTTTCCACTCCTAGTAATAATAGCTTGACAGTATTCCTTAGGATTGTCCTCAGTGCTTG
Source organism: Lablab purpureus (assembly GCA_030347555.1). Lineage (NCBI taxonomy): Eukaryota > Viridiplantae > Streptophyta > Magnoliopsida > Fabales > Fabaceae > Lablab > Lablab purpureus. The sequence goes on from CM059260.1 coordinate 5,987,451, forward strand.
CCACAAAATTCTTTTCCGATTTCTCCTCCAATTTCTTAGCTAGTTGTCCCACTTGGATCTCCAAGTTTCTAATAGATGCTTCAGTGCTTTTATGGTTTGAGATAGAAACTTGCATGAATTGTTGAAAGGTATCCTCAAGCTTCGTAGTTCTATCATACAAGGATGATTGTTGTTGTGGAGGAGGAGGAGGTCGACTTGATGATTCACTTTGCCCCATACTAGGATGAGGTCTCCATCCTTGATTATAGTTGTTGTACCCTCCTTGTCGGCCTTGATTTCCCACATAGTTAACATATTCAGATGAGGTGTGTGGCATAACGCATTGTCCATTACCATGGTCTCCACCACACAGTTCACAACTTTGGACGTGATGATGTTGTGCTTGAGATACATTCATGGTTTTCAACTCCTGTGGCAGTAGAGTCAGCTTCTTCATAAGTGCTTCAAGTTGATGAGTCATTAGCTTATTTTGGGCTAACAGAGCATCTTGGGATTGTAACTCCAACACACCACGCCTTTGAGATGAAGCCCTTTCATGATGAACTTCATAATCATTAGAGGCCATATTCTCAATTAACTCATGGCTTCACTAGGTGTCTTCCACTTGATCATACCTCCAGCTGAGGCATCCAACATCAACTTTGTTTGAGATTTTAATCCTCCCAAGAATATGTTGATTTGAGTTGGTTCATCAAAACCGTGAGTGGGAGTCTTTCTCAATAGACCTTTGAATCTATCCCAAGCTTGACTTTGGGATTCATCAACATCTTGTTGAAAAGAAGAGATGTCTTGCTTGCCTTGATTAACCTTTGACTGAGGGAAATATTTGTTTAGAAATTTATATACAACATCATCCCACTCAGTGAGACTGTTCTCAGGAAACGAGTGCAACCATGTTTTAGCACCACCAGCCAATGAGAATGGGAATAGACTCATGCGAATAGCTTCATCAGGCACTTGGTGAATCTTCACAGTGTTGCAAATCTCCAGGAAAGTTGCAAGATGAGTATATGGATTCTCATGAGATAGCCCTTGAAACTGATTGTTCTGAACAAGATGAATAAGAGCAAGCTTCATCTCCATATTTGCTGCAGTAACCACTGGCCTTGCAATACTATTGAAATTGAGTGGCCCAGAAAAAGAGGTATAGTCTTCTAATGTGCGCTTTACTCCTTCTGTGTTTAGTTCCTCCGCCATGGGTTCTTCTTAATGTATAGAGAGAAGATTTGGTTCAGTTTCAACACTCTCTGCAGCATTGCTTGCTTCTTTAGCTTCCTGATTTTGCCTTCTTCTCCTACTATTGTTCCTTCGAGTTGTTCTTTCAATTTTAGGATAAAAAAGCAGTGTCACAGCTGGAATTCTGCCTCTCATGCAAAACAAGAAAACACTAGAAAATTGCAAGTGAAGCAACAGAATATGAGTGTGACAATTATTAACAAAACTAAATGATAAAATTAAAAAATAAAAAAAATAATAAAAATATATGAACAAGATCAAAACTAGCAAACACACACAAATTGCCAAAACAATTTACTAATCCTCGGCAACGGCGCCAAAAACTTGTTAACTCTTTGGCAAGTGTACCAAATCGTTCAAGTAATAAAGTGAAAGTCCAAGTATCGTTTTCCCAAGAGATTAACGTTTGTTTAACAATTCAGTGTGACTACTACTTTCGAATATATTGTAAAAGACAAAAATTTGTCGTGTTGGTAATGTAAATTTTAACTGCAATTTTATAAACGGCTAGAACAATTAATGGATATAAGAAAGATGACTTCACTCGGGTTGGAATTCTCGAACTCGACTTAATATGAAATCTCGTGAATATAAATATATCTTAAACAAAACTCCACATTCACACAAAATGTATACTTACCCTAATTCCTTAGAGATAAGTTCTAAACTTTAATATAAAAAATCTAATTCCTTAGTTTTCTCAATAAAGCTTGCATGAAGGACTTGTGTTTAGAATTACCAAGTGTTATCATATTATGTCTAATATAATAACCCAAGGTTGCTCCACCTTTAGTTCTTAGTTTCAAAATACATTTTCCAATGATCAGAAACAGCATAAAGCATAGATGATCAAGCCATGCACAATAGACACAGAAGATGGAACATAAGAGTATGAAAAGATATATATATATATATATATATATATATATATCAATGAGAGATACACCAGTTTGAGTTCATTACATCCAATCCCAATGAAAGGAGAGTTTAGCTACTCATAGACATTTGGAGCATCCAGAATGGATCAGGAATGAATGATCTCCAAGAAGAAAGCTTTCCCAAGCCTTCCGTTCGTCCCTCTGTCTCCTCCTGTTCCTCTGTCTCCCTCCTTTGTTTAATCTGTTTTTGCTCTTTTTAAAAGATTTGTCTGATGAATCCAAAAGGTCACATTTTATTGATGCAAAGAGTGACTGATGACATCTCGCAGGGCGAGCACTGACTGTCCAGCTACCTGATCATAAATTCGCTGGGCGAGAAGACTTGTGGACTTCCAAAACTCAATCTTCAAACTCTCATTTCTCTACAAAAATTTAACAAAGTAAATAGTAATCACATCCTTTCAAAAAGATAGAAATATTGTAATCATTAACATAAAAAGAGAAAAGAACATGACAAAAATACAAATAAAGAGGGTGAATTCATATAACCAATTGAGTTGAAATATCATTTATCAGTCCTCACAGTTAACGTCGTTCACTTTAATTTAACGGAAAGGATCACGTTGACAGATTTTAGTAAAATTTGGGACTCAATTGAGAAAAAAAATAAACTAGGAAAAACATTACAAATTTCTACAAAATATGAGTACCAAAATGCCTATTAAACCAACTTTTAAATTGTAGAAGCTAAAAAAGAACTTTTACTCTTTCTAACATTTTTTATTTATTTATTTCAATTCATTATTTATCTTTACCTTTTTTTCTCTCCCTCTTTCCTATTTCTTTCCCCTTCTTTCATATTTATTTTCACGCAAACCCAATGATGTATTTCTTTTCTTTTTAAATTTTTTTACTCTTTTATTTATCTAAAGTTTTGTTGGTAGATTCTGGAAAAGAGAATGAGCTACAAACACAACCACACAAGTGTCTATGATAGCATCTTTAACCAAAAACCTTAAGGCAATGAGTTTATGAATTTTCTCACTTATATGATGTTTAACTTACTCATTCTTACACAATGTGAGACTCTAACATCATAGTATCCTAATAATCTCTCCCTTAAGTGTGAGTCCATCCACATTAATACGTTCTCCCTTTTTAATCATGAGTACCCTTCTTGGTGATTATATTTTGAAATACCTCCTCACCTGTGGTCCTGATCTGAGATACCTTACCTCATATTCAATCTTTTAAGAGTATTTATTTAAAAAATTTAATAAGAACACCAAAACTAATTATTTGTTATAATATTTAGAGTAGACAAACAAGTTTGTGGATGAAGAATCTTAAATTTATGAATTTTTAATATTAAAAGTTTTTTTTCTAAAATTCATAGTAGGTAACAATATAAGTACTAATTATTATTTAAATATTTATTATTAAAAATGTTTTCATTCAAAAAGGAGATTAAAAATGTGAAAGAATTTCTAAAAGAAAATTATTTTAAGTATGAATTTAAGAAAAATTGAACTATAAGAAAAAAAGTTTTGTCTTTAGTATTGAATTTCTTTATAACTTATCATATTAAATTTTTCCATATATCTCCTAATTTTTTTAAAAAAAGTACCTATGCTATGCATATACTAAAATAAGCGTATTTATACCTCTATCATTTATCATAATAATTGTGAAAATTTATTTAAACATCTATAAATAAGAAACTAGATTAAGTCTTGAAATAGATTAGAAACTTGAACTCAATTTATGAAGTTGAGTTATGATAAGTCGAAGTTATATTTATGAAATAATTATTTTTTTATCAAGTTATGAATATATATTAAATTAAAATTTAGTTCTTTAATTTATTAAATACTGTTATAATATAAAAAAACTGGAGTTAACAAATAAAAATAATAATAAATTTTGTGAAATTTTTAAATTCACAAATATTAAAGAAGTCGAAGGTGTTATTTAAAAATTATATGGAAGAAAAGAAGTTATTAACAAGCTTATTTATATTGAAACGAATTAAAATGCAACACATATTTTTTATGTTTAAAAAGATATTGAATAAAATAAAATGGTTAAATTAATAGAATGGGAAATTTGAGGATGTAATTGATGAAGTAGAAAAAATAAAGAATACTTTGGTTTAATTAAAAGAAAAAGTGAGTTAAGTTAACAAACCGAAATAAGAAGTAGACCGAATAAACGACGACGTACAGAGATTTTGGATCTTTGTCTGCGTTCTATAAATCAGCGAACGCCTTCCTCTGAGACCACCTCCATTCTTTTCTCTTTGTTGCAAAGAGAAGAGATCTGCCTTCTCCTTCTTCCCTAATCACATCTCTCTTCCTTTCAAGGTATGTTTCTGTTTCTCTTTTATCTTCTCTTTCTATGGATCTCCTCTTCATTTCCATCTTCACGACTTCATCTTCCTTTTAATTGTTCTTTCTTTGCTTTGCATTTTTATGTTTCTCCATTCACCTTCGTCTGATTAGATCACCGGTCACTTCATCCTAGATTAGTTTCGCCATATCTCGTATCTTAATTTTGATTTACGATCTGGCTGTTCCTTGCTCGATCTGCATCGCGTGTCGCAAGATCGCACGATTTGAATCACCACCTTTTTGTCTTTTATTTATCCATCTCTCTATCAGATCCGAACTTATTCTGGTTGGTCATGGATGCAAGACTGTCTAGTTACCGTTCATTTTACATGTTTCTCCATCTGCATATTAACACCGTGCCTTCTTGTTATTAGTATTTTTTTGGGCTTGGATTTGATTTGTTGCGGTTGAAATTTGAATTGAATGGTGATTTGTGGATTCAGAATTGTTGAAAATGGGGTTGTCCTTCACCAAGTTGTTCAGCCGGCTGTTTGCCAAGAAAGAGATGCGTATACTTATGGTGGGTCTCGATGCTGCGGGTAAGACCACCATTCTGTACAAGCTCAAGCTTGGAGAGATTGTCACCACCATTCCCACCATTGGTAAGTTTCATTTCTTCTTTCTACTTCCATTTGTATTGACTGATGCAATGGGATAGAATAGAGTGGACATTTATAACTATTTCAATTGATGGGGGAATCAATTTATCCAATGTGGGATCAATTCCGGATTTGGCCTTTCCAGCCCATTCGTTCATTTGATGTTGATGTTATCTTTTTTCTTTCAATTTTACTTGATCTATTCAGGCTACCTTTAAGGTCTTCTGGTCCTAAATTAGCCTTGCTCTACAATTTTTTAATTATTATATATGTAAAAGGAAGAAGTATATTATATCTCTTGTTTTTTGCTGTCTACTGAGAATGGTATCGATCAATGTGCTTGGCCTAAATGTAGTATATCCAGTATCATTGTTGGCATGAGAATGTAATATCTTGTACTTCTAATAACAAGGGCCTTGTGAGATTCCACTAATACTTCATTTGGCGCAGGGTTTAATGTGGAAACTGTGGAATATAAGAACATCAGCTTCACTGTTTGGGATGTGGGAGGCCAGGACAAGGTATTTATCCCCCCCTGCATCTTCTTGTCATTTGACATTATAGTACTTGGTCATGGGTGATCTAGCAAACTGTCCACTATGCTTTTGTTGATTTTATGACGTGATCATATATTGAAACTTTGCTTGTACTGCTATTTGTATCATACGATTTACATTCCAAAATTGAGTTTTGACGAGTAAGTTTTAGTGGTGAGTCAATGGATGCCCATTTGATGTATTCCTCCACATTAAGATACAGACGGGAAATCTGTTTGTTGTTTGGAGGTGCAGGTACTGAATTTTTGTAATTGTACCCTACCAAGTGGTTGGGTTGTCCGAACCTATTTGGAATAAGCCTCATTGTGCTGATGCACTCAGGTTTGGGGGCTGTGTAACCTCCCAGGGGGTCGGATCATAATTAACAAACTAGAGGACAATCTAAACTAACGGGACTGTTGCAATATAGCTTGAGATCTTTACTGGAAATGCACCACACCCACTTTGATCCAATAATCCCGAAAATGGGCGTCAAACCCTAGAAAGAAGTGAATTTATACCCAGACAAGAGGGGGCGACGATGACCAACGTGAACACAAATCTCACCATCTACAACCTTGAATGCTCTGATCTAGGTCGCTTCTATTAGATCAATAAAAATAGTGACAAATTAATGTAGTAATCATTGTCACAAAACAAGTTGAATGGAAACTTACTGTCTTTTCTTGTGTTTCTCTTTAGATAAACTTTCTAAAACCACTTGTAGGAGAAACAAATAAAAAGGAAAAATGAAATAAACTCCTTTATATTGAATTGAGATTATAACTAATTTATAGAAACTTTCTTACATTAGTTTATCCAAAAGTTGAATTTTTTCTTAAACCAATTTTAGTTTCTACTATAAGTGCTGTGGGAAAAGTTTACTCAAACTAACCCTATGTCTATTATTTTATTTCAAGACCAGGTTGTACTCAGCCTGACCAGTGCGATTAAATTCCCAATCATGCAATTTATAACTGTAGTCTTTACAGGCTTTGTGTTTGTGATAGTCATCAGCACTCACCATCAATGTGTTTTTTCCTGTAGATCCGCCCATTGTGGAGACATTACTTCCAAAATACCCAAGGACTTATCTTTGTGGTTGATAGCAATGACAGGGACCGAGTTGTTGAAGCTAGAGATGAGCTGCATAGAATGTTGAATGAGGTAATAAAATGGATCATGCCTGGGCGAACTTGGAAAGGGTAGCTTATTTCATATTATTTGATTTCTCAAATTAATTCTGGATGTTATTGGATAATCTTACTTTGGTAGGATGAGTTGAGAGATGCCGTGCTTCTTGTTTTTGCCAACAAGCAAGATCTTCCAAATGCTATGAATGCTGCGGAGATCACTGATAAGCTTGGTCTTCATTCCCTCCGCCAGCGTCACTGGTAAACTAGAATATCGCTGTCAACATTCTTTTCTTCGCCGTCCTTATCTATCTGCTTTGACCATTCGTTCTCACCTACATGTTCTGCACATGAAGGTATATCCAGAGCACATGCGCCACATCTGGTGAAGGGCTCTATGAAGGACTTGACTGGCTCTCAAACAACATTGCGAACAAGGTTAATGCCGAATGAGTGGATGATTTGCAAACTGAGCGCTTTAAATTACATCTTCACAGCTTAACTGAAACTTTTTTCTTTTTTAAATGATTTGCAGGCATAGAGATTTATTAGTTAACGGATGCAAGGAAGTTGAGTTTACTTCGGCCGTCTCTGAGTTTATATTTTCTTGCCCTACTTAGATTTTCATTGTTCAGGCATGTATTATTTTTCTTCAAAAAGGACAGCGGTCTGTTACTGAAGAATAATTTGAATTTTTTCTCCATGTATAACCAAATAGCATTGTTTACTATTTGATTTGTGAAATCAATTGAATTTTATGAAGCCTCGTGTCATGCGTATGTACGGTACATATACGATATGTCTTTTAAATTCGTACGACCATTGGTTTTCGTTTGTGTCATGGGCTAATGGCGAATTGTAGGAAAGGCGTTGTTCTTATTCGTGAACCATCTCTTCCGTCTGGATGATAATTTGGCAGAAGTACAAGCATGAGATATAGATGAAGGACTGCACTCAATTAGGTAAAATCAAATCAAATTCTAATACAAGCCATTAATGGACGGAACATTTGATTTTTTTATGAATGAACCGATCACAATCAGGGTTAGCCTGCTGGTGACTTTTTGACACCCTATTCCAAATTTAAAAGGTAGCACCACGAAATCAATACTACTTGACGGCTACTGAGTTGTGAGTTTTTTTTATTGCCGTATGCTTCTTCAAGATATACCTCGAAGCAGATCTCGTTCGAAACTGGAGGGACATCATTTAAACAAACAGGTAGGTATACAATGTTTAGACAACAATGGCAGTATCATTGACAGTTTTAAGTTGGTACTTTGGGTGTGAATTGTTCAGGATGAGTAAGAATTGAAGGAGTACTCTCTTAAGATTGTTAACTACTTATAAGTTTTTACTTAGATTTTTTCATAATAAAGATAATCATAAATGAAAAGATAAAATCAGATATTTCATGTAATTAATGTAATAATAAAAGTATGCTATATGGATGAATATACCGATAGTGGTATATTTTATTTATTTATTATTTATAATATTTCTAAGAATATTAGTGATGTTGTAATTCGTAGATTTGGTTTTGCATTTGCATTAGGAACAAGTTGTAAGATAAATGAGTTTTATTCTCTCAATTAAATTTTGGTCAACTATGAGTAGTTGATTCTTATATTGAACTTTTGCAATAATTTTTTTAGAGTCGAGTTTCTTTAATATTTTATATGGTTTACTTTGAATTGCTTGTTTTAATTCATTAAATGACTTTGGTTTTATATGTTTATCATTAACTTTTAACAATTTGGATATTTGATAAATATAAGAGTCAAATTTACTTTAATCCACGGTGATCTAATGTATAAGTTGTCATTTTGGATCATTGAAAATTTTGATAAATAGAGAGTGATGTAATAAGTCGTTTTGGGATGATTTAATAAATAAGTGATCTAATTAAGTTGTTGATGTTGGATTCACCAATAATTTTAACAAATAAGTGATATGATATAAACTATCGATTTTGGACAACTTGGATTTACTGAATTTTGAAAAATGAGTGATCTAGTGTAACTGTCAGTTTTATGTCGACTTTGGTTCAATTATTGTTTTGAGTGATTGATGTAAGTCATTGTGTTAGACCAACCTCGACTAACTGAACATTTTGACTCATCGATGTTAGGCCAATCTCGATTCACTTAACTTTTTAGGTGATCAATGGGAGTCGTTGGTGTTAGGCCAACTTGGATGTACTTATAATTTTGAGTGATGAATGTGAGTCATTTTGTTTTATTTGATTTTACTTTTAGTAATATTCTTTCATCTTTATATTTTTATTATTTAATTATTCATATTCCACACACACACATATATTTGATAGATTTGATGAAATTGTAGTTGGAAGTTTGACTTTGAAAATTTAAATGAGTAGATATTACCCAAGATGAAGTAATATTGTGGTATTATCTTAATCATGGTAAAACTCATTTATCATGTCTAGTCACTACAAAACAAATTCAAATCTTTAAACTATAAAATAAAATGAAATATATTGATCAATTTGCGAATGTAATATTTATATATTATTATGTTTGATATTGAATTATTTTACATGATATTTGTTCTCACATCCTTATCTTGTCTTTTGTATAAAAAAGTAGGGTTAAATATGTTTTTAGTCTCTAAACTATTTGTCAAAATTGTGTTTTTGTCCATGGGACAAATTTTAGACCTATTTCGTCCTTATACTTTATAAATAGGTGTAAATGATCCTCAAGGACAAATAAAAACATATTTTAAGGAGAGAAAAATGAAAGAAAGGGAAAAAAGTGAAAAAGACTTGAGAGACAAATGAAAGTGAAGTAGAAAACTATGAAGAAAGAAAATAAAAAGATAAAAAGGAATTCTGACACATCATAAAGGATCGTTTACATGAGTTTATAAAGTATAAGGACGAAATAAGTCCAAAGTTTGTCTCAGTGATGAAACACAATTTTAAAAAATAATTTAAAGATTAAAAAAATATTTAAGCCTAAAAAAATATACCAATTTAAATAGAAGGAGACACCAAACTTTTCAAGTCTATGCTCAATAGATATTTCTGCCTCTAGTTGAAATATAGACAAATGTCAATTCAATTTATTTTAGAGGAATAAGACAATCAATCTTAGTTTTCTCTTTCGATTATAAAATGTTGTATATATACATGTAAAGAAATAATAAGAATGTTGTAATGTAAAAACATATATGTGATTGTATTCTCATCTTATATTTTGATCTTATTTGTGATAGGAAAACGACCACAAATATTTTTCCTCAAAATATAATTAAATTAACGACCTCAATATATTAGAAAAGAAAAACAATATCACAGTTAGATGAACACAAAGCATAATAATTAATTATCAAGGTATTACAATTGTATGATATCAGAAGGTGTTACAGTAAGTTTTGGTTTTAGGTCGACATAAATGCTTCTATCATTGGGTGATACATTATAAGTCGTTGATTTTAGCTAGACCTTGATTCATATAACTTTTTTGAGTGAGGTGATGTAGTCGTTGGTTTTAGGCTGACTTGGATTCACTTTTAACAAATGAGTGATCTAATATAAGTCGTCGCTGTTAGACTAACTTGGATTCACTTTTAATAAATAAGTGATCTCATGTACTCGCTGGTGTTAGGACGACTTGGATCGCTTGATAAATCGAGAAAATATAAGATTTGAATTTACCTTGATCGATAAGAACTTTTATGACTCTCCAATTGCCATTAATAATGACAACGACTAGATTATCTTGTGTAGGGTCGTTGATGCAGAAATCTTCATATGTAAAGGTGATAAATGAGAGAGCAACGTGGGAGTAGGCTTATCGAGTTGATGTTTCGGAGATGCTTTTTCCTCACAGAGCTGGAATTGGCAAATCCAACAACAATGATATTTATTGTTCTTTGAACTTCATTGAGATTTTATCGAGGTTGCTCCCTCTACTCTAGCTCCGCCAGTTGTACCTCTTAGTTCTCCTTAATGTTTATATATGTTTTAAGCACATTGATGACTAAGGGATCCATGCTGACATTTGATGAAGACGTAACAACAACTTTTCTTCTAATGAATACCATAAACCACTAGGTTGGGAAAATTTTTATCAGGTCCCACGGTAGACACCAAATGTTCTTATCGAAAAAAAGTGTGAGTCTTTCAATGTGGAAAGAGTAGTGCCTTTGAGGATTTGATCAAAGCTCCCAGTATGTAGGCATCAAGTAATTAATGAAGATTGATGAGAGATCCAATTGGAGAAGAATCCCTTACGCTCAAGTCAATAAAAGCTTGAGATATCAAATATAGAGCATATAAGTAAGAATTGAGCGAGTACTACTTGAAGGATTATCATGTATTTATAGGATCTTTTGGACCTTCATATTTAAGGTAATAATAATAAAAAATATAGAACATATTCACACATTATATCACAATAAACTAGTGTAATAATCAAAATATGCAATATTGATAAATATATTTTGTTATTGACTAATATATGTTTGATATTAATGAATCTTATTTATTTATTATTTAAGATATCTATGAGATTCTAGGGGATGTACATGAGTAATTGTATTTGGACTCAAACCCTTGCCCATCCCGACCATCTCCTTCACCAAATCATAAGCATCATTAAGCCTCTTTGCAATGCAGAAATTCTCAACGGTCATCTTCTTCAAGACATCCCTAACTTTATTATGTTGTCCAATCAATCCCAACTCACAAATGATACATGTATATGTGATCATATCCAACGATAAAACTTGGTCATGCATTTCATCGAATACCCATTCTTTCAGACATCTTTTAAAGGGATTACTCCTTAAAGTTAAGAATGTAAAAGGCATACTCTTTCTCGAAGTAAAAATACATACCATCTTGTTTCCTTTCCCATATGGTTAGATATGGAATTTGTGTTTCACTTTTGTCATTATTAAATAACAACTCATACTCATAATTGCTCATGCATTATCTCAAATATTAATTAAACATTTTTTTACAAAAAAATAAAATTAAAATTAAAAAACATGATATGATCTATAACAACATATTTTTTTCTTCAATTAAATTTGATAAAAGAATTATAATCACATAAATATTATAATAGAATATTAAATAATAATTTTATAAAAAAACGTACTATGCATAATTAAAATTATATAACATCTATTATTTCTTGAAATATTGAGAGGAAAAATATTAACATATTTGTGTGAATTTGGTGATTATTAAACAAGATATTCAAATAAATAATAAGCGAAATAATAATTTTTAAGTGAAATGAAACTTAAAACTAAATAGAATGTATATTTTTTTAAATTATTTAATAAACTAGATATTTATATAAGTGATTACTCGATAGATGACTTATATTTTTATGGGACTAAAAAATAAACAATAAATAAAAATATTTAAAGAAAGTAAAAAAATAATTAAATATATATCTAATTTAATTGAATTAAGATTTATATCTCCTAAAATATAATAGTATAATTTGAATGAAACTTCGTAGAAATATTATAAAAATAATAGTTTAGTAATTTAAAATAAAAATAAGAAACTAAGTACATATTCATTCATCTCACTCTTATATATATATTTAGGAAATTACATGCTACTATATCTATATTTCACCCTAATTAATATAAAAATTTTCATTTAGGAAATCACATACTATTATATCTACATTCCACCTTAATTAATATAAAAATTTTCCACTAAAATAAAAATTGATTGAGACTATAACTACATGGACGAATTTATTTACCATCCTAATAAAATCGACGTTGAAAAAGTAAAAATCACTCTATATATGCGAATAACTATCTTTATTTAAATAAAATAATCTTGTAGTGTTTCATATTTACTTCTCACTCTGCGTAACTTTATTGTATGTGGAAAGTTATTCCATTACATTATAGAGCAAGGTTTCAAATAAAATATTCTTTCTTGGTAAGAAGAAAATTCGATTACACTTGCAACTCGCTTATTTTATATATTCTTTTCACGACTTAAATATGCTCTTACTTTTATAATATATTTACTTTCCGATTTAATATTTTCTAAGTTTCTCTGCAGTACTCAATATTTTAGTGTTAATTCTTGTCGTGACTTAATCATCGAGATATTGACTCATTCTTAACTATTGAGGTTATTAAAGAATCAAGTATAATACCAAACATATTGTATTAAAGAGATTAAAATAAAAAAGAGATATATTCATATAATTAAACTAATAATTGTATGAAGTGATATTAAATTGAAAGAGTGCTTAGTTAACAATAGTTAAATAATAATAATAATAATAACACCAATTAATACCAAAAAATATATATTAGAAGTTAATTTAAAAAACTTAAAATTCATGCATATTAAAAAATCTATATTTAAATATTCTTTTACTTAACTCCTATATGACTTGTTTTCCAACGCATTTTTTCAAACTTCCTTCCTATTTATATATATATATATATATATATATATATATATATATATATATGAAATTATAACTTTTATATATATATATATATATATTTCATATTTTATTTTATTTTATTATATCTTAAAATAAAAATAAATTTATAACAATACCATTAAAATAATTACTTTTATCAATTATATTTGTGATTTATAAAGTGATAAAATTAATTATCATTAAATAATAATTTAAAATCTAATTTAAGAAGTAATTAAAATTGTAATAATTAGGATTAGAAACAAATTTATATTTTAATTTAGAAACTAATTTAATTATCGTTATATACTAATCAATTTCATATTTTTAATATTAATTAATAAAAACTATTTTAAATATTAAGAATTTTTAATTTTTAAAATAATTTTTAATTTAATTACTATAATAACTTATTATTTTTAATTTTTAAATTTGTTTATATTTAATAATTTTCTTGTAGTATATATAATAAGATTTTACTTTTAATTATATATTTTTATTTTATTTTAAAATAAAATAAATTATTTAAATATTAAAAATAAATTCAAACTTTTTAAAAGTATAATCACTTACTAACCATTATTTTTAAAGAGATATTTTCAATAAATTTGAAAACACAAAATATTTTTTCTACTAATATTATATAAAAAATTAGGTGTAAGAGATGTATTCTTTAAGATATGACAAACTTTAGACTTGGAAAAACATTTAATATATATATATATATATATATATATGAAAAAAATAAGAAAGAAAGGAAAGAAAAAAGATGATATTAACGGACCATGAATCTCTTTTTCTGGGCGCTAATAAAAAAAGTGAATTTACAATGTATTGTAAAATATAAGTGTTTCTCATAATTTTTTAAATTATAAAATTGATTATATTTTCATTTTTTTATGTTTTTATCTTTCATTTGATATTAATTTTTAAAAAATTTAGTAATAATAAATAATAAAATAATAATATTAAGAAAAAAACAAATCATAAAATTCAATGTTGATAAATAACTTATTAGATTAAATAATTTTAAAAATGAACTCTTATAGTTTGTTTAGTTTTTCATTTATTTTTTTAATTTCCACTCAATCTTTACCTATTTTAATCGAATAATTATTTGTTTCTTTATCACCTATTTCTTCATCTTTCTTACAGCGGGTGCTAAAAATTTCAAACAAAAATCATGATTGAAACATTTTGATAATGCTAATTGTGATGAAAGGCATGCAGGGTTTAGGGTTTTAACCTATTCTAGAGTCTAGAGCAGTATTAAGTCATTGACACGTCGCTGTCTACGTCATCAGTTATCATCGTTAATATTGAAAAACTCAACCATTTGATTCGTAGCAATGTATGTTTTTTCTTTGTCAGAGTCTATCTGTGTTTTTTTGTTACATTGGACGGTAACCTATTTCTAAGTGAAGAAAAACAAAATTAAGTTAAAGTTGAAAAATAAAGAACAAAAAAAAAATAAATGTCCGAAAATAAAAATTGATAATAATAAATAATAGTAGTAAATAATTATATTACAAAAATTATAATTTAAAAATATTTTTTATTCGTTATATCAAATTATATTTTTCACAAATTTTTTAAATTTTTTTTGAGTTAAATATATTTTTAGTTTTTAAGTTATTTGTTAAAATTGTATTTTGTCCTGAAGTAAAAGTTAGACTTATTTCGTCTTTATGCTTTATAAGTGTAAATGATCGTTAATGACGTGTCAGAATCCCTTTTTATCTTTTTATTTTTTATTTTTATAATTTCCTATTTTACTATTATATTATTCTTAAACTTTTTTTACTCTTTTTCTTATTATTTTTTTTTTATTTTTTTTCTTACAAATATTTTTATTTGTTATTAAGAATCATTTACACTTGTTTATAAAGTATAATGACGAAATAAGTTCAAAGTTTGTCTCAGGAACAAAACACAATTTTGATAAATAATTTAGAGACTAAAAACATATTTAACTCACTTTTTTTATATCTTTCCTTTAAAAGAAATAAGTTTACTTTTTATTCTTTTTCTCTTTTAATTTATTTTTTTTCTTTTTCTTCCAATCAATATTTAAAAAAGGAACAAAACCTAAATCTTTTGATTTAGATTTATTGCTTTAATCCATAGCATTAACAGGTAAAAGAAAATTCTATTTAAATTTAAAATAAAATACAAATATCAAAGAAATTATAAATAACGATCACCTCATGTTTTCAACATTACTTATAACGAATAAGTCGTATTTTAAGACTCGACTTATATAGAAGAAATCACATTTTAAAACACGACTGTCTTTTTAATTTTTTAAAAATAATAAAAGTTAGATCGTAAAATATATCATTTTAAATTTTAATTTTTAAAACATGTGTTCTGAAATATATATTTTTATAGCTTACGAAATTAATTAAACTTATGTTTTAAACCATAATTTTTTTTAAAAATTTAAAAATACTTTTTCAAAACATGACCTTTAACATTTATAAAAAATAACACTTCACAGTCATGTTTTAAAACATCTTTTTTCATTTTTTTTATTAAAAATCACGTTTCAAAATAAAACTTATTTTCCCATTATTTATTTTCAACCTATTTTTTATAATTTTTTTAAATCACTCTTTAAATTGACTAGAGACTTAACTGAAAATAACGTGATTGATTTGTTCAAAGTATATGAAACTGGATACGCATAATGGTGGGGTAGGACTCTTAAGTTGGTAAATCGTAAAGGAAAACTATAAGTAATAAATATAAACTCATCAAATTAACGTATATATTGTTTGGACTTTAGTTTTAGGGTGTTGTTTGCTTAAAAAGGAATAATCTTTGGACCAATTCATAACAAGTGAAAAGAGATGATCGAGAGAGAAGTTAAATATAACTGTTCATGTGAAATAAATAAAGAAAAAAGTGAAATATAGAGAGGAAATGTAGAATTATAATTATCATTATTGTGTCAATTTCCTTTCCTCTTTATCATCTTAATTATATGATTTAAATCACTGCTCATGTTTTTTCATGAATAACGTTTTGATTGGGATTGTAATTTATATGAACTGTGGACTGCATTGCTAAAAATGTTTTCAGTGAAAAGTGTGAATTTTAGGTTCAAAATTTAGACCAAATATGCAAGATGCGACTGGATCATCTGGCATATTCTTCATGACTTGAACAAATTTCCCAGTTCGATGGCTATTTGGACTTTTGGTAAACAATCAATAATCATATTAACGAATTTTCTCCATTATAGTCTTGCGCTGATCGCTCACTATAATGAGATGATTAATAACATGGAGTCTTCTTTCTGATTGGCTACTCAGTTTTTGAGTGCACAAATTTTCTGGGAGTATGTTCTTACAATAATGTATTGGTCAGATAATACTAATACCTGAATGAGAATTTCGTGTATGTGTGTAGAAAAGTGGTGGGTAGTGTGCAGTTTTGCTTCCCATTCCATGGTCAATACCATTCTTGCTTAGTGGGGAAAAAACCATGGACCCATCTGATGGTTTTCTTTTCCATGGCTATTACGTATTTCATTAATACAAATAATACTAATGCAACGTTAAATTTATAGAGCATCATATAAAAAGAAAAGAAAACATACATATTTAATAAAATGAATGGTGGATTCTGTAAATAATATACACTAAAGTCTTGTTGGAGCACAAAATTTATTCAATAGCGGTTGGTACAAGGTAAAATAAATAATGATTTACTAGGTGATATTCAAAAAATTGAAAACAAATACACGGAAAATAAATAGAAAGAGAAACAAGATATATGTATATATATATAATAAATTTTGGTGATACAATTTGAAATAGAGGAGTATTTAATTGCTTTGCAAAGAAGATCATTTATGAACTGTATTGATATGATATAAATGGTCAATATAATTTCGTGACAATGAAATCAACATTAAACACTAGTTAGTAAGAATTGATGGGAAATTTAAAAGTTTAAAAGTTTTGGAAGGATGAGTTTAAGGAATACAGATAACTTGCCTTACATTTACATTCATGCATTCCTTCCTGTTTTATCAATTAAATTTTTACAAATAATTAAAACAGATATATTAGTATTTTATTTATTTATTTTTTATTATTTTATCTACTTATATTTAATGTTATCCTTTTAATTTTTTTTATTACATCTTTATCATATTAACTTCTGATATTTTTTTATTTATTGGTATTTTTTTAAAATATTTTTTCTTTATTAATCTCTATTTTTTAATCAAAGAATTTAAATTTAATAAAACCATTTGATTATTTAATTTTTAAAATAATAACAATAAATTAAAAAATATTTTTAAAAAATAATTCTTACAATAGGTACTGTCAAGTTAGTTCATGAAATGTGTATTTGCATAAGAAAATAATTTAATATACTAATGGTTAATCGCTATGTTTGCCAAACAGATAAAAGATTCGTCTAATAAAAATAATTTGATATTAAAAATATCAAAATTCTCTGCTAGAGCGTCTGCATTATTTTTGTAGTGTAATAGTAATGATTAACAACTTTTTACAGAAAACCTTCAAATCATATCTGATTAAAAAACAGTAGTTATATTGTAATTATGTATTAGAATTTCATTATTCAATAATGATAAAAAGTAATCCTGGCACCAAATACACACTCTCTTTTTTTTAATATAATTTTAAAAAACAAGTTTTAAATTATTTTAATAAACTAAATTATATTTTTATACATTATAAACTAAATTTATAACTCTCTTATATTTATATTGTCAATCTTTTAAATCTGGATCAACGTTATCCTTCTAAAATAATGTTTTTTGGATTTTGGAACAATATTGAACCAATTTTTAACCGGTTCAAGATACGAACCTTGTCATTAGAGCCACGTACTACAAATCTAAGATGTTTGAACCAAAAAGAGTTATAAATATATATAATTTGCTCGTAAAAACAAGTCATACGAATAGTAAACAAGAATACTAGTAGAGACAACATTTGTTTAAATGTACTGTAATTATTTTTGTTTAAATATTAATCGAGTTGTATTTATGTAAATAAATCAAACAGTACAGGTTCAGGTTTTAAATTAATAAAAAAAAATCATATTTCAAAAAATCGAACACAATTCTTATATGATTGGATCAAACTGATTGAAATTTAAAATAATAATGATGAAAATACTTTTTAAAAAAATTAAAAATATTTAAACGAATATTAAGAATAAGATAAAGGACTAAAAAAAAGGAAATTATCCTTTTAGTATAATAAATATTTTAAACTAATTTTACTTGTATTTTTTGAAGCAATAGTTTAAAACACTAGTTATTTTTTTTAATAAAGAGCAGTATATCTGCTTGTTTGGAAAAAAAGGAAGAAGAAGAAGGGGAAAAGAAAAGGGAGGAATGTGTATTATTAGTTGGAGGAATTTAAAGTGTGAAATGTTAGCAGATTCCAGATCCGCCACAACTTGCAGTGTTTTCACTAGTAATCTTTCTTTTCGCGTCCTAGAAGGATAAGCAAGAAAAGAGAGTCAACCAGTCAAACCCCAAACACCATCTCAGTCCTCAAACTAGTACTATTAACAATTATGATATTTGAGAGATAAAAAAAAAAAAAACAGAGGAAACGTAGTGCATTCTCCGTGTTGTCCGCGTCCCTTTTGGTTTCGTGGAGTGAAACGTTGGAGTGTCCTTGTTCTTATCCCACTCTTTTATATATAATAACTCCCTTATGTACAATAAATCAAACCACCATCCACACACATAATATTCCTCACTCTCACTCTTCTTTAAATTAAACTCTCATCACGTCCTAATAAGGTATACCAAATACCTACCTACCATTAGAGTTATGGATGCTAACTGTGGGCCCCTGGTAGAGACACAAGCTAAGGTGCAGCATAGTGAAAACGAGATGTCAGGCCTCAGAAAAGGTCCATGGACGGTTGACGAGGACACCATTCTGGTCAATTACATCGCCACCCATGGTGAAGGTCACTGGAACTCCGTCGCACGATGTGCAGGTGTCTACGCTTTCTTCTATTTAACCTCATATTCTTATAATTTTATTACTACCTTTGCTCATTAGCGCCACCACCAATTTTATTAGTTTCTTTTTCTGCATGTGCTAAATATTCAGGTTTAAGGAGGAGTGGGAAGAGTTGCAGGTTAAGGTGGCTAAACTACTTGCGCCCCGATGTGCGGCGTGGAAACATCACTCTCCAAGAACAAATACTAATTCTGGACCTTCACTCTCGGTGGGGCAACAGGTATAAAATTCAATCTACCATGTGGTTGGGTATAGGCATGTGTGTAATGTATATAATATGACATATAATGTTTTTGCGTAGGTGGTCGAAGATTGCTCGGCACCTGCCAGGAAGAACAGACAATGAAATAAAGAACTATTGGAGGACGAGAGTGATAAAACAGGCGAAGCAACTCAAGTGCGATGTCAACAGCAAACAGTTCAGAGACACGTTGCGTTATGTGTGGATGCCGCGCTTACTGGAGCGGGTTCAGCCCACATCGCAAATCCTGGAGCCTCAGATGAAACTGGACCCTGGCACAAGTGAAATTGAGGGCTTTCTTCAACAAACCGAGTTTCACGGTTTAGATTCAGTGACGGAGTGGGGTAAAGGGAACCACCCCACCGGTTCTTACTCGGACTCATCATCCGTGGAGCTACAAGTTCATTCGAATTCAGACCATAGCGAGTGTTCGGGTTCGGGTCAGGATCTGTGGGCAGGTTTGAACATGCAGATGCTGGAACAGGGGAACGGTGAGAGTGAATTGCTGGAAAGTTTGTGGAATGAGCTCGAAATAAAATACAGTTCCCTTCCGTGACGCATTGTGCAATGCACAGTGCCAAAAGTTGAGCATGCGCTTCATTGTTTTCGTCACTTTATGTACAAATTAGAGATTAGACTTAGCCACGTGCCATATAAAAGTTAATAGCAGTTGAAATAGTGTGTTCATTAAACTTAATTAAAAATAGTTTATGCTTACGTTTAGAGTAGCAACAAAATTTAAGGGTCTTGGTACTGGCATTTCGTTTCGTGGCACCCAACTCATTGATCGTGCACCCTATATTTTGTGAATGGGTACGATAAGGTTGTTGATGATCTGTGTGTTTGCCAGAGTATGATTGGGTATGAGAGGATTGGGTACTGTTTGTGCTTGCTTCTACGCTTGTAAAAGCACGTAATTGGTGTGGTTTTT
This sequence comes from Lablab purpureus, assembly GCA_030347555.1. Classification (NCBI taxonomy): domain Eukaryota; kingdom Viridiplantae; phylum Streptophyta; class Magnoliopsida; order Fabales; family Fabaceae; genus Lablab; species Lablab purpureus. Next base: position 6,007,873 of record CM059260.1, read on the forward strand.
AACTGAGAAAAGAGTTTGCGGAAAGCAAGCATGCAATGTGTTCCATTCCATGAGTGGGATAGGGCCCTTCCACACTTCACTCCCCAAATCAATGGAACTTTGTGGTGTGCTCCGGCCCTTCTCTGAGGTTGACGCTTTCCTTCCACGACGTCGTTTCACCTTCCTGGTCGTAGAGCACCGCGACGTGAAACGCCATCAACACATGTATCACGGAATCCTGGCCTCCACATCTCACAACCACGCAACCACTTGAAATAAAGGAAAATCACTAATACTGCGAAAATTTTGTAATTAATTATATTTTAAAACTGAATTAAATTTTAAAATTAATTACTCGACTTTTTACAGTATAATTATTTAGTGCAAATAACTGAATTCTTATATATTTTGTGCCAAGTAAATTAAATTTCTTTAAATTGTTCTTAATCATTTGAATTGTTTGAATATTTAATAATGTATATTTTATTAGTAAATTAATGGGGGTGATAATCAAGGCAAGCTAGAAGTATTTGATTTTAAGTTAAATTAAGTTTGGTGATGTTGGTAACCCACTGATTATGTATATTATATATAAAAAAATTCACATTAAAATTTTACCAAAATATACAAGTTTATATCCGTGGAAATTATAAGTTATACGGTGGTCAGGAAACTTTTACCAAAATACACATATCCAATTACAATATTTTACACCATTGTTCTTATATTATACTTACATATACATATATCTCTTTATTATTTGAAGAGAAAGAAGGATGCTTTTGTTTTGATAATATTTCTTTTTTTTATACTACTACATTTATAATAATGTTGATAGGAACATGTTTATTAAGATATTGGTATGAGCTGTGGAAGAAAAAATGTGATAAGTATTGGTCATCTCAAAATGATAAGAACATTTATGTGTAAAGAGTAATTTAAAGTTGATAATCTTAATCATATAAATATAACAAATTTTACAACTATTTTATATTCCAACTAGAAAAAATTGAAATAATTACCTAAAATGAATTTGGATAATTTGATATTTCGTCTATGTAAATTGATATTTTTATTTTTATTAATTTTTATTATATAGAAGTAGAGCAGGACCGCATTTTATATCCTCTTTAAAAGATTTGTATCTAACTAAGGCTGTAATCCTTTTAAGTTCACATTTCCTAAAATGAAACTCAAACATATGTACCCACTTAAACAACATAGTTGGAAGAGAAAATCTCACTAAAAATAATCAATTAAGTTTTTTTTATAGAGATTAATTAGTAACAAAACTGATGCATATTCATAATTTTGAAAATAGGAATTGATGAACAATATTTTTACATTATAAGACCGATTGCATATTTCATTTTCGAGATATTCAAATTAAAACTACTTTACTTTGAGTAGCTTCCATTTATTACATCGAAATATGAAGATTCAAAACACCAAATTAAACATGATACTGTGATAAAAATCAATGTAGAACTCCAAAAAGCACTGTTAGGAATATATGAAATACTAAACTAAACATGTTTCACAATTAAAAGAAAGAAAACATTTTCTATATATTTATATTAGAAGAAAGATACAAAAGTAAGGAAATCAAGTTCAATTTTTTCATTTAGTTAAAGAAAAATAAAATAAAACTAAAAATATTATTAAATTATTTTTAATCAATTTTTTACAGTTAATTTTTCGGTTTAATTACTCATATAATTTCTATAATTATATAAATTTTAATTTTTATCCTTCATATTAAAACAATTCATAAAAATATCGTTTTAGTTATTTTATTCTTATATATATATATATATATATATATATATATATATATATATATATATATATATATGCACCATTTTTTAAGTCTTTATCGTCTTATATTATATAAGAATTAAAATTGATTAAAAAGATTATGCCTAAAGACTTAAGGAGATTATTTTAAAATATAAGGAATAAAAAAGTTATGTTTTTTATACCTACTTTTTGTCACTCTTGTTCACGTAACAGTGATATGCTATGCTTGGTATACTTCGATGGATAAAATTGAACCTTACCAAGTTAAGCCCAACAAATCCGGAGGTGCCTTTAGCAGGCACCAAAACTAAACTGGTAATCGTTTTTCAAAAAAATATAGCAGTGCTGAGCAAATGTTCTTATTCATACTTTATCCTGGAAATGGAAAAAAAAAAGAATCATGTTCAATATATACTATATTACTATACACATAAAAACATAACTAAACATTTTTCTATAATTAAAGGCGAAATTCAAAATTTTAATTTTACAACCCGATTAGTTATTTTTTTTGGTTTAATTTATTTTTCTTATTTCTATTAGGATTCATATGCGATTTTCGTGTATATGAAATAACTGTATAACATTACGGTCTTAATTGAACCTTGCTAAGCTAAGCCCAACAAATCCAGTTTAATATTTCAAAACGGTCTTTAAAAAATATCAATAATGCTTAATATTTTATCAAATAAATCTATTTAAGGATTAATTCATCCAGTTTGTTTATAATTTTAGAGTCATTATTTCTAGAATTTGTTTTTATATAACCTAATAAAATAAAATAAAATTTTATTCTCGACATTAAAGTTATATTTTAAATTTCCCAAGGCTTGTTTAGTTTGGTAAAAATGCGGCGTAATTCCTGAGAAACCCTAAAAATTGCTATAAATTCAGAGGCTCGTGTGGAACTCTTAGCGCAGCTGTTGAGGACTCGTTCGTCTCTACCTTTTCGAATTCTACGCTAAGCTTTTACATTTTCAGTGTTTGATATGTTTAATTATTTTTGTTTGAACGTTTTCCTTAAAGAGTTCACGGTGATGACCACATAAAATTCAAGCTCAACAGACCGGAATGCACGGTTTTCTCTTCTGGAGATTGCTTTGCGTGTCGATTACCCCGCTGAGCTGAGTGACCTCTTCCATTCTTTAAATATTTTTTCTCTTTTCAATTATGGTTTAATTTCAAATTATTGTTATTGTTACTGTTTTGAACGTGTGTGTTGGGGGAAAGACTTTTCACGATGAGGATATCGAAGCTCCCTCTTCCAAAATTTAAAGTTGAGGAAGTCCGCTGGCTGAATCGAACCATAAATTTTTTTGCCACCACTGAGTGATATCTTTCCCCTTTTATCCAACTTTTTTTCCTGGCTCTTTGTTAAATCCATTATCTGTTCACATCTGATTCAATTATTTGTGAACAGTTTTCACTTTGAGCGTTCATGTTTAGATTTATTTATTGTTTTGATGCGTATGTGTTTGGTTGTGCGAATTACTGAATTCTTTTGTATTTTCAGTAATTCAACGGAGTACTTTAACAAAATACATTTTTACCTTTTTAATTTTATCTTTTATTTTTTTAGTTTTAATCTCTTGAAATATAAATTATACTTTTTCTAGTTCATATTATAAGTTATATTTAACAAAATTACGTAAATAAAAATACATATTTAACTTGTATAATTTTTTATCAATTTTTAATTTTTATCCTTATTAATTAATATTAAATAAATTAATTAAAATGTAATCAATAATCTTAATAAATGTGTTATTCTTTTAATAAAATTGTAAATTAAAATTATAGTGCATTATATTTTTTAAATGGGATTAAATTCTAGTTGAAAATTCTAATTGAATTAGAATTTGAATTTGAATGCTTTCTTGAATTGTAAATATTTTTAAATTAGAAATGAAAATTTGTATCAAATTTCGAAGAAGTTTATCACATGTTTAGATTTAATTTCTTAATTTTAAGATTTTTGTTTAGATAAATTTATATGGAATTACATCATTTTTATGAGTCTCTTATAACTTATATTTTTTAATATTTTTATAGAAGTCTTCAATGATTTAAAAAAGTATTTAAAATTCATATCTATTTTAATAATTAAAATATAACAATATTATAAAACAAATAATAGAGAAATAAATTTAAATATGTTAATTGATTAGTTATTTTGGAATATAAGAAGTCTAATAAATGAATCTGCTTGTTTGATGTTCATTTCATATATTCTTGTTTTGTTCATTAGACTTTTTATTTTCTAATATAAGTAATCAACATATTCAAATTTTTTTTTAATATTGTTATATTTTAATTATCAAAATAGCTATGATTTTTAGAAGTTTTTTATAAGTTATTATTGAAGACTTATATGAAAATATTAAAGAAGAATTAAAGTTGTTAAAGATTGATGTGAAAGTGAAAATAATGTGACAATCCATTGACCTGAAAATATGTTTCAAAAAAATAAGTTTTGTAAAAGAAGTATATTTTGAAGAACATGAATAAACATGTGATTAAGCTTTTGTGAATTTAATTTTTAATTTAAAGATGTTTAGAATTCATTTTGATCTTGATTAGATATCACTCAATTAGAATTTAATTTAATTTTTTAAAATATATTCCATTCGTTTTTTTTTCTTATATACCTATATTAATTACATTATTATTTGTATTAATATTAAATAATGGGTTAAATATATTTTTAGTCTCTGAACTATGTCAAAATTGTGTTTTGTTCCTCAAACAAATTTTGGATATATTTCGTCCTTATATTTTATAAACAAGTGTAAATGATCTTTAATGACAAATAAAAACATATGTAAGGAGAAGAAAATGAAAGGAAAAAGAGTGAAAAAAACTTAAGACGAAATAAGTCAAAAGTTTGTCTTAAGGACGAAACACAATTTTAATAAATAATTCAAGGACTAAAAATATATTTAACTCTTAAATAGAAAGAGAAATTAAAGGGTAAAATATATTTTAGTTCCTAAATTATTTGACAAAATTGTGTTTGTTTCTAGGATAAATTTTGAACTTATTTCATTCTTATATTTTATAAAGTCACAATTTTGATAAATAACTCAAAGACCGAAAACATATTTAACTTGAAATTAAATATCAAAAACTAAAAATTAATTATTTTTATTAGTTTGACTCTTCATCTTTCACTGTCACTTACTAATATTATATTTTATTTTTTTTAAAGTTACAATAACTAATGTAATTTCAATTCAATATTTGTATTTACAATTTGGTAAAATAAAATTTAAACATAGTTATTTAGTGAAAATAAAAAATTTTGATTAAAAATTTAAAATAAAATTATAATAATTTACAATTTAGTAGATTTAAAATTTTTAATTAAAATAATTATTTAAAACAATTAGTAGTTTTAATTTTAAACTATTTAAAAATAATTCTAAAATAAACTCAAAACTCATAATAAACTTAGCTATTTTCGTGATTTGTTATATCTTGAATTCGATATGATCAAAATTTTAGCATACTAGTGAATTTACTTTATTATTAAGATGGACTCTCACTAATTAACAATGAATAAAATTGGCATCTAAGTGACATTGTAATAATAAAAAAAGACTGAAACCTTTAGAAATAATATCTTTTCCATTATCATTCATTTAGTCTTATGAAATTTATTTCTTTCAAGCCCAATATACTTTAATCTATGATTTTAAAACTTATGTTTAAGGGTATTTGAAGTAATTAGGTTTAAAATTCATTTATTAGTATTAGTATATATACACATGTAACTTGTCATTGGAAATTATTTTGAGAATCCGTTAATTCTTATTTTCATTAACATTTTGAGAATCCAAGTTCAAAGTAAGTATATATATTTTCATGAATAAAGGATATTTGATGCACTATTAACATAAGTTATCACTCACATAATTTTAAGCATTCAAAGTCATTAAACTGATTTCATGAACTTTTATTATACGTAATTCATTATACATTGATACATTTAATATATTATTTTAGGATTAAATTTACTCATGTATATGAGACTAACTTAATAAAATAATAATAAATTATTTACTCAAGATATGAAAACATGTGTGTACACCTATTTTATTACTACTACGTTAACATGTGGTAGAGCATAAGTTGACTAAAAAGAAAAAGTTAAACTCTACAATTGGGTACTTTAATATTAAATCTTGTATTATGTATAATTATGTATGATTTTTAATTAAAAAATTAAATACAATTTTAATTTTTAATTAATGCTAAACCATTATTATAATTAAAAAAATTCACAAATATTTCTCGAATTTGAATTCTAAAATTATTTTTTACATGCTCTTAGTCAGTAAATTCCAAAATTTAATTTATCTTTCATGATTTTAGAATTTAAATTTGGTAATTCAAGACTTAAATGGCATTCTTATTCTAGTTAAAAAAAAATAATTTATCCATTTGATACATGGTGTAGAAATCCAATATAAAAGAAATCGAGCGAGCAACATTGGCCATGATCACAACGTGTAGGTGACTACAGAAAAATGCGGTTCTTTTGACGTGGTTTCTTTTTTCCTATGTTAAAATCCCTTAACGAGGAACAATCACATTAACTAACTGTTTTGGGTGAGTTTTGTTCTATTAAAAAGTTTTAAAACCGAATCACCTCAATTGTGAATCTTTTCTTTCAGAGTAACAAATTAATTTTTATATACAAAAAATGCTTAAATATAAAAGTTAACAAACAACACTAACATCATTTGTTCTAGGATTCAACAATTAAAGACAAACTTTTTAGATTCTTAAAAGTAAGGTATAAGTTTTATTTAAAATTTTACTTGCACGGCACACGTTCGTGATTTTGCTTGAAAAGTAGGCGGCTGCTAAGAAGCTCTCCTTACCTGTTTCGTTTGAAAAGTTGACGAGACTGTCACAACCACAAATATTTTGCTTGTCCATCAAGAGAAGACTCATGCACTAACTTGGGAACTTAAATATTACTTACTATTAAAAAATATAAGCCCCATCTTTAGTAACTCGTGAAGTTCTAATTGAAACTTTCTATTAAAAGAAGAAGATAATGTTTTATATTTAGAAGTAATTTATAATAATAATAATAATAATAATATACAAGTAAGGATTAAACACGAACCAAAATAGTATTGTGTTATTTAATTTGGTATTTCTATATTTATATTGGATTAAATATTTTATATTTTTAATCTATATACATCATCCTAAAATATCGGTAATTTTGAAGTCAAAGGGATAATTTAATTGAAACTTTTGCAATGTCAAAATTTCAATTAGATATAATTTGTAACCGATTAGTTGGTGAGAGCTTAAAGACTGGGAATCAAGTACGTGCAATTTTTATTCCCGGGGTAAGTGAAAAAATAAATAGCCAAAATGTGTTTCTTGTTAAAATTAGTGAACGGTGTGAAGTAAAAACACATTCTTAGAAGTTAAAATCACTGAACCAAGCTCCAAGTGGTGGAGTCATTAAACTATAACATTAATAAAAAAAATTATTTTTTAGTTATTTTTACCGTATACAATTTTTTTATGATTTTAGTCCTACCATTACAAATAAATTAGATTTTAAAAATTAGGATTAAATATGTTTTTAGTCTCTTAACTATTTATCAAAATTGTGTTTCATTTCTGAACAAATTTTAGAAATATTTCATTCTTATACTTTATACACAAATGTAAATAATCCTCGATGACAAATAAAATCTTCTTTAAGAAAATGAAAATGAGAGGAAATGGAAGAGAAAAGAGTGAAAAAAACTTAAAAAACAGAAGATAGTGAGGTAAGAAACTACTAAGAAAAATAAAGAAGTAAAAATGAATTCTGACACATCATTAAAGATTGTTTAAACGAGTTTATAAAGCATAATTTTAATAAATAATTGAAGGACTAAAAACATATTTAACCCTAACAATTATATTATCAACTTTTAATGATAAAATTAATTACTAATTCAATTAGAGATTAATTTAAGATCTAATTTAGAAAATAGTTAAAACTTTGAAAATAATTCAAAATTTAATTTATTTTTTATTATATATTAATCAATTTATGTTTTTTAAGATTAATAGTTAAAAAATATAGTTTTTATTTATTTAATTAATAATAAAAATTATTTTAAATATAAATATCTTTTAATTTATATAGAATAATTTCTAATTTAATCAATGTAATAACTAATTATTTCTTTCTCTAAATTAATTTATATTTAAGAAAGTTTTTAACATATTAACTATTTTTTATTTATTAATTAATATAGAATTAAGTTTCTCATATTAGATTAAGGGAAGATCAGTTTATACATTATTGTTGACATTTAGTCTTAGTCTTAATTGATGGAAGACTTCTTCAGCATACTCATAATAAACTTTCCAATCAAGAGTAATAATAATGACTTATAACTTCATTTTTTGTCTCAACATAGAATTAACAAATATGCAATTTGATGATTTTGCTAATCACATCTAATTATAATAAGTTGTCAGAAAGTTATATAAAGAGAGAGTGTTCCTATAAATGAGGGTATGTACTCTAATAAGGAGGATATACCTTCTCAAAAATTTAAAATATTACACAATTTGGTTAGAATAATTTTTGTTAGAGTTTTATTTTTAAAAGTCGTCTTAGTATTTTAAGTGAGAAAATTATTTATAAATTATTATTGATTTTTACTCCTAAATAACATGAAATGTTTAAGTATACACCAATACAAGTCTTTCAATTAATAACTAACTAAAGAATAGTTTATAGACATCTTTCCTTTTTAAGCTTGTGAGACTTCTCTGAAAGAAAAACCAACGAGAGTTACTGAACTTCAAAGTAAATAATATGTAATAATTAACTTCAATGATATTATAGGAGTAGAGTTAGCAAAATGAGTTTTTTCCTAATAGACTAATTAAAATAATTTGTAAATTAGATTGAAAACATAATTACCTAAATTGAAGTGAACTAATTTTATATCACCTACAACCAAAATCATTAACTTAATTGTGGATTTATGGATTAACCCATGGACTTATAAGTTAATTTATTTTAAAAATAAATAATATAATTTTAAAAATAATTAAATTCAACATTAGTTTATTAAAACATACATATAGTGCTGTTAAAAATAGGTCTAGTATGATGAGTAAATCTATGTGACTCATGATTTAGATTACGTGAGACTTAAAAAATAGTAATATAAATAAAAATGTGTTTTTCTAGTCTTTTTTGTTTGACCTGATACCCATACAGATAAAGACGAGTTAGACTCATTCTTATTTTTTATTTTATTTTAATTACAAATATTATGTTATGGATGTGAGAAATATTAATAAAATTGTTAAATAATAGAAGTATAGAAAGTGTGTGAAGAGATTATTCAAAAATATCTTTTTTTAAATATGAGAATGGTACAGGACTGAGAAAGGAGATTTCAAATACTAAAAATCAGGTCACACAATATGATAAAAAAAGACAAATTTAAACCTTGAAAGTAGGTTGTTTTTATTCTTATTAGTTGACAAAACATTCTCATTTCTTATTTTGAATGGACTATATTTTGTACCTTTTTTATATGATATTTTAATTTTTTTATTTATTTAAATTTGCTTTATTCAAACAATTTTACGAATACTTTTTTATTTTCAATGTAATGTATATATACATTTATATTATTGTTAAGAAAAAAAGTATACATATTTATTTTCAGCCACTACAAAAGTGAAAATCAACAACCACTATAACCTTCAACCGGTGTCATTTTCATCTCCAAGTTATTCAAAATGAGTCTATAAACATTGTGCCACACATTCAGAAGTCAAAAGACATTCAATTGTTGAAATAAAGAAAAAAGAACATGAAGTAGAATATAAAATTTTTTAGGACATTTGATTTTGAGAATAAACAGAAACATAGATATGTTTTATTTAATTTATTTAACACAGATATGTGTTTGAAGTTTTATTTAATTTATTTCACTATTTTCAATCAAATTTATGAAGTGATGAATAGCTAAATTTTAGAAAAAAAAATATAAACATTATCATTATTTTTCATACATCTATTTTTCTTTTTATTATTATATTGATTTAATAGACATTTTGGTCCCACTATTTTATGAGAATTTGTAATGTTTTCTTATATTTTTTTTCTCAATTGAGTCTCAAATTTTTTTTTCTTAATTAAGTCTCAAATTTCATTTTTTTCTCAACTGAGTCTCAAAATTTTATTAAATCTGTCAATGTGATCCTTTTTGTCAAAAATCCACAAATTGTAGTGTTCATATTTATGTTTATAATTGTACCCTTATGTCATTATTCACGTGTCACGAGTTAAACTTGAATGTGTTACGTCTCATATAGTTAACACCGTTAACATTAATCTAACAGAAGAAATCATATTGAAGATTTTAATAAAATTTAAGACATAATTGAGAAAAAAATTAAATATGGGAAAACATTACAAATTCTCACAAAATATTGGAATCAAAATATCTATTAAACCTATTATATTTCTCCTTTTTTCATTACAATTTCTCTCTCTCACAAACATATATATATATATATATATTTACTGGCATAAGAAAATTTACTTGTGAGTTTTTTTTTATATATTATTTATTTTGTTCGTTTTTATTTAATATAAGATTTTTTCTTAGAGTAAAAATATTTCTTAATTACAAGAATTTTTACATGTGATTTTTTCTTGAATACATAATAAAACACGTTTCTATGAAATCCTCTGACTAGGAAGAATTTTAATATAAAAATTCCACAAAACCTAGGATGTGGTATAAGGATTTCACAAACCTATGATTGATCATGTTGATAATGTAGATTCTTTTAATGTCCCAAACACTTGGATTTAACTATGAATTTGTTGAATAGTTGATTTTGTAAATAGTTTTGTGTTTGAATTGTAATTTTGATGTTTAATATGTTGTAAGTAAATTTTTATTTTTTCCATTTTGATTAGTTTTGATTAAAATATCTTCATCATGTGTCTGGAACTTTCTTGTAAATGCTAAATTAATATTAATTAATTAAAAATATTATTAATTAACTAAAATATTTTTAATTTTTTTGGATTTGAAAACTTGAACATTCTAATTCATTAAATCTTCTGTCTAATAAATTAAAATCATTTAAGTATTTTAAATATTAATGTGTGTGATGTTTTAGTCTATTAAAATAATTGAAATAACACTTTTACACAATTTTAAATGATTAAAATTGTGTAAAACTTTATAAAGTTATATTTTAAGTGGTCAATTTTTTAACATATCATTCATTTGATATTATACTCGTTTGAGTCCATTATTTAGACTAATAAAAGGTTTTGATATTAATATTAGATTAACAATATAATAACTACCCGTTAAAATAAAAGTATTATCGTTATTTAATTGTAAATTATGTTGGTGTATAACAAAATTTATAATAAAATTGTGATGCAAGTTATAGAATAAATAAAATAGTGTACGTCATTGGCAACATAGGTTAAATAGTCACTTAATTATAATTTATTATACAGTAAATTTTATTATTTTTATAATAATTAAATTAAGAATGGTGTTAAGTTGAAATTAAGTATGTTAGTGTAAAACTTTTTGTCTTAAAAGTAAGCTATAAGTTTTGTTTAAAATTTTTCTTGCATGGCACGGGTTCGTGATTTTGCTTGAAAAACACATGGCTGCTACGAAACTCTCCATCAGTTTGGTTGGACAAGTTGACCAGCTGCCACAACCACAAATATTGTGCTTGCCCTTCAAGATAAGATCCTATTCTTACTTTGAGATTTCAAACTTAGCTGCTATAAACTCAGATGTGATCACTGCTGTCTGTATCTTCGCTGTTGAGCGGCACTTTATCGGTGATCATGAGTGTGTGTCTTCAATATTTTCCTTCTCATTTTCTCTCTTCTTAGCTACTATGCAGAGAGATCATCATGTACGCTGATCATTTTGTTACATGATCGGCTACGAGGTTCAATTTAACGTTGTTATCACAAGTGTTGTTTCGATGAGAATTCAACGTAGTAAGGTGAAGTTGTACGCGGTAATTCTGTGGCTATGTTATGATTACTTAACATTACTTAAAGCTCAACTTTCAACAGACTCCAAAGTTTTGTTCTGTGTGTTTTTTAAAATTAGTTTTGAGCATGTGAGTTATGTAGATGTATTTGATCGTTGGTGTGGCCAGTGATGTATTGATATTGCCGACATTGGCTGATAATCTTATCTTTGATAATGACGTCAACAATTATCTGAGGCCTGCTAACACCTTTCCTTTGGTTTAGGGTATCATCATCTATCACTTTGCCATCTCATCAATATCCTATCATGAAACTTAGTTTTCGTTCGCCATGTCTCGTGTTTTCTTTTTCTTTTTCTGTTTTTCAACAATAATTTCGTCGGTTAACGGCGAGGTGCTGATGCATGGACACTGTTCACTTTTCAATACTCATTATATCTATTTTTATTATATTTGTCATTACCTTCCTTCTAGAATACAAGTCATTTGCGGTGGTCCGTCCATGCAATAGTTTTTTAATATTTTTATTGTTGATAAAATGGCGCTAACCTTTTTTTTTAAAAAAAATTGTTTTAAATATCTCTTAAGCACTTGATTATTTTGTCATTACAATGGTTTTTTCCTCCTTGAACCAACGCATCATCTAGCCTTGTCATTGATGCACTGCTTTTTTTCAGTTTATGTTTTCAGTTTTTAATGTGATATTTTACTATTCAGATAAATTTTTTCAAAACAAATTATAGTTTTCATAACTCAGACGCGATTCTCTAAGTATTCAGACTCTTGGATATTCATCTCCCAAGTTGCCACTGTTTCAATAGGTTATTATGGATTAGATTTTTTAAAATTTAATTTATATTCAATCTATATTTAATAAAATATACTAAATTTAAATTTTAGTTTCATTTTAAAAAGTTCAAATAGAATTAATTATTAATTAATTTAAAATTAAATTAGATTAAACATAGTATGTTTATTATATTAAATTTGGATTGATTTTTCTAAATTAGATTGACTTAGGTTCAATTTGATAAAATAAATTATTTTGAAATATTTTATCTACTACAAAAATATTATTTTTTCTGATATATATAACTATATTTGAAATTAAGTCCTTATATATACATATATATAATCATATATAATATGAACTTTATATATATATATATATATATAAATTTAATTTCTTATTTATTTTTAGTTATATTTTAAAAATTATAAATTATTCATACATTAGAAAACAATTATAAATTATACCATACAAATCCTAATTATTATTTATATATTATATATATATTTTTATTTTATATTTTTAATATAAAGATAATTTTTTTATCATATAAAAAAAGTGTTTTTAAATCCATTCTATTTGAATTGACATTTTTTCTATCATAATTCTTGTGAAAAAAAACATTTTCAATAATCAGTCTTGGTCAATTTATTTGCAAAAATGTATGTATAGTTCAAACGAAAAATACACTACACCTTAAATTGGGTCAAATTCTAACTGTTCAAATGGATTCTGTAGGAATAAAATCGATTAATCCTTATTTGACTACTTGTGGAACAACTGTTTTGGTCATTATGTATATGTTTTTACTACTTTGTGTACTTAATAAGTAGTTATGCATTTTAAATGAAAGTTATTATACTTCATTATTTTTTAGAAAATCTGTGTAAAAAATAAAAATATTAAGAAGTTAGAAAATTATGTAAATGAAAAAATAAAAATATAAAAGATATAATATAATAAAAATGAGATAAAAAAACAAAAAACAAAAACAAAGCTAATATATTTTAGTGTTTGTCAATTTATTATATTATGAAGAAAAAACTATCTCATTTAATCTATTTTTATTTAATTGATTTTTTCATCTTGCTATAATATATATTTGTATTGAAAAACTATTACGGTACAAGATTTAATTTGGAAAAATAAAATTGAAAAGAAATAAGGGTCATTTAAAGATATTTAAAAAGTTATATTAAAGTGCGAGAGGTTAGGATATATTATAAATATAAATTCCTAAAGTCAAAAGCAAATTTTTTAGTGTGAGATGACTTTATCTTCAATACTTAAGATTGGTAGCTTTTATCTTTACTCTCTTTGAATCTTCCTATTTTTAAGTAGACTTAGCAACGCCAGATATTACTTCCACACTCAGTCAATACAATGAAGGAGTAGCACCTATTTAGGAATACGCGAGTCATAGTTCTAAACTTTTAGTATCATTCTTTTTTTTTTTTTATAGTAGATTAATAATTGCATGAGACTTTTGTAATTGTTAAGTCATGCCAAAAAGTAAAGTTTGTGACAAATAAGTCCAATTTGGGATTTTTTTTTGTATAGTTTCTTCTTTTTATTTCATTTTTAAGTTGTATTTTTTAGAGTGTTTCAAAAGGTTTTACACCCATATATATAGTTTGGTTTAGAGTGCTTTCAAGTCTTTATATATTAGCAGTTTAAAGACCTTCTGAAATAGGTGACGTGGCAGGTTTGGTCTCGTGCATGATTTGAACAAAGTGAGTTTGTTGAAATTCAATTTCTCCAATTTCTCCATATATATATATATAATAGTGCATGATAATTGACACTTTTGGACTTTGTATATTTATATGGTAAAGTTTACATTTTTATCCTGAAGATAATATCTTTAATATACCCAATTTTAATTTACATTAATGTTTAGTTTATTTGTAATCCATGTTTAACACGATCTCTTGCTGCTGCTATATAGAGGCTCAATGAAGACTAAACTAGAGACTTAATAAATATTGTAGAAAAGTTAAATGTCAATTGTGATTAAAAATGAATTGAAATAAGCTGGGAGGAGTTATTTTTTGAAATATAATTAAAATCAAGTTTTAAACAATGAATTGTTTCTCAAATAAATAAGATTAGGTAATAGAAAAATAATGATCAAAATTTTAAGTAGAAAATCATGAATCACATTTTCAAAATGTTGACAAAAAGAATACCCAATTAACTTTCAAATAGTAAATCTTTAATCGGAAGTAAAATGTTAACTTTTTAATAAAGAAATAATTAAATATAAAATTAGCTTTAAATGATTTAGAGTTAATCTAATTAAATTCAGGTGGATAGTACCTATTTTCTATAAATAAATATTTGACTTATTATTGTATTAGATTAATATTAGTTAATATTATATTAATGTTGACTAAACAAACATTAATTCAAATAAATATTAAAAAAATTAACATTAACTTATCAAACACCAATTTTATTTATTTTTAATATTTATATTTATTTAAATTAATGTTAAGTTTATATTAATAATTTTAATATTAATTAAAATAAATAAAATTAATGTTAATTTAGTTAACCCAAATATTATTTATTTTTAATATTTATATTTATTTAAGTTAGTCTCAGTTAAATATATGTTAATATAATATATTTTTAATATTTATTTAAATTATCACTAAATTGACATTAATTTTATCTATTTGATTGTTTAAATAAATTTTTTTCCTACTTTTTTATATAAGTCTACTCATATTCATGTTCATCATTCACACTTATATCTTCACTTTCATCTCCTTACATTTATCTCTTTCATCTATTTCTTTCATCTACATCTTTTATATTTTTCATTTAATTAAATTTATAAATTTTTTATTTGAATTTATTTCTTAACATTTGTTTTTTCTTTAAATTTTATCTTTTTAATATTTATTATTTTTTTAGATTTTATTCTTGTTGGAAATCCCACATCGACTAGAGATAAAGTCAATCTAGTCTATATAAGTGAGTGCAAACCTCACCTTACCAAGCCGGTTTTGTGGGGTTGAGTTAGGCTTAAAGTCCACTTCTTAATATGGTATCAAAGTCAGATTAAGTCCATCCTAAGGTGTTGGACCACCCATAAATCTATGTCCCACGCTCGAGATGTCCAGTCCTCGGTGTGAGGAGGTGTGTTGGAAATCCCAAATAGACTAGAGATGCCGGTTTTGTGGGGTTGAGTTAGGCTTAAAGTCCACTTCTTAATAATTCTTTTAATTTACTATCAATAGTTTCAGGTTAACCACTAAGTTAAATAAATTTTAAAATTCATAAACAAATTTAGAATTAACTTAAGTAACACAGGTTTAGACTCTTTAAAAGTCAAGACCAACATTAAATTGATATTTTCTTGTAATGATTTTTTAAGGAAATTAAGATTTTACTTAATTATAAAAATGAAGGATAATATGAATATGCACGAGATAGCTGAATATTAAAATAAAAGTTGGACATTAAAATACAATTGGGTTTTGTGTTTGAAAATTACACAAAGGATTATTTTCTAATAATTTAATCATAGGAAAGAATAGAATTATTTAAACCTTCATATGCTGATAAAGAAAAATGTTAGCCTTCATAGTTATCAATATATGTTCTTATTGTAGAGTGTTTATTGGTTATGTGAACAAGGTTGATATCCCTTGGTAGTTTTAGGAAGGAAGTTTTCTTGGATTTTGAGGGTGTATGATCCTTTAGGTTTCAGATACGTAGTCCTCTGGAAAAACCAGAGGCACACAGACAGATACAAAAGAACTATTTCGATTTCGTATCACAATGCTGACCGAGTGCTAAACAAATATTGTTATTATTTTGGCAACTTGTTCCATTTACGTGTGAAAAGTCAAAGGGTCTCAAGCCGTAATGGCAAGGTCAAAATCAAAAACACAAAAACTTACGAGGAAAAACTAATTTAATGTTTCACTTAGTTTAACAATTCAGCGTTATGGGCAATCTTCGCAGCCCCCCACTTCAGCTTTTAGTTTTGACAAATATTCAATCCTCATAGTGCTCATCCTCCTAAATCCAATGTCAGATCTTTTGCTATCTCTCCCTATATAAATCACTCCCTCTATCACACGCTCAACGGAACCACCTAAGATATTTTTCCACAACCGCCTCTTTCAATTCTCTCCCTGCCACTATCTCTTATTCCAAACCAAAACAAGAAAGGCCATAGAAGTGTATATATGGATACTATCAGTGTTCGGGTGATGAGAAGCTTATCAGATAGTGAATTATCTGCTACATATGGAAGTGAAGAAGAGATGGTAATTAAGAAAGGATCATGGACTGAAGAAGAAGATTCTCTTCTGATCAACTATGTCAACCTCCATGGCGAAGGCCACTGGAACTCCCTCGCTCGCTCTGCAGGTAATTAACCATTCATTCATATATAATTGGGAACAAAGTCCTAACTAAACAATTACAATTTTCATCCACGTACCTTATCATGCACCAAGGCTTAATTATGTGTACACTGTTTCGAACCACAGGTCTTAAGCGAACGGGCAAAAGCTGCAGACTAAGATGGTTGAACTACTTGCGTCCAAATGTTCGACGTGGGAACATCACCCTTCAGGAACAGCTGTTGATTCTCGAACTCCATTCCCGCTGGGGCAACCGGTACGTATATTATAATATTATTAATGTACTATATAGTGCAGAATATCATTATTTAACTTCCTGCAGTTTTGCAAGTTGATCGTACTAATTAATATAGTATAAAACGTTGCGTTATTATTTATTGAAGGTGGGCTAAAATAGCAGAACAATTGCCTGGTAGAACAGACAATGAAATAAAGAACTATTGGAGGACGAGAGTGGTGAAGCAAGCTAAGCAACTCAAATGTGATGTAAACAGCAAACAGTTTAGGGATGCTGTGCGTTTTGTTTGGATGCCACGCCTTATGGAGCGGATTCAGGCTTCTTCTGGGAATGCTTCTTCTTCCTACGGACATGGCCAAACCACATTGTGCAACACTCAAACTCAAAGTGAATCTAGTGGGGCCTCTGCCATGACGTTTTGTGACAACAACTCAATGATTTCCTCGTACTCATCAGGGGTTCATGTTCAGCCTCCTTTTCTCTCTTATACAAGTACAACTTCATCTTGCAATTTAATGGGAGATGGTGGCTGTTCATTGGACAGTGCTGAAAAGGGGTGGCAGCAGTGGAACTACTCTGATCTCCAAACATTTGAAACGAATCCAGGTTTTGGTGACGCAGACTTGTGGACCGATGAAAACATGTGGTTTTTGCAGCAGCATCTTGCTGATGGTTTTTGATCCAGTTTTTCTGTTTACACTAGGGGATTATACAAGCACGTTCAGAGATATCACAGTTAATTGGACATGATATCGCTAAACTACTGAATAAAATTTAACTGATGATTGATTTTTTGTAATTGTCCAACTACTATATGATATATTATTCTTTTTTACAAAAGAAAAATCATTGTAGTCGAATGACGCATTTACTTGAGACCATTTTCAATGTAATATAACACAAGTTCTTGTCTCTCTTTTGTTGTCATGCATAATTTGAGTACATTTACTAATTTGTATTCTTTAGTGGGTCTCATTTTCCTTTTTATTCACAAAAGAACTCTATCATTTTAATTTAATAGACATTTGTAAATACATTAGTAACTTTGATTGTAGTGATTGTTTTAAAAACTCTATCACAACCTGATAACTCCAATCATATAAAGTCATTTCATTTTAAGAATCAACTTAAGCAATCTCATGGAAATGTTCTGAGAACCGCAAATAAAAGAATTGGGATAGCTTCTACATAAACAAATCGAAAATCTATTCAGGACATTGAAACTATGAGCAGGGAAGTATGATTAGTAACATATTGACTTTCACTGTTTAAGTTAAGAATCTTGAGCATTGCGTCGTAATTTGCCTTATAATCCTCTAGAAACATATATGGGAATAAAAAACGTGATGGAAGTTTGAAATTAATTAATAAACTGAGTAGGAAAACAATTATTGGTTTAAATTCAATGGGGTTTCTCATTGGAAGCACTAAGTGCCGCAACATTTGAAAATCATCACCTTTTCATTCTTATGTTATTCATTCGAGTGTTGGGTCGTTCACACGTAATTGGCCAGTCAACTATTTTTAGTGTTTCTTTTTCTTTGCCTTTGGATGTCGCTGGCTAGGTTGTAGAGTTGAAGTCACAGATGACCTCATATCCAGTTTCTGTTTTTTTTTAATTTGTTTGTTTTCATACAAGGTTTTACTCCACTTAAGGAGTTATGTTATACTTTTTCATTACCGATTTCAATTTTCATTAGTTCTAGCTTTATGTTGACTGTTGATCATTCATGTTATGGTGCCGTTTACTTGGACTGAGAAATAGGTAGCAAGTTGGGAAAACGGAGTTGGTATGTCTTGCATTTGGACTCTGGATGAGAATACATTTATCTTTTGTCAACTTTATTGTTGAAAAGCATCGGCAATCAGATGTGTTTGCGTAACAAAGTTTCAACATTTTAATGTCTTCCCATGAAGCTGAAGACGCATTAAGTTGCTGCACTAGCTGCATCTTGGCAAATACTAACTGGTATTTTGACATCTCTGACAACAAAGACTACAAGAAAATAATTAAATATAAATTAATTTAAAAATAAAAAATAAATAATTATTATAATGATTAAATTAAAAATTATTTTATAAATTAAAAATTATTAATATCTAATATTATAATAAAAAATATATTTTTTATAATTATTTTTTTAAAAGATTATAAAATTAATATTTTTATAATAATAATTAAATTGATTTCTAAATTAATATTTAAATTTATTTTTAATATTAGTTATTAAGATTTTAACTATTTATTAAATTAAATTCTATATTAGTCTTTAATTAGTAACCAATTTATTATTTTATAAATTATTAATATAATTGATAAAAATAACCTTTTTATAATGGGATAGTTAGATGTTAGCAATATTAATTCAAGTTTCTGTACACGTATGAATTAAAGAAAAATTATAGAAGTACTCCTCTTAACCATCCCTCTCACACCTTATTTTTATTTTTAATTTTCTTAAATTCTTTCTTGTTATAAAGTTTGAGTAAGATATTAAGCTTTTTAAAACCCAGCCATGTATCTATCAACGCTCTTAATTAAATTATAATATGATACAGAGATGTCTTTGTCAGCTCTCACCCTAGCTAGTATTATTAAGATGTAAGTAAAATTAATAATATAAAAAATAGACATAATGCAAATAAGAAATTTAGAAAGTGAAGTGTTTTTATTTACTAAAGAATTTGAAATTTCAGGAGCTTTTATAAAGAAAAAAATACAGAAAGGTTCACGTTATTAAAGTATGAAGTGATATCTTTTATATCATTAAAAACAATTATTTTTATTAACTATATTATTCACATATAAAATAATAAAAATAATTTTTAATTAAATTATAAATTAATTTAAAATTTAATTTAATAAATAATTAAAATTTTAGTAACTAATATTAAAAAATAATTTAAATTTTAATTTAAAAATCAATTTAATCATTGTATAGAAATTAATTTTATAATTTTTTATATTAATAGATATAAAAAAATATAATTTTATTATAATAAAAATTATTTTAAATATTAATAATTTTTAATTTATAAAATAATTTTTAATTTAATTGTTATAATGATTATTTTTTTTAAATTAGTTTATATTTAATGAGTTTTTTTTAGTAAATGTTATATTAGTTCCTTAGTGTATATTTATATTTATCTGTTTTTTTTTTTTTCAATTTGAGATCTTATATTAATTAGTAATACGAAAAATTTAGTATTTCTAAGTTAGATATAAACTTTATTTTACCATTACATGACTTTTTTTTTTTTTCAATTATAAATATGTAAAATTTTAAATTTCTCGTACTCAAGTCCACATCACTGATTTATTGCTAAAAGTAATAATTTGCTGAGTACCTTTTTTTTAAGAAAAATAATAGAGTTGAATAAAGGGAACAATTATGGAAGAAAGTGGATTCGAAGCTGGTTCTTTTGGTATTTGAAGAGTTTTCTCTTTTTTCATGGCACATTTGGAACATGTGGATTCAATGCCTTCATATTTGTTCTTCGATGTAGCTTTTTGTTAGTCACCATTGTATCAAGGTATTATGTATGTGAATTCTTTAGTAAAGTCTAATTACAACCGAGATATAAAGCGAAACATTTTATAATTATGTTTTATAATTAATATAAAAACTCTTTTTAATTACTATTCTTTTTATCTTTTTAATTAGTAAAAAAATATCTTAAATAACTAATATGAAAGTAGAATATTAAAGTGTCAATTAAGTTGCAATTTTAATATTTTATAACGATGTTTTACATGTTAACTTTAATATAAAAAGCTAAAGATAATATAATATCGCATTGTAAATATAAATTTTGAAAATTTTTTTTAAAAAAATAGATGTTTTAGATGTAAATTCGTTTATGACCAAAATCGATAAATATACTTATTTTAATGAATTTAACAATCTATTAATAAATATAATTATGAATTTTTTTTAGGCTATCGATATTATCAATTTTCAATAAGTATTGTTCTGTAATAATTTTTTTTATTCTTTATATAGTATAAATACAACAACTAGATGAGAATTAAGAAAAGATGTTAATCTATTATCTTCATATTTGAAATGATAAATTTAAAATAAATATTAAATTTAAATAAAAAGGATTTTGATTATCAAAGATAAAACATGAAAAGATAGAAGAATTAATCAAATATGGCAATCCAAAGCAGTATTGCTAGAGCTGTCAAAATAGGTTTGGTCCGATAGGCTGGCCCGTATAGCCTATGATTCAGGTCAGGCTAGGCTTAAAAAATTGTGGCCTATATAACAATAGACTTTTTTTAGCCTGACCCATTTGGCCCGATGCCCATATGGGCCAAGGCCAGTCTGGCCCGTTTATTTTTTATATTAAATTTTTGTTCTTAATTGTTATGTTGTCATACCAAAGAAAGAAACTCTAGTATCTCAGAGTCTCTGTTTTCTTCTTCATTTCTTCTCTTTCTTTCTCACAAGCTATTTTATCTCCTTTACTGCACTACTCCTCTGACATCTCACAAGTCTCTGTTATGTTGTTTAGTAGGTACTTGACTCTTTTGGAAGTACTTAGTATGTGATCTAAGTTTTTTTTACAAGTTATTCAAATGTAAACATATTTACACACACATTCATGTAAGTATATTATATATTTATATTTATATTGTTGATAAAAAATTATATTGTAAATATATTGTAATATTTTTTCAATTTTTAATTAGACTAAAAATGGCCCGTTGGCCTAACATAAGGCCAGACCATGCTAAAAATTATGGCCCGTTTTAAAATATAGGCCAGACTAAGCTATCAGATTTTCTGAACTTGTCCCGTAGGGCCAGGCCAGGATGGGCCGGGCCGCCCGTTTTGATAGCTCTAAGTATTGCAGAACACATTCTTGCTTTTTTTAGTTCTTGGCCTTACACAATGTTTACAATTAATTTGTTTGTTATTTATTTCTAAACACACATCCTATATATAACAATTTACCATAGATATTTATTGTTGATATAATTTATTTATATTTAAACTTAACACCTATTAGTCTCCTATGCCTCCATGTAGATGTTTAAAACATTTTAAAATCACAACGAGCTACTTCTCATTGTCAGATGGTTACTATCTCACTTGTCATATTACTCGATTTTTTCAGTATCGATTTCTCCTTTGTCTTTTTTATTTTTTGGATCCTTGATTCCATCCTTTATCACCTATTCCTTCTATGCTTTCTGATTTTCAATATAGGATAACAAACGTTGATTTCCTTGATTTCATCCTCTATCATCCATTCCCTTTGTTTTTTAGGTTTGGTGTGGACTAACAATGGGTTAAGTAACATTTCATCTAATTAAAAACAATAAGATGAGATTTTCTTTTGGAAAAAAAATGGTGGATCTTTTTAAACTGGATCAATATTAAGTTTTAGTTTCTATATTCAAAATAGTACTTACGTTTATTAAAGAAGTTAAAGAAGTTAATGTATTACATCTATGGAAGATAAATTATCCTGGGCATTTTAAATTTTTAGAAGATCATAAACTTTTATAATATGTTTAGGTGGAGAATTTTTGTGAAAAAATTCACTTTTATAGGAAATTTGGAATTATTCATTACAAAATATATTGTTTTGATAAAAAATTGAAAGATTTGAAAAAGGATAAAACTTAAGAATTTTATGAAAGTATTTTAATTACTTAAAATTAGATATTTTTAAATTTTACTTAAAAGGTGAAAAATCTAAATTTTTTCATATTCTCTTCTTTCAAATCTATGTTGTCTTTTCTAAATAGTTTTTTTTGGCTCGAATGTCATAAGACAAATGAAGATATTGACATGACCGGCTGAGTGGAGATATGATATCCTCAGCTCAAAATCATTTTTATTTATATTGAGAGAGTTTTCTTTTATATTAAAGTTGATTGTTAATGTTAATCAAAGTTTTGTCGACCAACACTGGAAATATTATATTTTTCTATGTTAGCTAGATTTTTATTGATATTAATGAGATTATTTTTTTGTCAGTATAAGTTACACTTACTTAAGTTAAATTTATACTATTTATTTTCTTATTAATATTATTGAGATTATTTATACGTGAGATAAGAGTTATTTCTTGATTAATTTTATGAATGTTTTCTTGATCAATGTTAGTATGACTTTAGTGAATATTACTCAATTTTTTTTAAATTTGTAATGATTATTTTTTATAAATATAAATGATTTTTTATTGATATTATTAATGTTATTCGATGGTAATTTTAGCATTTAGTAATAATTAAAATATTTTATCTGAATAAAAAATTAAAATTTAATAAATTTAAATTTTCTTATTAGAATTAAATATTTTTAAAGTATAAAATATAAACTTTAAATTTAATATAATTTAAATTTTCTAAAACTGACCAAATTCCATACACAAAACACCATTATAAGAAAATGTGAATGTGTAGATAAATAGTTAGAGCTTTAAATAAAGAGAACTTGAACAGATTCCTACCTTAATTTGAGCCCCATTCAAGATTTGACAGTTCAACATTGTGGCTCCTAAATGATAGCAAGGGTGAGTTATTATACCCAAATGTTATATACCCCTTTCCAACATTCTCTTTTAATGTATTATCCAATAAAATTAAATATAATAATATTTTTTAAAATTTTAAAATTCATTATAAATTTTATTAGTTACTTAACCAAGATTCCTGTTAAAACGTAACCAAGAAAATTCCTTCTAAAAAATATAAGTTCACATTTGCTATCTGTTTATATCTCAATACTTTCTCTTTTTAATTAAAATTTATTGAAAATTAGAAAATTATGATGGTTGTTCATTAATTAAAGAGTACAACCCACATATTTTGGTGATTTCTAATAATTTTTAAGCTAAACAGGTCACTGTTGAGCAGATCTTTAATGTCTTTTTAAGTTTAATGCTTGTGACAAAAGCTGACTAAAGCAATTGCAAATCTTAAACTCAATATTTAAAACATATGGATCCAAAGAGATAGATTGAAAGTAGACAAAACTATAGAGTTGCTTAATCGAATAAATATCAACGTCTGTCAAACTCAAAGCTTAAGTGATCTCATAGTTTTTCTGATTTAGGACAATTAACGTCTGACCCTTTAACCTAATCACCTTCCATTAGCCTTTGACACAATCACATTCTGTAAATATTATGTGACACTCATTGATCATGTTAAGTTATGCACAAGAAACTACAAACTTATTAAATTCTCAACCAGGCTTATAACTTCCTAAAGTGCTTAAAAATACTGAACACAATCAACAATAGACATTGTTAATAAGAATGTGTTACTACCATTTCTCATATTTAGAAATAACTACATGATAAATCATATTGCGTGACCAACATGCTTCATAAGCCTGATGCAATAACTATTTTTTTTTTCTGTTTTTTAGAAGTCCTACCCCACGAGTCCACGGCTATCTGTTGCCTATACATGCTATGTGGCTATATATATGATACGGACCCTCCTCCCACCACTACCATTTTCTTTTGGAAAATGGAGTACAGCTGAGCTGCGCCAATTTTCTTCCTCCTGCGCCATTATTCATTCCCAATGGAAAGTTGGTGATTACACAGTGGAGGTGATAATTTGTAGAATGGGGTCCCAAACTCCTTCCTCAATAGCCACAAAGTTTCTGATTTTGTTCTAGATAATGCTTAGTGACCCACTACCCGTAAGGTACACTCCAAGAGGGATGAAAAAAACAGATGAAAAATGAGCATATAATGTCATCTGTCAGTTGTAGTATGATGTTCTTTTTCCTGTAGATGAGGGTTTGTTTGGTAAATGGCCAAGAGAACTATTATTTTATGCGATGTATTTCCATTTCGACTTTGATCATGCACTTACTGATATTTTAGCTTATAAGATTGTGCCTGGTCTTGAAATTTCGGTAATACTAGTTAGCATTTGTCATGCCATGGTTTCCAAAACCCACTCCCAACTCATTATTCTATTTCTGTTTCTTCTTTCATCGTTAAACACTAGTTCCAGCTCGAACACAAATAGTGTGGCCAAATTTGACAAGTGGGTATCTTGCAAGGTGAAGAAGTATCATGAGAGAAAGAAGATTTTGAAAACCAAATTGAAGGTGGCTGCTCTTGGTCCAGATTTGAAGCTGAGACAGGCTGAGAGTAACAAAGTTACAGTAACAGTTAGCAAGACGGTTCTGGTGACTTCAAGACCATTTCAGAAGCTCTAAATAGCATTCCACCACTTAACACTAGGAGAGTTATAGTGCGGATTTCACCGGGTGTTTATAGGTAGCGGAATGCTAACTAAACTGGTTGTTTATTTTATATAGAAGCTATTATATAGTAACTTTTACTTTAGTGATATAAAGTTACGTTGTATTGAAATTATGGAAGTTGGAAGATCAGAAAACTTGGTATGGTTGATATGTGCAGGGAGAAGGTGACGATCCCAAGAACAATGCCTTTTATTACATTATCAGGGGACGCCGGGAATCCACCAACCATTACTGGAAATGATACAGCATCTGCCTCTGGAAGAAATGGCACTCCCTTAGGAACGTTCCAGAGTGCAACTGTTGCTGTGGATGGTAGCTACTTTGTGGCCATCAACATGAAATTTGAGGTACACAATTAAAGCTAACATTTCACTGAGCAATACCCAAAACCAGATAGTAGCAAAAGCGCTTATATTTCTCTGTTTTGGTGATGCATGTTTCTCAAGAAAAATTAAAGATATTTGGCCTTTGGATGGATGAGATTGAATAAAATATTGCAACCTTTGTTTCTATACTTTTAAGAAAGAGATTGGTATATCCTGTTCAATGACTCAAGTGTCACCTGCCAACAAAGTAGTGTTTTGATATTAAACTTCCTTCTAAATAACAATAAAATAAAAACATATTAATTACTGAGAGAGATGTTTTAAAGTAGAACAACTCTTAAAAGGAGAACACACAATTATAATTTTTAAATTAAGCTTAAAAATAATAGACGACTTAGATCAAAATCTAATTAAAATTAAATTATGTGTATTTTCCTTTTATATGTCTTTCCTAATTGTTCGCATTTTTTATATTTGTTTTTAACATTAAAACAAAATTACTCATTTAATTCTATTTTTTATATTTATTAATGATTATGTTCTCCAATTTTTTATTCTCATTTTTATATTCATTTCTTGTCCTTACAAACATAGAATAGTGAATAAACCTGATTCACACGTTAAAAAAATGAATTAAGACGGTCCATAATTAAACGGAGTAAATTTCTAGGTCCGTTTAGCCAAAAGCGGACTGTTAACGGGTCATTTTGCAATCTTTTTAAATTTTTTATTTTATTTTTGTTTTCTAAAATTTTATTTATATATATATATATATATATATATATAAAATTAAAAACATACTTGATTATGTAAATATTTTTTAAAATATTTAAGTGATTGATTAATGACTTTAATTAAATAAATTAAAATTATTATTATCTTTAAATATTAAATTAATCTATTATAATTAATAATTAAAAGTTAATTTATAAATATTAATTATTTAAGTTATAATATTATGATACATATATATTATTCAAATAATATAATATACAAAAATTAATTTGTAATTTATTTTAATTTTAAAACAAACAGGCTTTATTGTCCGATTAACAGACAAGATAAGTGAGGATGAACTAACATGTTCAAATCCTAACCCATCACCTCAAATTGTATAGAGGATAGACCCAACTAAAAAGAACCACTTTCCAACTCCTATACGAATAATATAAGTGTTTTAATTTTATTTATTTACTCTTCATTATAGAAAAATAAAACTTATTTTGTTTTATTAATTTTATTATTTATAAAGACTACCTACAATAAATAATAATTATTTCAAAGTAATTTGTAATTATAATATTGTTTTATTAATTTTATTGATTTTTATTATTTTATAATTACCTTTTGTATAATAAGTCTTTATTTTAATAATTATTATAATATCTATTTTTTATTATCGATCTAATTTTATAAAATTTCTTTTTATACTAAATTTCTATTATTATTTCTATATATCAGTATCGATGATATAAATCCAGTGAATTTTTATTTTAGTCTTGGTAGTTTTTTTTATAAGTTTGCATCCTCAAAAACTTGAAATCATTATTTTTGGTTGCTAATGTTTGTTTCAAGTTACTAACACAATGTCATGTCACCTAATGTATTTAAGCAAATTAAGCATAAATTTGTTATGATAGAATTTTATAAAAGATATTTTAAATTTAAAAAGCCAGTGTTGCAGCTTACAAATGAACAAATGAGAATTCATAATAAATTTGTTAAGTTGAGAGTGAATAGATTAAAAATACATATACATATACATATGAATGAATGAAGAAGGTGTGGTAAAACAGAACAGTGCTCCACATGTGATCGGAAGGAGGGGAGAACAAGGCGTGGCACTGCGGATCTCAGGAACCAAAGCTGCTTTTTACAATTGCAGTTTCGTTGGAGCTCAAGACACTCTCTATGATCACAAAGGCCTTCATTTCTTCAACAACTGCTCTATTCAAGGTTCTGTGGATTTCATCTTCGGTTCTGCCACGTTCCTTTACCAGGTCCTCTTTCCTTCCTCAACCTCCAAAATTCACCATGCCTTTTTACTCTCTTAATCCACTTTCTTTAAATACTATTTTTATTATTCACTCAAATTACTTCACAATGTGTGAATCTTCTACAAGAAATTTTTTAAGAATTGTGTATTTTTAAATTTTTTCTATTTTAAGAATTGTTTATTTTTAATTTTTTTTTTAATTTATTGTTATTATTTTAAAAACTATATAATCAAATGATTTTATTATATTTAAAATTTTTTATTAAAAAAGGAGAAAGATAAATAAGAAAAAATATTTAAAAGAGTATAACAATTAAAGAGTATCAAACCTTATTATATTTAAAATGTAATAAATAAGATAGAAGATTAAAGATTAAAAATATAACATTAAATACAAATAAACAAAATTAGAAAACAAACAACTAAGTGAAATACTGACATGCTTATTATTGGTAAAAAAGAGAGGACATAAAAAAATGACAGAGTTGATTTATATCTTTATTCTTGACACTAAATCTCATGATAGTACAATTTAGAAAAATGTTTATTTTTTATAAGATTAGTATAATTAAATACTAATGACTACTTTGATATATTATAATTGACAGTTTTTAATGAAATTTTAAGTCAGTTTCTTTTTTTAATTTTTTATTTTATTGTGTATTTATGCATTATTACATACTTTTCTTTCTTAACATAACCACTTTATAGGACAATGATAAATTTACCAAGTTAGGTGGTATATGACATATTTACACTTTACTTACATCAAATCAATTTGTGTCATTTTATTAAATACACAATAAATTAAATATAAAATACTAATAAGATAGTCTCAATGTAGTATATGAGTATCATTATCAATTTTTTATATCATATATTAGTTAAGTTAAGAGTACAATTAATTGAAAAAGGTAATGTTGTGTTGAAATTTAAAAGATAACAAAAAATAAAATAAAATTTTGTTAAAAGGTATTCGTAATTTTTTTTGAGTGAGATAAATGTAAGTATTGGCTCTAGACACAAATACATGAAAAATTGAGTAACTTTCGTACTGATTAAGAAAACTAGTTAATGGCATTTAATTCTACTAATTACATTTAAAAAGTTAACTTTTTCTGAGAGTGTTCTTTATTTGATTGGAATTTCGATATAAAAAATAAAAAAAAATTGAGAATGACATTTATTAAATAATTGAAATATATTTTTGAATAATATCATTAAATAGATAAAAATAAAAATAGTTAAATTTTACTTATATTTATAATTGAATGTGGAAGTTTTTTCTTTGTATTGGACTAGGATACTGTTTTTTCCCCCTAAATTTCCAATATAAAAAGTGTTAGAGAATATGGTGCTAGCCATATGCTATTAGACGGATCCTGATGTTTGTGTTGAGAGGCAACGGTCCAAGGCCCGTGGCCCAAGGAGGAAAAAAGTTTTCAATTCTCAAATTTCAACATTAAAGTTAACAAAAATTTAATTTTACAAAAATGAATTGATAAGTTATTTGCTTGTAATAAAGCAAACAGAATACATTATACGTAATAAAATATATTATTTTTAATAAAACTACGTGAGTATTTTGTTAGAATACGCGCTCATATTTTAAAATATTTTTATATAAAATGTTAATACTTATTATTTAATCTTGAGTTTATAAGATTTGAGGACAATTATTTCCTTTGTAGCAATATGATTTGTGGGTTAATTCAGCATTGGTAAGTTATTTTTATTTGAGTTGGGAAGCAGAATTGCTATCTAAATTCCACAGCTGAGAAGGTGGCTTCCATCACTGCTCAAAAGCGAACAAATTCGTCACTGGAGAGTGGATTCTCGTTCAAAAACTGCACAGTAACTGGGAGTGGGCAGGTTTATCTAGGAAGAGCATGGGGAGATTATTCCAGAGTTGTTTTCTCTTACACCTACATGGACAACCTAGTACTCCCCAAAGGATGGAGTGATTGGGGTGACCAAAAGCGTGACTCGTTAGTTCAATGCACCACCACACTTGGAGTCTCACATTTTCTTTATATAAATTACTCAACCAAGGGCTAATTTTGTGTTTGTATATGTATGTGCGTGTTGCAGGAGGGTATATTATGGAGAATACATGTGTAGTGGGCCAGGAGCTAACTCGGCTGGAAGAGTTCCATGGGCTCGGGTGCTTACGGATGAAGAGGTCAAGCCTTTTATTGGGACCCAATTCATTGAAGGAGACACTTGGCTGCCTCATTAGCCCCTAAACATGCTCAAAACGAAACAATATGCAGACTTCAAAATTATGTTATGAATTTAATACGTATTTATGAATTCTCACAATTCATCAATGCTTGATAATTGACAAATAATCGTTTGTTTCCATTGCTCTAATTAACTAATTGAAAATAAGAGCACCACATTTATTCTTTCTTGTATGTTACACCACCAATTCTTGTTTCATAAATGTGTTCCTTAAATGGGAATTTAGACAAGAGGACTATACTGTTTAACACTGTTGTGTTGGAAAGAGAAATGATGTGAGCACAATGAACACCACGCATGCACAACGCTAAACCATCTTTATACCTATCAAAGTACGGAAAAAGAAAGACAAAAAATTTCATCTTCAAGCTTGTGAGATATGGAATGACAACATGATGAAGCAGGAATACCCAAAAAATACAAACATATGATGGAGCAGGATAAGACAGGAACAGAATTTTAAGGCCAAATGTAACACTCGGCTAATTTCCAGGGTTTGGTCTCCTCGTTGTGATCATTGAAGAAACTTGAGAAGTGTTCGAGGTTGTCCGAGCGGGTGGATGCTTTCCCTGGTTTCTTTCCCTTGATAATGGATGCCAAGTCTTTTGTTTCTTTGTCTTTCCACCTTGGACTCTCTGGCTGAAGTTCATTGTGACAGCATCTCATTAATGCTTTTAGTAATAGCAAAATTGAAGCCATTAGTAGACTAGATCAGAGATTGGACATGTGTTTTCAAGGTTTTGCTACAAAATATATTAGAAATATCAGATATATGTATATCAAGTTCTTCCCTTCGCCCTTGTATGTTTTAAAATTAAGATTTGAAGGGAAAACTTTCTTCTCAGGAAAAAAAAAAAATGTGGATTCCTTGTGGAATCAAGCAATCATAAATATCACGAAGCCAGGTCGGTTGTTCCATTTTCTTACCAAATTATGACAATTAATGTAAAGTCTAATAGTAGTAGATTTGGCTACATATCAAATTTTTAAGTTGATGCCTGATTAGTGAAAGAAAAAGAGAAAATTCATAAGTAGTTGATACATTAATTATTAGTTAAAGCCTTAAAAATTGCTTTGAACAGCATTTCAACTCTCACTAAAAATCATAATATTAATCTTTAAAAAGATAAAATAAATCATTAATTTAATTAAAAACTAATTTAATAAATAATTAAAACCTTTATACCATTAATATTAAAAATTAATTTAAAAAAATTTAATTATCATTATATAGAAAGCAATATTTATATTATTTAAAATCAACAATCATTAAAAATATAATATTTATTTGTATTATAAATTATATTTATAATAAAAAATATTTTTAATATTAATAATTTTTAATTTAATAAATACAATGACTAATTATTTTTTATTTTTAAATTAATTTATATTTAATAAACTTCTTATAATACCTTCCAAATTTGTGTTAATTATTTGGTTAGAAATTTGAGTGACTTGGAGAATTTGGAGAATGTGATATTAGGTAAAAATGATCTTTGAGTTGAAGATATATGGATTGGTTCATGATTTATCTGTACAAATTTTTTCTAATATTTCTTATTAAAACAACCTAACAATTTAACAAAAAATTTACCATATATAAGATTTAAAGGAGAGATTCTTTAAGTTTAACTTAGAAGTCTCAAACTTCTGAAGCATTCAAATATTATAAAGTATGGACAAGCTCCTTGCATGACCTTGCTGAACCACCACCACCAAAAAGAAACTTCCAAACTAACAATTGAGCACTTGACTTGTGATTAATGGCGTAGAGTAAAACTTCTTTTTCTCACGTCGACACCATTTGTCTGAAATTTAAGTTTAGCAACTTTGAAAATTGTTTTTTACCACGAAAAAAATGGATTTATAACAAAAAAAAGAAAAAAAATGGTGATTTCCATCATCCCAATGAGTAGTTACCCGTGTTACGTTGGTTTTATAAATTTCTTTTGTACTACTACAAATGTCAAGGCAATAGTTGCATGAGAAAAATACTGGCGACCAACCATGCAATTTGGGAACTGAATCTAGCGAAGAAAGTGTAGTATAACAGAGAAAACCTTCTTTCAGGTCACTGTCTAGCTAGCTACACCTACCTACCATTTTTGTTAACTAAAAAATTTAAAGAACCACGCATGAGGCATCTTCTATGGTTGATGGAACATCTGTGACTTAATTCTTCGTCATATTGGTTAGTTGGTAGGACCGAATTAGACAAGCAAGACTTTACTATCTAGAAAGCAAGGCATTCTCTTTTTTTCACTTTCTATCTTTAGATTTACGTTGGTGTTTGCTTCTGATTCGTGGCTGTATGGAATTTTAACTCTTGGACAAAGAAATACTTATCAAATGACAATGACACTAAAACCGTTTTACACACTTGAGTCACCATCACTGAAGCTGAAATGTTGGTAAAATGTGATTTTCCTAAGAAGTCACATGCCTAATCAAATCTTCTTGTAGTCAACGAGTTGGCAAGGACGAGTGATTGTATGATAACTGGTCTCAACCCCGTGTCGGAATCTTGCTAAAAAGGCTTTAAAGAAGGGATTATCTTGATTGTTCCCTTAACATGGAGCCTTCTTGAGTAAATGATTTAGGTCTTAATCTTGATGTGCTGCTCTTTATATGCACAAAATCTTTCGCATTAGATAGTGATGTCTTGAGGTTGAGAGGGAACAGCACCACAGGAGTGAAGCCAACACACTACAGGCTCATCGATAATATAAACAATCTTACTCCAGAAATCAATGGTTATGTATTTTCAGTCTCTCCAGTTTTCAAAATTGCAAATAGGTCGACATGAACTAATTTATATCAAATTTTTTTAAAATTTAATTACATTTATAAAATATTAAAATTAAACTATATTATATGATTAATTATGTTTTTAATATATATATATATATATATAATATTAATATTAAAAATATGGCGGAACAATTGGCCATCTGTTGGTTCTCTTTTTGGCTTGTTTTCAACGAACAAGACCATCCTATACATACTAGTCTAACTCATTTTGTCATTTGAAGAACATATATAGTGATAATTATTAGAGAGACATTAAAATTAAGAACTTGTTTAACTGGATTTATTATTTGGTTGTCATGTTATAGCAAATATGTACTCATAAGAATTGGTTTTTTAACCTTTAAAAATAAATAGCAGGTAATTAATATTGGGTTTTATTTTAAAGAAAGTACAACAAAATAAAACCAGTTGCATTGTAGGATTCATTTTAAGTCATTAAAGAGTTGCATAATTAAAACAAAAAGGTTAAAGTTTCTGAAAGGAATTAAAAAAAAACTCTAATTTAAGCATGGCAAAAGGGTTAACTGTGAGTTTAATTTAAGAACCTCCAATATATAAATATGTATAAATAATGTTCTTAAATGCATACACGCACGTTTGAATATATGAACATTATAATGTAATATACAAATTAACTTAAAATAAAAATATTAAATTACTAAATATTGTTCGCATTTTAAAAGTATTGAATCATAATAAACACGTAAGTTAAAATTTTATCTAATTATTATGAGATTTCAATGTAGAAGTTTAAAAAATAAATAAAAAAATCATAAAATACAGCTAAAAGTGTTTGATCTGTTATGTCATATTTGACATACAAATATGGACATCTACTACAATGTGTAGGACATGACACAGCTATAGTCTAAAAGAGTGGTGCTTCCTTCCTAGCCAATATCTCAAAGAGGGTTGGCTCAAAGTAGTACTTGATAGGATACAAGAATTTGGTCCAAACTTCAGATTGTACCAAGACGTAAAGACCAACTAAAAGCAGCTTAAGTAATCTGAAAAAAATAGCAACAAAAAACAACAATAGTGATAGTAACCAACCCTAGACAGAAATGAATGACCTTACTTTTTAGCAAAAACATTTCGCTCCGGTCCAGATTTCTCATGTGATGACCACAAAAATGCTGCAGAACTTAATTATGGCAAATGAAGAGAATCTTGCTTCCAAGACAGATCAATAGACATGCGATGTCAACAAATCGGACCTTCGCTAGTAAACAATGTTAAAGTAAATGTCGATGCAGGGTTTAATGAAAATGGTACAATACTGATCTTGGTGGTGCAACTGTTCGAGATCTTCGTAACTGTGATATTGTCCTTTCTGCTTGTCATGTTCGAATAGTGGAGGATCTTGACTAAATTTTTAGAAGAACTACTGTATATTAAATCAATTTAATGTTTTAATAATAATTAAATAATATAAAAAAATTATAAATAAAATAATATAATATGTAAAAAAATTAACTTAATAAACAAAATTAACATTAAATATAACATTCAATTTACTTCCAAACATCAATTCAATATATTTGTTCATATTGGTGAAATCATAGAGAAAAATCGAAAAAAACGTAGAATCGAACAAATTTAACGATTTAATAAATGCAAACACTGAATGAGTTTTAATTTCATTTTAATGGGTTTAATTTCTTTTATTAGTTTTAATTTTTTTTAATATTGAGCACTATTCTATATTCCAGTTATCTATAATATTTTTTAACTCTTTCAATAATTTTGAATTATTTAATTTAGAAGTTGAACAGTTTTTAATTTTTTAATGATTTTTAATATTTTTTTAATATTTAGTAATATTGTTTTTACTAATTTAAGAGTTGAACAATTTTTTTAGAGGTTATTTTAACATGTAAGTCTGAAGATTATTTTTACTTTTTTAAACCTTAAACAATTTTTAAATTTTTTAAGCCTAATAAAAATAATTAAAAATTAAATCTTTCCACTTCTGAAAATAAAAGTTAAAACGTTCTTTGTTCAATGTAACTATTTGCTCATTTGAAGTTGAAGAAATATTATTTTCATTTTTATCAATAATCTTTCTCTTAAAAAAAACATCAATTGTCTTGTTCTTAACCATGAGTGTTGTACCTATTAAAAAATAATTATTTAATTTCAAAATATATAAAATTATAATAAATGATAATTTACGATCTAATCTACATAGTAGTAGACCTCCTAAAAATATAATCTACAATATAATGTAATTTACTTACAATAGTCACATAAAAGCATAAAAAAAGTTATAATAGATACCTGGAATGGAAGAAGTTTTATAGAAGTATATTAGAAGATAAGTGACGTAGAGAAGAAACCTAAAAGAGAAAAAAACTCATTATATCTTAACATAAAGAGAAGAAGAAGAATACTAAGAGTCTATATTTAAAGCAAAAAAGTAAATGTAAATTGCTGTTATCTATAAATTTTTATGGAAACTCTAAAAAGTATACCTCTTAAAAGAATTTATTAATTGTAAAAATTTCTTTATTAAATTGTGGGGGCTCATATAATAAATTTATATGTACAATAAAAATGTTTGGAAGGCCCCCACCGGCTCCTATTAAGCTTCGTTCCTGTCTTCGAAGAACCGACCTCTGCACGAGATAGTTGGACCTTTCCCACTCTAATGGGGGTTTCTAAGTGGCAAAACACCATAATTTTCACCCTCTGCTAGCTATCTCAAACAGATTCCCTCCTTTTTTTCAAAAACATTACACTATGTATGTCGTGACACGACCTGTTGAAGCTACTGCATTATTGCTGCAACATAGGTATAGTGATATCCAAGAAGTATGTTGTCCAAGCATCAAACTTTACCTGTAATTCGACGGTTTCATATTTCAATAGCCCTTTTATTCGTTTTCCTCTTTTCAGGTTCAACTTAAACATGGGATACCTCAACTAGTTCCTTTTTTTTTACTGTACCCGACCATTCGTTCACAGCAAAATTAGAGATTAATCCATGAGGATATTTAGATCATTTAAGGGATTAATCTCAAGGACATAGTGAAAAAGTTAGATTATTATTTTTCTGATTGTTATTTTTAACATGTCCTTTCTCTTGTTTATATCCATTCTTGATATTCAATCTTGCTTTATGCATCTTTGTATCTTTCTTGTCTTATATAAGTCTTTTTTTATTCAACTTTTGGAGGTGGCTAATTTAAGACACAAGATTTTGAATCATTAAACTACCAACAAATTTATATAAAAGATTAAAAAATTGTTTTTAATATAAAATTTTAAGATAATAAATTTTCGAACATTCTATCTTTATATGTTATTTTTTTTTATTTATCTTGATCTAAGTGGTACTTTTAACTTATATTAGGTTCTAACAATTTCTTTTTTTTTAAATGTGAGTTTCTTTTGTATTAGTAGACTCTTATTTGAGTAAAGACATTTTCTAATTGAGTAAAGATATTTTTAATTGAGTATCTCAGTGATTATATCTGTATATATCTTTGTTGATCATAATAGCACACACTTTTTTAAAAATTTTGTATAAGTCAATCACTAAGACAAATTAATAATTCTAATTTCATTTAAAACGATTTTTTGGAGAGAGGCAAATAAAATTTGATACCAATGAATTATTAACAAACTCATATAAAAAACTATACCTTACCTTTAACTTAAAATTTGAATACAATAGATTTGTAGGTTTTATCTTCTTATTTATTATTTTTATTTATTTCTATTATAAACAATATTCTAACCCACATCTCACTTTATAACCATAACACATGTAGACTTATGCTAAAGTGATTATAAAAGTTTCAAATTTTTCAAGTAAAATCACAACTTTTTTTACACCTTATCAATAATGCCAAACATTTAAGTACTACTTTCTCATTGCAAGAAAAATAACAATTAGTGTCAGTCTTTGATTGACACTGACAACCAAAAGCTGACACTAATTAATAAATAATGTTGGATTTGCGTGGTACATACAAAGGACTCTAAAATCATGGATGCTAATTCAATTAGGATTGGCTAAATCAACTCTATGTAACATGGGTCAAGTCGACTATATATAACATTGACCAGATCGACTTTATATGAATCAGTTTCTTTATCTTTTTCGTACATTTTTCTCTTTCAGAGTAATTTTAGGTTTATCTAATATAAAATAAATAAATAATAGTTTTTAGAAGTTGGAGGAAACACTTTGTTATGTTTGTCTCGACGAACTCAACTATCATGAACTGACTTGAACTCATGCATTCTTTTTTACTATAACGATTATAATATATATATCTAAATTCATTCTATAGTAAGTAATTTACAGTCCACATTAAAAGTTGCAAATACACAAAGTAAACATTATATGTTATTCATACTAAAAAAGCAAAATCATAATTTCTTTTATAAATGATGATTTTGTTATGATAATATAAAAAATAAACTGATATAATAAAATCCTTATAAATTTTGGATGAAGAAATTGATTAATTTTGAAACTTCAATAAAATTAAATAATCTTATTTTTTCCCAACAGAAAATAAATAACTAAACAGAATATAAAGGAGTACTTAACCTTCTACAAAGTCACATAAAAAAGAGATAATAAAAGTTACGTGCTAAAACATCCCCTGTATTAAGATACATAAAATAACATATATATATATATATATACAAAAAAAAAAAAGATGGGTCTCTTTGTAACTAACATTGTTGTTCATGTAAAGTAACGCCCTGCACCCATTCATTCACCTTTGCCATTTTGTAATCCACATATTATGCCTCATTCAGAGCATACAGAAGAACTCCTAATAACACAAGTATGATCTCCTTGATTTCCTTTTGTAGATCATCGCCTTGTTGTTATCATGTGACAATCCAATATTGATGTGGGCCACGCACATGAAGCTTCCAACTGCCCACTTGTTGACTGATCTACTCCCTTTTCTTGTTTTTCCTTTTGACTGCATGTTCCTCAAAATTCATTGTCAACAGAAACCTGCAGCTGCATCTATCACCATCCATTTGCTCGTAGCCACCTGCACTAAGGAAAAAAATATAAACGATTTTCCTAGCCTTTATTTATATGCTTCTCTTCCCTAAGGATCCAAGACAACTAGCAATCGATTGAGCAGTTGTCCCCTAGGATCCAAGAGAACTACCAATCAATTGAGCCGTTGTCCCCCTAATTCTGTTTTGTACGCGGCAATGCCATAAAATTTTCTGTAAATATTTAAGTTGAGTTTAACTAGAAATTATAATTCTTGTTCAATTACACAAGTACCTATAAATACTAAACTAAATGAGTACCCTTATTGAATTATGTTTTAAAAAATGATAACAATGTTGCTACGTCTTTACACTATCCGAATGAAATTAGAGTTGTTGATATACTTGATTTATCTATTTCCCCCAAATAAAGTCTACCAGTCTAAAGAACTGAAATTAAAATATAAAAGATGTACAAACTATAGCATTTTCAGAAAACACTAGTTTTTTTATACTTAGAAAACATCAGCTTTGATTGGTCAAGAGCTATATTTATGTGTAGTAGACAGAACAGATCTGGTTTCTAGCTAGTTTTCTACTCTCCGTCAAAAATTAAGTTGACTTTCAA
This sequence comes from Lablab purpureus, assembly GCA_030347555.1. Classification (NCBI taxonomy): domain Eukaryota; kingdom Viridiplantae; phylum Streptophyta; class Magnoliopsida; order Fabales; family Fabaceae; genus Lablab; species Lablab purpureus. The sequence goes on from CM059260.1 coordinate 6,046,343, forward strand.
ATTCTAGTGGCTGGCTTTCTCTTCTGTCAGTGTCAACGAAGACCAGAATATCAGTCTCCCGTTGTTTCATACATTTTATATTTTGAATAAATATAAAAACCAAACATGCTACATGTTGTACTTATTCAACACAAATGATTCCAACTTTTTCAACACAAATCAAGTGACCAAACCTTAATTGATCATTACTTTTCAATTTGCGTTAACAGGTGCTAAAAATTACTCTACGTGAACTCGTTTAAATGAACATTGTCTAACTAGAAGGTAATAAATATATAAAATACTATTCTTTAAAGAAAAATAATGGATCAACATCTAAAATTTTCTATGTTGACTTAATATACATTTATAAAAAAATTATAAATTTATAGAATATATGACATAATAAAAAAATAGAAAAATAAGTATTAGATAGATTTATATTAAGAAAAGATTATATGTATTATTTTCTTTTTTTTTTTCTAATTTTACTACTATTTTTAGATCCGGCGGCTCTGGACCATGGTGGCGTTGAGGTAACTATTTTGCCTGCACAATAAACAAGTGATGGTGGTGCTGAATCCATAGATCATGATTCATTATGTCAAAATACCCTTGTATATATAGGAATTCAAAGGTTGGCTATATTTTACAACAGTAGCAACTAGGTGGAATACTTTTCCACCAATGTAAATCACTAATGGTGACCTTTTACAAATTACAACTATATGAAACTATAAAGGTTATATTATATAAAACAAGAGAGAGAAAAAGAGGCTATTGTGAAACTCCGAGTCCGGCTCTCTGTTGACTAACATTAGGTGGTGGAAGAATATGCACAATGAATGCGATCTAAGAGTCAGGGAGAAGCAGATGCGAGATGGGTATCTTGTTGTCGTTGGATCTTGAAGAGATCAAGACGAGTGTCTCCCAATCGTAGAGAGTATGCTGCTTGCTTGTATTGGGCCCACGTGAAGGGCTTATACAGACTTGGATTGTGGGGTGTCACCATCTTCGGCAGTGGAGTGATCCACCAATTCAGCGGTGGTGCTGCAAAGTACATCATTGACATTCTAGCCTTTGTTGTGTTGGTCAATACTCTGTGTCTCACGCTTATAAACCTTCCATTTGTCAAAACCTAAGAAAAAGTATACAAGCATATCAAACAACTTGTTACTATGTTGTTGCTAGCAAAATGATATTCAAATAACTTTAAAAGGCATAGTGAAAATCACTTGAACGGGAATTATAATGCCCAAGGCATGTCTATTGTGGTCTGGCAGTTTAAATGTAGCTAAATATCTCTCTTTGTAGACATATTAACTTAGGTATGGTATTTACTGAATTGGTGAGGAGAGAAATAGAAATGAATTGATACTGAATTGAAAGAAATGAGAAGTTTTGATTAATGGTAATCGTGGTTGTGAGTGTGATATTGAGTTGATTAGAAACCAACCTGCAGGGCATCACCAACCATAACGAAGAATTGATTAGGGTCAGGGGGGACAGGGATCCACAAGCCATCGTGGGTGGAAATCTGAAGGCCATCCACGTTGTTGGATCGCATGATGGTCAAGATCTGAGGGTCAGAATGCTCTCCAAAGCCAATGTTGTTGTTATTATTATTATTACTTTGGTTCTGGAGTTGATGTGGCTCAAGTTTGGACGTGCCCCAATTCTTGTTGTTGCCCTTTAGGCTCACGGGGGGGTACTGATTGATCCTGAGGAGTGAGTCACTATGGACGTCTCTGATGAGCTTGCTGAGTGAGAACTTGTCTTGGACCCACAAACCCTCCGCCACAAGATCAAGAATCTCACATGTTAGTCCTTTAGCTGCTTCCACATAATCATTCACGGCGCAACTGCAGTTGAAAGCAAAAAATGCAGGGTCGTTACTCACCGTATTTGTTGTAAAATTGAGTACCACTCTATTTATAGGTTAAAAAGCTATCTCAAGTATACCTAAACATGCGTCTTTTCTTATGTTACCAGATACTAGCAGGCAAAGACACATGGAGGGTCATATGATATAACATTACTTTTCTTTTTTAAATAGGAAGAAAAACTTCCTTTCTGTATTCTTGATTTGATAGTGGGAGTTGTTTGTTTCTATGTGACAGTGTTAGCCCAATATTTGGTCCAATTTCTTCCAGTGACATGAAGATATATGGTCACTGGCTTAGTACAGGCATGCTAGGAAAAGTGGGCAACGTGGCTCCACAATATGAATAAAGACCAATGCTACTCATAGCACAAATAACAGAAGCTGTTACATTAACTTTGTACTGTCCTTTCTGATTAATACTGTGCTAAACGAAGGTTATAACCACATGTTCTATATGTAGCCTTTTCGGGTTATTCACATTTCTGCCTAAAAGATAAGAAATTTGAAGCCAAAGTTATGCGCGTGATTTTCCTACAGAAGGGTACTTTCTACCTATACAATGCGTCCAAGTAGATCCCATTGCCAAATAAAAGTAGTGTGTTTGACATGATCTTGAAGATAGTACAAATTAACGTTATAATTTTATATAAATGATTATTTGTTTGGGAAATGGTCTTCACAAAGTAATTGATTCTAATTCTAAAAAGGATAGAGTTAAAGAAATGTTAGGTGATTTTCATTGAATAAAATTTATACATCAAAAAATCAATTTTGTGAAATCACTGCCACGTAAAGACTTGTGGTAAACCCAAATAATAACGTGATTGTCGTGCAATTACGTTAGTTCTATGTGTTTGGGCCCACCACTCATAGAAAGTGTGTTCCATAAACAAAACAGTTCCAAGCTGCTGCCAATTCGCCATGCATTTTAAAGAAGAAAAATGACACATTCACACATTTCAGAAGGATAAAGGAGGCGGAAAAGAGAAAAGGGTGAGCTTTTAAAACAACTTTTATTGTACTCTTCATTCTAATCTTACAGATGCTGCTTAATGAACAATTATAGAAAATACATAAAAACAATATATAAAACACGATAATTGTTAGTATAATGGTATTTTGAAATGTGTTTGAGGTACTTTAAAAGTTTAAACCAGAAAATTGAACTGCAAATCAGTCAAGATTTGTATCCCCAAGGAAATAATTAATCAGGGTTGTTTGACACAGTCATTGTTTGTGCACGTGTTGCTTATACCTTTTCAACTCAAATATTCATATTTAATCAATAGAAAAATAAGAAAAAAAGCTAGCATAATTGTTGTTATTTTACTTTATTTATTATTCACGGAAAGTGGTAGACAGAGCCTATTAAACTAAATATATATATATAGAAAGTAAACGAAAGAAAATATTAATATGAATAGATTTGTAGATGATCCTTTTCCTCATAAAAATGGTCTACAACTAATGTACACGACTAGAAGTCTTAAAAATTTGTAATTTTTTGCAGCCGGCATAATTTCCGATATGAAAGAAAGATGTCCTCTGAAGAATGTAGACGCCAATAAATATTATACTAATGTCTTAAAGAAATGTTTTTCATTTTGGACGATAAATTCTGTTGTTTATATTAAAGACATAATATTGTTTTTTAATTTGTTCCAACCCTATGAAATGTTATCGCAATAGGAAAAATACAGCTATGACACATACATGACTAAAAAAATTAAATGTTATATGAATTTCGTCAGAGTTACGGACTAAAACACCTACCATCCTGCTTGCCTCTTAAGAAACACAAACAGATAAGGGCTTGTTCCCTACCCTATATCCCCACGGACCCCCACCCCTGGCTTTCTACCTATCCCTCTTACACACATGCCAATAAACAGTAATTATTATATCCTCGTAGTAAACCTTAAACTGTTCCTATAGTAATACTAGTGTCGCAAAAACTTAACAGTGATAAAAAATTAAAAATTACATGTAAATAAGTTTTTTAGTCTATTATCACTATTACTATTTTCAGCACGCATTAATTAATATGATATGAAAATTGTAACGCAAATATGGAATCCGGTATGGTGAAGTGAAGTTGTTGAGATAAGAAAGGAGATGAAAGAGTTGTAAAATTAACGAGCGAGTACCTGAACTTGGTAGGGTCGTTGGCTATGGTTTTGGATCTCTCAGATACGGAAAGAGGATTGGTATGAAGGAGAAGATACTCGAGGTGACCCATATCGCCATTGGGGCCAATATTTCTGCAGCCATACCCAAAAGGTTTGGCAGGGCCAGCTTGACTCTTCTCAGAGGAGGTTTTGGAGAAAAACTCCGTTCCCTCCTCTTCCAATCTTGCAATCACCTCCTTTGGCACCCTGTGGTTCACCACCTTGAAGAAACCATATTCTTCACAGGCTTTCACCACTAGTTCCGACAGCTTCGACCTTTCCAATGAAAGGTCGATTGTCGGAACTCCCACAGCCTTTGTTTTCTTGGTCCTTACCATCATGGAAGTTGGACAAGGCGCAACCATTGCTATATCGGGGAAATATGTATGTGTATATATTTTTGATCCGCAAGGAATATATATATGAATGGCTTATATATAGAGAACTGGTATAACTATGGAGAGAAGTTAAGAGTCTTGGTTGCAGAAAGGTGGCATCACATATCATCTATTTATACTTGACATGTAAGGGATGAGAAGGGAGAGAATGAGGAGAAGGAAAAAAGGTTTTGTTTAAGTTTTTTATTTTTTTATTGAAATCAATTAAATTATTACGTGCAGGAGCAGGACCGAGATGGGGTATGGTGATTAAGTGAAAATTTTATATATAACAATAAGAGATTGATATATTAAATGTTGTGTTTATTTAAGGTGGCGTGGACTTCGTAGACAAGACAGTCCAAAATGGGTGAAAAAAGCAAAAGGAAATCAAAAGGAAGAAGGAATTGTAATCTTGGTGTGCATGAATTGACAGAAGAAAATTTGACAAGTCTAATAAAATCTTCGTATCATATACCTTCTTCCACAGTCTACACTAAGTTAGACGATGGAATTTAAAAAGGAAAAATTATGGAAATATTATAATGCAGCAGAGTAACTGAACCAACTAATCAGAATTAGTGTAAACAGGAATGTTGAACAAGTCACTAGCAGTGGATTAATTTAGAAAAGATCTGAGATTTCTACTGCTATGGTGTCACATTAATTATTTAATTTTATCTTTTTCAGAGAAAGATTTTAAGGTGGGAAGTGTCTACATTAGGTTTAGGTGAAAGAAAAATTTGAGACTTGGGAGCCAACTGGTAGCGGCTGCTTGCTGCCTTAATTGGACTTGGCTGCTAACCAAAGCTTTTCAGAACTGCGTGGTCTAAAGGTGCTCTTGGCTGCTCTATATATCTTGCATTTACATACGAGTGAAGCGTATATCTTTGACTCACCCACTGCAAGCTACCAAAGATTGTACTTTACCCCACTGGGTCCTTTTTATCATAAAATTTATTTTTTTAGACCCGTGAATTTGTATCATTTTCTTTATACCTTTTCTTTTTAATTTTTCAACATGTAATATTTTATAAATGTAATCAATTGATTATTTTATTATTGTAGCAGAGATACTTAAATATATATATATATATATATATATATATATATATGTAATTACATAACACAACATTTTAAAATTATGTAATAAGGGACCCAAGTTTATAATATGAAAATATTGTTCTATAGATAGATATTTATAATAGCAGGATTGATATGATGTAGCAGTGAGTTATTGTAAGTGGTCAAAGTGCGCATGATGATGTTGGGTGCTGTTGAGAAACTGAAAACTGAGAATCTACTCTTTCTCTAATTTGCATAAAACATTGTCGGGTATCCTTATTCCTTCAGGCGGTTTTTGTTGAAACATGTTTGTAGGTGGTTCAAAGTGAAACCATTTTAATTTGAAAGAAGCAGAGGGTTAACTTTTGATCTGAATGTACAAACTTTAAACATATAGCAGGTGTTGCCCAGGCAGTGTTGGGTGTAGAAGGTTCAAGTTTGTTGATAATTGATATTTTAATTTTTATTTGGAGAAGGTGGTGGCTTGTCAGGTTTGGACCATGTTCTTCAGAGTCGCCCATGTTCCCCACACTGTTTTTGCGAACAAAGATAATGCCTAAGCTTTTACAGAAAGTTGTTTCTAAACAACTTTTCTCACTAAGTTAGCGGAAAATACACTTTCAAATACCTTTTAACTCTCAACAAATTACCTAAAGGCGCATTTATAAATAATTATAACCTACTTTTTGTAAAGCCTTTTTAGATTCCTTCTCCCAGTTATATTTTTTTAAGAGGGATAAAGGTATTTTAAAATTAATATTATAACTCTTTATTGTTTATATTTTTACTTTTTTTAATTTAATGGTTAAAAGTGTGTTATTCTATAAATTCATTAGATTAAAATAATTTTATTCAAGTTATTTTTGGAATAATTTGATTCCCCTCTTTTTGAAATGTTGTTATTTTATAGGGTTAAATGTTTATCTTCTATTTTTTTTAATTTCACTCTTAGAAAAAAATTTATTAGTCTTAATTTCTATATTTTTTCTGCTAATATATTTTGTTTCTATCATCAAGTATGATGATATATGTAAAGATTAAGTTAGTGTCATATATCACCAATTAGTCTAACTGAGATAAAGTTTTGAATAAATTATGATTTTAGTTTTTTATCATTTCATGAAATTCACTTTTGGCTGCTTAACAAATATTTGTTGACATTAATCTTTCACCTTTTTACAAAATAATCAATTTTTCAGTCCTTCAGTACTTTCTTACCCGGTTTAATCTCTCAACTATTGGTTTTGAAATTATTTGGTAATAGTTGTGGGCTACTAGAAGGTTGACGTATTACGTGGTAAAATAGTGTTGGTTCTGACATTTCTAGTGGTTCTAAGATGCTACAAATATTTTAGCCATAAAAAAGGATTTTGAAAATGTGAAAGAAAAAAATAATAAAGTGGGATATTACATTAAGAAAAATAAACATAATGAACAAGTCACTTGAAAATTCACACCACACCAGAACACTTCATCGTTGCCTCACTCTTTTGTCACCTCGCCGCCCACCTCGTATTTGATCTTTATATGGATCGTGTAGTCCATGGGACAAAAGGTTTTGTCGGAGTAAGATTAAAATGTAAGGGCTAATATTTGTTTCAAAAGTGAGGTTAGCGATTTAGGATTGGGGTTTGAAGGTTTTTGTGTTTGAGGTTTTTTTTATCAGCTAAAGTAAATAATCATATAATAAGAACGAAACATTATTTCAATTTTCTTTTCTTTTTAAGTTATCCTGTTATAAGAAGGAAATAGTATTGTTATCCATTATCTTATTTAAGAAATTGAAATTCAGTCATTCCAAACCTAATGTCATGTTAATATTTCAAAATTCTCATTGTTTGTAAAAACTTACCACAAATTCCTCGTTTTGTAAAAGGATATTTTCATCGATACCTCAATTTTATCTTTATAAAAATCTAAAAATATATTTTAAAATAATAATTTTAAAAAATTAGTAAGCCTGTTAACATGACAGGTACTCAAGAACCATCACTTCTATGTATTATTCGTACATCCTCGCTAATTAAAATTATATAAAATAAGATAAATTTTCTGTAATTTTTTAAAATAGAAGAGGTGTCTTCTACAAAATATAGAATAGGAGAGAAATTCAAATGATATAATTTTTATATTATTCTATGCCAATCGAATGTGTTGATTATTATCTAAACATATGCCAGACATTTAAACCATTGATTTTTCTTTCAGCAAAGATTAGATTTGATGATCTTTGTAAGCAATAAGTTGGTCAACATAATTCATCAAGCCTGTAAATCAGTTAACATAACATAAGATTGCTTTACTTTAACATTTGGTAGTCTTGAATTTCAGTTTTGTATATATAATTATGTTAAATAATTAAAGACTGAAAGTTATTATCTACTATAAACTTATTCAATTTGAATACATTATCTTATTTGAAAATATATGAGCCTCAAATAAGTATAAATAAATAAAACCCTACATTGACAACTTTAAAATGAGTGGATTTTGTGTTTGATAATTATTTTATTACGTAACGTAAAATTATTAATTGTCGTCAATATAACAAATAAGTTCAATATAATACTTTTTATGTTTTATTATTATTTTAGTTCGTCTAAGGAAAGCAATCAAATTATTTGACTTTACAATTTTTTTAAAACTAATTATATTTGAGTTGTTAAAATGGGTATATAGTTTAAAGGACAAGGTGGTATATGATTCAAATCCGATCAAATTTAAAAACTTAACTTACTTTTATATGATAAAGGTTAAATTATCAACAAGTTAATATATTAATATATTTTTTTATGATAATCTTTTTATTTTTAATTTTTATTTTATTTTAATTATATTTATTATATTATAGATGTGTGAGATATTAATAAAATTGTTTTGAACAAAAATATATCATGATTTTTTATATAAATATATAATTTTTAAATTTTAATTTCTTCATCCAAATAAATTATTTTATTCTAAAATATTTTAAATTCATCAAATAAATAAATCATTCAATTAAATTACTTCGTTCAAACACATTATTAAATTTAGGGTGAAAAAGTGAAATCAATAATCTCCTTCCTTTCATTCCATACAATTTTATAGCTTAAAACTTATGATATTAGCTTGATTCTAGACTGATATTATTTGTACTTCATCTACATCATGCTCCAATCATCTTCAATCATCCTTGAACCTTTGTTGATTTGTATTAGACAATAGATCAATTTATGTTGTCATAGTTGAACATAAGCTTTTATGGTGATGAACTCCATGTTGACTCTGCCACTCATATTATGTGTTGTATAATTAACTAAAAAAATCTAGATTATGATGAGCCTAAATATGATAATACTATGAATCACAAGCAATTACATATATTCAACAATTAACATTACAATGTTTTACATATTATAAATATTTAAATTTTATAAACTTAGCATAGCATCTGTGAAGCTGACAATACCTCCAACAAATATTTATTATTCGTCAACACTAACTCACACTAATGTTTTAGGATCCGTGCTTTTTGCGTCTTTATCTTTTTAACACAAAGAATATTATTTTTCATTAATATTATTATTTTTTATTTTGAATAAGCTTTTAGTTGATTCTAAATTTTCTTGTAGCGCATAGTTTAATATAATTTTTTTTAATAAATATGATTGGTAAATTAAATAATAAATTTATATATATATATATATATTAATTACTTTTTATAGTTTACTGATAATTGAATATTAATAAAATATTTTTATTTAGTATAAAATTACAAATAGGAAGACTTAAATAAATAGTTTAATATATAAATTATATTATCATTTTGTAGACATATTTTTGTTCATTTGACAAGTCGTAGTTAGATTCTTAAAATGGGTGAATTTTAAATTTTAAAATGATGTTTTCAATTTCTATTTTATTTTTTTATTAAATATGAACCAGCCCACTAGATCCATGAATACGTGGAGGCGAGCTTGTTAAAAATGAGTTCTACGTGTGAGAGTTTATGCACTTTACCCTTATATATAGGGGGAAAAATCTTTGGGAACCAACTGCAAAATTACGAAGTTATTTTATTCTTGATTTTGTGTTGTGAGTATTTTTTTTTAGAATTTATGGACACCATTAATGCTTCTATTTCTCCTTTCCCTTGAAATTAATCGATAATACTTTATACTATAATAAGATATAGAAAAAAATGTAAGATTTCAATTAAGTATAATATTGAAATAATTATTAAAAAAATACCTTGTTAATTTTATATGACTTTGTAGTTAAGTAATAATATATATAAAAAGTAATATATAAAGTATTTGAATTAAAGTAATTTTGATTTTACTTTATTTATTTTTCTTGATTACTGTTATGTATTTATATACCTAATCGTAAAGGAAAGACCATATTTATTAGGGATGTTAATAGATTGGATCGGGTGAGAATGATGCATACTTCTTATTTGCTTCACCTAAAAAAATTTATCTCATTATTTGTTGGTATTTAAGAAAAATATATCTACAATTTTTTTATATTTATAAATATATATATATATATTTAAATAAGATCATTTTAAAATAATTATTTAAAATATTTATGTACATAAATTTAATTTATTTAAAAATATATTTAAATAGGTTAGATTATAAAGTATAAGTTTTAAAAAGTAACTTAAATTTTATAAATATAAATAAAATTAAACTCTAAAGAATATTTAAAATATAAATAATTTTATCAATAATTTTATTTTAATTAATTAATCTATAAAAAATATTTAAATAAAAATGATTAATAATAATTAAGCAGTTGGAGGATTATAGCTTGGGTATCCATGAGTATCTAATGTAGAATTTGTTTTATGTTTGGGGAATGCGAAAAGCAAGGGTGGAAGGAAACAAATGATGAGGGCAGCGAAGTACATTAAAGTGATTTCATATTATGATTCTGAACCGCCCTTCTTATTTCCTAGGTCACAGAATAGAGTGAGTTATGCAATGTTGAACCTTTTAGAATAAGGTTGTTCCCATTCATCAATATTTAATCTTTTATCCTCCAACAATCAACAATCAACAATCAAGATCACATCCATTCATACCAGCCCATGGTAATATTAATCCTGGGGCTACCCCATCCACTCACATTTACCTCTTTTTTATGTTCTTATTTTAAGGACTACTATTCATAATTATATAATACCTTATCTCTTATAAAGTCAAATGAAAAACTTCCTATCTCTTATAACACACCACTCAATCCCAAAAGGTTAATTCGTAGTAAGAAACTTCACTAATTTATCCAACTACAAATATATTAAACAAACTTTACCATCTAGCCGTATCATATATTAAGGATTATTTAATTCAAACACTTAAAAGACCTAGTAAGCTATATGTACATATATTACACCTTATATGTTAGAAAATAATTTCTTTAATAATAATTAAATTACATATATCATATAAAAAATCATATTATTAAGATTTATTGAGTTAAAAAATATACGTATTGACGTGATTAGAGGTTACACTAAAATATTTTTAATAAGACTTCAATGTTTTTCTTACACTAAAAAGACAAAAATGTATATTTCTAATTTTATATATTAAATTTTTATAATTAATTTCCATTAATCTCTAACGGACTAAATATGATTTCTAAACCATATCAATTTTATTATTTAACAATTTAAAGGGTTAATAAACTCACTAAAATTAGATTAATTTCAAATAAAATATAAATAATTAATATAAATTATATAAATAATATATACATAATCTATATTAATTATTAAAAATAAAATTTCCTATATATATACACGTGTATATATATATATATACTAACATCACTGTGTTTTGAAGGTTTAAATATATTTTCTTGGTTTTTAGAAATTAGTTCTTTATAAAATGTAAATATTTATATAGTCTTTTATAACATTTGAAAATATTAATCCTAAAAAACTAATGTTGATATTTTTTTTACTTTGTTGATATTATTATTTAGAACTAATTTTGTATATTTTTATATATAAAATATTTATAATATACTTCTAGAACTAATTTCTATATAGTGGTGAAAAAAAAAACAAACATATTTTTTAGAACTATTCTTTTAAGGAATTGAAAAATAATTGTGCTTTTTTAGAAAATTATGTTCTACAGATTTATTGAAGGTCTAAAAGTATTAAGTAACAAAAATATATTCATGTCTATTTTAAAATAGACATCCATAAGGGAGCTATATATTTATAAATAAATGAAATAGAATTAGATTTACAACGGACTAGCACTACGAATCGCTAAAAAAATGTGACCCAGAAGAGTTTTTTTCTTAGCAAAATAATATTTTGTAGGGTTAATGTGTAACAATCATGTATTCATTTGCTTTCCAATAAAAAAAAATGTGTACCAATCGTGTAAATTTTTTGTTTTCCTTTATTAAGTTTAATTTTATAAATATTTCCGTAAACCTAACACGTCAAACTAAGATCCACTCGCAATACTCATGCAATAAATGAAGGCAACATGTTAATTTACGTTTCAACAAGTTAAGAAGATTATATTAAAAAATTCAATATACCATAATATTTTCAGATAATTTTTGTGTAGGTATAAACAACTAATATTCGATAAGTTTTTCTTTCTGTAAGGCCATTATGTTGAATAAGCAATGAAACTACTGACTGATATTACGGATTTTATTGATAACCTTTTGTAATCGAACATATTGAAGAAAATTTAGTAAATAAGCTCATGAGTTATAAACCTTTTTTAAACTCAGAATATTCTTGAACCAGAGTCAATAAGTATTCATTAAAAATAGTAGAATCTATTGAAGGAATATTGACCTAGTTGGGACGATTTTTTCATAGAAAACCTCGTGATAAGTCGGAAGTCATAACCTTACATTCATCACCCCTGGCCTTCACTCATATTCCTTAATAAAAATACACACACCTGTCCACAAAATATATTTAATAGCACCTGAATAAGCACTGCTTCACATGCTCTAATTAAGCATTTCTCTGATGAGGTCCACAAGAAAGTACAGGGCTTAATAAGGTGGGTTCGTTCCAGCATTAAGATGGTATTAGAGTACAATTGTTTTCCCACAGGAAGAGAATTGAGTGAAACAACGTCCACATGCATATATATATATATATATATATATATATATATAGTAATAGTTCATCTGAATGGACCAAAGTCAAAACGAAACTGATAAAATGATGAAAACAATTAGAAGGATGTCTCTCTGAGACACGATTAAGCAATAGGAAGAAAGAAGAAAATGAAAGCGTGATTAATTTAGTAGGATCGGTTAGTGAGGCGAACATTTTGCCATGTGGCAGTAGTCACCTGATGAGCGATTAATTACGGCAACCATTTAGGGCAGCATGGAAGAATATATAAATGAAACAAGGGCAATGATTCAGCGTAAGTTACGGAAGAATATGAGCTAGGTCTATTACATGAGTAAATTATTATATGTTTATTCATAGAAGTTGATAATAATTAATGTATAAGGTTGATAAAGACGAGGTGTTTGACTGGAGAAGCAGAATGGTTACAGTCTTGGGTCCCTTTGCAGGTCTGAGCTTCCCCACCTGAAGAATTGGTTATTTAAGAAAATGGAAATTGAGGAATATGGTGGAGGTGTTGACGTGAATTACTCTGCTACTTGCAATGGTAGGTAGAATCTACTAATAATGGTGATCAAGTGGGTGGCATTTTGATGATGACAGAATGATATTAAATGTAGTTAATGGAATTAATTAGGAAAATGGTTTTAAAATATAGGAATAAAATAATGAGGAATACGTTATCTGGTGAAAGGATTGGGACAAAAACGCCTTTTTCGTCTCCAATCATATTTATAGTATATACAACCTGCCTGCCACCCCCTTCCGGTGGCAGTTGCAGTTGCAGTTGCAGTTGGTAGTGCCTTCCACCCTTATCTGCTCCTGTTCTTGCATCCTCTCTTTTTAAGTTTCATCTTCTATTATTATTTTTCTGGGTTCATATATAAACCATCCAGGGTGGGACCCAAACCCCCCTTTTTAAAAAGAAAAACATCCCATTTCATTCCATTCATTTCCATGTCCCAAAATGTTTAGTCTTTAATGGAATATGTTGATTTTGGTCTCCACAAAATTTCATTTCCTATGGAGAAGTGTTATTTCATGAGCATAATCATGTGTAGTATGAATTTAGTTCACACACACTGTTATTGATGAACTAGCATTTTAGTCATCTCATAACAATCTCTATGTATACATGAGATTTATGGTCCCTTTTAGATAAAAATAAGCAATAAAAGGAAAAGCAGAATAAAAAGTCAAGTTATTTATATTTGTCTTAATGTATCCATATATATAGCTAGCTTCTTAAGTTCTTGGCGTTCACATGATTTTGTGTTTTGTTGTTGAATAAGTGCATGGCGGATTGTTAGGCTTGGATTCAGATTTCGGTCGAGAAGTAGTTACTATTATAGTAATAAAAGAAAGAAATAAAAAAAGGCAGAAAAAGATGTGTTTAGTTAAATCCTGCACTTTCTAATGATCACGTATGATGCATGACAAGTCTGGGAAGACTAATTCGTTTTATGAATTATTAGTTTATAAAATATGTATATATTTGGCTTCCCACCTCCGTCCTGCCGACATATTTTATCAGAAAAAGTAGAAGTGATAATATATGATGATGAATGAAGTTGATTTATCTGTCTGTAAAGGGGGAAAATATTTCATAATATAATACCTTAACTTTTGTCTGAAGAATAACGATATGGAAAACAACAACAAATGGAGACACTTGCTTATGGACAACCACTGTTTCTGCAAATAACTATATACTTCAGTTGTTGACAGATGCCTATGCTTCAAGTGAAATAATACTATAATATTTTTTATATTCATTTATGCTGTCATTTAATATATCTGATATTTACATCCTCCGCTAAATAAAAATCACTTTAAATCTGACTGATAAAATAAGTATTACAAACATTTTGAATCTTACCATTCATCCATGATAATTTACAATTGAGTGACAATATAAAAAAAAAACACTTGTATTAAGAGTATATTTAAATTTATTCAAATATAAGCTCCATGGTTAGGTAAGATTAACAAGTAATTTCAGTATTCAATTAGTACAGAGGTTGTTAAATGCATGTAAAAATAGTGTATTAATTTTTTACTGTAGAAGCGCCTGCAAGCAGAGTATAGAAGGGCAATAGAAGACAACATGGAAGTGACAGCAAAAGATCAAATTAAGAGAGAAATGTGATATAAGAAACGGTAGATAAGAATATGACAATGAGAAACAAAAGGCAGATATGGTGTCGTTTGGGTAAAAAGGAGAAGTTGGTGTACAAAAATGAGTCAAGTGTTGGAAGTTTTCTGTTGTGTCTTGTTGAGTGGAGTGTTGTGCAAAATTGAACCAAGAGCAGCTAGCAGCAGCTTTTGTGGCGTCATCTGATTTCAACTTCTTTTGCTTTGTAATATTGCTTAAAATAACTCTGGAGGCCTGCAAATGGAGATTTCAGACTTCACTTGTTTGTGAATTAAAATGTGCAAAGTCATCGATTCGGAACTTTTGCTTGTGTATACGTGTTACAAACACAATCCATATATGTTAAAGTTAACTAGTTTGTTTTATTATATTTATATATTTGCTATTGGTGTTACATCATAAACAAGAATATTAATTATTCTGATGTTTCTCTCATTATTGGCGCGGCTATAATTGCTTCATCAATCTTTTCTTTCGTTACAAAACATTGTGGTGATGCTTTTGATAAAATTATGATTGGAGAGATGTTTTGACACAGAATTTTAATATTTGGTTTGGGTGTGTGTTGGACCTCTGCCCCTGCATGTTAACCGGTGTAACTGTGGCGTCCACGTAAAGGATAATGAGAGAAGAAAGAAGCCATGAAAGGGGAAATAGCGTATGGTAGACCAACCCAGAAAACAGAAACGAACCACCCCAAAGAGACCCTATTTGAGGTGTGTGGTGTTTTGGTCTTTGATTGGGACAAGGAGAGCAAGATTGGGTGTAATATACTGTTAATAAAAAATTAGGGTTTTATCTTATTCCTACGCATTCATGTTATCCAGATCAAAATAAAACACTAATTTTAACCATGTTACAGACACCTAAATTTTGTCCTAGACTGGAGAGGATGATTGAAACAAAGAAAATGTAATTAGCAACAGGTCTTTTATATTCAAACGGGCCTAGGCCCAAAAATTGGTGTTAGTTAACAACGGGTTTTAATTATTTTTATTTTTATGGTTCTTGAGTCTTGAGTTGAAGCTTTTTTTGCTGGTTATGTTAAATTGGTGCGGCAATTTCATGTATTTATGTTGTGGTAATGTAAACGGAAAGAGCACCCTTGATGCATTTTCGAAATAAATTGCGCATTATGTTTTGTCTCGTTCTCCTTTTTTTTTTCACTTACGAGTTATTTTTAATTGAAAATAGGAATTTCAAAAATGCAAATATTTTTCACTTTCACTTTTAGCTTCAAAATTTCATTTTAAGGTTAAACCTATTTAATAAAAAATTAAACTTTAATTTTATTTAAAGTGATTGTTTCCTTCGATAGAAAAGTATTATTATGTATGGTTAAACCTATTTAATAAAAAACTTTTAAATTTAAAATTTATTATTTAAAAGTAAAATAGCTTACATTAAGTTATTTTAATAGTAATATAAATATGTAAATGTAAAAAAATAATTAATAGAAATTTATATTATTAATGATTTGGAAGTAATTTGTTATCTGAGAGCACACACACCACCGACTTGAATTTTTGACCTGGATGTTGAATCCACCGAGTAACACTTGTTATTTGCTCAGAAGAATTATTCGAAACTTCCAAATCTTCGTATTCAGAGAAAAATAATGATATATCTGTTAAATATTAATTGAAGAAATATAAATATTTATTATAAAATATAAAACACACTAATCATGTATTATCATTATGCAATCATATTTTTAAAGCGTAAAAAATAGCTTATTTAGGAAAAATTAATATTGCCAAATTTTATTAAAAATATTTAATAAGATCTAAAAAGATATTTAATTTGTAAGTGGTAGTGGTGGAGTTTGAATATTTTTTTTAAGTTAAATATTTAAATTTGCTATATAAGGTTATTATTTTTTAAAAACATTTTTTTAATTTTTTTTTGCATTTCTAAGTTAACTGTTCATATTTTTAATATTCAAGTTATTTTTAATGAAATTAATAAGAAGAAAATAAAATCTATTATATCAGTAGGACGTACTTTTAACAAAAATAGTCATACACATAGAAGAAAATTTCTGTTTTAATATATTTCAATTTGAATTAATATAAGCTCTGGATACAAATATTAACCTTTTATAGGTTTTACAAAATAATATAATATTAGTTTTAGAAAACCTATTTACGAAGGAACATAAGAATTAGACAATAATTTGACTGTGATTTTTACAACTTGTGGCAAATTATTAGAGATGCATTCAATGCATTTTGGCTTATAATTTTTTATAAATAATATAATATTACATTGAGAAAACTTATATCACTACAACAAAGAATGAAAATAGCTGTCAAAAGCTAACATCGGCTCGCAACCGACACTACTAGCGTCGACCAATTCCACTCTACACCGACGCTAAGCTGTAAAATAAAAAATATATATACATATATAAATTAGCGTCGGCCTAACCGATGTTATTTTTTAAAAGTTTTTTTTTAACGTAGGCCGACGCTACTTTTTTTATTTTTTTTAGTGTAGCGTAGGCCTAGCCGACGCTATTTTTTAATCTTTTTTTAAGGGTATTTTTTTTTTAGTGTAGCGTCGGCCCAGCCCACGCATGACCGATGCTATGCACAGTATTTTCTGATAGGTTGTGTCGGCCTAACTGACACTATTTTTTAAAAGTTTTTTTTTTAACGTAGCGTTGGCTTAGCCGACGCTATTTTAGTGTAGCGTCAGCCTAACCGACGCTATTTTTTAATTTTTTTTTAAGGTTTTTTTTTTTTTTTTTTTAAGTGTAGTGTCGGTCCAGCCCACGCATGACCGACGCTATGCACAGTATTTTCTGGTGGGTTATATCGGTTCGACGCATGGCCGACGCTATGCTTGATTAGGTTCCTTTTTAAAGCATTGCAAAGGTTATTTGCTCACTCTTCCTTCGTTTTCTCTGTTCTCTCTCTCGCTCTCGCTCTCTCCTTTCTTCTTCTCCTCTTTGGCGCCTCTCTGCCTCAGCCGCCCTCTGCCTTCGTCATGTGCGGTGCGTCTGCTGTGCGGTTCGATTTCGTGTTGTGGTGTTGGTTTCGTGTCTCTGGCTCCGTCTTGCGTCGTCTCTGTCTGCGTCTGTGTCGTCTCCGTCTGCGTGTGCGTCGTCTCCGTCTGCGTGTGCGTCGTCTCCGTCTGCGTGTGCGTCTCCGTCGAGGTCAGAAATTAGGTTTATTTAGGGTTTGATTAGCTCACTCTTGAACTGCATGATTAGGGTTTAATGGTATGAATTTGTTCTGCAGCTTGCGTTGAACTGAATGATTATTTGGTGTTGAATTGTATGTTTAGGTAAATGTATGTTATGATGTTTTTTATGATGTTTAGGGTTTATGATGTTTAGGGTTTAGGGAAAATGGTATGTGTTTGAATGTTTAATTATTGGTTGAATTAGTTGTTGTTTTTATTTTTTTTTATTTTTTTTAGGGTAGTGTCGGCCTAGCCGACGCTACTTTTTTAATTTTTTTTTAAAAAAAGGTAGCGTCGGCCCAATTTTTTTTTTTAAATTATCAGCGTCCAACTTGCGTATGTGAAGCTGACGCTATTAGCGTCAACTTTTTTCTTGGACACTATGTCTGTAGCTTCCATGATTTTAGCGTCGGCTGTGCAGCCGACGCAAATAAGAATGTAGCGTCGGTTTTTGGCCAACGCAAAATCGAAGTTTTCTTGTAGTGTATATGAATCGAAAAACTAAATTGATGTCCACAATTTTGTGCACTTCTTGTAATGCCCAAAAAAATTAGTAAGTGCCTAGACAAAAGTAATGCGACTTGCATAGAATACGGTCCAATAAAAATATTTTCCAACCGGTCAAAGTTTCCAACTCTGATAGCTTGAATTACTGGCATTGCCTCCCTTAGTTCAGGCTTGTATCATTCCAAACATTTTCTTTAGCTTATAAAATAATTCAACTTTTAAGGGCTTTGTGAAAATATCTATAATTTGATCCTGCAATTTGATCTTCAGTTGGAGAATATTTGATCATCATTTCATTCTCAGTTACCAGTTTTCAAATTTTTTGAAATCCGATATTTATGTGCTTTGACCGTCCATGAAATACTGGATTTTTGCATAATGCAATTGCTGACTTGTTATCACAAAATATCATTATAGGAGTATCTTGCTTCTGATACATCATTTCAAGAATTCTTCTTAACCATATTGTCTGGGTTACAACACTAGTTGCTGCCATGTATTCTACTTCAACTATTGAAAGGGCAACAATAGGTTGTTTCTTTGAGGACCACGATACTACCTGTTCCTATATGAAATGTATATCCTGACATGCTTTTTCTTCTTTCAACATCTTATGTCCAATCACTATTTGTATATCCAACAAGCATCACATCATTAGTGTTAGCATAAAAAATTCCCTCGATCTGAGTACCTTTGATATATATGAGAATTCTCTTTGCTCCTTGTAAATGACATTCACATGGCTCTTCCATGAATCTACTCAACAATCCTACTCCAAAGACAATATATGGTCTAGTAACATTCAAATATATGAGGTTTCCAATCAAGCTCTTGTAATATGTTGAATCAATTCTTTTTTCATTACTATCCCTTTTTAACTTCAAGTTCTCTTCAACAAGTGTTGAGATTGACTTTGAATTCTCCATCTTGAATTTCTTCAAAATGTCAGTAGCATACCTTTTTTGGGACAAAATTCCATCATCTTGTTGAATGACCTCAATGCCAAGAAAATATAACATTAGACCCAAATTTGTCATCTCAAAGCATTCAACCATGACCTCCCTGAACTACGTAATCTTTTTTAGATTATTGTCAGTAAAAATTAGATCATCAACATAGAGGCACACTATAAGAATATTATTAGGGTCAAGAGATTTGATATACAAAATATGTTCAAACGGGCATCTCTGAAAACCATTCTGCATAAAGTAAGAATCAATCTTCTTATACCATGCCTTGTGTGCCTGCTTTAAGCCATATAATTCCTTCTTCAACATGTAGACTTTATCTTCTTTTCCTTCAACTTCATATCCTGGAAGATGCTCAACATATACTTCTTTTAAAGTGTCATTCAGAAAAGTAGATTTAACATCCATTTGATGAATTTTCTAATTATTTTGAGCTGATAGAGAGATAAGCATACAAATTGTATCTAATCTCGCTATAGGAGAAAATACTTAAAAATAACCAATACCAGGTTTTTGTTTGTACCCTTTTGCTACTAACCTTGCTTTGAAGCGGTCAATTTCTTCACTGGGTTTGTACTTAGTTTTGTACACCCAATTCATTCCAATCGGCCTTTTGTCTGCTAGTAATTTTGTCAATTCCCATGTTTGATTATTTTCAATGGCATGAATTTCTTCATTTGTTACTTTTCTCCAATGTTGACTATTTGAAGCTTCTTCAAATGTTATAGGCTCACAATCTGCATATAGGGAAAAATTGATAATTTCATCATCAAATAGGTCAATTTCATCATTCACAACATAATCTACTAATCTGATTGGTAGTTTGTGTTGCCTTTGTGGTCTACTTGATGTTTCTGGCTCATCAAGTGTTAGATCTACATGTCCATTCCCCTCTTCATAATTTTATGGAATTCCTACAAGCTCCTCTTTTGGGTTTTGGAAGACCAATCCCACATTCCTTCACAACCTTTACCATCTTCACTTCG
The DNA here is from genome assembly GCA_030347555.1 of Lablab purpureus. Classification (NCBI taxonomy): domain Eukaryota; kingdom Viridiplantae; phylum Streptophyta; class Magnoliopsida; order Fabales; family Fabaceae; genus Lablab; species Lablab purpureus. The sequence continues at coordinate 6,066,739 of CM059260.1, forward strand.
GTTGGTTTCTGCTATGTTGGTAAAATTCACCTGGCTTTTCAAGGCTTCTTCATTTTTCAGTTTTCTGCAAGATTCTGCTCACATGGCTTTCAATGCTACCTTGCAACTCTACAACCTTCATGGTGTCTGTATCATGGGACTCAATTATTGTAGTCACCACATGATCAAATTTCATTGGCATTGTGTAGAATTTTTTCCACTACCTTACTTTCAAAGATGTCTTCTCCATACAACCTCATCTTATTGACAAGATTTGTTACTTGTGAAAAATATTGTTCCACGGTTTCTGAGCTAGACATCTCATATCTTTCATATTCTCGATGCATGGATTGTAATTTGGATTTCTGAGCTTTCTCTACTCCTTTGTATGGCAACTTCAAAATGTCTCACGTTGCTTTGACTGTTTTGGCATTTGCTATTTTTCCAAAAATTGAATAGTATACACCTTGGTGAATTTGTGATAGCACCAACTGGTCCTTCCTCTGAGTTGCATCATCAACTACTTGTTGTAAGCCTGGTTCAATAAAACTCTAGATATTGCAAGCTGTGAAATGGGTGGACATCAACAATGTCCGATAATTGTAATCTAGTTTCCCATCTAATTTGAGATCGGACCAAACAATATTGTAATTAGTGGTCATTTGATAAAATGAGAACTCACTTATTCCTCACACACTCTATACTTTTTTTCTCTTTAACATTTTTACTGACTCTCTCACAAACTCACAAAACCAATGCTAGATTTAACCAGCTCTGATACCAATTTGATATATTTCAATATATTTCAATCGAATTGATAAGTTATTGATACAAACATTAGCCTTTTATAGACTTTACAAAATAATATAATATTAATTTTAGAAAACCCATTTGTGAAGGAACATAAGAATTGGGTAATGACTTGACTGTGTTCTTTTCAACTTGTGGCTAATTATTAGTGATGCATTCAATTCATTTTGACTTATAGCTTTCATAAATAATATAATATTACATTGAGGAAACCCATCTATAAAGGAACCAAAAAAATGAATTGGCTTAACAATGATGCCCACAATTTTTCACAGTTCTTGTAATGTCCAAAAAATTATTAAGTGTCTAAAAAAAAGTAATGCGGCTTGCATATAATACGGTCCAATTAAAACATTTTCCAACTGGTTAAAGTTTCCAACTCTAATAGCCAGAATAACTAACAATCTACTCATTAAACTTTTTTAAGATTTTATTTACCTCTTTAAATGAAAAGTTTCCTATTTAGTAGGAGTGGCAAAATGGGTTTTGGCCCGTGGGCCGGCCCACCAGCCAACCTACCAAAATTTGGCGGGTTAGATTGGAATTTTCAACCTGCTAGCCCGTTTTGGCCCGCCCCGCCTAACCCGCCATTTTGGCAGCTAAAGGCGGGGCGAGAGAGCTGGCCTGTTGACCTGCTTTTTTTAATTTTTAAATTAAAATAAAAAATAATTTAAAATATTATTTTTTGTATTATATTATTTGTAGAATACAAATATAATACAATAGTATTGTAACTAAAATCATTAGCACTTACAAATTAAGTTTCAATTATCAATTATAATAGAGTAATTTATCTTCTAAAGGTAATAATAATTTTAATTTATCTAGTTAGAAATATTAATTCATTAATTAGAAGTCTTAGAAAATATTTATATGATTAAGTATGATTTAAAATTATATATACATATTAAAATAAAAATTAATTAAAAAAATTAAAAATACAAAAGAAAAGTGGCGGGCTGGCGTGCCTGCCAACCTGCCATTTGACGAACCAGGCCAGGGGATCCAACCCACATAATAGTGGCGGACCAGCCTGCCCCGCCCAGTTTTTGGCATACCACTGATGGGTTGAGCCAAAACGGGCTGGGTTGACTCGTTTTGCCAACTCTACTATTCAGCTATTACCTCATTCTTTTCATATTAAATAAAATAAAAAAATAAGTTTCTAAATGAAATTAAATGATTTAGAATATTTAAAATCATAACACTTCAAATATTTTATCATTCTTATAAATAATATTTATCTCACTTACTCTCGTTGGGATATGAGGGTTTCTTTTTTACTTTTTTAAAGAGATTAGGAATTCAATTTTTATTTAATTTTTGTATTTAAAAGAATAAGTTAGAGAACACATGTAAAAATATCCTTCTAAAAAAATGTAAATAACTTATTTTTTATTTTTTTATAAGTTTATCAAAAGACAAAGAAAATGACAAATTTAAAAGTATAATATATTATGAACTCCATTACAAATTAGCTAAAAACTCAAATTTATTTTTAAAATGAAAGTTAAAATTATTTAAATTTCTTAGATAATGTATCACAGGTTGACCTAAAATAATGTTAAGATCGAAAGTAAGTTGTATAATTGAAGATAAAGAGTTGAGTATTCGGGCAAAAATTTATAGACCACATTTATAACTTGTAATTCGTATATATGTGAGTACATTTGTAATCCTCACAAAATCCTTATATAATTATGAGCTAGCACAAAATTTATATAAAAGACTTTGGCATCACCTCCAACCCAAAATTTTAAAATAATAGGTTTATAAATCTTTCTCCTTATATAGTGTTCATCTTGCTTGTGGGACTCTCAAACTCAACACACACTTGACAATGGAGTTTTTATACTGATGGCACGTGAACTTCACGAATTACCTGCAACCATATTTCCAAGCTCAATCCAATCCCAAATCCAATATTGTTTGTTTCTATAAATTATTAATAAGTATAATTTAACCCAAAATTCAATATTTGAGACTTTTATTAGTTGTTAATAAAGCATAATTCAACCAAAAATTTATTTATTTGTTTTTTTATTGATTATGGATTGTTTAATGGATTGAATAAATCATTGTTACACAAATTAATGTTAAAAATTTCATAAAACATAAAAACAGTTTAAAATCAAATTATATAGACAAATTCTTTTTACCAATATGAGTTTATACAAGTATAAATTTAAACAACGGACACATCCATATATTTAACTCTAATATTAAAATATAATTTTATTTTCATCTCTAATATTATGATAATTTATCATTTTCCTTTTACATGTTATATTCTCATTTTAGTGTAATTTATAAGTATAGATTTAATTCTATATCATATCAAATGGCAATTCATCTACTTTAATTCTCTTTAAAAATAAATAAAATTTATTTTTAAATTTATAAAATGTATATTTTAAAAATAATGTAAAGTTAACGAATTATTTTAAATGCTTAAATATAGTAATTTAATATGTAATTAATATTATTGTCAAATATATGCTATGATAAAATAATATTATTTTAATTTTTTTAGTTAAGCAAGATGGGTTATCCTGGTTTAAACTTATTTAGTCAGTAAACTAATAGGTCAAAATTAACACAGTTTAAATTATAATTATTTTGACTTACCTTAATATATGGTTAAGAAATCTTCATGTCATGTTAATATATAAAGAAACCTATTATGGTACATCTATTAATAACTAATAAAAAAACTAATAGGATGAAAAATATTTTCTTAGAAGAAAAGTATTGTAATAATCAAACTCCATGACACTAAACACCCAAATGATAACTTTGTCCAGATTAAAAAAAAATACAAGGAAGTTCAATAAATGTAGCTACAAAACAATGAAATGGAATACAAATATGGTTATTAACTAAACAATAATTTTTTACGAAATAAAAAACTAAAAAATTAACACGAAATTATTTTATAAATTAATTTATGTACAAGTTAATTAAATTTATAAAAAAAAATTAAAAAATTTCTAAGATAGATATTAAAATAATGAAAATGTACATCGCTTCTGTTTTGCTGTGTGAAAAACTCAGGAATTATTTTGTTTCTTTGCCTGAATACGCAAAAGAGGGATAAATATGCAATACCTTCTTGCATCTGCTTCCTCTTCCTTTGTTCATGGTTTTACTCTCTTCCGCCACAGTGACCCTCTTCCCAGAATACGCAAATTGGGTGTGCTTAAGCCTCACTGTGCTCAGAGACAACAGAGCCCAACAAAGCTTACAACTTCATGGCCTTCGATCTCACTTACACTTTTTGGCACAGGCTTCTTACTCGGTCCCCTTCTCGATGGACTCCATTCAAGGGTCAATCTCGTCGTCTACGACTCAGGCTCCGTTCACATAGGTCCACTCCACACAAACATCTGGGTGGGTTTCCACTTCTCCACTTTGCCTATTACCATACTATTATTAGCTTCACTTTTTAATTTTTCTTCTCCAAAATCCAAATTCGCAGGTTCCTTTCTTGCTGGGGTTATTTTATTCCTCTGTTGGTTTGCTTCAACTCTACCTAGACCAAAAGGTCGTCAACAAGGTTCAAGAGGCAAGTTTAGCAAAAACAATTGTCTCACTCATGTAAGTACCTGCCGCATTATACCAAAAAAAATCGTAATCATAAATATGGGATTACACATAATCTGGGTCCAATCAATATCACAATTGTTCATTTTAGTCCTTAGTTTAGGAAGTGATATGGTTTTAATCTTATTTTAGAAATTTTAAAAAAAAAGTGTAATAAGCAACTACTACTGTATCATTTTAGATTATCAGAACTAAAAATGGACAAAATATTTATAAAGTCTAAAACATTAAATCATGATATTTTCATAAATTAAAATGACATTCAAAGCTTACGAGGTTGTCCTGTTCTAGATTGTTGGCGCTGTTTATTGAAGTGAGTGCTGAACTTTACAAAGGTGGAGTAGCAGACAACATTGAGGCCTACATTTTATTTGGTGCAGCAGAGTTCATGTGGTTTTTGTTGGATAGGACATGGCTTGGTTTCACCTTGGCATGCATTGTTGGCCTTGGTTGTCCACTGGCTGAGGTTCCAATTATGAAGTAAGTAAACCGTTTCTCTCTTACTTCTCAGTGTTTGCTTTGGTTCAATGACCAATTGAAATTTGAAATACGTAATGATCATTTCTCTTTTGCAATTGCCTCTTTCAGGTTCTTCCACCTTTGGTACTACCCTAAACCCAACATTGAAATCTTTGGCCAGGTACAACATATTGCAAACAGTTCCTTCTAAAGCCTTTCATTAATTTTTGAACTTGTTGATGATTTCTCTTTCTCACACCACCTCCCAACACCATGTGCAGGGACTGGTCACTTGGACACTCACTTGCTACTTTGTGTATACGCCATTCTTAATCAATTTGTCACGGTGGTTGAGAACAGTTTATGCACCTCGAACAGATGAGTCTGCCTAAAACATTCTGTACCGTGCTGCCTATTCCATTAGCACCAATTTGCAGCCTTAGACAAGAATATTGTGGCAAGGCATTGTTGGTTTAATATATGATGATACTGATACATATCAAACTGTACTCACAATGACTTTCTCTACTCGAAATTTCCAACTCAACTTCTTTCTTTCTCTCCATCTCTGTTTCTATTGAACATTAAAGTGAGGTCTTCTTTATATGAAGTTTTTCCCTGTAACTTTTCTCTTTAAGACACCAAATAGGCCTCAAATATATTGGTTTACAGCTTATCATTTATACCACCTTGCAAAAGCAGTGAATTACTGCACTCCAATAATTTCTTCCTACACCTTTTCTTTTTTGGATTGATATGTATAATTAATTACATTCCAAAGTTAGTGACTTTCTAATGAATCAGTCCAAATGCTAAAGAAAATGCCATATTAATGCAGAACAAAATTATTGGAGTGCGGAAAGCATTTTATCTTGCAAATTCCAATTCGTATAGTTGACATATGGATCCCACTTATACCTCAATAATAATGAAGCAAGGAAAAAAAACTTCAGTGTTTTTTAATTGGCCTATTATAAGTGTAGTTGGGCTTGGGCGTGATCTTTGTCACGAGATATGTAATTCTAATTTCTAAATGCAACGCGTGTAAGAGGGTGCCTCAGGAAAACATTGAAAAGGTAATGGAGATAGCTAGCAAAAATGCCAATAACAATATGATAATGCTTGACTTCGAATTTGATTTCTTCATAAAGTGAATATATAATGATACAAAATAATTTCATATTTTTTAAATAAAATAATTTAATAAGAAGTATTTAGAAATTTAGTTTATTATTCATTTAAAAAAATCATTTTTAAAATATATTTCTATTTATATTAATTTAGTTAATGACTATATTAAAAGATGCTAGTTAGAGAATCAAAAGTGATATTATGATAGTATGAAATATCTCCATTCCGACCACCTATTCCTTTCACCTCTTTTTATTGATACAATTAAGAGGTAAATGACAAATTAAAGAATGTAAACGTTAAAGGACAGGACTAATCTCTCACATTAGTATGAACCAAGGTTTTAATTTATATTGACAAAAGAGTTCATATTATTTATCTCAAACAAGTTCGTATTAGGAGATATTTATGAGAACTTAATATAGTTAATATATTTGATTGTGGACTTTTTGAAATATTAGTATTTTATGAACAAAATCATAAAAGAAAAAACAAAAGTCTGCATATGTTAAATTTAATTTTTTTTAAATAGTATAAAATAGATTAGACATAAGTTTTTTTTCGTCTTATGAAACATTTTTCCATCTATAAGTTTCTTAAAAATAACTCAAACCCTATTATTTCTAATTCTCTAATCCGACATGCGTAACCTTCTAGATTTTTTTCTGCAAGCTACTATATGCTAGTCGCCCACACACACACACATATATATATATATATATAATACGTAGATTCTCTTATTTATATTTTTTTAGAAACTTATTCACTTCTTGTCATATTTAAAAAATAATTTAATTTTATACATACAACAATTATAGTAATATCACCCACACAAACAATAAGGTGAACTCATAGAAATATCATAAACTACATAAATTTCATCAGTAACATAGTAGTTATATATCAACATCAAGTACACAATAATGTCAAATAATGGCACCACAAACCTCATGTGGTCATCTCACTCGTCATGATTAAATTATAAAGCAATCTTTCGGAATACTCTATTCATTGTAAACAAGTATCACCAAAAGCTAACATTTAATCCCCCAACTTGAATCAGGTCAAAGTTCTTCAAGGTCAAGGTGACATAAAACATATATTATTTAGAGTTAGATGTACATTTACTCCACAAGCCTGATGTAAGCTTTTCTCAGCTTCTCACCACCTGACACCTTGTTTACGTGACTAGATATCAGTGAAGCAGTGATACCTCTTATCCATGAGCTATGAACTATCATATTTATCATCATCATCTAATATACAATATCACCCTAGACATGTACCATTACCCAACAAGGATCATCAATCACCATCCAATAAAGGACATCATCAACCATCTATTAAGAGCTTTAACCCTCACAAATGAATATAGTATAATCATATATACCATTGTGAGCAATATCAACAACAACATACTCCCTTGATAGACCAACAACAACAACATGCATGTCATAAATATCATGCATCATAATACGCATATATATATATATATATATGTATATTTATCCATCATACTTCATATACAACATAAATATTATCACACATGTATATGAACACACCATTATCCTCATCACTTTATAACACCACCATTTATACACCAAAGATTACTCACACCATCAGACCTTATCGTTTGAGTGACCTTAGTTTTATATAACAGTCCATATTTATATTTCTTGAGCATTCCTAATCTCAGGTCTCTCCCATTGCTTGAGTGACCACTTATTGCTTAAGCGATACTAAGGTTAAGAGTAACTCATTCTTAGACTTTCCTTATCGCTTAAGCGACATCGAGGCCAAGAGCAACTCATTCTCAGACATCTCTCATCGCTTGAGCGACCAACATGTTGTCTGAATGGCCAACATGTTGCCTGAGTGACACAACTCCAATAGAGAAAGAGTAGTTTCGGCATCTCCCTTACTCAAGCTACCACCATCACCTCAACAATATCAGTTGTTGCTCGAGCGATCAATCCATTGCTTGAGTGACCAAAGGTGGTGAAAATAATGGTTACGCACCGCTTGCCCATTGCATGGGTGACCTACATTGTTTGAGAGATATTATAGTCGAGAGTTGCCCTGTTCAGCTCAACCAAAGCTTTCCACCATGCTTTCTACATCTAATAGATAATTTCACCCATTTATAGGCTCCCAGCAATGTAAGAGTCATCTATATGGGTCCATACTATCATTTATAAATCAACCTCAACTTAGAATACTACTCATTTATCACAGAGTCATCTATATGGGTCCATACTATTATATATAAATCAACCTCAACTTAGAATACTACTTATTTATCACAGTTCTTAACTCAAAAATCTACATTTCAAAATTTATGTATAAGTGTTAATTTCTCTTACCTAGTTTAAAATATTGGAGCATGTTAACCACTTAATCCCAGTAACATTAAAGTGCAACTCAAACAAATAGAGTTTCTCCTTAAAACTTCCAACCAAAAAAGAAAAGGAAAATACACTTCAACAACAAAAGGATTACAAATTATCTATTCAAATAAAATTTTTATCGAATAAATAAAATCTATTCTTCACCAGTTTTTTTTCTCTAATATGACATAAAACTATTTATAAAAAATTTCATTATCTTAAAGAAAATATAAAAACATGTTTAATTGTTAGATTTTAAAATAAATTAAAAATAAATATTTAACTTCAAAAATCTGTTATTAAATTATTACTTTTTACTATTTATTTTTTATTTATAATAAGTGTGTAAACTGCTTAGCAAAAATTTTGATGTAAGTGAATAGGCAAATTGTTTTCTTTGAAAATTTTTAAATAAGTAGATAAAGAGATGTGTAAAAGGAGAAATGGATTTTTTTAATAGACAAAAACAAGTCAGTGATGGAAAGTGTGTTGTTACTGCATGTAGCTAAATTAACAGACAACATTTACTAATGGTTTAATTGCACTTAAATGACTCTTCAGGCAAGACAGAAGTTGAAAATAAATTCAATAACTTATCCTATTCATTTGGCTACAAATTTATTTTATCATGTAAGTGTTGAGAAATGTGACTGAGAAAAGGGGTGGTAGCTATGGGTCTGTTTGTTTTTTTTATTAAAATTATATTTGAAGTAAACTAAATCATTTTTAGGCTTTGATTTGAATTTTTTGTTATAATTTTATCATATAACAATTTATTATTACGTGTATTTAGATTTACCCCTTTTTAGTATAACATTTCAATATTATATTATATTATATTAAATAGTTTTATTTTTTATTATAATTCAAAATTTATTCTCTTTGATATTGTATATAATATTAAATAACTTATTTATAGATATTAATAGTATTTTCTTTTTTATCATAAAAAATTCTAACAAAATATAGATAACAAATTTTCTATTATATTAAATATCTGTCACATATTTATAGGAAGAATAAGTTAAATATTTTATTTTTTCCTTTTATACGTATATATATAAGTTAAATAATAAGTAATATAATAAATTTAAATAATTTATTTTAGTTTGATTTTTATAAAGTTTCAAACTGAAAATTCTTTTAAAAAATCAGTTTATTTAGTTATCAGTTTTTAATTAATAATTATTCTTTTAATCAGTTTAATTCTAAATATACTTATTTAAAATAAATAAAATATTACATTTATTTGCTTTAATAGTATATAAAATAAATTTTAAATTAAAATTTTATCTTTCTTATATTTTTAATAAAATATCAATTATATTTTCTTAAATTTTAATTAGACATCAATCTCTTTTGTATGTTTAACAAATAATATCTTTTTTTATTTTTGTAATAAAGTATTACTCATCTTTCATTTTATTTGTAAAGAAAAAAGAAACTGGTTTGTTGTTTATAATTCTTTATATTTTAAAACTTTAATTTTTAGTTATATTTTTTATTTAAGTTTTGAACAATTTAATTAAATAATAAAATAAGTATCATTTTATTAAAAATATATAAAGGGTAAATGTCAGTTGTTAAAAATATAAAGAACATAAATATCTTTCTAAAAACTATAAGAGACATGAATTTCCTTTTACTAAAAGTATAAGAAAAGTGAATATTAAATTTAGAACTAAAAATACTTGGAGTGAGCAGAATAATTTTTTTTCTAATAATTAAGTTATACTGATTGTTTTGAATTACTTACCAGTTTCATTTATAAAGTATTATTTATATTAGTTTTTAATGGATTATCATTTAAAAGATAACTTTATAGAATAAAATATTATTTATAAATTACTTAGTAAAGAAGAGAAAAATGTGTGTATATATATATATGATTTGTTTTGGCTGATTTTTTATAATTAGAATAAAAATTATTAAACCACTATTAACTAGTTAATTAAATATAAGGTTAGTGTTATGACTTTCAAGTATTCAAAGCCATATTTTATGTATAAAGGTTGATTGAAAATAAAGGGATACATTTAATTAAAGCTGTTGAAAATAACAAATATTGAAACAGTGTACCAATGTATAGGACAAAGCAAGTCTTTGTTGTCCTTTTCGGAGTCATCAACATCAACATCAACTAGTTATATTAAATCTCATTTATTTATTTAGACATCATTTTAGTTAACAAAATAAAACTTGAAAGTCCCATTAAAAATAAAATACGTTATATTCTATGCATAGGTTAATTATTTAATTGATTTTTACTTGTTAAAAAAAGTCTTAATAATAATTTATCTGTAGCAGTAGTAGTGTATGATAATATGCAAAATTTGATTTAATAATTCATATATATATGAATAAATAAAGAGTGTGTCCCTCTACCAAGGATGATCCAGTTGTTGCAGTTGTCTGACAGCATTAATGTTAAGGTAGCAATTCTCTACCAAGAAAGTTGCTATCCAATAAGGATATGACAATGAGTGTGGGGTGGCATCCTATTAAATTGAGCCACCTCATCACAAAGGGATTAATGAATGTTTGTGATGCAAATGTGATTGTGACTATTTTGGAAATGGGAAGGTTACTAACTAATAGTACTACAATCATTAAAACACAATAATTTGTTTTTAAATCCTTTTTTCCCATTCAAATTCACATTATTTCTTAATTAAATAAATACTATTATCTTTCCAAATATTCATTTTATTCACTTATATTTTAAATTTAGATTAACAGTATCATTTTATCAAACCAAAACTGAAGTTGTTAGTGGTTATATAATAATGAATATCATCACTCAATCAAACTCTTTCTGTTAGAAGTTATATAATAATTAATGCTAACATAGTTTTTGTTTCTAAAAAACATTATAATTAGTGCTAACATTATATTTAAAACAAATTATTTTTCTTAAAATGAATTTGTTTAGAATGTGAAGATTTCATAAAGAAATATTTTTATAATACCTTTTTATGTTAAAATAATTATTAAACATGTAAAGAGAATATTGCAATACTTATGTTAATCCATTTTATAAAAAATATTAAAGAGTTATTAAGAGAAAATAAAGTGTACCTATACTTATTATTTAATTAATTTAAATGGTTAATATATAGAAAACTAAAATTAAGAGTAACTAATGCATTTATTTTTTAAATACTGTGAATTTCTACTTTTATATATATATATATATATATATATATATATATATTAATACTCAATATAAATTTTACAATTATAGAAAATATGTCCCAAAAATGATAACATATAGAACTTATTTTAACATATCGATTAAATTGGGTTATATACATCTATTTTACTCAACATCTTTATTAAAATAAATTTTATTGATATATAGATTAATTGACAATCTAATTTAATAAAAGAGAATTGTAACCCTTTATTTACGTGGAAGAAAATGTTAATATCTTATTTTCGAAGAATTATTCTTTTAATAAAAAAATATAATAAAAATAATTAACTCAATAATATAATATAAAAATTTTAAAATTGAAGAAAAAAAATTATAACAGTTGTTTAATGATAATAAAAAATAATATTATAGAAAAATTCTTTCAACATATAACTACCTTTCTTTATTATTAATACCAATATATTCATATTATTCATAATAAATAATTAAATTAAACATCACAATATTTTACTATAAAAATATTAAAAAATCAATAACAAATTTTTAAAGTGTTTTAACTTAAATGTCTTAATATAATGAACTTTAAGTTCATTATATAATGTATATCACTTATTTATTTATTCTAGAATGATGTAAAAATTTTAAAATATATTATTTTTGTCTATTTAATAATTTAAAATATTCTTCAAATGTTGTGATATTCAATAAAGTATATTAATGTCTTCTTGATTTAAAGAATGTATAAATTGACTTAAAACACTTACCACTTAACTTATATTTGATGATTTGTCTTACAATCAACAACCTTGGAAATTTGGTTTGAGGAAAATTTCCAAACATATGATTCAAATTTATGGGTGTCTCTTCTTATTTAGTTATCCAGAAATAATCATACGCGTTTCAGTTGAGGTATATTGTATATTCACCAATTTTTCCCACTAAAAGAGAATTCTCTTTTGTCCATGACTTCTTTCTTTTTCCTTTATTTATTTTGTTTCTTTAATAATAAACAAATACATAATCAATTCTATCCAAACCACAAGTAGAGCTTATAAAACAGAAAGAAAGTGGGGACAAAGACTCTATCAAACACTGTCAAAGTTTAGATATATGTATACTTTATGTCACTGATTTGGTAGGCTCCACATCCAATAATTAAAAAACTGATATACATCCTTTTATGCTAATAAATAATAGGATAATAAATATTATTAAAAAACTAATAAAACCGATGACTTATTATAATTAATATATATACACATTATTATCTGTATATTATTGAGGACTGAAATCACCCTGTTCTTGATTTTATTAAAAATCATTTCAAATATTTGTATATAATTAATAAAACATATTGTAAGTATCACTTTAAATAAGTATTATCACCAATATTTATATTCTTTCTTGAAAAGAATACATTATAATGTATATTTAGTTGAAAAAATAAAAAAAATGCTTATAATATAGGAAGAATCTGATTTACATGCGGCTGTTGGCTATGCTCTTATCTTTTACATTTTGACTCAATGATGGATTTGGTTTATAAGCACTAAGTTAATTTATATTTATATTTATATTTGACCTTTTTTATAATCAAACACTTTTGTACTTAAAAGGTGTAATTTACTGTCATTCAAGTCTGGAAAGTATTCTAATCTTAATAAAAGTATCTAAAAGTGTAACTAGTTTGCTTATTTAATTTATTTTTAGAATGTTTCTATTAAAGTTAATCACGTCAAACATTATTATCATTTTTTGTTCATAAATTTAATTATCCAACGTCATTTTAGTTCTTAGTTTTAATTATTTATTGACATTTTAATTCATCAATTTAATAATTTTTATATTTCAATTCCTAAAATCACTTTCAAAATTTCAACTTAATCTCACTAAAATAATTAAGTTTATAAATTTTATAAAAAATTATAAAATAAAATGATAATTAGTTAAATGCAAAAAATTAAAATAACAAAAAGTTTGTTAAATAAAGTGTAAAGACCAATAAAATATTTAAAAGTAAAAATGGTTTAATTGAAATGAAGTATAAATATTTTATTACTTAGATTAAAATACTTATAAATAGAAAAATATAATTATTCAATCTTCATTTCACAAAACTACTATCTCTCTAAAATATTTTTCTTTAACTTTTCTCTAAATTTTTAAAAAGTTCGTTCATCTTATTGTATATTAGAGTTCAACTTAGAAATCCTAATGGAAAATAGAACAATTCTTCCTTATCAGAATGTGTTTTAGAATAAGTCTCTATTTGTCCTATTTTCTTGAGTTAAATTTGATTTTTGGTTACATAGTTGGATATTGATGGTTGCATGTGTTTTTTCTAGGGCAAAGATGAATCTATGTTAGTTAGTGAGCATGAGGGTATATTTAGATTGTTGACCGAGTCTTTTATGTACATGTTTAATTTTCCTATGAACATAGAAGATTCGGAAAGTTTAAGCTTGAGAAGCAAACATTAACTAGTAAGGGAAACTAGTTGTGATTTTAATAGTAGCTTAGGATAGACGACCTGTATGTGAAGGTGACATGGTTACAATATTTCAATCTTAGCAGGGAGTGTGTGTTGTTTAAGTATATTCTAAGTATTGAACTTGAGATTGAATGTTTTAAGAAATGATATATGTTTGGAGATTGTTTCATGTTATGATGTGATTAAATGTTTCTTTTAGACAATTCTTGTTATATATGTCTAGTATGATTGAGATATTGAAGGATTTAAAGTGTTGAAATGATTTTTTGTATAGTTTGAGTGTGTGGATTTAAAAGAGATGTGTTGTATGTTTAGTGGTTAAAAAAGTAGAATATTTTAATGGAGTCAAATTAGTTCAAGTTGTTGTTATTCTGGAACTAAATATTCAATGTTAGGTATAAGAAATGAAGGGAAAAAAACTCAATTTGAAAAAATTATATCGTTTGTTATATTTTGCAGAATTTTTGAATTATGCAGAGCCACTTGGGTCATTGGGAGAAATTCATTTAATCGAAAATCTGAGAGCTTTGCTCATTGGGTGAGCTTGCTTCTCGTTGGGCTAGCCTACTTCTTGCTAGGCTAGCTTTTTGATTAAATTTCCCAATAGTAGGTCATTGGACGAGCAAAACTCTCGTTGTGTGAAATTTATTTAATTGAAAATCCAAGAGCTTTGTTCGTTGTACGAGTCCACTTTTTGCTAGGCTAGATTTTTAATTAAATTTTCTAATGGTTTAGTTGCTGGTCATGCCAAACTCTCACTAAGAAAAATTCATTTAATTGAAAATCCCATAACTTTGGTTGCCAGGCGAGCTAACTCTCGTTGAATGAGTCAATGCTTTTTGAATTTGATTTAGTGATCTTCATGAAAATTGTAACCTTGGATGCTAGCTTTAAAATGGATTTGAAATCAATTAAAAAAATCTAGAACTCAAGTTATGTCTATTTTAGTGGGTAAAGGTCAAATTGTCAATTTTAGTTGATGTTGTTTTAATTTTTAAACTTCTAAGCTAATTAGATTATTCTTTTTGAACTTGAGGTTTTCATAAAAGTTATGGCCTTTTAGCTTTCTTATAAGTTATGCTAGAGCATGATTGAATAAATATAATTATTATGTATATAATTAAATATGTCTTATGACTTATATGAAAATATGAATAAGATATTAAATGATATCATGATATGAACTAAGATTAAATGTATACGAATAATGGTATGTGATGTTATGATTGTAATGTAACATGTGATATATTGGAAATATAGTTATTTTCAAGGAAGAAATACTATATTAAGATGTTTAGACTCTGTATTGAATTTGGGATTCTAAAGGAGATATTTTAACTCTACTGATGTTGGACTCACATAGAGGAAAATATCCAGTTGTGAGAGTCGAAGGAGGTTTTTATGACCTAGTCTTCAATGCGACGAGTTCATATTATGTAACTTTATTATGGTGATAACTTAGTGAAGATAATATAACATGTGTAAATCTTTAAGTTTAATTAGAAATAAAGTTAAGTGTTTTTTATTCAATGTCTGTGATTTATGATATAAGAAGTAATCAATAAACAAAGAATTAAACAATTAAATCTTATAGATGTTGAACAAATTAATTAAACATGCATCATGAAAATGTCTGAATGAATTAAATAAAATATGAATGAATTGTATGAATTGATAATATATATATATATATATATATATATATTAAAACTATTTTTTAAATCAGTAGTTCATTTTTTTTAGTTATATTATAATTTATTTATGATAATTGTGTTTTACATATTAACAAAGAGGTAGCAAGTGAAAAAGCTTTGAGAGAAATGAATTAGAATGGAAAATATATATTGTATATTTTGGTTTTGGTTTTGGTTCATGGATATATTTTTAATAATAAATATAAATTCCTATAAAAAAAGGCTTATTTTATCAAAACTTCCAAAAATTATGTAAATATGGTATACATATTTAATTGTTTAATATTACTGAAATTAGGACTGAAGTTGAATTTTACATGAAAAGCTTTTAGTGAAAGAATTAATGCAAAAGAAAAACTATATTTTCTAAAAAATTTAAGTTTTAATTCTTCAAAAGACTTAGTTAATTACACTTTTCATATGTAAAGTGATTTTTTTTTATATTCATTCTTTCTGTGAGTTTTTTCTATAAGTTACACTTTATATTTCCTAAATATAGTTTATTTATATCAATGATTCAGATCCATATATTTCTATATTTTAAAAAATTAAAAAATTATTATTATTATAATATAAAGTAATGTGTACTTAACTTTATCTGTATATTATATGTATAATATATATATATATATATATATATATATATAATTTTAAAATATTAGAGCAAAATATGAATGTAAAATATATAAATCAAAATAGACATATTTACTTGTGGAAACACATATACATAAGACGTGTGTTCATTTTTTCTTTAATAACTAAAGTAATTGCAAGCCATCTTTAAAAGAATAGTTATATTTTATGTTTATAAAGATGAAAGGGAATAAAAAATTATATACAATAAAAAGTTGTTACAAAAGACCATGACTAAATGACAAGTAAACTTTTCAGCCACACCATAGCAAAACAGTGGCTAAATGAGTGCTCTTCCATCATTTAAATGGCCAGTTTTTTACAAAATTTATTTCGTTTTATTTATATTTTTTAAATTTCAAGATGATATGTATTTTTCTAATTATAACTTTAATTTTATTAATTTAAAGAGAAATTACGTATACTGATAAATAAAAATATAAAAACATAAATGTACACTAGAATAAAAAATAAAAATATATAATAGGTAACTTACTTAAAATAATTTCCTTAGTTTTGATTGAAAAATCTTATACGAATATTATAAAAATAATTAAAGACGGTATTTTGTTAAAAAACAACTAAAAACTAATACTTCCACATGATTTATTTTTAAGTTTTTTAATATTTTGAAAAAAAAACTACACTATTTCTTTCTTTCTGTTTATCTTTTAGGGTTTTTACTTTCAGAATCACAAAAACAGTAAATTTTCTAGATTTTTAATAAAATAATTTTACATTTTTCTTATTTTACTTTTTTATCTCTCAATCTAACACACTAAATACTTGTGTAAAAATGATTTAAAAGTTAGAAGATAAATAAGGTATGTTAGACAAATAATAATTGTTATTTTCACAAAATTTAAAAAAAGTAATATTTTTTAATTGAAATAGATAAAAAGAATTGAGAAAGTAATAAATGGAACAATTATTAGGATAAGTATCAGCCTTCAATATCTACCAATTTAATTAAGGCAGGTCGCACACCCACCTGCAGTACACCTTTAATGTCATAAAAGCCACATATGCTAAGAAAACTAGATATAAAAATAATTTTGTTAAAAACATGATTTTATTTAAAATAAGATTAACTCAATATTTACTCCTTAAATCATATTAAGGGCAAAGTGATAAAGTTACATCTTAGTTTGTCATTGTTCAAATCCCAAAAATAAACACTATCTTTACAATATAATGATAAATCTTTGCAATGTAAAGGCAAAGTTTCTTCCTCATACATTCCTATAGAAATGAGCTTTTTGATATAGGATAAGCTATTTTCTTAATATATACTATTGGAAGTAGGGATGCATATTTTTTTAGTATACGAAATTCTAAGACCATATAATAAGTCTCATGCAAAAATAAAAAATAAAAAATAAAAAAGACCGTGATTAATTGTTATAAAATAATTGAAATGATAATTGGGAGGGATGTCAATTTGTTTGAAAAAAAAAACTTAAATGATAAAATGTCACAATGATAATTAACGGTCGAAAAAAACTTAGATGATAAAATGTCAAATAAAATTATAATTAACAGATTTGAATTTGTCAGTGTCAAATGAGATGATAATTAATATATTTCAAATCAGAATATTTCTTTTATAAAGGTGAACTTTTTTTAATTCTTTATAAAGAAATAAAAAGTGATTCTAAAAATGAATCTTTATTTTCTTTATATTTTAATTAGAGTACTTATTCTAAAAGTAGAGAGATCAATGAAAATTTGTACAATTTTTTTTTAATTTTTTTAGATATGTTTTAAAGATACAATCTTTTTAAATATCTTTTAAAGATAAAATTGAAATAAAACTTTGAATTTTAAATCAAACAATAATATAATAATTAACTCTAACAATATTTCTGGATTTAAAATTAGAAAAAAATATTTAAAAAATAATATTTAATAAGAGGTTGAAGAAAATGGAAAGAAAAAATAATCCAACAAAATATTTTCAAGACACTAAAAATTATTTTTACTTGAAAGAGAACTAGACATCAAATACAGTTAAGTAGTAATTTCTCTATAAGAAGTGCTTGACGTGTCCAATTTTTTTTCTTTTTCAGCTAATATAGAATTTCTATTTTCTTATAGATCTATCGATGACAGAGGTTAGAAATTCGTTTGTTGAAGTTAGAAATTTTTGTTTTTTCTCCAAAACAAAATCACGATCAACATATCACTATTATAATACCATTGTTTGATATCAATGCTGTAAGATATTCAACATCAGATAAAAAAATCAACGATAAAAGACGATACGTGTTAAAAGTAAATATATGTAGGAAGTTCAAATCTCACGCTAATTATATTCTTTGCCTGACATTGAATATTTTGACATTGAACTTGGTTGAAAGTGTAATCAAGGTAGAATCTAAAGTATGAAATATCAATTCTATGATAGTTATGATTATAATTGACCAATACTTAATGAGTATTTTTCGTGTTAATTATTCATTATTGACATATCCAACATAGTATGCAAATACTTTCTATTGCCTACTGTTTTTGGATAATTCTTAACATCTGAAATTAAGGCCAACTCTAAATATGAAGTAATATAATTTAAAATTTAAAACATTCATAAACAAATTTTAAGATAAATTCATAGTTATATGATTGAAAGAAATTAAAATTTGTATCTAAACATAAAGATTTATGTTGTTTATCTATTCCTAATTTTTAAAAATTTTGTTGCTTGACTATTTTTAAGATCTTTTATTTTTTTTATGGTTAATGATTCATTTTCTCTAAATACTTGTAACTGATGAAGGAATATGACTTTGTAAAGATCATAAAGTAAGTTGTTGAACTAATAATAAAAATTATATTACTTGATTTAAAATCAATTTATAATCCTATCAATATGAGTCATATCTAATATGTAACATAGTCACACTTATAATTATCAAATTGTCTATTACACTATAATCAAGTATTATATATGTTATTGGAATGTTAAAATACATATAAATTATTGGTTGATGCTTTGATTTGGGTGTTTTCCATCCAATGAGTCTTATTAAAAACACAGTGGATGAATAAATATGAAAATAAATTATTGAAATTGAATACTAATATATAAAAAAATGTTATTACTTAAAATGAGAAATACATAACCATTTACTATAATTTTTGAAGTTAATGTTGGACATAAGACTTCATAAGCAAAACTATTGTGAGTAGCGCAAATAACTAGTAATTGTTAGTAATGTGTATAGTGTAAAATTGGGTCAAAATATTAATTGAATACAATAATATAAACATCTACTTATTTTCATTCATGTATAATATTTTTCTTTAACCTTAGAACCAATGTTGAATATATGACTTTTTTTTTCTCTTATTTTCCTACTTTTCATCTAAAAAAATTGGAGTTTTTGTAAGCTTCAGATATGCTATCTTAAGCATATCTAGCTAATTTATTCGGTTGCTTAAGATTCCAAACATGTCATAAATAATAAATATATTAGCATATAAATTAATATCAAGGTACATTAAATTGTGATAGTCGAAGGACACATATATCCCTTATTAGAAACATGTTTTATTAGATGTCCATGTCCATGAAGATCTATTAGACTTATCCCCACTAATGTCACTCTTGAGTGAAAATAGAAACTTGAACATCAATGTTTCAAAAATCTCCAAATGCTACTATTATTAAAGGAAAAAGTTTCAACGTACACTAATATACCTCCTAGACACCTTAACATAATTTTTATTAATTTTTTCAATGTTTTAAAATATTGTTATATTACGTGGAGGATGTTGGAAAGCGGTCCCTGTTCCTCGATGAGTCCCATTGTTAAATTAGGTGTTTATTCTCTAAATGTAAAAAATTGAATTCCTTTGTAAGCTTTCCCAATAATCATATGACCACTAAATATGGTTGGATTAGGTAATTATCACACAACCTAAGTGTGGATGTCCTCTTATACTTTTCCTCTTATGATGAATCAATTATAGTAGATTCCACAACAATAAATTCAAAACAACTTTTCTATTCATAAAATACTTTAATTTAAATTTTTTAAGCGAAATCCAATTTATTTACTATATCAAAATTTGTAAACTCTTTATTATAAGTATAAATATAAAACTCTCTTACATTTAACAAGACAATTTATTGCCTTTGAATAGGGATAATCAAACTTGGAAGCTCTTCTTCATCTGATACCAAAAATAATTGTGATACCTACAATCAATTTAGTAAGCAAATGAAACATATTCACGTTTAATCTATTGTAGTTATCTCAGCACCTTAAACCCTAAATCCAAATCATAATAGCATCGACTATATTTTAATGCAAGCATAGTTGTAGCATGTCATTAATATAATTGCCTAAAGCTTACACACATCATAATAGGAAGAAGCTGATAAAAAAAAATACTAATAGGAGCAAGTGGAACAGAAAACACCACCGATAACTATTGAGTAAAATAAAAATTCAAACGATAATGCAAAAATGTAAATTACATCCTATCTACTATCACCAATCCCAAGCCTCAGATTCTAACAACCGATCGAGAGAGATAAGAACGGAACGGAAGGCAAAGGAAAAATGTTCATAAAATGTCTCTTATTCGGTTATTTACAAAGAAAAGAAATGAATGAAAAAAGAAGTAGGTGAGTCAATGTATATATAAACTAAACTCAACCCTTCTGAAACATATCCACCACACAAGTTTAACTCATTTATATCTTAATTATTTCTATTTTGTGATAAAAATTTTAATTTGTTTTTATTTTATCAATTTAGTGTTTATTAAAATATTTGAATAGTAGATATAATTTACAGAATATATTTATTAAATGTATATGATATAACGTGGCAAAATATCTGTAATTATAATTCTTTATGCTTTTCTTTTCACACCTCATCATCTATAATATTATAAAACCCGTGTAATTATAATCCATTTCATTCATATAGTTAATAAAGAATTTTTTTTCCTTAATTTCATGAAAAGAATAAAAATATTAACATTTTTATGAATAAGTTTGAAATTTACTTCTAATTACAAACTGATATATTATAAATATTTTGAATCATTTTATTATGAATATGTAAGGAGATGATAATTTAACCTTTAAAAGAATAAAAAATAATTTAATTAATTATAAGGAGGAAGAAGGATGAAAAAGGGAGTTGATGGGTGTATTTAGTGAAAAATAAAAAAAGGAATAATTTAAAAAAGTGAGATTTTTTTTATATTATTTCTCATCTATATTTACTTCTTTATTTTTATTTTTATTAAACCCTTTTAAATTTAACTTTATTTTTTATCTATTTTTTTTATCACGCTTAATTTTTTTCCTCGAGACATAAGTGTTCTTATCTTCCAAAATCGAAATATTCATGAACTACTCTACTTCTCCTATTCCAAAACAGCGAAAAATTACTTAAAAGTTAATGATAATCTTACTATATTCTCTCATTGCGGAATTAGAAAAACATATTAAATACCTAATAATACTTTCTAGATATAGTGCTTTTATGAGCTTTTTTAGTGTGCATGGGTCCAGATTAAGTAAGTCATAGATTAATATTTATTTTAAACTTAATCAACCTTTGTAAAATAAATATTAAAACATTTACTGAAAGCTTTGTCATTTTAAATCTAAGTCCTCGAATAAAGATTATTTTAAATAGTTAAAGTTAAAAATTAAGAATTTTTTATTAACTATAAATAAATAAGAAAAAATAGAGTTTTGTAAATGTATAAGAGTAAAGAAATAAAAATAATTTACAAATAATAAGATTATAGTTTGATAACCGAGCTTGATTATGAGTTGTCACTTCAGTGGCACTTAATAAGTTGTCATAGCGTTCACAGTATGACCTATTGCTCTTGATGAGCTGCAGGTATGAGGTGAGATGAGGGTTCAGAGTGCAATGTGACTTTTTATATGTTTCTGTAAGAGGAAACAGTAACTCTGTTTTGGGGATTTGGTTTAGTTTGTTGAAGGGTTAAATTGAACCAGTTATTCCGGGAAAGTTGGAGTTATGGAGGAAAAAAAAGTGGATGTACTTCCTGAGGATGAGTAGGATAAGCTTTTAAAATCAAATTACAATTATAAATATTTAAAATTTAATGAAATATAGTTATTTATGATTATTTTAAAATTAATTATTTTAAAATAAAAACACCAGTAATATTTGTGTGCAACCCATAGAAAAATAAAATTGATTACTTTAAAATCATAAACAAAGTTAATTTTTTTATAAAATAAAATACTAAAACAAATCTTATAAATTAAAAATGTATTTCAGCCTGTATAAATTAAGCTTTAGTCTGGAATAGCGAAAAAACAGAACGGAATTGCCTTTAGAAAAGAAGCTATCTACTGTTCAGTTAATGAAAGTAAAGGAACCGAAAAAAAGTAGGTGACCACTATTTTTTAGTCCTTGTTGGGGGATAAAATAAAGTAGTAAAATGTGTTTTTCTGGGATAAAATATTAAATTGTATTTAATTTATTCATTTTTCTAGTAAAAATGTTCGTACAGTAATACAATTTTATTTTATATTTTGAATCCTTTTATGATTATTTTACTATTTTTTCACCCTAGTTATGTTTTTTATTTCCTTTGATAAACCAAAAACCTGAAAAACATAGTGTAATAGCCAAGACATGGGGATGGGCATGGTCACATGGAAACAATTGAAGTTACTGTACGACATGGCTGCTGTTCAGTCTTCATTATTATTCGTTTCCAACCTTCAACTACCTCATTTACACTGCAACTTGCACTTGCAGCTCTTTTCTTGGCTATAAAATTCTCAACTTGGTTCTTCGCTAATATCTCTGACTCTCAACTTCGTTTCAACACAAGTTGCAGAGAAGCAGCCAGGTACACCCTATACACAGAAACGCAGTTTCAGTTCACACAACTTATTACGTACACTCATCCACACAAACTTCCGTACCTATCTCTAACCACATATATTCGCCATGATATGTTTCTTATGCCCTTACCTCGTTCCTCACCTTTAGCATTCCTTAATCACTACCCTTTTGATTTTTCTTGTCTTTTGCCTTTTTTTCTAGTCTTATAATCATTTATGGAGTATGATTATCGTGTTAGGAAAAACCATTCTCACCTTCTCCTTCGTTCGCGGGGTCTCGGAGTCATGTTTCTGGTGCTTTTGTTTTTCCATGTATATGTGACATGTAAAACCCGTTATGTTGTCTTATTCTATGATCCGGGACCACCTGTGCCAATGTTCAACGAATAGTAAAGTTTTTTGATTGATGTGAAGTACTTAATAAAACTTTAGTCATACAAAATACTTAAAACTTGGTTGGGGGATTGCGGATAAGTGACAGTTTCGAACCATGCAATGTGTCTAGTTATACTTTATTTTTGTCACCATTATTTTAAACAAAATGATTAAACCAGCAAAAAAAACTTGATAGTACTTTTTCGTGCCTGTCATTGACCGGGTACTTGGATGACTTAACTATATTAATACCTCAAAGTGAACCAAGTAGAGGGAAATTGATGGGAGTTGATTAGTGCTCGTTTTTCTTCTAGGTGGTTGATACACTTGCGTTGTGCCTTGTTCAGGTTTCATAACAAAGGAGAGAATGAAGGCCTTTTCGGTCAAGGTTGAGGAAGGAAGGGAAGGTAAAAATGGTGACCTCTCTGTTGGTCCAGTGTACCGCAATCTCCTCTCAGAAAATGAATTTCCTCCAATGGATCCTGATTTCTCTACAACTTGGGATATTTTCTGGTAATTGATTTCAGTCCATATAATAATTCAGAAGTAGCTATTAGATTATAATGATACCATATATGTTCTGAGCTTTACCCATACTATAATAAGGTGGGGTCTGTTAAATTACGACGTAATAAAAATTGAGATTTTGGTAGTTGATCAATGAATGATATTTTGATCACGGATGGCCTTTCTTTGATGGATGCAGTGTGTCCGTCAAAAATTATCCTAACAACCGGATGCTAGGACGGCGTAAAATTGTTGATGGAAAGGTAGCTTATGCAGATTTATTTTGTTATGGCTTCATATATGTCAAGAAAATAAGGTAACTATTTTTGGATCACGTTAATAGATTGGACCATATGTGTGGAACACATACAAGGAAGTTTATGACGAAGTTCTGCATATAAGTTCTGCTTTACTAGCATCTGGGGCCGAAGTTGTAAGTGCTTGTGAAATGGTTTGCCTAATAATTTGTAACCACAGTAGATCAGTAGTTTTCAAAGATAATCCTTTTTATGTAACAGGGTGCTCGAATTGGAATTTATGGATCTAATTGCCCTGAATGGATTGTGGCAATGGAGGTTTGACACTTCTATAACCCTTCCTCTCAAAGTTTTCTCTCTTGTTCTTTCTATGACAATGTATATCATATCATAATTCATAATCATGGTTTAATTGGTGTAGGCTTGTTCTGCTCAAAGCTTAATTTGTGTGCCTCTCTACGACACCCTTGGTAAGTTTTCTCAAATAAATTTGTATCCACACCTTTCTCTCTCTCTCCTTTATTGTTTTGCAATTAAGAGCCATGACAAAAACATGATCCTAATAAAAACCTTCAGACTTTGTTCATTTTACATATTTTTCTAATAAACAGCTATGATACTCATTTTCTTTATTAGCGCAATTTTGTTTTCTGGTCTAAATGAAAAAAAGAAAGAAGCAACATTCAAACCTTAAGCTTTTTTTATATTTATTTTTAATGCAGGACCTGGTGCTGTAAATTTTATCATAGATCATGCAGAAATAGATGTTGTGTTCGTCCAAGATAAGAAGGTTAAAGAGGTAAGAAATAAGGATACTTTTGCTAAAAGATAATGTTCCACTTCAGATAATTTTTATATATTAGAGATTCAGAGCAGCAGTTCTTCTTAGTTCTGAGTAAATATACCATTTACAGGTTTTAAATCCTGATTGTAAATCCTCGAAGAGACTGAAAGGTACATTTACATTTTTCATTTGGGTAGTTATGTGCTAGAGCTAGCAGAATGATTAAATGAATTAGACTAAATTTGGTAATGGTACAGCCATGGTGTGCTTCACTACATTAACACAGGAAGAGAAAGATAAGGCTTCTGCTATTGGAATTAAGCCATATTCCTGGGATGACTTCTTGCACTTGGTTAGTATGTAAATAATTTGGTGATGCAATTGTGGAGTTCGGTTTGTTTAAAGCTTAGATGCCAGACTTTGTAAAAGTTGTTCACACGGGAAAGATGGGGTTACTTTTATTCCTTTTGTAAAGGTGTCGTGTTACAATAATTTTGCTCTTCAAAGAAAATAAAATGTAATCCCAAGATTGCAGAAACTTGATATGACAACTTACTAGAGAAGTAGCTCGCATGAATATAAAGTGTAAAACTGTTTGTGTAGGCTATTCCTGTGATTCTTGGTAAGCATCTTTCTCATCAGAAACTATTATCTTTCAGGGAAAAGCAAACCCCAAAAGTACTTTTCCTCCTCAGGCTCATGACATCTGCACAATAATGTACACTAGTGGGACAAGTG
The DNA here is from genome assembly GCA_030347555.1 of Lablab purpureus. Classification (NCBI taxonomy): domain Eukaryota; kingdom Viridiplantae; phylum Streptophyta; class Magnoliopsida; order Fabales; family Fabaceae; genus Lablab; species Lablab purpureus. The sequence continues at coordinate 6,092,600 of CM059260.1, forward strand.
GAGACCCTAAAGGAGTTGTTTTAACATACGAAAACGCAACAGCTTTAGTAAGAGGAATGGATCTTTTCATGGAACAATTTGAAGACAAGGTAAATCTGACGCGTCATCCATTGCCAAATTGATATCATACCATTTTTCTTTTAGCAAAAGTGACACGAATTTGAATTTGCACAGATGACTGTGGATGATGTGTATTTGTCATTTCTACCCTTGGCTCATATCCTTGATCGCACAATTGAGGAGTACTTTTTCCGTAAGGGTGCTTCTGTAGGTTACTATCATGGGGTAAGTTTGTCCGAGAATTTATTGTTAATTTGAATTTGCTTGGTGGCACTGACATGTTAATGATTCTTCTATGCTTCAAACTAATAAGGATTTTATTGGTATAATATATGTTTTTATGTTTTTGAATCTGATGAATTTGTGGAATCGTTTGCCTGAAGGATCTGAATGCGTTGAGGGATGATTTAATGGAGTTAAAGCCAACACTGTTTGCTGGTGTCCCACGGGTTTTTGAGAAGATCTATGAAGGCAAGGCCAAAAATTGAATGCTTACTGATGACAAATGTCACCATCACATTATTAATTCTTTGAATACATAACTAAAATCATTAGAAATTATTATATTTTAGGCATTTCGAATATTATTAACAGACTCTAATTTCATTGTTATTAATCATTTTTTATTAAATATATTACTGAAAATATTATTAAGTAATCATAAATTATTATCTAGTTATACTCTGACCAATTTGTAATTTGCAAACAATAGACCATATAATCAATCACTAGCTAATAATTTCTGGAGTTGCTGATACATTATTTCATGATAATTTAAGGAAGGATATTTGTTTCAGGTATCAAGAAAGCAGTGGATGAACTTAATCCAGTTAGGAGAACTGTTTTCGGCATGCTGTACAACTAGTAAGTTGGAATCTTGTAACCTATCTTTATCCGTATTTATTTTGTGGAGAAAGTATAAGTACTTTCATTTATTGAGGAAGTTTGTTAATTCACATTTATTTTCAAATACAGCAAACTGGGTTGGATGAAAAAAGGATATAAGCAAAGAGAAGCATCACGTTTAGCAGATCTATTAGCCTTCAGAAAGGTTGTATGATAATCTCCTACTCAATTAAAACTTGTATTTATTTTCTTAAAAGGTTAATGTATACTTTCTTACTGATATTTTTTCTTGAAATTTAACTTCTTTTATGGGTAAAACATTCTCCATTTTAGGTCAAAGCCAGGCTTGGTGGTCGTGTTCGACTAATAATCTCGGGTGGAGCAGCCTTGAGCCCTGAGGTGGAAGAATTCTTGCGTGTCACTACTTGTGCCTTTGTATGCCAAGGCTATGGTAAGTCCAAATTTTATTATACTCTACATGACATATTAACAGCATTTTTTATTTATTTTTCGCCACACTCTCCCAGTTAGATTAAATTTATGTGTGTAACTCTTCTTTTCACCACATACACAGAATTTAATTTATTAAAAAATGTTACAACTTGGAAAATGCGTAATATAGTTTACATGAGATAATAAGTGTGGTTATAGAGAGAAAAAACTAAAACTGTTTATGTTAAGACAACACAACATATAGAAAGTACAGTGACAGAATGGTTAATCCAGGTTTGACTGAAACATGTGGACCAACCACTCTTGGCTTTCCTGATGAAATGTGCATGGTTGGTACTGTTGGAGCTGTATCAATATATAATGAAATGAGGTTGGAGGAGGTTCCAGAGATGGGATACAACCCTCTAGAAACTCCTCCATGTGGTGAAATATGTGTGAGAGGGAAAACTGTTTTCAGTGGTTACTACAAAAATCCAGAGTTAACAAGGGAAGCTATTAAAGATGGATGGTTTCACACAGGTAATTGAGTTGTCATTTTCTGCCTCAAAAGTGAATTTGTTTTTAGGAATCTTTATATCATCTAATGCCATTGTTTGACATTTTCCTGTATCCTCAGGGGACATAGGAGAAATGCTTCCTAATGGTGTGATTAAGATTATTGACAGGAAGAAGAATCTTGTTAAACTCACCCAGGGAGAGTATATAGCACTTGAGCATCTAGAAAATGTTTATGGAATCACTCCTATAGTTGAAGATGTGAGTATTTTGATGAGTTCAGCGCTGTTAATAGGCACAGTTTTTAGTCCATAGACTCTTGAGTTTTGGTTTCACTTTATGTATGTATGGTTTACTTTTAGATCTGGGTTTATGGGAATAGCTTCAAGTCAATGCTGGTTGCAGTAGTAGTTCCCAATGAAGAAGTTGTCAATAAGTGGGCATATACAAATGGTCACATATCTTCTTTCCCCAAACTCTGCTCTCTTGACCAACTCAACAAATATGTGCAGTCTGAGCTCAGACTGACAGCTGAGAGAAATAAGGTAACATCTATAGATAATGAAATGGTGACTCTTTCTTTTTATCTCATCAAATGCTGATAAAATAAAACTTTATTGCATTTGGAATGAAAAAATAAGCTTAAAATAAGCATGGATGCTACATAAAAAGGCAAACTATGATTCTCTAATTGTGTTGTTTCCTCTTAAATGTTTGGCAACATAAAACTAGCTGAGGGGCTTTGAACATATAAAGGGGGTGGTATTAGAGCCGCATCCATTTGACATGGAAAGAGACTTGGTGACTGCAACACTAAAGAAGAAAAGAAACAAAATGCTCAAGTATTATCAAGTAATCCTCTTATTTCTGCATTGCAGTCTACTTCATTAGTCACATACACTACAAATGCTCACAAAATTCTTGATGTTGCCACAGGTGGAAATAGATGAACTATACCTAAGTTTGACAGGAGATAAGCAAAAAAATTAAGGTTTTAGGTTTTAGGAATATGGCATTCAGTGGTTATTCCCCTTCTCAAACTCATCTATATAATCCTAAAAGCTCAACGCTAATTTGTATTCAGCAACTACCAATTGCGGAAACTATATTATTTCCTAATTCCCAAAGACTCAAAGTCTATACGACAGCAATTCATTTTGCGAGAAGAAAGTATAGCTGTTGTTCCAATTTACTCAGTATGATAGAAGGTGGGCACTTACACTCATTAATTTTCCAAATTTACAATAAAGCATGTTCCTTTTTTTTATTATCTTACCTCTCAAACTTATTTAGTCATTCCACTATTAAATTCATATTTATATATTAATATAAAAAACTATATGTTATATAGTAATAATAGTAATTATTTATTATTTTTTAAATAAATTATCTCAATAGATATTTAACTTTAATAAAGATCATGTTATTATAATAAATAGAATGTTCTTAGGTTAAGTGAGGTAGAATTTTGATAAATCTATTATCTCAACCCATTAATAAAATATTTGGAGTGGACATTTTTATGTTAAACCAAGTCAACTCAAACTATTTTTTAACAGATTAAACTGAATTTGGTTAATTAGGTTAATTTTAAAAAAAATTATTTTTTTGAATTGTAATTTTTAAATACCAATCTAATTAAACGATAACATAATGTATAAAAAACTAATTATACTTCAAATAAGTTAAAAAAATTAAGTTATAATAAGTTTGTCCAAATTAATTCAAGATATGAAAAGTATAGCATAATACAATTTATTCAAATTAAAAATTTATAATTACAAAATCTACATCAAAAGTAAATATGATTTAAAATTTAAATAAAAATCACAATATTATGATACATGAAATCTTTTCAATATATCAAACACTACAAAACAAAAAAAAATATAATCAATTATTAGTAAGATCAAATTTTTGAATGATACGTGCAAAATTTAATTGCAAAATAAATTATACTTGTTGAAAGAACGATTCTAAATTTTAATATTTTTAGTCTTTCAAAAAATAGTTATAAGATTAGTAATATTTAATGTCAAATAGTGCAACTCTAAAAATTTAAATACTTAGATAAAATATTGAGTTTTTATTATATAGTAAATAAATAAAAAAAGGAGATAATAATATAAGGTCATCACCAACCATATTAAACTTATTATCTTGTATAAATATTAGTTTTATTTGAATTTGAGTATCATAAATAAAATTCAACTCAATCTAATTGAATTAGATTAGATAACGTAAATATAAAAATAAAGTATAAATTTTTAAATTATAATTAAATATAAAATAAAAATAAAAATAATACTTTATCCAAAATGCTTGTAATTATATAAATAATGAGGTTACCGAATATATATATCAAAGGAAATACAATTCATAATTTATAATTATTGACAAAAGAATTCTCTTCATACTTTTTAATATATTTATTAATTTTACTTTTTTAATATAACCCATTTTATTAATTATATTATTCATAAAAAATATCTATAATAAATAATAATAATCTATAACTATTAATAGAAAGTTTTTTTTATCGTTTCTGGTGCATATAATTTGTTATTAATGTTATTCTTATCAACATATCTCCTTTTATTAATTTTATTATTTATAAAAAAACTGCCTATAACAAATAATAATAGTCAAATAAATAACAATTATTCTTAAATATTAGTATGTGATATGTAATTAGTAATAAAGATGATTTTTTTTCTTGTAACCATTTTTAGTGTTACTTTTATCAATATAATTTTATTATTTTTGAAAAGTTTTCTATAACAAATAATAATTAGCTTCAAATACAATACTTTTTTTATCATTTTTAATTAGTCAATTTTATAATTTAATAAATAAAAAAACATTTAATAAAATAAGTAACTGAAGAATTTCTTTCTATTAAAAATAGCTTCTTTGTTTAAGAATAATCATCATATATATTATTTTAATATTATTTTTACAAAACTATATATATTCAAACTTTATTATTTTAATGTTTTTTAACACTACTTTTATAAAGTTTTATATTTTTAAAATTTTATTATTTTATCGTAATAAAAAATTGATTAATATATATAATGTGTGTGTGCTAGTAATAATAATGATGGCATGCCATTTTCGTTTACACCTTTTTTTTTTTAATTTTACCCTTCAGCTTTTCTCATCCTCTGTAAGATATTTGGTTTTCAATTGTTTTTGCTAAACATCCTTTATTCTCTCCTAAAGTTACTTTGATTTCAAATTCTCAACCTTTCACATCAATCACATAGATAAATAATCTCATTAACTACATCTTTAACAAACTTAATTTCAAAAAGTAAAATATTAGAAAACACTAATACATTTTTCTAATAAATATAAGGGTTAGTTATTTGGTTTCCCAATTTGTTTTTTTTTTCATTATTGTCCCACAATTAATAAAATGTTCAATTCAGTCTCATTTTTTTTATAAAAGTAGATCATTTGGTTAAATTGATAGATTTTTTTATAAAAGCAGGTCAATGTTTTTCATTTCCATTAAATTGATATAAATGATGTTTAAACAGTGTGAAGGTGCCATTGGTATTGTTCATGTATCAGTTGACATTTAATTGAGGAAACAAAGGATTTAATTGAGGTGGATGGGGAGAATAGACTTGGGATAAGAATGATTGCCACTGGCAAATAAAGCTACAGCAAAGCATTTTTCTTTTAGTCAAAACATTCTACTATGTATCTATCTTTATATCATAGATCAAGGCTAACTAGTAAAACAATCAGTTATTTATTTTATGCGTTACCCACATAATCTGAATATTATAATTTCCATTTCTTAAATTGTTTCTCACGGCTATTTAGAGGCCAATTTTTTAAGTATTTCGATTAAATAGAAAATGGTTCAGTAAATTTTAAATTAACGGTTAATAAGTAACCTCCTGTCACAAATGTCAAACATAGTTAACATATTTACTTCCATTATAAAAGCTCCAAGTTAAAAAGAAAATATTTAGTGTAAGGTTTTTCTACATTTGGAATCGGAAAAAATAAATTATAGATATAAATTATTTTCTTAAAATAATAAAGTTAGTAACACAATTTCACTAAAAGTCGTGCTACACTTAAAAAATTAAAAATCTAAATAAAAATCATGTCACCAAATTTGAAAACTTATATTATGTAGAACAATTTAAGTTCTTTTTGTAATTAAAAAAAATATCTATATTTGTAATTTTTTTTGGACTAAAATGAAAAAGAAAATTACAATTACTTTCCACAGCAATTTCTTCTTGGAAAAAACTAAGAAAAATACACGGTTCTGAATTACTACAAAAAACATCCAATAATTTATTTACTTCTTTTACTGTCTTTCTACTCATCAAGACATAAAAAGGAAATTTATTACTTGTTATTTCCATCATCCCAACAATCTTTTATGTTCTATGTTTCTTTTACTTGCTTCCTGTTTCAATCTCTCTTATTTCATTCCTCTTTATTTCTATTATAATCCAAACTAAGCTATTCGTTTAATTTAACAAAAGTGAATACCGCTTTTTTTTCAGAGCCTTTTATACAAACATTTATCCTTTTTTAGAAAAATGAAAATATAAGCCATCCGGATAATGCAATGATGAGGGCTCTAAGAAAACAAAGTAAAAATTAAAAAAAAAAAAAGACATTGAATACTGAATACTACGAGGGTAAAAAAGTAACAGAAGGTCGACGAATATAAAACATGTTACTAATACACAGGGAAATAGTACAAGAAACAACCTATCTTTTTCTAACTTAAATTAACAATGAATATGTCCTTCAGAGGTGGTAATAAATAAAAAAGTAAACATACGTAAGTTTTCCTCTGACGAAATTGTGATGTGAAATTGCAGGAGACTAAAGATCCAATTCCAATCCAAAGAGGCAAAAAAGACGTGGATGGTAGGACTTCATTTACGACTCCTGGCTTCCTCTTTTTCCTTCTCTCGCTTCTTGTAGAGCTTTTCAAGAACACGCTTCGCTTCACATTGTGGAAAATTCGATAAATCATAGTAATGTGGGGCTATATCCACCAACCTGTTCAACATTGATTTTTCACCAAGTCAAAGTACATCTCAATAACATCATTGCAACTTGGCTCTGCTTCTTCGCAGTCAAAAGATTATATTAGTTTCAGCGTTCTTTTCCTCAAAAAATATATAGATTAAAAGCGTTTTGGCTACAAAAGCAATCCAGATACTACATCAAACAAAATACTTACCATTCTCCACGTATATCTGTGACAGTTCGAATAAAATTCCGACTGGTAAGAACATATTCATTATAAATTACCCACTCCGGCTTGTGGTCCAGGCAATTCGATGGATGCAAGTGCACCACCTACTCAGAAAAGAAACATTAATCATTAATATAAAATATAATCTTCCCGCATACACCATAGTTCTTTTAGTAGAGCAAAAAAACTGAAAAGAGATCAATAAAATACAAACAGCCGCCCTTAACAGACCTGGTTGTCTTTCACCGTCAAGTAATGTCCTGTCCGCTCCAGATGAGCCACCTGCATGAAATATCCTGCTAGCATTGCCTTTCTTATGTTGACATAATAGTCACGGCTATTAAAATCAGTGCTGCATAACTTCAGGTTAAACCGAGCCATGATTCGCACCAGTTGTTGTCTAACATTATCGGCTGCTTTCAACGCCCTCTGATTAACGAAGTTATCGTAGCACCAAGAAGGATCCTCATCTGAAAAGCCATTCACATACAACTGGTAAATCTGACAATAGAACAAATAAAATAGCGAGAATTTGATGATTTAAAAAAGCTAGCAGAATAACTACTCACTATTTTGCTTGTACGCATGGTATACATTCAAGAGCGTGAGATGATCTCCATCAATGTGTCCAAACCTAGCTTTTGCTTCATCCGCAGCTTTTTGTGCCTCCCTAGGCCGGACAAAGCAATTGGGTACTAAAGAAAGAAATGATTATCACAGAGGAGGCCCACGGAAGGTCAGCAGATGCATAGAGGCGAGACCACACCATTTTCTTCATGAGATTGAGAGAATACTGAGAAACTGCAACTATCTGCATCAGCATTTACTTAGAATCCTATGGTGCATGCCAACCGGGGGCATGGAACCCAGAGAACACAGTTGCTGATGACTACCTAACAGGACATGTTCCACTAACCGCATCCATGTGCAAACTAAGCACACGAGTAAGCAGTCAAACATCCCATCATATGCACAATATTGCCTTTGCGCATGTGTACTTGTGCAAATGCAGGGCATCCCCTTCAAAGTGGAGCCCTTCAAACCTACATCCCCTTAATATTATGGTTGGACTCCAGACAGACACAAAAGCAATTAAATAAAAGAAAAATACCTGATAGCATGGCAGAAACAGAAAGAATCTCATTTGAACAGTTGAATTCAGGACTAACAACAAGCATCTTTGACATCTGAGGGTCCAGTGGAAATTCACTCATAATCTCACCCAATTTTGTTAAGTTACCTTCATCATCCAGAGCACCCAAGTAATTCAACACTTCCAATGCACGCATTAAAGTCTCTGGGGCAGGAGGGTCCATGAAATCAAAATGCACTAAATCATCTATACCAAGTTTCTTTAAGGTAAGAACAGTGTTGGCAAGATTAGATCTCAAGATTTCGGGGTAGGTCTGCGGCTGAAGATCATTATTGAAACTTCTTTCAGTATAAAGTCTAAAACATTTCCCGGGTTGAGTTCTTCCAGCACGCCCAGATCTCTGGTGAGCACTAGCCTTTGATATTGGAGACACCAACAAAGACTCGACACGGACTCGAGGGTTATAAACCTTCTGCTTAGCAAATCCGGGGTCAATAACATAGACTATACCATCAATTGTCAAGGAAGTTTCTGCTATGTTTGTTGATACTACAATCTTCCTTCCAGGAGGCCCTCCCTCCTTTAGTGGAGGTGGAGCTGGCTCAAAAATCTTCTGTTGCATAGCAGGAGGAAGTGTAGAATACAAGGGCACTGCTTTGACAGGACCCACCTGGTCTCCCAAATTTGAGATTTCTTTTGATATTTTGCGGCACGCATCCTCAATCTCTTCCTCTCCAGTGAGAAAAACAAGTATATCTCCAGGAGGTTCACACATGTGTATCTGCACCACAGTCCTAATAGCAGCCTCCAAGTAATCCCTCTCTGGCTCCTGTGTATAGAAGATTTCCACCGGATGTAGTCTTCCAGGAACCTTCATAAGAGGGGCCCCATTAAAATAGCCCTGGAACTTTTCAGCTTCAAGAGTTGCACTCATAACAACCAGCTTCAAGTCAGGTCTATTTCTAAGCACTTCCTTAAGAAGGCCAAACAGCACATCTGTAGCCAAAGTCCTCTCATGTGCCTCATCAAGAATAATTACTTTGTATCGTTCCAAGAGTGGATCCGTCATTGCTTCTCTCAAAAGCATACCATCAGTGAGATACCTATTAGCGGGAGAGAAAAATACAACATTCCATTAGCAACAACAAAAGAGCAAAAAGAAAAAACGAAAATTGAAAAGCAAGCTCTAAATTAAGTAGTACATATAACATACTTCAAAACTGTCCTGGCGCTACTGCAATCCTCAAATCTGATGCTATAACCAACCTCTTCTCCAATATTCACATCCATCTCCTCAGCCACACGCCTAGAAACAGACATTGCAGCCACTCTACGAGGCTGTGTACATGCAATCATCATCTTCCTACGTTTATCTGGGGTTTCTATATCCACAGCTTCCAAAACAAACTGAGGAATCTGTTACACAGAACATTAAACAAAAGAAAAAGACAATTACAAACGTGCCACATTAAAATAGAGAATAGAATCAAAATAAACATAAACTCACGGATAAGATAACCAATATTATCTGATAATGAATCTAACATTCAAACCTAGTCCGCTTGGCACAATTTGCTCACTACCAAATAGTGTTTGAAACAGGAGGCTACTTAATGTCTTAAAGTTACTCCTAGTGCGCCGCTAGTAAGATTGCATAATATAAAGCAAAAGCAATACAAAGCATTAGAATGTAGAAGGAAACTGACCTGAGTGGTTTTTCCACTACCGGTTTCGCCAACGAGAATGAGAGTCTGGTTATCCTTCAAAACCTGCAAGAAGTCCTCCTTCTGGTGCCAGACGGGGAGGGTCTTCCTCTTCTCCAAAATGTCGAGGTACCTCTGCGAGTAAGGCTTCCCGTTCCACCGGTTGATGAGGTTGTTACCGACGACACCGCCGTTTGATTTGGCCATCTTAGCGGCAGCGTCGTCCACCACGTCGAACAAACTCACCTTCCTCTTCCTCTCCGTAACCATCAAAACCCTAATCCAAATCCTAATCCCCCACCCACCCGCACAACCCTTTCGCAAATTCCGTAATAATAAATTAGCAGCTCTCAGTGGAAGCTCCTAGAAACTAGAAGCAGATTGAGGCCAAGCCAGGCCTGAATTATGTCACGGTGCAATTCTGTATTATATATGTATATGTATAAAAAAAATGAAAAAGAAACGTTTTAAGAGTGTTGTAAAAAGGGCAGCTTCTTCATGCACCTCCATAAATTTCTCTCTGCATCCCAAGTGCACAGTGCAAATACTAAAATACCCTCTAATCCTAAATTATAGGCACCCCTCTTCCTTCTCTTTTTGTGCCGCTTTCATCCTTACCTTCCGCATTCTCTTCTGGTTCCGGTGTGCTCCCTCTCCATCTCCTTCTTCTTGCATTTCGTCCCTCTCCTACTCCTTGTTGTTGTATTTGGTGGTGAGAAGCAAGCCCTTCCAACTGTACACCGGTGCCGGCACAGGTAAGTTGGTTTGTTTTGCACTTTTGGTGTTTTTCCGGTTTGAGAGAATGACTTCCGGCGTGTACAGACCGGAAGTCAAATAGGATACGGAGTAGAAATTGACTTTCAGTCTATACAAGCCATAAGAAAAAAAAATTTGAAGTGCTTCCCATCTGTATAGACCGGAAGCCATTTTCAAATGCGGGAATGACTTCTAGTTTGTACAAGCCGGAAGCCAAAAAATTAGTTAACTTCCGGATTATAAAAATCGGAAGTCAAAAAATGACTTCCGGATAGTAGAAACCGGAAGTCAAAAAATAACTTCCGGGTTGTAGAAATCGGAAGTCAAAAAGTGACGTCCGGATTCTACAAACCGGAAGTCAATAATAAGGACAATGTTGGAATTTTAATAGTTTTGGGGTGCAGGAAGAAAAGTTGAGGGTGCAGGAAGAATCGCCCTGTAAAAAGGGGTATGTTTTTTGTTTGGGCCTGCTCTTCCACCAAAATTGCCTTTAATCCTTGGTACTTTGGATCTTACGTGTACTATAGTGGGCTTATGCCCTTGACAGTTCTACTCATAAAATTGGGCCGGGTCTTATTTCGTGTCTATCTATTGAACTTGCAATTCAAACTTAAAATTTGTTAATGCTTGATTTCCATTGACCAGAGGGGTTGGCATGGACATAATGATATGTGCGTCAAAGTTTTCAGAAAGGAAAATGTGTTGTGAATCGATTTGGATGATGTTTGTTTGGGGTGGGTGGGTCAGAAATAGGTCAAATGTCAAATATGTTTACATGGTAAAACGTGTAAGTATGGTTTTCCTTTAAAGAAAACAGAAAATGAAGAAAAAAATTAAAATTTAATTAATGATTTATGTCAACATTTTGAATTAACTTATATCAGATTAGTACAACAATTAATATTAATACTAATCTTTAATCTTAATAATGATTAACTTTTTTAAAATTCAAAACTTATTAACAATAAAAATACCAAAAATGTTGTTATTTATGGCGTTAAAAGTGATGGAATGGAATTGTTTTCGGTTGTAGAATCCCATAAATGGGAAAGACCATTAGATGGAACCTCAAGGTCACGAGATCTTCGTAGGAGTTGCGTCCAACCTATTATTAACTTCAAGGACTTCATCACCTATAAAAGAATTATAAACACTAGCGGAATAAAAATAGACTATATGTACCTTTATACGTCTTAAAGAAAAAATAATAATAATGATGGATAGGTAAGTTATTATGTTTTTTTCTTATATTGTTTGGATTAGATTTTTGGAAAACTGGTACCGTTAGATTTAAATGAGTATTGCATGTCAATAGACATGCCATTTTATTTAGAATCAGTTTTTGTCGTTTTCATTTAATCAAGCATTCATTTTTTTTCATTTTAAAAAATTCAATGTATGTATGAATTTTCGATATTTTATCAAATTTCAATTATAATTTTCTATTTAAACTTATCTGCATAATTCCTAAACTAAAAATATTGGTCAAGCATACACGTGTACACTTAGGATTTTGAGGAATAGAAAATGCATTTACTTAGATAAGTGTAGATAGATTAAGTAGTTTGAGACACTCTTGATTAGTGATAGTAATGGATAAGGTCCCATGCTGGTACTACATATCCACTATTTTTATTATTTAAAAAATCATTTCGTTATCTTTTCCATAATTTACTAGGTACATGTAAAAAGCTATTTAGAATTTTTTATATTTACATGTATTCGTAGATACATGTGGATATATTTTATTTTTAAATAAAATTATTTTTAAATTTAAATTTAAATTTAAATAAAATTGTCTAGTAAATTATTTGTGTAAAAAATTTAATTTAAAAAAAATATATTTAAATAAGTTGAATCATAAAATATATATTTTAAAAATAATTTCAAATTTATAGGTTTAAATAAAAATTATATATATATATATATAAAATTACACTTTAAACCATTGTTAAATTGTTAACATTTTTTTATCAAAAACTTCATTTTAATCATTTGATTCTTTAAAAAGTATTTAAATAAAAAGGGTTGTTATTCCTTTATCTACCAGATAGTTCTTAGCCTTTGTTGAGAAGGCCTAAATACTGGAAAACCTAAAGGGTGGCAATATATTGATGAGGACCAGTCTAATGAGTCTTCTTGAAACAGTAAGAAAGTTTACCACAAGAAACCATATTTTTGACCTAGTCATCCAGATGGGGTGAATTGGAGTTTCACAAATAAGAGTCACAACAAGTAAAGTTATTGGCATGGGAACTTCATATGAGGAGAGAATGATCTAAACCTAAGATGTGTATTTCATATGCTAAAGACCTAAACACAAATCTAGGAATTGCATAGTGAGACAAGAGCTACACTATCTAGTTTTATATAGTAGAGGCCACAAGGTGATGGGGGAGGCCCAAGGCATGCATTAGTTGTCTTGGATAATAATAATAATTCATTATTTTCTTGATTAAATTTGTGCAAATCAATACCAAGTTTATGTGCAAGAAAATGTCTTATGAACACATTTATGCATACATTCACTTCTTTGTTAGCATGCATTGATTGTGTTATTAAATTATTGCACCCACAGACATGGTTATCAAACTTGTAGGTTAACTCGCAAATTCACTCGAGTTTATAAGTTTGGTTACCACTCATAAGTTAACTTGTTTGTAAACTTGTTTGTAAACTTGTTTATTCATAGATTTGGAGTAGACTCGTTTAAACTCAATTAACTCGTAGCAGAGTCACAAGTTCGAAAACGAGTCAGCGAGTTCATGGTTGGCCAAAACAAAAAAATTCCATTAACATTTTTGGAAATGTAAAATGTAAACCTAAATCGAAAAGGGTTTTAGAAAAACCCATTTCATTCTCCAAATAGAGCTCCAACAAATGTACCATTTCCGTGTTTCATCTCTGGCCACCATTATATCTCCGACATTGCTTCTCGTCCGCTTGCTCTTTGGTGTTGTTTCGTTTCTTCTCCAATGCATATCATTTCTTCTCCGACGCATGTCGCGTCCTCTCCGACTTCTTCTCCAACGCGGATCAAATTTTCTCCATCGCGGATCACTTCTTCTTTAGTGTTGCTTCCTGCTTCCCACTTCTGTGTTGTGGTGTAGTGAGTGAGCTTCTATTTTATTGTTCCTACTTCATATCTTTATTTTTTTATTTCTTTTTTGCTTTTTCTTATTTTCCTTTTTTATTTTTTCTGATTTTTTTTTCTATTTTTATTTTTTTGTAATTTGTTTTCTATTTTTTCCTGATTTCTTTTCTTATTTCTTTTATATTTTTTATGTCCTACTTCTATTTTTTTAATTAATTTTTTCTTCTTTCTATTTTATGTGTAGCTACAAAAATTTCAAAATATAAATTGAGAGTGGTTTAAATTCTTATGATCTTAATGTAAATACATAGTCACTTCCTAAATAAAAAAGTAAAAACAAAAAGTATATTCTTTAGACAGAAAAGAAAGAAAGACCATCACTTATATTTATGTATTTGTTGTAGTTTGAACTTATATCATAGTCATGTGTGTTCAACTTAGTTATTTTAAAATTATGAAACTGTTGTTTACTATTTTGATCAATTATAAAGTTGAAGTTTTGAATTATTATAGTATTATATTTATATTTTTAATATAAAGTAAACTCTTACAAGTCTATGAGTCAAGTTTACGAGTCGAGTTTATAAAGCTCTAAAAGTCTATGTAAATTCTAAAACTCTTCCACAAATTCTAAGGAGAGGCTTGCAAGTCATAAAAGCCTTTGTCCTTTCTATCCAAATTCATGTGAACTTTAATTTTATAGTTGAACATTCTTTAGTTGCAATTGAATTTTTCATGTATAGTTACACCTACAATATGAATAATTTACTTTACCTTCAATGAAACTTGTCAAGTTCTTTTCTCTTACAATAGCTCATGTGTTGCCAAATGTGTTCCCATCAACTTCTAATCAACATTAATGTAAGTAGTCTTATGGAATGCTAAATTTATAATACATATTTCATACCACTTCATCACACTTTAGCATGTAATACTAATGTTGATTTGTGATATTAATGACTTTTAATCGATAACTTTCATCCAACATGTCTATACTATGCCTTCAACATAATTGACAATTTTCATCAAATGAATGGAGTTATGCCACAGTTTGGCTTTTCCCAATCTATTCCTACCCGATCCACTAAACTTGGATCAACTACTCAAAAAACACATGTGAGGACAAACAAATAAATATTGGTATGAGTATCATCATAAGTGGATAGCAATATGGAATAATGTCTAATTGAAGGAAATGAATTCAACAAAAATGAACATTGGTATGACACCTCACAATGCATGCAATGGTACATCCAACACACCATCCAATACATATCGCATCAACAATTTGTATCCGGCGATGATGAGTTTAATTTAAAATACGTTTAATCATTTTTTTATTGATACTCAGTTAAGATTTATTTTTCCAATAGTAAGGCACACCGCAAGAAACAACAACCACAATCACATCATTTTATCAATATATATATGTTGAATCTTCTTCAAATATTTCTTAGCCACCATAAAAATATATTGGTCAATCTAGTTTCATTGATGATCGGATATGTTGATCCTCATTATAACATGAATGCACAATCTTCACACCAACAAGTTTCATACAACTATAATATTTTTCCATCTCAATCAATTTTTTTTCCACCATATCAAATATGTTTGCAACTTCCACAATGACATCACCCTCGACGTACAATGCAATGTTATCCATGAACTGTTATAAACCCATAATGCTTTCATATAAATGTGATAATGAACTGAAGATGACAAAAATGAAAATAATAATAATGATGATGACAATGTCAAAGTATAAACTTGTACAATCATATATGAGTTCTATCACAACAACAAAGATCAAGAAGACATATATACTAGAAAACTAACTTATGAGATCAATTCTCAAATAAATGTGTTTACCTTTAATTAAATGTTATTGTTCAAAATTAATTCTCACTTTATTAATTTTTTATTGAGTTATTTTTTATTTTAAAAATTACATTGAATTTACAACATAAACTTAAAATTTAAAAAAAAATAAAGTCTTTTTTTGAAACTACAAATATCAATTTAAAATTAAAATTCACATATGTTAATTTTAATTTCTCAAAAAACATTAAATTATATTTTTAAGTAAATAAAAAACCTATATCTTTATAAAATATTTATGCAAAAAAAAACCTTAAAAACGTGTTAAGGCCAGGTCCTCTTAAGGTCTAAGTAGGTAAAATCCTCGTTTTAGGCCCCTCAAAAAAAGTTCCAAAAAACTATTTTTTAATACTAACATATCTCTATTAAATTAATTATTAAATTAATAAAATTTAATTAAAATATTATGAGTGACTGTTAATCTTTATTGGTATTAAAAATGATATTTAATGAGTTAACAACTTTTTTCAATAAATCATAATTTTGTTTAGAAAAAAGAGATTTGTTAGTTAATACTAATAGCTAAAAAAGTTACAAAGCCTTTTTTTTAATCTTTATTATCTTACTAATTGATTTTTATCTTCTTCTTTTCTCTCCATGTGACTTATCCTTTCCAACCCTAGTTTCTTATAAGCTCTGACTTCTCTCTTCCAAGTTCGCAATCTCCAATCATCTCTTTCAAAATCAAAGTCCACAACTATCCAATCAACTCAGTTTCAGGTAAGTTTTGTCTTTCTCCGTATTCTCTCATTTTCTATTTCCTTGTTCTTGAGGGTTAAGTTTGCATGTTTGAATTGGACCTTCTAAGAGAATGATTAGACACTTGGCTTGAAATGTTATGAGAATATTATTTGATGTGATATATATATATATATGTGTGTGTGTGTGTGTTAAGATTTGTGATTTATTTTATTAAATGGTTTATAAATAGCAGAAATTTTAGATTGCCCTTTTCTTGAATTATTTCTATAAATTGCAATGATATTATTTAGATTTGTTTTTATGTTATCATGTTACATTTACCCCAAAGCGGTTGATCTTCAAAACAATTTTTGTAATTGTGTTATTAATGATTAATCTCAAAATAAATTGTATAGGTTTATCAAAAAGTTGAGATTTGAAAATTAATTTTAAGCACTTACTAAATAAGAGAAAGAGACTTGAGGCTTCAAGATAAGAGTCTATTGTTGAGATTATTTTCTTAACATATAATCAGATTTTATTGTTTTAACTCGTTCTTTTTTATATAATTATTTTTAGTAGTATTTTATATATTATAATTTTTTATTTCATATAAAAATATATAGATATGTCAATTAGAAAATATGAATCAGGCTATTCAAAATCTTAGAAGAAGAGAAGAGAAGACTTTAATTTGATCACAAAAAGGAGATATGGATAAATTTATAAAAATAGATAAGAAAAATGAATTAGAAAATACAGGTAGGTGCTCTTTGAATAAACACAATAATAACACTATAAATATAAATGAAAGCAACAATAGAGAAGAGATGTAGTTAGTAATGAGGATATTTCTGATTCTCAAACTCATAATAGGGAGGAAGAGATTGAGAGACTAGACGACGATTCTACTCTTAATGAAAATTTGAGAGATTTATTAGTAGAAAAGAGCCCTATTAAAATCACTTTTATAGATTTCCTAAAGGATAAATATTCTAGGCACTTTTTATACATTGTAGATAAAGCAATTACCACACTTCAAAATATATTTGAACAATTTAAAATATATGAAGATATTTTTTATTTTCTATTTAGTGTTAAAATTAAGGTCACTAAACTTTATACTTTTAAAAGAAAAATGCTTAAACCTTAAAAAAGCTTTGAAACATCATAATTTGTTGGATCTGGATTGAAAAATGATAAATCAATTGACATTCTTAATTATATAAAAAGAATATATTCTTTTCGAGTTGAAATGAGTTTTTCAAAGTTAAAAATAATAAAAACTTATTTAAGATCAACAATATCTCAACAAAAATTAAATAGATTGACCTTATTAAAAAAAATATTAAATAAAATTAATTACAATAACTTAATAGATAATTTTACATAAAAAAATACTCAATTTTTTTTAAATAAAATTATAATACATTTTAATATAAATTATTTTATTAATAAATAAAAATACTTTATTTTTAAGTTTATTTTAAGTTTTTCAAACCCTTAAGTCCTGACTCAGGTGCACATTTAAAATAAACAAATTTGTATTAAAAATAAAAATTCAAGTAGAAAAAAATAAAGAAGTGAAACAAGCTTCGATGCATGATTTTCCAAAGAAAATTAAAAAATCCTATACTAAAATCGTGCTTGCACGATTCATTTCAGTAAAAGAAAACAAAATACACTCCTAAAGTTAAAAAGAAAATCCGTGTTTATTGAAATGGTGTTTGCAAGGCCGATTTCATAATAAGAGGAAAAAAAGTGCTTCTAACTATAATTTCAATGAATTTTTTTATGTATAATCAAATTTATGTTTGTAAACACGATTTTTTTATTTTAAAATTATATTTTAAGTATAATTAATCTATTTATGTAATTTTTAAAACTTTTACTTATTTTTATAGAAGTGAGTCAAAATTACATCTATCTTGATAAAAAGATCTGATTTGGCAGCTAAGCATGGGAATAGAATTTGAATTTTAGTTGCACTGTGGACGGCGGCAGCTCATAGATATTTGATTAGTCAAATATGATTACACTCTGCGGAAATCGTTTAACATCCTTGAACTTTTAGTCTTTAAAAATTTATTATATTCTTTGTAATAATTTTTTAAACATTCTTTGTAATATAATTTGTCTGAGAATTACAGTAAAATCATGACATATTAACAAGTTATTTACACTAAATATATTTTAAGATAATCTTTAATCATAGTTTATTAACATATTTTAACAATAAATAGCAACAAATGTACACTAACGAATCCACACGTATTGGAGCAGAAGAATTAGTTGAGAAAAGTTTGTGTTTTGGGTGAAAGTTACACTAAAGTCTTCAATGGTCCACTATTTGACTTATCATAACTTTAATACGCGTAGGATATAAACTTTAGGCAGTATACTTTTGACTAATTATACATGCTTGGTTACGATGTTTGGATTAAAGGTATTTATGATTTGGTTTGATTAAGTTAAATTTTTATTAAAATATTATATAAATTTAAATATAATATAATTAAACTTTTGTTTAATATAAAATTTAAACCAAACTACATCTATCACTACAATAAATTTATTAAATTTAAATTAATTTAAATAAAAAAATAACTAATCATTATAATGACTATATTAAAAATTATTTTATAAATTAAAATTATTGATATTTAAAATAATTTTTATTATAATAAAAATTATATTTTTTTAATTATTAATCTTAAAAAATTATTAAAAAATTATGATTAAATTAATTTTTAAATTAAAATTATATTAGTTATTAAGATTTTAATCAATTATTAAATTAGATTTTAAATTAATTTTTAATTTGATTAGTGACCAATTTTATTATTTTATAAGTCAATAATATAATTAATAAAAATAAATTTTTTTTAATAAATATTTAATCATTTGATTTAGATAGTTTTTTAGTACTAAAAATTGTCAAATATTTAAAAAAATATAATGAAATTTTCTATTAAAAGATATATTAAGATTTTTTTATATATAATTGTTGTGGTATTTATAATTTTAATTTTCTCTCATTAGGAATAAATTAAAAAAATTTATAGTTAAACATTATACAAGTTTATTATCAAATTTAATAAATATAAATATGTGTAGTTAAAATACAATAAAATTGTAAAACAACCTATAATATTCAAGAATATTTATTAATTATTAATTAACTTTAAACACATAACGTTATATTTAAATATAAATATAATAAATTATCTTGTTAAGTTTGGTTCAATTTTTTCAAATAACTCATTTGAGACAAAAATAAATAAATAAAAGTTAATTTTGATTTTTTCAACTTTTTTTATTGATCTTCCATTATTTTCTTGGATTTATTCAATTTTCAACACATATGTGACTACTTATTAATTTATGATGGCACACAGAAAATGAGAAACCATATAAAAAATGTAAAGCTAGTGTTCATTCTCATTGATAGCTACTGTTAACAGAATGATTTTCAGAATTCAAAACTAACTACTATTTCAAACTGGTAGAAAATGCATATTTTGCTATGATAGTGATCAACTTAAATTTATGGACTACATTTAATATATTTGATAATTCAACATTAATTATGTAAATAATTAATATAAAATATATCTGTATTTTATATCAAATATTTATAATAATATATAAATAATTTTTTGTTTGGTTTATATTAAATTTTTATTATTTTATCTTTATTTTTTTTCTAAATTTAAAACTCCAGATACAATAAAAAATTATATTTTTATTTCAAATTTAATTAATTACTTGCAGTAAAAAAATCATAAAAACAATAAAAACTACTTATAATAAATATATATAAAAAAATTTATAATTAATTTTATTGAAGATTTTATAATTTAATAATATTTTTATTTAGTAGTTATTTTTTATTATAAAAAATAAACATATGTGCGCGTTTTTCACCAATAACTATAATAGATGTAAAATATATATATAGTGTGTGTATGAATTCATAAGCAACATGATGTGAAGTCCTTTTTACATTCATTTAGGAATTGATATAAAACCCTACCAAAATTGACGTAAAACCGTGTTATGTGGAAGCGTGTGTGTGCGGGTGTGGATGCATTTACAGTTGCATTGCATCTGCATTGTGAATTTTTCTTCAACGTCAAATCACATGTGTGGAGTGTATGGAAGCCTTGCGTTATAGGTTTTTACTAAGCTTATAAGTGCAGTCACATTCCACACGGTGTGCTAGGGTTATTATTTTAGACTGACACAAACTCTTCCACTAGATCAGCATCGATGCAGAAGTTAAGGTGCCACTTTGTTCTCATGCATCATCTCTGTTGCAACTATCATGTTTTCACATTCTTGCACAGCTGTGGTTGCAACACAAAGAACATGTGCATTTGCATAGCTTAGAACTCGCATGTAAGAGATAATATAAACAACAAAATTAAGATGAACTGTGTATGAAGAAACTGTGAGATCCTTAACTTCTTTCAAGGTTTTCCTTACCAAAAGTAGCAGGACTACCCATATCAATATTTTATCATATATATATATTAACCATGGGACTTCAATATTCTATGTAATTAACCTATCTCTGACCAATGCATTCAGAATTATGGTCAAATAGTGTTTAACAGATCATCCCTCTCCTTGCTCTATCTTGTACTATTTGCTTTGCTTCTGTCTGGTTGAGAATTTTAAGAAAGCAGCATTTATTATCATGTGGCATCATATTATGTTAGTGGAGAAAAGCGTATATCACACCCACACAGATATTTCACACTACTCACGGTATAAATGGGCTGAGGTGCTTCGGCTTGGCTCAATTAACATATATATATAATAAGACTTTAATG
Organism: Lablab purpureus; assembly: GCA_030347555.1. NCBI lineage: Eukaryota > Viridiplantae > Streptophyta > Magnoliopsida > Fabales > Fabaceae > Lablab > Lablab purpureus. Next base: position 6,113,745 of record CM059260.1, read on the forward strand.
TATATACATTTAAAAAAATTACCCCAACTCTTACAATCACTGGTACCATTTTTTATATGGTTGATATAAAATATCAGTTGTAGATATATATAATAACAAAAATACGGTATTATAATAAATCTTAATATACATAATAATAAAAATATGTTATTATAATAAATTTTAATATGTACAATAACAAAAATATATTATTATAACAACAAATTCTACTAGTTTGATTAATTTAGTTAAGATTGCATAGTTAAATTATTATTAATCACAAATTGGTTATGAGTTATTTTATGGGTAACTAACTCAATCTTTTATCAATTACAAGGTCTACAAAAGTAGGCATTCATTCTATTCATTATTACTTTATTCTTGAACACTTTTATATTATGTTCTTATTAACTTGAGTTTCAAAGAGTCTTTCACAGTTAAACCACTTGTCGGTCTGCAACTTAGATATATCAAGTCCAGCCTGGATGTGACATAGTCATCGAGTAGAGCCTGGATTTCAACAATAGATCATCTTCCAATTTCGGAAGACTTCTTCAATCTTGTTCCGGTATTTGGACCCTCTTATATTCCAGTATTTGTTTTAACAAAAGTATCCTTAGGCCGAAGAGCTCCCAGGAATCCTTTGGGATTACCACTGCATCCCTCAATCTTCCACAAAGGGAGATCCCATTCCAACTTATTTACGCCACTGATGACATGATACCAGTAGAGCTTGGGGAATCATCTTGGAGAAGGCAAAACTTCAATGAGACCCACAATAGTGGCGAATTGAGTGTGGAGTTGGACTTCGTCCAAGAAATCAGGAAAGAAGCACGAATACGAGACAAAGTAGCCAAAACCCGAGTTGCTCAATGCTACAACACCAAGGTTAGAGAACGAGCTTTCCAGAAAGGCGACCTGGCGTGGCGGCAGCTCGGAGATGCCCGATGCGACAGGTGTGAAGGCAAACTAGCACCTAACTGCGATGGTCATACCAAGTAGTGGATTCTCACCAGAATGGGGCGTACAAGCTTGAGGAATTAAATGACAAGTTGGTTTCCAGAACATGGAATGCAACTTGTTTGAAAATGTACTACAGTTAAGTTCTAGGCTGATTGATTCCGAGCTATGTACTTGAGGAAGGTGTACTGTTTTCTTAATCAAAGTCATTCAAGTTTAAAGATTATTCGGATCAAAGTCATTTGAGTTACTTGAATCAAAGTTATTCAAGTTCAAAGATTACTCGGATCAAAGTCATCCGAGCTACTTGAATCAAAGTCATTCAAATTCAAAGATTACTAGGATCAAAGTCATCTGAGCTACTTGAAAAAAAATCATTTAAGTTCAAAGGTTATTCGGATCAAAGTCATTTGAAGTACTTAAAGCAAAGTCATTCAAGTTCAAATGTTACTCGTGTTAAAGTTATCCGGGTAGCTTGAATCAAAACTATTCAAGTCATGACTACATGACTCGGATCAAAGTTATCTAAGCTACTTGAATCAAAGTCATTCAAGTTCAAAGATTACTTGGATCAAAGCCATCTGATCTACTTGAATCAAAGTCATTCAAGTTCAAAGGTTATTCAGATCAAAGTCATTTGAAATACTTGAATCAAAGTCATTCAAGTTCAAATGTTACTCAAGTCGAAATTATCCGAGTTGCTTGAATCAAAGTTATTCAAGTCATGACTACACGACTCAGATCAAAGTCATCCGAGCTACTTGAATTAAAGTTATTCAAGCTCAAAGATTATTCGGATCAAAGTCATCCGAGCTACTTGAATCAAAAGTCATTCAAGTTCAAAGGTTTCTCGGATCAAAGTCATCTGAGCTACTAGAATCAAAGTCATTCGAGTTACTTGAATCAAAGTCATTCAAATTAAAAGGTTACTCAGATCAAAGTCATCTGAGTTACTTGAATCAAATGTCATTCAAACATCGGCCTTCAACACAACTCTGATAGAAACAAACAAACATCAAACAACTCTAGCAAAAAAATGACTAACTTGGTCAAATATCAAACTCATTCATCCTAAAAATTCAATTTACTTGCAAATCTCATATTTGGATTCCAAGCTTGGGAGGTTTATGTACTACCCCGTATCTTAAGATACGTATAATAACAAAAATACTTTATTATAACAAATCCTCATAGCTCGATTAATTTAGTTAGGACTGTGCAGTTCAGTTATTATTAACCACAATTTGGTTATGACTTGTTTTATCATAATTGGGTAACCAACCCAATTTTTTTATCAATTACAAGGCCTACAAAGGCTTATAAATAGTGAGCAATACCTAAGGAAGTATTCATTCCATTCATTGTTACTCTATTCCTAAATATTTTTATATTATACTCTTACTAACTTAAGCGTCAGAGAGTTTTCCACAAATAAACCACCTGCTGGTCTACAACTCACATATATCAAGTCCAGTTCGGATTCGTGACATAGTCATCGAGTAGAGTCCAAATTTTAATAATAGACCATCTTCTAATCTCGGAAGACTTCTTCAATCTTATTTCGATAAAAACACATTTGTTATAATTGTTAAATGAAGCGTCTTTCAATAAAAAAGTTATCATAAATAGTTTTAACATATTTGTTAACATAATCTTTCAAAGCTAAAGATACAACACGTACATATTTAAAAGAGGAAAATATTTCATATAAATCTAAATTTGAAACCAACATCTTTATTATACTTATTTTAATTTAAATTAAAAAATCAAATATATTTTATTTGACAATGCACGAAAAAATAGATATGCAATATTTTGGATATACATATATATCTTTATCTTTAAAAAAAATTATTATATAGTAAGTAATTGATTAAATTTGTAAAAATAACATTTAACGGTTTAAATTTCTAAATTGATATTGAATCATAATTAAGTTTATATTTTTATTACTATATAATATTCAATTGATTAATACGAAATTATGTAAAATTCTTATCTACAAAATTTACAAATGATTAAATTATTTGATTCCGTCATATTTTTATGGAATTTTTAAATATGTTTCAACTTCAAATTTGTTAAAATAATATTATTAAAGTCAATTATTATATTTGAAATATTGTTCATTTTAAAAATAGAAATTCTATCATGGTTTAATTCTTAAAAGATATTTTAATGAGTTAAGGAATGAAGAGATATATAAACATTAAGAAAATTCTGTTTACATATGTAAAAAAAAATGAGAGTTTTAAAGTTGAATCATCGTTCCTCCAACCTCTATAGAAAATGAAAGGTGGTTTTAAAGATGAATTATCATTCTCCTTAGACCTTGAGTGAGAGGTTTGTTCTAATATGTCTAATAATCTTACATCGTTTAGGAGTCGAGACTAACGATAATCTATTGACGAAATTTCGGACTTCAAAACAAACAATATATCAAATATAATGATTAGTTATAACGATACTATCTTAACAGACTTGAGGTCAGAAGTCATACACTTTTTCATTTTAAATTTTTAAATATTAAAAATATAAAATTAAAAAAAATATAAATTTAAACTTGTTTTTAACATTATTTTTACACATTGAACTGATTCTTTACGAATTATTTTTTTTAATTAAACAGATTGTTCACAAACTACAAACTGATTCTTATTAAATTGATTGAGTTGACCGGTTTGATCCAATTTCGAAATCAATGCACCTATGTAACATTATAGGAGAAGAGAGAATCTCAAGTTACATGGAATAAACACTACTACAGAAGTATGAATTAACGTCGCCATTCTATGTCGGTTTAAATTTAAACGACGTTGAACGTGTGAAGTGAACATTCTACGTCGGTTATTGGTGCGAACCGACGTAGAATGTTTTAAATTTTACATTCTACGTCGGTTGTTGTCTCAACCGACGTAGAATGATAAAAATAGTACAAAATTAAAACATTCTACGTCGGTTCCCACCAGTAACCGACGTAGAAAGGTTATTATTAAAACCTATCCTGCGCTCTTCCCTCGTCACTTTTCCTCTTCGCGCCGCTGCTGCTCGTCATCGTCTCCTCCGCCGCGACGCTCCCTTTCCTCTGCGACAGCGACGATCAGCTCCCCTTCGTCAGCAGCGTTAACCCCTGATTCTCCTCCGTGATTCTCCTCTCCTCCGTTTGGCTCCCGTCGTCGCGAAGCTTGTTGGTCGTCACCGGCGAGGTTTTCGTTCCTTGCAGGTCTCCTCTTGGCCGCTGCCGCAGTCCCCTCCCCTTGCCGTCAGTTTCCTCGCCGCCGCCGTAGCCGTCGCCGTCGTTGCCGCGCTAGGTTAGTCCCTTTTTTTAATTTTATTGTTTTTTTTATTTTTTGTTTTGTAGAATATAATGTTTGTATGATTAGTTTATTGAAATACATGTACAAGATTGTTCTAATAATCTGGCTGTGTTTATTTGATGTTGATTTGTTGTTGTTCAAAAATTTGGATTTAGTCAAATAACAGGGGAAACTCTGCTGAAATTTCGTTAGAATGATATAGTAAACTGTACTAATTAAATAATGTTAGTGTTCGTATGATTAGGTTATTGTTCTCATGGTATCTAGTCATACATATAATAAAAAAAACCGTATGGTATGTTGTATGCTATATGCAAAATGATGCAATTAGGACAAAAGAAGCTGCAACTATGAAATTTCTAAGATGTAATGGCCTGATAATTCTCTGTTTGGTACGACACAACTCCACAAATCTTTTCAAAATTTTTTGACAAGTGCAAGTTAGTCACATAAATGGCCAAAATTTAGGAAAATAGGTAAAAAATAGTAAAATAATAAAAAGTTATAGTAAATGGAGGATTTTGAAATTTTTTTGCCCAAATCCCTTTGGGGATTTGCCAACAAGTTCGTTGGGTCTTTTCCAAAAACTTTCATTTTTTACGCTTCTCCATCTAAGGTTCGTAGCAAAAGTTATGATCGTTTGAAGTTTTTCTACACCTAAATTTTGTATTTTCAAAACTATGATTATTTTGGGGATGTGAGGCCTCTTTATTCAAGTACACGTCAAAAGAACATAATACAACAAAAATTAGCAGAAAATTCAATGTCTAACTATTTTTATGATTTTTTCAAGATCGATTAGATCCATCCAATAATAATGTTGTTTTTACATGAATCTTTCTTTTTTTAAATTGTTCTTCTAAGACAAAGCATATAGAAATTAGACATCATTTCATTAGAGATCATATAGCTAAGGATTACATTATAGAATACATAGATACAAAACATCAATTAGCTCATATCTTCACCAAACCTTTGCCTAGAGAGTTTATCTATCTTTGAAATTTAGCTATTTAAAATGTATTATATATGAAATTATGGCTGATTTGCTGGTTTATTTGATATGCAGGTACTAAAATTTAGGAAAAATGAGAAAATTAGAAACTGCTTTGTAGTTAGTTTGGTGACACGACTTACAACGCTCGGCTATTACTAGAACCGACGTTGTAAGTTTGAGTGACACTTACAACGCCTGCTTCTAACCCTAACCGACGCTGTAAGTTCAGTGATTTTCAACGTCGGTTCAAATTGAATCGACGTTGAAAATATTACTTTTAACGTTGTCTTGTTCAACGTCGGTTTTAGGGCCGTCGTGAAATGATTCCCAGAACCGACGTGGAAAGTGGTTTATGTAGCAGTGAAAAAGATTATTACAACCAAATGTAGAGGAACTAATTTATTGCACGCGACTAGAGAAATTTCCATTAACAAAATAACAATGTAAAAGAAATTGCTTATATCATTTCATTCAAAATAAGTAGGAAATACAGCATGGGTTATGACGAGAACTAGGATAAAGTTGACGCTTTACAAAGAATTAGTATTATATGTAGTAAAAAAAAATGAAGATATTATATGGTAATTCCCACCCACATATTTCTTCCGTCACCCTTATCATTCAGTATTCATCTTATCACAACTGTAACTATCAACTAACTAAACTATTTATGGTAATACTAATTACATAATGGAAAGTGTCCTTACTTAAACATCTTATAGTAATTGCTGAAAACAAATCATATCAACAAAATCCAAACATAAAATATTTATTAAATATCTATTTTTGTTAATAATACTCTTATTGAATGAAAGTTGAGAAGAATTCTAAAAAGAATTAGATAAATAGAAAGGAAAAGTAAACAAGATAAGAAAATGACATGTTGGGTGGTTATATTAAATATTTTAGCAGAAGAATTGATGACGGGACCAGTTTCAGGTGTTAAATGGTGAAGAATTAAGGTGAGTTAAATTCATGACAGTAATATTTGTAACATCATCCAATTGTCCCCAAGAAGTTGTTAATATTCACAAACCAGAGAGCAGTATAGATATTATTAAGTCACATGTCAAAGCATTTTAAATTTAGAGAAAACATAGAACTACTTTTTCTAAGGAATTATGTCCCCTGATTTTGACTTTAATATAGCTACTGGTACATGATAGGAAAAGGCCATCTAAGAGAGGAGTGAAATAGAAAAACATTAAATGAATGGGAACGGGATCTTTTAAGACCTGTAAAATCTTGTTCATGAAATGCATCTTTTCACCACATAACACAAGTGTTTTAGGCGGTAGCTCGATCCATTAATTGCATGACGATAATGCAGCAAGAAGGACTATATATAGATGCATAAATAGTATGAGAATAAAGAAAAATTGATTTTGTACTAAACAAGAAATTATTACAAAGCGGAAAATAACAGTACGAAATATCAATTGAAAGGAATAAGACGAATTTAATCTTTTATATATTTATAAGTGGTCATTTTCATGACAGCTGATGGTTGTTGGCGACTTTACAAAGAGTAACGGTAGATTTTGCATTACTACAAGTTGTTTTTGGCGGCACTCTCTGGGTTGGAAACAGTCCCTTCATTACCAGCTAACATCAAGTACTTGTCCTTGCGGGTGAGTTTAGTGCAGTTAAATCCCAACGTTGTTCCGATGTGTGATTGGACCTCATTAGCCACTTGAAATTTGGAATTCTCTTGGTCAACATGGGTGGTGGTTGTGTGAGAAAAGTGTGAAGGGAAGACGTGTTGCAGAATTTGAACAGTGTAAATAGGAGAAGGGTTCATGAGAAAGAAGAATGGGTCCAAGCACTTGAGTCCTCCAGCAGTGGTTCCGTGGAACATACTAACGTGGGTATCAACTGCGACAGGCACAATTTCATCGCACATCTCTGAGAACAGAGGGCTGAACCTCAATAAATAGGGTTCTCTACATGTGGTCCCCTCCGGACAGACCACTAGGTCTCCCTGACCCAGCAAGCGTTTCATCATTTTGGCGTCTTCATTGCGGTTTCTTGTTAACCGCACCGTTTTGATTGGGGACAGAACCTCAGACATCCTGCTTAGACTGTATGTGACTGCTGTTAAGTTCTTCTGCAGCGAGAAAGAGATGTAAAGAGGGTCTAGCAAGGTTCTGTGGTTACACACGTAGAGAGTATTACCATTATGATCAATATTTTGTTTTTGGTGGGAGCATGTGGGTGCAGCAGATGTTGTGAGACGTAGCCCACTCATAATCAACAGGGGTGTTGAGATGTGAAATGGGAGTGAGAAAGCAAGGAAAATGCGAATAACAGCAAGGATAATCCCACAGGGGAGCCACATGAACATTGCTATGAAGTCCATTGGAGTGGGTCTGAATGCTAATCTTCCATCATGAAATATAAGGTCTCTGGGGTATCTCTCCCTTGCTAGCTTTTGCCAGCTTCTCTTGTCTGCTTCTGACACCACCAACACTTCCTATTTATTGTTCAGAGACAAAATAACATGTGAGTTTGAAACTTAAATGCCTCTCACTTCTTTGCTAAAATATAACTACTGCTGCATGCAACTATCTCTCCACACCATGTAACTCTACATGCATATTTTCATTCATAAACTTACACACCAATCGAAGAAGAGTTTCCATAAAAACCACACACACAAGAGGACTAATTTACATCACAACAAAAACCATGAAGAGTGCTACCAACTACTTTTTTAACACACTCTAAAATTTATGAATAAAATTATGAAATCACAAATAAAACCCATTAACTAGCAGACAGGAAGCTTATAATTGTGAATTATAAATGTTAAAAAGTTATTTATTGAATACTAATACGAAATTAAAAGAATAAATATTTTATCATGATTCAAAAAACACATATTCTATATTTTTTAATACATTTTTATATAATTTGAATAAAAACTTCTTTTAGCCAGAAACCTAAACATTCATCAGCAAGGCTGAATAAAAATATGTTCAGAAAGTATATTAAAAAGAATAATATTTCATTAACTTTGTCTTAAGTGAATAGATCATGAAGTTGAATTGTTGTGCACTTTTTTTGTCAAAATGATATAATAAATAATTTTATATTTTTTATATATTACAATATGATATTTTTGTTGAGGAAAAAATGTACATGCCTCCATGACTTTGTAGAAATAATACACAGAAGATTAAAGAACTCAAAACTTGTACACTTGAAAGGAAGTTCTTATTTTATTTTAAAATTTTATCTATATTTATTACTACTTTGAGTATAACATTTTATTATAGAAAAACTGTTGTCGTGATTGTTAAAAAGAATTGCGGTTGTAAAAAATATATCTTTTACAAAAAAAAAAAACATATGCAACTTAAAAAAGGTGAGAAAAGGGACAAACCTTGCAGTGAGAGAAACATTCATGGTCCCGGAAGTTGTTGATGCTTGTAATTCCGATCATGTCAGAACATCCTTTTCCTTCTTGAACTAGTTCCAAGACATGCATAGGTTTGTTCTCGTCCATCAAACCCACGTAGTATCCACAGAACATTTTCAGTTCTCTGCCCACAACCAAATCAATCTCCAAATACTCTCTCAAGAAGCTTTCTACCATCACTCGAGGAAGCTTGCTCACACCCACTTGCTTCCCTCCTTTTCTGAGTATCTCAAACATTTCAGCACCAACATCCTCCAACAAGAATTTTGGCAGAACGGACCTTCCCACTCTGAAGCTTGATGCTTTGATCCCGAAAAAACATGTCATGACCATTATCTTTAACCCCATCTTGCTTCCTACTACACAAACAAAAGGGTAAAGAAGAACCAAGACTATGGCCCTAAGGAGTCCCCCTGCCTCAAAGGCCACAAGCATGAAATATGGAAACAAAGAAGAGGATTTCAACAAAGCATTTTCTACGTCAAAGACCAACGTGTGATCGTTGAGATCTGATCGGTGAAGGAGAGAAGAGAATTTGGGATATTTAAACTGTGTTGCACTCGAGAAAGAATTGCTAATGGTTCTGTGGAAGCGAATGAGGTTCTTGAGTTGCCTATATAGAAAACGATACCAAAAGAAAAAAAGAGACTTAAAGAAAAAAGCTCTAAACAATTTAGCCATCGAAACCATCGATATGGGACTCTACACTCAACTCTCTAACACGTTGCTGGGTGCTATATGCTGCTACTCTCAAGAGGGGAAGCGTTGTTATTTATAGAACTAGGAATATCTTAATTAATACCCATACTTTTTGCTATTATTACCATATTGACATCTTATTTTGTGAAACTAAAGCCAGCTTCACATGGCTTGCCAACTACATTTTTCTATTTGAATCTTGTTGACCAATTCCCGAGTCCATTGTAATATGCCAACCTTTTTCAGGGTCTTCACTCATTTGGTAAATATTACAAAAGTTTAATTTTCCTTGACTTAATCAGCAAGGCACACTTGAGAATTTGTTAAAAATCAAAGTGGTAGTACTATATGCCGTAACAATAAATCCCTTTGTCGGCACCTTTCAAGTGGCATTATGTATTGTATTAAAGCTGTTCAGAAATGATCGATTTCCGAGAGCAATTAATTGAAGATGACGAATATGGCTGAAATTAGAAGAAAGTGGCTAACCAATTAGTCACATAATGGTATGGATCTCCGCGTCTGCGTCCAATCTGGACACACACACCATGGGTGGTGCCAAAAATTGCCTGAGATATTTGGGAAGATAATCTCTTAAATGTGGAAACTTCCTTCGTGTTGCTTTCACCGAATCATTCCTCTGTTAGATGAATTTGATACAAGCTTCATTATTTAAAAAATGAGGATCAACTTTTTAATATGAAACCGATAAACTCAGCCCATAATATATGTACCTCAAAGTACACTAAACAAACTTTTTAACTTTGTTCTCCATCTTTTATATTGCCATATTCATCTTCCTTTACATTTACACATAATTTATATTAAATATAACTGTCATTATCACAAGTCATCGTTGTTTAAGAATGATATGAATAATATTTAAGAAATTCATAAGAACTTATTTAATAAAAAAATTAAATTGTCTTTAATGCGTAATTATATGTGCATTTTAAAACTTTTACAATTTTCATTCAAAAACTTAATTTCAACCATTTAAAAATTACAAAATCTTTGTCCAGTTACATAATTAATAACATCAATAATCAATCTATTTACTTGAGGAGGTAATATGCACTTTAAAACTTGAGGAGTGTCCTTGGTGTTTATATTAGGAAGTAGATTTTAGATAATGAAAAAAAATGAACAGAAAAATAGTGAAAATTGATTTGCTTTTATATTAAAGGAAAGTGGATAAAAAATTAGTAAATTTAATTGTGTGATAGGAAAAAAATTAAATTAATTAGATAATATAATAAATTCTCTGTTTTATTTTTTTATAATACATTTTGTTGATTCAAACTAAACAAAAGAAAAAGAAAAGTGAAAAGTTGTGTTTGATGTTGGGAGAGTAAGTGATGTCCAGACTTGAAGAGAGAAATTTGAGAGGGAAGGTACACAAATGTGTGAAGAAAGAGTGAAAAGTGATACGAGGAAAGAGAAAGTTACTGAAATGACTTTGTCTTTTCTATTGTAATAACAAAGAGTCCCTTCCCCTCATGCTAGAGATCCCTCTGAAATCAACCATTGATTATCTCCTTCCATATAATTAATCATGTGTTGTTGTATTTTTTGTTCTATGCAATTATTTGAATGATCCTAATGATTTTATTTATTTTAATTAATTACAAAAATAATATATATATATATATAATATTATGAATTTAATTTTGGAATACAATACAGAGATAAAAACCAATTATACATAATAGATTATTGTAATTTAATATAATTCAAAAGTTTATTATGTAATATAGTATAATCTTATGTTATATAATATAATTAATTATATATATAATTACAGTATGTTATTATATAATATAAATAAATAATTTCAAATAAATATAAAATGGTATAATAATAATAACAAACAATAATAATAATAATATATAAAAATATTAATAAAAGTGATATTATTAAAAATAATAACAATAATGTAAATAAATTTGTAAAATAATAATAAAAATAATGATAAAATTCTAAAATATTAATAATAATAAAATTAAAAAATAATGATATTTTTAATAGAATAATAAAAATAAATAAATTCATATAATAATATACTAAATAATACTATTAATAATGATAATATTTAAAAGTAAGGATAAATAATAATAACAATTTTATCATAAAATAAAAATAATAAATTATTTTATTTTGTTTTTAATTTTATATTTTTTATCTTATTCTAATTACTAATGGGAATTTTTAGTTACTTTACAAGTATGTACAAATAAATAATAGTTTAATTAAATATATACATAATATGTATAAAATTTTTACAAAAATTCAATATAAATTTATTTTTTAAAATAAAATTAATTTGATTATTTTACAAATTTGATAATTAAAAATATTTATTACATAAATGAAATATCACATAAACTATTTTAATATTTTCATTTATGTTTTTTTCATTTTACATCATTTTTCTCTTAATCAAACAATTCTATTTCCACTTTTTTAAATCTATTTTAATCCAAACACAAACATAAAAAAATATTATAAAATAATATATTTATAAATTAATCAAATTATCTTATAATAATAAGTTAATTTTAATTAAATATTATTCTTATTATTTTAGAATATTACTTTTGTTATTATATTGTTATTTTAAACTTTTATTATTATTTATAAATTTATTATTATAATTTTATTATTATTATTATTATTATTTTATATTATAATATAATTAATTTGTTAATTAAATATAATTTATTATTTTATATTATGTTATGTTATATAATATAACATAATATATATTTTTTTATTTTGTAATATTTTATATTGAAATTTAAGTAAAGAAGTAACAACAGAATTGTAATTTTATATTTATATTTTTTTATGTTTACAAGTAATTCAAAAGGATATTTAGACTCATTCCACTGAATTTATAAAATTAATAATTATATAAATAAAAAATAAAAAATATAAGGTGTTGGATGAAGGTGAGTGAAACACCTATATAATTTTTTTCCAATTTAAAAATGTCTTATCTACATCAATTATACTTATAAAGAAAATATTAACCAATCTCATATCGACATAGCTATCTTTCTTTTTATCAATATTTCTTTATATTAATTGATATAAGAAAAGTCCCATTTTGATACATCAATAATTAATAATGATATTTAATAAGAAAAAGACTAAAATTAATTACCAACCTAATTGATTGATTAAAAGTAATAAAAATTAATAAAAGATATATTTAATATAAATGAGTATGAATTAAAATTTTAAAATAATTAATTATTAAGTAATTAATTTATAAAAATAAAAATAATATTTGCATTTTTATTGATAATATTTCATAAAAATATATGAATTTAAAAATAATTAAATTTTAATATAATTTTATATTTTTATATAATTAATTTTTAATATAGAATACAATTATTTTTCTCATAATTATATAATATAATTAATTTTTAATAATAAAAATAAGTTATATTTTGTAAATTGGTATTATAAATATTTTAATTTTACAATTTCAATTTTAATGATTTAATTTTAGAATTTGAATTTTGATGATGTTTTGAATGGTTGTAATTAAAAATTAATTACATAAAAAATTAAATTAAATGAATAAATAATTAAAAGTGCCATAAGTGATAATAAATTAGTATCCATCTCTTACATTTAATGATTACACAGAAAATTTATGGGTGCACAGTAAAATGGTAAAGAAATTCATATAATATAATTAGAGGGACAACTTTTTCCTTCCTCTCCTATTGGAGACTTTCTGCTTATCCAACTGTGAACAGAATACAATTGATTTCTCTGTCTTTCTTTTTCTTTAGTTACCCTACATTTGTAGATTGGAAGGCAAGAAGTTGTGCTTGTCGAAAATACTATTCCTGCATACGGAACAACAAGTCACTCCACTTTTGAATCAGGTGATGTGCTCAGGTCTAAAGGTATCAATTTGACAGGAACACAGATAGAGGTTCTTTTTACTGTATACCGATAGAAAATATCCATCAACTCTCACTCATCCATTTTCATTATTACGTGTATATGAATTGTATTTAATAAAACAGAAATTAATTCATTTATAACATGTTTTTTATTAAATTTTTTACTTTTTAAAAATAAAATTATATTACATAATATCATTTTAATTTTAATTCTTTTATTTTATTTTATTGAAATTTACAAAAATTCCGTACTTAAAATTTACTTTTGTAAACTTTTAATTTTTAGGAAACTAAAGGAACAGAGTTAGTTGGAAAAAATAAAAAATACTAAAATTTTCTTATTTTTTCATGGTAATAACACAAATTTTCTTTCTACTCTGTATTTAATTTGTTTAAGTATAATTGGTTATCTTTTTCTATTATGATCTATGTTTTTTATTCTGTGTAAAATTTAAATGATAGTAATCATTTTATTTTTTGCATTATTTGTACAGGAGTAAGACTCATAGGAGGATAATATAGAAGATTATGAATTTAAATTTGGAATACAATAAAAAAGAAAAATCAATGGTGTACATAATATGTTATATAACATAATAAAATACTAATAAATAAATAAATAAAGTAACCAAATAATTAATAATAATAATAATTATAAAATGCTAAAATAATAATAAAAATAAATAAATAGTAGTAATAACAAAAAATTGTAAAATAATAATAATAATGACAATTTTTATAAAATAATAACAAAATTTTTTAACAATAATACTAAATAATAACATTTAAAAGTAATAATAATTAAAAAAATTTATCATAAAATAAAAAAATATTTGATTTGATTTTATTTTAATTTTATATCTTTTACCATATTACATTTATTAATAGTATCAACTATAAATTTGTACATCAATAATAAAGAGAGATATAATAATTAATTAAATGTGTATAATATATATATAAAATTTATAAAAATAAATCTAAATTTATTTTATAAGACAAATATAATTTGATATTTTAGAAATTTAATAATTAAAAATAAAATATTATTCATTATATCAATCAAATATCTTATACTTTTATAAAAAATTTCTTATATTTCTTCACTCTCAACTATTTTTTTTTTATTTTCTCTTATTTTACTATGTTAAATTCAGTTCCTAATATAAGCACGGAATAAACTAAATAAAATTTATGAAATTTTATGTTGATTTAAGAGAAATTTTAAAAATTTATGAAATAATATATTTATAAAATGATAAAATTATTCTTATAACAATATATTAATTTTAATCAAATATTAAATTTTATTTTTATTTTTATTATTTTAGAAATTTATTGTTCTTATTATTATTATTTTAAATTTTATTATTAATATTTTAACATTATTTATTAATATTTTTAAAATATTTTTTATAAGTTATTATTAGTATTATTAATATCTTTCTTCTTTTGTGATCATTTATTAATATTTATGGATAATTCAAAAATGTCTTATCTATGTCAATTTTACTGAGAAAAAAAATTGACCAACTCCATGTGAATATAGTTATTAATTATCTTTCTTCTTTTCTTTTATTAATAATATCAGTTCACGTGTTTTGTTACATCGATAATTAATTATAATATTTAATGAAAAAAGTAAAATTAATTGTCAATGTAGTTTATTGATTAAAAGTAATAAAAATTAATAAAAGACAAAACGAATGTAATAATTAGTTAAAAATAAAAGATGTAGTGAAGAATTAGAATTAAATTAAAAAGAAATACTAAATTACTCATTGCAGTGATTTTAATTTATTTTTACGAATTTTATCACTTTAAAAAAATATTTTTTTAAGAACTTTATAAGATTTCATTTAATAAAATATTAAATTAATTAATTATTTATTATTAAATATTTTTATTATATGAAAGTTTTATTTATATAAAAATATAATTTCTCATTATATAACTTAAATTTTAAATAAAATTCAGAATTTTATTTTTATTCTCATATTAAAATATTTTATATATAAAATTTTATAAAATCGAATTTTTAAATTTATAACTTTGTGGATATCATATTAAGTTTATGACATGGTGACTTTCCATTACTTAACAAGAGCATATAGAACTCAAATTTGAAATATTAAAAATGAAAAACATATTAATTTTATATAGTGTGGTTTATAATTCATTGCGGACCTCATGAAAGGAATTCAGTTAAGAAGTGTTTTTTTTTAAGGGAACCAAAGCCTCAATACCATAATTCCAGCAACAGTTTAATATCATCATTATATCCCGTGAATGTTTATAGAAGAACATTAAATTTCATTATTTTTTGAGTTTTTAATTTTAATTAATCTATTAATTTTAAGAATATAACTTTGATATAATTTTCTTAGAAATCACTTGTAAAAATTCGTAACTCATAAAATTTAAAATCTTTTAATTCTCTATTGAAGAATATTGAACATAGAACATTTCATTTATCGTATTTGTGCAAAAACACAGAGAACAATTTGATGGAAGAAAAACAGAGATGATAAGAAAACATTGTATTTTTACTTGCTTAAAAAAGAGGATGAAACAAAACTTATATATAAAGGGAACAACGAAAAACGGAAAAACAGAAAAGGAAAAAATAAACGCTAAGCAGAAAAGAGCAACAGACCCTCACCCAAACTCAAAACGGTCTACCAGGCACTAGACGACGATGTTACTGTATTATATACTGTTAGATGCCGAGATGCTGAGCTGTTATCTAAAGCTGCTGTTTTTGTTTTGTTTTCTGTTGGTTTACTTTTGAGGAAGAACCTCTTAATAAAATCTTAATTATCTATACAGTTTTCATGTAAATAGAATATGGTCATTCAATAATTTTAATAGTTATATGGTCCTCAAACTTCTATGTATCTAGAATGATTCAAAACTCCATTACCAAGTAGGAACTAAGATTGTGCACTGCATTGATAATAATGATCCAAATCCTTAACTAACAACAAAATTCTTGAAAATGTTAATTAAAGTTGAAGTCATTAATTATATAAAAAATAATCATTCATAATTTTTTATTTAGGTTGATAAAGGAGTTCTACCCATTTCATCTTTAAGGATAACTGTGAATATTTTTTTAAGTGACTTTATTTATATAGTCAATTAATTAGATACCATAGCTAAAATCTTTTTAACAAAGAGTTTTTGTCTTTAGATAGGAGTTAAATTTTTTTTTATATTTATCTACTTGAATATTTTTTTAAAAATCATATTAAACAATCAAGTTATATTACGAAACACAATTTTAAATGAAGAAGTATGTTATTCAAAACGATTTTCTTTTAGCTTTTACGTAGCAAAACTTTGGTTTAATTAAATTTAAAAAAATAATTAAAGTTATGCTATGAAACTTTAAGATAAAAAAAATTGTAATGAAGTTGTACTACAAAACAAAAAAAACCTAAAATAAAAGTTGTGTTAATTTTTTAAAAAATATTCAAATATGTAAATTTATTTATTTTTTAATTCTTATCTATACAAAAATTAACTTCTAATATAAAAATCACTTTCATTACTTATCTTTGACTAATTATTAACTTTGATATAAATATTGGATCTTTCCAGAATGATACAACATAAACTTTGAGTAAATTTACATAGAAAAATTTACTCTACTTTTAATCCAAAATATATAATCTTATTTCTCAAATGTTGGACTCATTCATTTGTAAATTGGAATTATGTAAGTCACTAAGAAAAAAAATGCAATATGTCTTAGCGGATGTGGACTGAGAAAGCTAGAAATGGCTGTTTGAGCCGACCACGGTTTGAAATGCGTGTCAAAGAATGCGTATGGGTGGTGCATGCTGTGGGCGCTCACTCGCTATTGGATTGGATTTGGTCATACATTGTTAGTGCAGGGAATGAGGATGGGACTTCACCAAATTACGCATAAAATTCTTACATCATATCATAAATTGGAGTTTGAGTTTGAGGAAGAGTATGCGACGTGGTTCCTTGAATTTGTCAAACTTGACTCTGATATTTTGCCTTTATAATTGGCTAATGTTGATGGATAAAGGATCCATTGTGCCGGCGCGAGCTTTTATTGTGGCGATGTGGCCATGCTCTATGGACCATTTACCTACGTCAAACATTCAAAACCCACGTAATTAACAAGGATTATGCATGCAATGCAATGGACTGTTCCTAAATCGTACAAAGGGGCATGTACCATAATTAAACCACTTCAAAAATCTATTCTATCAGTATCAATTCATCACCACATTCTCCCCATCTTTTCCTCCTTTCTACAACTTTCTACACCATTCATTCATGCACAAACTGTGGATCCTCCCATGGTTGCCCAGTTCCCGATATGCTCAAACTTCGACACCATTATCCAGAAAGGCAAGAGTGGCCCCCAAAACCATGTTTCCTATACACACATATTAAGGAAATTTAATTCCTGCAATCATGATCCTCTTTCTCTAGGGAAGTGTGGTTCTGCATTCACTCACTGATATGCCACCACCAAACCAACTGTTTTTTCTTTTTAATCCTTGCTAACACAGGTATTTAATTTCATATATGCAGTTATAAATTTAAAGTCGCCATTCTATTAGACTCTTTATTAAATATGTGAGAGGATAGTAAATTTAATATTTTAGTTATTAAAATAAAAATATATTTTTTGTGTTCCAAAACTTAAATTAAATAATTTATAATTAAATAAGATTTTATAATTTTTTTACATAACAGAAAAATAAATATAATTAAAAATCATGTGCTGGAATGAAATTTTGAAAAATAAATTTAAATCCTACTATTTAGATTTGACTTGTTAAAGGTAAGACATGTATTTAATAAATAAATTTAATAGATATTTTAATTCTACTATTTTATAAGAATTTGTAATGTTTTTTTATGTTTATTTTTTTTCTGAATTGAATTCTAAATTATTTTTTTTAATTGAGTCTCAAATTTCATTTTCTTTATCAATTGAATCTCAAATTTTATTAAATTTGTCAATGTAATCCTTTTTGTCAAAAATCCACTTATTATAGTGTTCATATTCATGTTTATATTCATACCATTTTGTCATTATTCACGTGTCACGAGTTAACTTGAATGTGTTACGTTTCATATAGTTAACACCGTTAACATTAATCTAACAGAAAAAATCATATTGAAGATTTTAATAAAATTTAGAACTTAATTGAGAAAAAAATTAAATATAAAAAAATATTACAAATTTTCACAAAATATTAGAAAAAAATGCCTATTAAACCTAATAAATATTGTGTACTATTTTATGTGTATTTTTTTAACTTCATTTAACAAAACATAACTTCGATTTAAGAAACAAGTGTTCTTTATAAAGAAATTACGTGGAAAAAATATTTTCAAAGTTTATACAATTGAAATTAAAGAAAAAAAATTAACATGTCATTGATCAGAATGTATAGTTATAAACTAATTAGAGAAAAAAAAACTTTTTTTTATCTTAAAAATGAGATATGAGAATTAAAAATCTTAAAAGACATAAATATACTTTTCAAATATTGTATTTAAAATATCAATTTTATAATAATCTTGTTGTTATCTATATTTAAAATTGTCATTTTCTTGTAATTAAAATTAGCTAAGAAATTTATGTTTCAATAATCTCAAACTACTATTCTTTTATCATTATCTATATACTTCATCATCTGAATTTATTTCCTTCAAAAAAATATCTCTACATCCAAATCAAATTTAAATAATCTCCTTTTCAAAGTAGTTTTCAATATAATTAAAACTAAAAAAAATTCATAATAAACGAAAAAAAGATTTTATATATTTAAGTAGATTAATTTAATAACAATTTTTGTTCTAATAAAATTTATATTATTTAAAAAAATTATTATAAATTTCGACTGCTTAAAAATAAATAGTTATCTATTGTGATGTGCAGAATAAATATTAGATATTACTTAAATTCAGTTAATCATGCAAAAATTTCTTTAATTTTGAATTTTAACATACTACATATATACTTAAATTCAGTTAATCATATATATATATAATTTAATTTCCCCACCTTTTTTCTCCCTCTTTTCTGGTTCTAACTGATTCAGAAACTAAATCATTATTTGGGGGTCAAAGCTCTCATTCAAAATTTTTAAGCCAACTTCACCTAAAAAAAATGGAGAAAACTATTTGACGAAGTTACGAAATGTTTCCAACCAAGAAGGGTTTAAATGTAGTCTAGAACAAAAATATGAACAAAATCTAGGGTTTCAGAAAAATGGATGATTTCCTTGTTTCCATGGGCCGAGGTGGCGTGGTGTATAGGATTTTATCTCATCCTGTGACTTGTTCCCCACGCAGAGGCACCCGACTAACTTCACTCCCCCCATTACTAGTACACCTACTTTATTTTCTTAAAATGCCAAGAAAATGCATGAAGTAGAAATCATGTCGTTAATAAAATGTGAGTTACAAATTATGATTTTTTCATATAATAGAATTTTAATAACGAGTGACATAATATTTTCAAATAAATTTATATTAATATAATATTATATTAGTAAGTGATTCAATGTCTAACTCAATTTTATAAAATTAAACTTTAAAATATGTAACAGGGATTTGGGAGTAACTAGAAGAGGTAATGTGGTAGCTTGACCCTCTTGATTCACGTTAGAAGGAAAACGTGAAATAATAGTTGATGAAGGAAAAAGAATAGAGAGTTAAAGTTTTTGATAAAATATAAAAGCATGGATAACAAGATATGCATTATCTTCTTTTATCAACAACTATCAATAATGCACTCTATTCCTTCTTTAATGTAATCAATCTCTCACTTCAGGAAAGTAGAAATCTAATGGGAGAAGGCCACCATTTAAGAATAATCTATATTCTCACCTGCACATTGAAAAATCATGCACTCTACTAAGTTCTGGAAACATTTATACACTAAATTCACGACAAGATTTCATAGTATTTTTTTAAGTTTTTTTTTTTAAAAAAAAACATGTGTATCTTGCATTCAATTTTCTCTAAAATCTTGTGGATGAAACTACAAGAAAAATGACATTTTGTCTTAAATCGAATCAAATTTAAAACATGAAATTATAGGTACTATCATCACTAATACGGATGGCAAATGAACCCGTCCCCGTGGATATTACCCGAACTCGTTCCGATTTTGACGGAAAATCTCTGCATTGATTGGGTATGGGTACGGGTAATACTCGATTTTTTAAATTGGATATGGGAACGGAAATGAGGATGTAATACCCATCCCCGCTTCCATACTCATCCTAATGCACAATATTTATTCCTCTTTTAAATTACTAAAACACATTTAGTTTATTAGGTAATTTTAAAAATTTATATTAATTGTTCTTTAGTTTTTAGTTTTTAGTTTTGTAATTTATTTTTATAACATATATTTGATAAAAAAAATTTACTTTTTTATAATTGTTTGACCTTTATTTAGTTATTATTTGATGATACTTTAATTTGAGATTTATGGAGTTATAATTTTTTATTGATATTTATTATTGAGAAAAAGAATATACATATCATTTTGACTTTGATTCATTTATAATATCAAGTTTTCTTTGTTATGATTTTTATTTTTTTGTAAAATAATTATTTAATTAATATTTGAAATAACAAAAGATGAATACGACTATACCCGTTATCCGGTGGGGATAACCCGTACTCGGTGGGAATGAGGATGAGACAAATTTTTCATACCTGCTGGATATGAGAACGAGGATGTGGATAAATTTTTATTGTGAGAATAGAAATGGAAAAGTGAAACCCGTCCCCGCTCCGCTGCGTTGTCATCCCTAATCACTAACGATAAAAATTGATGAAGAAATTCATTTAATTATATAGATCAATTTTTTGAAATTATAATTATTTGAACTAAGTCAAGAAATATTAAACTCGACCAAAAACATATAAGACTAATGTTTTGTTTGGATTGAAAGAATTAAAAAAAATGGAAACATAGATTGCATAAAAAAGTGAAAAATTAAATAAGTTAATAGATAGATGAAATAGAAACTTTTTGCTATATTAATATATTTAGAAAATAATTTATATAAAATAATTTTTAAAAGAATAAACTAAAATTAAAATAAAGTTTAAATTAAAATAAAAATTATAATAAATTTTATTAAACAAAATATATTTTAAAATAAAATATATTAAAATAAATTAATTCTCAAAATATCAAAATTTAAATTAATTAATTATATTTTTTTATTATTTTAACATTTATTTTATTATAATGAAAAAGTAACTATTAATAAAACATCAATCCTAATAAAATATTAAAATATAATTAAATACATTTTAATAGAATCGATTATTTTGTAGTGTTAAAATTTTATCAAATTTGGGTATATGATCAATTATGTTTTTTATTCATTATTGACTTTCATTATATTTTCATGTAAAAAATGGCTTAATGAACGTGTATATATATATATATATTATGTATGTATAAGGTACCGAGAGAACATTTTCAATAAAAAAACATGCACATATAAAAAACCAAAGAAACCATCAAATCTGGTGTATAACTAAAAATTGAATATAACATTTTCGAAAGTGAAAATTAGACAATGCACTAAATCTTTGTAATGCTTAAAGGAAAAAGACAAATAAAATAAGAGGGCTCATGTCTCATTTCACCAATCTTTTGAATAAACTCCTTGCATTATTCAAATTCTTTCTATGTCCTTGTTGACTATTTGTAATTTGCATTTATTTATCTCCTCAAGTTCATTTTATGTTGTTTGCTTGTTCGTTTTAAAACTTTTCTTTCAATTTCAAAATTCTTTCACTTTTAGTAGCATCTATATTTACTCTTTTGGAATTAACTCTTGTTTAAAACAAGTATCCTATATAATTTTCTTACATTTTTCTCTCTTGTGCTTCCGTTCTTTACTTTAGGTTACTTGAAATTTTATGATATTATTTGTACTTACTTTCTTTTTTGGTTCACATTTAAGATATTGCATTTTGAACTAGTTAAAGTATTTTCAAGTTTAAAACCTTGTTTCTAAACAAAACTTTTCATAAGTAGTTCATGCACTTTATTATTTCAATCAAGATTCTAAACTTAATAAAAAAAAACCCTTAAAAATGTGTAACTTTTACTTGTGAAACTCAGATTCTTGTTAAATTAAAAATGTTTTGTTATAACATCAATTATTGTATTGATTTTTATTATATTGGATAACACTTCAAGTTCATCCAAGTAGAAAATCTTTTGGTAGTCTAAACAAAAAAAAAGTTCAGAATTGATATTTGCTTTATAGTAAAATAAATATAAAATATTTATTTTTCACGTAAAATACTAGGATAAATCAGCATCGTTACCAAGGTGAACCAAAAAACTGAACTAGACGTATTACAAGCCATGTAAGCACAGACAAAAAAAAGCATAAGCAGGACTTTTTATTAACATTACCAATCAAGTCACTACTATACAAGCAAAACTTGACAAATGGCTAAGATTCCTAATGGCTGTACAAGAACACATATAATCCAAACTAGTAAAGAATGCACTAAACTCATTGAAAGGGAAAGAACCTTCAAAATTTGCACTTCATCTTTCTTGCAGAACTGCAACAATATAAGACAGTAGGAGACCTATCAAATTGCTGCAATTTTGATGTAATGTCATTACATTAGTGAGCATAAAATTTTACTTCAATCACAATGTTGAGGGAAAAAATATACATACATGAATAATGAGAGCGAGGTACATCTCCTTCATTCGTGCTGAAGTTCGTGGGAAAGTGAACAGAAATCAAGCCTTCATCTGCCGCAAATGCAGCCTCAGGGGAATCCGTTACCCCAACATCAGCACTACTCACAGATCTGATTCCTGCATGCAAAGTCAAATCAACAAGAGTATTCCCTAAATACAAGGCTTCCAAATGAGATCATCCAAAATACTAGTCTGAAGTTTGATATGTAAGAAACTAGATAGCCTAGATTTTGAAGATAAACTGTAACTTTTTCTTAATGAAACCAAGAAAGCAAGATAGATTAAGATACACACCATGTAATGATTGCTAACTTTAGATATAGTTGCATGTGAATAAATATGAAAAGTGCAGCTTAATATTATTTAATATTATGCAAAAAAGTTTGGCCCAGGAACCGCATCAAAAAGCTAATAAAAGGAAAGAGACATTTTAAACATACTGAAAAACTATTAAAAAACCCTTAACTCAAAAAGTCAGTTACAATGTCTCATGACGTTCAATCCATAATCAAGATGGCAGATCACAGGTCAATCTAACTCATTATCATAATTACTCACAGTTTATGTTTGGATTCAGTGTTCTTATAATATAATGAATATCCATTAGCACAACATTCATTATGTATGATATGAAATGATAATTAAGTATCAGAATACATCCTCAAAGTTGTGTGTGTGTGTGTTTATAATATCATTGTCAAACATGAAAAAGAACAAGACCATTAAATACATATATAAGGATCATAGATGAGACTGATGAGGATGCACGCATGCATTATGAAAAATACCACTCATAAATTTTGTCAATTCAGAATAAGCATTTGATTTCAAAATAGAGTTTGTCGTTTGTTACTGTGACGAATGAGAGGTAAAAGAAAAAAATACAGGGAAACAGCAAAAGTAAATCAGGCCCCAATTATATGCCTATATCTTGATGATAAAATTACTTTGTAAACTTCTCATTTAAGATAAATCTTAGCAGTAAGAGTCAGAAAAAAAGGCCACTACCTTTTCCAACAGCGGTAGATGTAAATCAACTAATTAACGAAATAAAATGTTTGGAGACATTGTAATTTGTAAGACATCGTGAGAGGTAAGTACAAGAAAAAGAAGGGTGTAAAGTGTATAGTAAAATAAGTTACAAGTTTGGGCCATCGACATAGACGTTACAAGAACCACAGTTGCAACGCAAATGAACTCAAGCCAATGTACAAGCAGGGCAACTATGCTTCAAATTTGTGTACAGAACAAATGCTTCTCTCTATTATTGTTTTTAAATCACCAATTTAGTATCAGCGGGGATAGAATATAGTTATGCAGTTCAAGTTTGTAAGTGGATACATACATGACAAGACATTGATTTGAGATTCTGGGGGATGATGTGCTAGTAAACATTAAGTGTGTGTTTGAAGAATCATATTTACATTCAAGACAACATATATACCAAATCTTATTGAGATATCCTTAAACCGACTTCCTAAAAATAAATCAAAATCAAAACGTGCACTAACCACAGCAACTGGAAGACAAAACCAATAGAAGAAATGATTATTTACCATGGAGTATTATGACAAGGAAGAAAAAAACAGTGACGACCATGGCAGAAATACTGGTATAACTTGACGATGATGATGACGACTTGTTTGCTTTCATCTTTCTCACTGCTTTCATTTTCTTAACCCTTGCGCGCTTTCTCAAGGCAAGCTCAGCAAGTTCCTTGACAAACTTCTGATCACCAGCATCTAGTGAAGGACCTGTCGGAGGCAGGGGTGGCTTTGGAGGCTTTTTGGGGTTGAAGGGCTTAATCTTTTGTTTGGCATGATTACCATTTACATTAGACGATTGCTTTTGGACAAAACCCCTATCCAAAAACAATTCTAAATTATTTTCATCTATAAGCACAACATCTCCAGATTTTGCTGAATTTCTAAATGACTCAATCCCACTTTTACCCTTATCTGTTCCATCAATATTCGGAACCCCATTTCCTGCAAAACCCAGAGCATCCTCTGATTCTTTATGAACAACATAACGATCCTTGCCTACATCCTCTTCGCTAGTGTTCCCACCACTTTCAAGGTCAAATTCAACATCTTTCTCTCTTGGAATAGTATGGTCCATCTGGGGTGAAGCAGTTTCATTAACAAGGAGTTTCAATTAAGAAAACCTAGCTCCCAATCACACCAAATATGAAAATTTCAATAGTTATAAGTATGAACGTCAGAGTCAACATAATGATTCAAAAATTAAGATGAAATAGAAAAACAAAAAATGGAAAATCGAAATAGAATAGAAGACAAAGAAAAAAAATAAGAGGGATGTACCTGTGTTAAAGGGTAGAACCCTAGAAACATTCCTAACTATCTGTCAATGCCCGCAGGCGCACTCATACACAAACATGACATTTTTTTAAAAAACAAAACAACAATTTAAGGTTTTTCTTTCTCTTTTAATAATGGCCAATGATTTCTCTCTCTTTCTTTTACTTATTTTTGAAATAAATCTATTTTGATGTTTTTAATGAAACCCAACATGAATGTATTTGTTTGGAATAGTCACAAGACATGCTCTGTTCTCCTAATTCACACTTCCACAATAAGACACAAGGACTAATTCCATGAATAATCAATTATCCACTCCTGTATTTGTTTTAAAGAAAGGTCAGGGATGTGAGTCATGTCTATCATATTTTAATATAAATAAAAAATAACTTATGAATTATTTAATATATTAATTTTACTAATAGTTAAATATTTTTTCATCTTTAAATAACTTTTTCAAATTTATAAGCTAAATTATATATTTATTTTATCTTTAAGTCAAATTATATATTTATTCTGTTAATATATTTTATGAATATCATCCAAAATATTATCGTTAGCTATTTAGTGTATGTTTTGTTTTTATTTAAGATTTTTATAAAGAATAATTGTAATGTGTAGTATGTGATATTTTTTTTAAGCGTGAGAATTCTATTTATCATATAAAAAATATTTTAATATTATTTATTGACAAAAATAATTTACTTTATTCTAATAAAATGTAGGATAAAATAAATATGTATCTTATTAACTCAATAATGAAATATATTTTAAAAATAATTTGAGTATGAAAAATATATTTAACTTTTTTATTAATTTAGTTCAAAAACAATATTTTATTCATGAACTGAAATTCTTTAAAAATTAATATGATGATGAAAATTATTATTGAAAGTACAATTTTCATTCAACAAAGACTATTTTCGAGTATTATATTTAATTCACTTTTCGTCCTTGTAGTTTTGCGAATATATAATTTTAATTTTTATTAAAATTTAGTTATTTAAAATTTTACGTTAAATGATTTTATTTCACTGTTTATATATCATTCAATTGTTAATAGCAAAAGGTTAATTTTAATGAGACATAATAGCATATATTAAAGTTTATGGGTAAACTTTACCCCTCTCTCTCTCTCTCTCACTCTCTCTCTCTCTCTCTCTATATATATATATATATATATATATATATATATATATATATATATATATATATATATATATTTGGTGACTACAAAACTAACATTATTATTTCTTATATGCATGTAACATCTTCTGTTCCTACTATCTTTTGTGTTCCTGATTAAAAGACGTATTAACTAATAAAAAAAGCTTATCTTTAATAAAATAAACGAATAAATTTGTAATTAAAATTTTATAAGATCAAAATTACACATTCACAAAATTATAGAGATTAAAATTATATTTTTTTGTTATTTTTTATTACATTTTTTATATGTCATTTTATGATTTATTTCGTAAATTTTTCTATTTTATCAAAATAGTAAACAAAAATAATAATATTTAATATTTTATTTTAATTTTTAATAAGTGGGATTTATCATATGTTATAAGTATTTAATCTTCTTTGGCCTTCAATCGTGAAAAGAAGTATTACCATTGGAATCTTTTTATATGTACTTGTGGATAGGTATAGTTATCTCGGATAGATTCCGTAGGTTTACTTGTAGTCTCTTGTAAAAAAAAGTAGCGAATAGACCGAATATTTGAGTTTGTTTACTATAATTTAAAATATATGTGTGAGTGAAAGTACGGATTAATATGTTTTACTCTATTTATTTTTTTTAATTTTTTTAATTTTTATATAATATTTTATTTATTAAATTTGATTAAATATTTTTATTTATTATTTTATTAATATTATATATAAAAGTATAAATCTAAATTTTATTTCATGATTTAATATATTATTTTTTATATTATATTTTCTTAATTATTTGTACTAAATATTAAATCATTAATTTCAAACTTTTTTTAATTATTATATGGATATTAAATCCTTGTTGATATAAGATTTAAATTTAAGATTGAAAAATTATAAAAGACTTTTTAACTAAAAAAAATTATGCAGATCAACCCATAATCGTGCAAACCTACAGTTATAGGGACATTTTAGACTTTTTAGTCCATACATTTTATATAGACTCGTATGCTCTAGTCTATTTATGGTGGATCAAATGTGGGACGAGCTAAATTGGATAAACTAGCTTGTATTTTTACTCCTAGTGTGGGTGAAGTTGACCTAAGATAATAATAAATCTTAGTCAAATTTGTACATCAGGTGCAAAAGAGGACTATTACATCATTGGTTTTACATATGATCTCCTCATGTCCGATATGTACAAAATGCAGTGACATTTTTGTAAATAAATGAAACAAGTTTTTACGTTGGAATCCTCTGGTTCAGATGTAAAACTTGTTTTATTCCCCTAGATCTTCTCCTTCCTTGTGTCCAAGAGTTTTTTATGGGATTTGAACTACAACAACTTTTCTGGTGACCCTGCAATGATTTTTGGTGACTAGAAGCAACGGAGAAGGTGTGTTTGTGTCCCATTTGTGATTTAGGGTTTTTCTCCACAATTAGATTTGAGGATTTGGGTGTGGATTGTGGTATTGAGGTTAATACTCTTTTTCTTCATTTCTATTGAAAATGATGAATTTGATTATTTTTAAAGATCTCAATCATGATAATGTATGAATGTCTCCTATTGTTTTTGAACTTTGATTAATATTGGAATGGTTGGTTTTAATTTTTAGATTAGTTGTTTAAATTTAAAATTAATTTTTATGAATTGCATGTGAATATGAAAATGTATTTTAGTGTCCTATAAGTTATTTAAATTTTAGGGATTAAATTTTTGCCATTAAGTTTGCAGAAATTATAGCAAATTGTTAGTTTAAAATGATGGAAGGATTAAAATATATTGTAATGTATTTGATGTACATGTCTTTGTTGTAGTAATTCATATGATGATTAATTTTGTTTTGAGACACACATTGAATGAATTTTAGTTCCTGTTTGAGATTTAACACAAATGATCAATCATTAGTTATTTGTATTAAATCTTGAATTGTCTTATTGGACAATTTGAAAAAACTATTTTGCATAATTTGTTAATATGTACACATGTTAGTTTAATCTTACATTTGGTATTGTTTCGATTAAGATAATTTTGTGTTGTTATTCGAGTGCATATTAGACTATTGTGTGTTTTTTGTCACCACTTTCGTGTACTTTGGAAACCAATGCATGATACTGTCGAAATTTTATCAAATGTAAGATAGTAGACTTGGTTTATATGTGTTAACAAATTATAAGAAATGTTTTTCTGAAATGGTTTGTTGAAAATATATTAATTACAATTATTTTTTCAAGATTATGGAAAGTGATTTTAGAAAAGGGTAATTTTAGAAAAGTGATTTTGTTTCTTTTTATGTGTCGTTTGTAGAGTTTAAGATTGTATTAATTATTTTTTACCCATTATACCCTTATTTTTGAAAATATCAACAACAATTGAATTATTTTTTTTTATGAGACTTTAAGTGACCTACTGCTTATATAAATAATTTATTTCTTTTCCACCTTTTCATCTACATTCTCTTTAATCAATAAAATGTATTTACTTTTTTAAAGAAAGGAAACGTTATAGTGAAATTATAAAGAAAGTGGAAAGAGAAATTGATACTTATACAAAAAAGTGAAAATAGGAGTTGAGAATTATGTTATAGAGAGAGTTGAAGACTCATTTGATAACCCATAAAATAATATTAGCAGAGTAATTAAATATTCTCTTGAAGTTGAAGAGTGATTCAATATATAGAGTGAAATTAAGAGTGACATCAATTTTTTGCAGGAACAAAAATATTCTTCAAATTTTTTAAAGAGAAATTTATTTTGATAGAGATGAGAAAAAACTGTTTCAGGTAAGTACTCTGTTGTTGAAAAAATTAAAAATTTATTGCAAATAGTAAAAGTTACTCCTTTTATTGGTATCTGTAACAAAACCTTAAACGACTCTTGTTTAGAAACAGAGGGAGTAATACTTTCGAGAGTTATTTTGGAGTGATACTAGAGGACATGTCTCTATCATCATTCCATCGTGGGATGGTGTTGAGGAAAAAGACAAAAACCTCATGTGGCATGATATTAAGGTATTTTCACATCTTTTTTAGGTTAGTGTAATTTAATTATTGTATTTAACGTTTGTTATACACACAATAAAATTTTAACATCCCTAACACCGAGGCCATTAAGAAAAAGGTGTTGTTTGTCATTGCTACCAGATGGAGGGACTTCAAAACATACTTGACACGCGAGTACGTCTTTGAAAAACATCAAGGTGACAATCCAGGTCTAAAATAACCTATCAGTGAGCAAAATAACCTATCAGTTAGGAGGACTGAGCTCAGTTCCATGCTAGTGGATTAGACCCCTCTTGAGAGGTTAGTAGTCGATAATTATTGTATTAAATCATGATTAAGTTATGATATTTTTTAATCTCATTTTAATATTATTTATATTACAGGAAAAAATAGTTGTTACTCAAGAACGAAAAATTTATGTTGGGATGTATGTCCCGATGTAAACTTGCCTGTTTTTTTTATTTAAAAATAAAATTAGCTTGTGTTGGAGTCGTTTTGGTCCCATGTAAATTTACGTCAAGTGGGTATCTTTCAACGTAAATTTATGTCTATTATATGTTTGTGACGTTAAAAAGAAGACATACATAAAAAATTCAAAACAATAGATGTAAAAACTCTTTTATGCATTAGTGGTAAAAAAAGTTATAATATAAAATTTTAATTTTCTGTTTTTAAACCCTATTTTATCATATCATTTTTAAAATTTTATATTTATTTTTTAATGTAAAAATATTATAAAAACTTATTTAATAATATATTATTTACACTTTAATATAAAAATTATTTTTAATGCAATTTATTTTACTCCGGAGATGTTATTTAAAATCAAAAGTTTTCTTTAAAATTTTAAACCTTAAATTTATCTATTGTCCTACCAATCTATTTTAATGTAGATATCTTATCATATCAAGCTATTTTAATGTATATATTTTATCAGATTTATATCTTCAATTTATGATTTTAAATATAATCTTCATAATAAAAATGAATAAGTTGAGACCTTTCATAATTAATAGGAGTAACAAGTTCATCTCCTAAAAACAAATAGATATTACATTTACTTTCAAGAGTTTATGTTTTATATCCTTAATTAATTTAATTAATGTAAATATAAGTTAATGAGCTTAACTAAAAGTTTAATAGTTTGAGTATATCATGCGTTTTGTATTTGAGAAAAAAAATGTTTATACTATATTTATCTTTTCAATCGACTTACACAGACGGAAATCTTCAATATTAGTTAAGAAAATAAAAATAAAAATAAATTATTTAAATATGAATGAGACTTGAAGTGACATATTAAAAGTAAAGAATTTAAACTATTTAAACAAGAATACTCATAGATACTTTGTTTGTGAGCCCTTTATTATTCGTATAATCATAATAGTATATCGTTTCTAGTCTTAAGACCTCTAATTAATATATTTTTTAAAAAATAGTTAAAAATAATAAATTTGGGAGTAGTTGTTTTAAATTTATTAATATTGTATTTAAAACTAAAGTAGTTGAGTGATATTTTATATCCATAAATACTTACTTTAAATCATTATTATTTTTTGTAATAAAAATATCTCAATCAATTAAAGATATTTTGGAAAGGTTAGAGTTATTTTGAACGTTTGGATTACGTAATTAATTATGACATGGACAGAGACCCTTGCGCTTCCCCATGAAACCCCTTCATTTGATTGTATAGGAATCGGAAAGTCACACGTTGAACATATCTCATACCTATGTATATATATATCTGTAACCTTTGCTCTCTTCTTGCAGTTGATAGTTATGGAGTATGTTGAGTATTTTGATCTGAACGGAGTGCAAGTGAAGACCCATATCACCAAGAAGAACAAGAAAATCCGTGATGTTCTTGAATCATTTTTGCAACCCGCAGATGGTGAAGAAGTGAAAGTTATTGGGATAGATACTGAGTGGCATCTGACAGATGATTTGGACAAAACCAAATGTGCCACATTGAATCTGTGCGATGGTTACTCGTGTCTCATCATCCAGCTGCGGCGTATGGATTCCATTCCCGTTTCTCTGTTTAATTTTCTTCGTCTGCCGGATTATACTTTCGTGGGTGTTGGCATTAATGATGATATGAGGAAGTTGGAGACTGAGTATGGGATCAGATGCAGAAATGCAGTGGAACTAGGGCCTTTGGCAGCTAGTGTCATGAAGTTGCCTCGTTTGAGTGCTTGTGGCATCGATGAACTAACCCTTGCTGTTAATAACCTTGATCTTCGAAAGCATAGGCCTTTAAGTGCTGTCTTTAAGGATTGGGGTCAATATGATCTTGGCAAAAAACTAGCTAAACTAGCTACTGTTAATGTTTACTCTTATTATAAAGTTGGGAGCAAATTGCTTGCGCCTTCTACGTAATATTGTAAAAGCTTATGAGTAAGCTTGTAGGTATCTGGTAATCAAGTTTTATCACTGAAAGCTTTAATCTCTACATTGCTATGTTAACTTTTCTCTCTCTAATTTGTTTTATTGCACGGAAGAAAATGTTGATCGTGTTTGTTGCTCTTAAGTTTATATTTCAATGGGATGACATTAATACGTTCGGCGAAAACATTTTGTTTGTATACAAAAACGTGTTTAGGGATGATTTTCCTATTACGATGCTCTGAGGACTCAGCAGCTATTTTTTTATTTGCTCTGCAGTAGTGCCATTAAATATTTATTTTTTAAACTTCTTTATGTTCTTTGAAAGAGACTTAATGGTGTAAGTGAATGTGTTCATTAGATAATAACTAATAATTAAAAGAGGGTATATAGAGAATGAAAATATACAAATTATTTTATTATTTGAGATCAGCTGTGTCTTCTAACTTGCCCTAAGATGGAAGTTGACAATCATAACTACGCAAAATCACCCTGTTAAACTTTTTTTTATGATATGTATGAAATGCACATGGCTACAAAAAAGTACATCTTTATGATGGGAAATTGTACAATTTGGATTCTTGCTTTTAAGTTGTACTATTATACTACTACTAGATCGTTTCTAAATTTCTGTTTCAAATTATAAAACGTATTTTAAAAAAAAATATTATTTTATGATATAAGGTGTTTTAGAATTTTGATAACTTTATTTGTTTCTTTTTTTTATATACCCCTATTATACACATTATTATTTTTATTAACATTAAATAATAGAAAGAAAAATTAAGTATTAGGAACTAAGAATTAATTTTCTTTTATTAGTCTTACTCTTCATCTTTTACTATTATGTTTTAACTTTTTATTAAAGTTGCAGTAGTAGTAAGTAATTTTAATTTACTATTTTTATTTTTAATTTAGTGGGAATTGAAAATTTTGATTGAAATTTTAAAATAAAATTTGAGTATAGTAATTTACAATTTAGTGGGAATTAAAAATTTTGATTGAAATATTTATTTAAAATAATTAGTAGTTTTGATTTTAAATTATTTAAAAATAATTCTGAAATGATTTCAAAACTGTCGAAATTCTAATCTCGATCAATTTACAGTTTTATTAAAAAAGTAATTTATTTATAAAAATTTCTGGTTAAATTTTAATTAATTCATTTAATAGTAATTAATAAGGATAAAAATAAAAGATTTATAAAAAATTGAACAAATTAATTGCTTTTATTAGTATATGAGAATTTGAAATGAAGGGAATATATCTTAATTTTTTTTTTACTATTATAAATTGTGATAGACGAATATTTACACATTTTTCTTTTAATAATATTGTTTAGTCATTATAAATGTATAGTGTTTGTTTACCCGATATGATGTTGGTTCATTATTCATCTCATCAGTTATCCATCTTTTAGATACCTTATGTTGTTTTCTACATTATTTAATTTTTTTATCAGAAAAAATAATATATTGAATAAAGCTCAAATGAGTATTCTAGTATACAATTATATACAACAAAATTATACTCCCTCTGTTTCGATTTATATACCCTTATTAATCATATTATTGTTTGTATTAACATTAAATAGTAAAAGGAGAAATTAAATACTAGGAACTAAGAATTAATTTTCTTTTATTAGTTTGATTTTTCATCTTTTACTATAATTTATTAATATCATATTTTAATTTTTTATTAAAGTTGCAGTAGTAAGTAAGTTTAATTCAAAATTTCTCTTTGTAATTTGATGAGAATTGAAAATTTTAAAATAAAATTTAAAGCATAATCATTTGCAATTTAGTGAAAATTAAAAATTTTAATTAAAATTTTAAAATAAAATTTTATTATAGTCATTTGTAATTTGGTAAAATTAAAAATTTTGATTGAAATATTTATTTAAAATAATTAATAATTCTGATTTTAAATTATTTAAAAATAATTCTGAAATGATTTCAAAACTATTTAAATTCTAATCTTAATTAATAAGATTTGCGCCATAAATTTAGCGCATTTTCCCCAGCTGTGTAAATATTACTCATAACGAACAACCCACTTGCTTGCTGCATCCTCTTAAATAGATCATAATTGATCATCAAAATCCATATACATGTAATTTAATTCCGAACATAGTTAGCAATGAAGTATAAAGGTTGTGACTATTATGATCCGCAACAATATTATATTTCACTTCCAATGTCATTCCTTATCCAAAACCCTATGATCTCCATGTAACTATATCTCCAAACTTGTATTACCTTCATATGGCTCTAGTTGCAAGATTAAACATGCCAATTTTGAAGTTTTTGTTGGCTATACTCTGGGTCATGTTTCCTGTATCAACCTTTGTATAGCTCGCCCTCCATTTCCTCCAGCCTACTTAGACTATCACCATTGCCATGTTTTTGCTATCATATCTTTTTAAGGCACACTTGCAAAAAAAGGCAAACCAGCTCCTACTCCAACAGCCTTAATTAGTAGCTTTGCATCATTACCTCTAATATTGTTCCTTCTTGATGCCAACCACTTGTTGTATAATCTAATCTGAATATGGAAGAAGTGACTTAGGTTCACTCATAGTTCTAGCATACATCAACATCATGTGGCTTAACTGTATGCCTTTTGCAAATATCTCCCCATTACATTCCCAAGTGTTAAATGGCCATTTTAAGATGCTGCCCCCCAATAAATTTTGACTCATAACTTCCTGTCTACCTTCTTAGAACCCTTATTACAGCTCTAAAGAATCGAGATATTTCACTCTAACATCTATCTTTACAAGTACCCCTCTGATGTTGCCTTCCCTATAATTGACGCATCATTATTTACTTTGTTTTCTAAAGCTCGCACGTTAGCTCATAAATGCACCAAAGTCTAATATCGATTCAATACTTATTCTCAAACCAGAGAGGATTGTATTTGAAACAGGTTGCCCTGACCAAATCTAAACCTACGTAAGACTGTAATGATGACACTTGTGTCTATTAAAAGAAAAGACCTTTGCATACACTTGACTCATTTCACTACCCATTTCTTATAGTTGATCGTATCTTCAGCCCTATTTTACAAATTATTTTACTTTCTTTAACGATTTTATACAAGATTGTTGGCATAAGTATCGATCAAAATATGAAAAGTTAGTCTTAGTTACTTTGTTTCTTATCTAGACCCACAATTTGATTTGAGTCATTCCAAAGATTTTCTCTCTATCACTTTTTCTCTTAACAAAATCTCATTTCTCAGGTCCCATATACCTTTCATTATTGTCATCCACACGACCTTCCATATAAAATTTCCCCATCTCTCACACCAAGTATACAAAATTGGTAAAAACTCACGTAAAGGGAAAAACCATTTTGTTGGTTTTCCTATCAATAAGAATAAGGTTTATTTTTCCTTTTCAATCATTTGCAAGGATGTTTGGAGACAAACCCTTGTACCAACACTTAAGATAATTCTCTTATAATTATTTCTCTTCCATTTGCATTGTCACGAGAAACAATGTTATAACTTGCTTAAGTGTCAAAAAGCTATAGGAAATTAGGATTTTACATGCACTTTCATAATAGTAACGGACCACACACAAGTAGCAGTTAGCACATAAACTGATACGAAAATGCAAAATTCAAGAATTTAAACTTAAATGAAGTTGGCAGTTGGAACAACAATGAGTGTGAATGACAATTATAATGGAAGAGGGAATTGTTTGAGTTAGAAAAAAATTAGACTAAAATCCCAATACAATGAAAGAGAGGATATATAGATTTAGAAGGATAGTAACTCACAAGATTTCATAGTCAAACAAGCATACAAAAAACTAGGAGAAGATGCTGAATTGTACAACATTTTCTAGAGTGTAAAAACTCTACCATGAACACAACACTTCGTTGTGAGAGTACCATTAAGCAGAGTTCAGACTAAGAATAACCTGGCCAAAACTAATTGAAGAGTATGTGAACCATTTATTCCTAACATAAATTCTGACAAATCAAGTTTGTAATATGTGTTACTAGTAGTCCAGAGTCAGCTCTATCCAACACAATTAGATAAAATAACACTTCCATAGTTTTAATCTAGCTCAATTAAATAGGAATGGTAAAAGTGTGTGGATGTGTGTATGGATAGACATAATATGAAAAAAATTATTTTTAGAAATGAGAAGATAAATGGGGAAGAGACATTCACTATAAGACAGGTAAAAGTTTGGGAATAGATAATTAATGTTCCCAAAATTAGAATTTCATATTCAGATTGGTAGTTTTTGATATTTGGATTAGTACCTTAATCCAATTGATTGCATAAAATTGATCTAGACACTAAGGTTGTTTGAATAACCAATTGAGAACTAAAAAGGAGAATCTTGTGGGAGGTAAGAAAAATGACATCTTAAACCTGAAGCCAAAAGTATCTCATTGTACCTACCTTTAATTTTAAGACTGCAGTGATAATGATAAATGGAAAATGCACATTATAGTAGATTGTGCAGGGGAATCATGCAATAGTTTATGCAGGTTTAAAATAAGAAAATGTTGGAAGCCAAAAGAGGTAAGGCAAAGCTTAACCCTAAACAAATCAAGACCACACAGATAATGTGGGCTTGGGAAAGGAGGTACAAAGACCTCATGAAATTATCAAGGAAACTAAGGGAAACTTCAATTGTAGGGGTAATGAGGTGATATGTTGTGTGTGTCATTTTTAAATGTATCACAACATGCATATAGATTTTAAAAATTGAATTGCTCCAAGAGAATAGTACTTGAAGTAAATTAAACTCCAATAATTAAAAATTCTATTTTAAAATAGATGATCTATTAGTAATAATTTAAACAATTCATATAATTCAAATAATTTAATTAAGTTTAATTCAGTTAAACTATATTATCATTTAAATTATTACACAATTCAATCTTATTCTCTTACTCCACTTCTAAAATTTTGTTAAGTTTTACCATAATTATGTTATTGATACATTTGCTCCACCCTTACTTTTAGCAAGATGCTAAAAGAGAAAATAAGTGTTTTTATGGTGCATTTGAAGAAGTTGTAAGTTAAAAGAAAGGGATAAGAGCTTTGGATTCATAAAGTTGGAAGGCATGTTCGTATTTATATGCCTACGATGTGTTATATATATTAATTAATCTATTTGTCGCTTGTACAATTCATTTCTTTTATGCTAATGTTATTCTGGAGCAGAAAGTTGTGATTAATAATTCAATGGACATAAGAGTATAATTAAAAAAACTGCAATTAAAATGTCTTTTTAAACTTTTAATTAAGAAAAAAATAAAGTTTTTCTAAATTTAAATTTGCATTTGAAAAAAAAAAGAAAGGGATGCTGTAGAAATATTTACAATTTAAAATGGAAAATAAATATATGATGTTAGTTTTTAGTATTTTGAGAATAGCTTTCAATATTTTCTTTTAATATTTTTGTTTGGTTAACCATATGGTACCGATTAATATTTACTAATATTTTAAAAGTGGGCATTCTCCTTTTTTATTTATACTTTGAAATTATTTCTAAGTTTAGATTTACAATTTGAATAAACAAAGCAATTTGGGCACCCTTACCGATATACTCCGTAATAGATCTAAATCTGTAATTAGTCTTTGAACATTGTGAAGATGATATAACGACGGTGTTTATGAGATTGGCTTAGTCGCTTGAGCTTCCGGCATCAAACCCCCCGTGATATATTATTTAATTATACTAATCTTTTTTTATTAAAAAACTACGGCTATTTGAAGTTATAATTTCTTAGATTATAATTTTTTTAAAATTAATTAAAAATATAAATTTATCTTTGTTAAAAATATATAATTATCTTCATGTTTTTATAAGTTAATTTTATCAAATATTTTTAGTTTAATTCTTTAATTTTCAACTTTTAGTTATCCTTTTAACTATCTTTTCAGCCAATTTTACCGCATAATGCATCTTATACATAAATATAGTCCTCACCTTTATTTTTTATTTTTTATCAAACTAGGTTGATTTACAATTCTATACATTTTTCATCATTGTTGGAAAGCATAATTCCTTTTTATATGATAGTAGTATAGTGAAAATTGATATTTTAGTAAATTATGGCTCGTTGTAACTTTTTTGAAGCTTGAAAATGTTAAAGTAAAATGGTAATGCAATTTAATGTCAAACTCAATGGGTGTTACTCACTGTTAAATGGTATAATGTCATATTTTTGTACCAACATTGATTAATAAGTTATAAAAATGTGTAACATGATATTTATGTTAAAATGTTATTTTTTTTTAATTTTACGATATAGCCATTTTCATATATTTTGTATTCATTATTTTTATTCTTATTTTCTTTTGAACGAAACATTAAGCAATATATTTTTTATTTTAAATTTATTGGTATTGATATAAACAATACTTTCTCGTTTATTCTTTTATAATCCGCTTCATTTGTTTTGTACTACTTAATGTAATTTTGGTACTAAAAACTTGTGATTAGGAATTTTATCGACATAAAAGTATTATAAAAAAAATTGTCATTAAAATTTTATGTTAATCTTTAGAATTGGCAAATAAATAATTTTTCTTCTTAAATGGTTAAACTGCGATATAAAAAGGGAAGAGACACCGTATAAATATTTAAAATTTAAAATAAAATAGTATATTATTTATTTATGTTTTGCAACGATTTCTAATTTTGAACCTCTATGCTACCAATAGTAAATACTTTCTCAGTTTCAAATTATAAAATATATTTGACGAATTCTCACACATCAATAAAAACAATTAATTTATTTAATTTTTTATAAATCTTTTATTTTTATTCTTATTAATTACTATTAAATGAATTAAATTAAAATTTAATCAGAAATTTTTATAAATGAACTAATTTGTTAATAAAACTGTAATTGATTGAGATTAGAATTTTAATAGTTTTGAAATCATTTCAGAATTATTTATAAATAATTTAAAATCAAAACTACTAATTATTTTAAATAAATATTTCAATCAAAATTTAATTCTCACCAAATTGCAAAAGAATACTCCAATTTTATTTTAAAATTTTAATCAAAATTTTTAATTCTCCCTAAACTGCAAATGACTATACTTAAATTTTATTTTAAAATTTCAATCAACATTTTCAATTTCCACCAAATTAGAAATAGAAATACTAAATTAAAATTACTTATTACTACAACTTTAATAAAAAATTAAAACATAATATTAATAAATGATAATAAAAATGAAGAATCAAACTAATAAAAGGAAATTAATTCTTAATTCCTGATATTTAATTTTTTTTTCTATTATTTAATGTTAATGCAAATAAAAATATGATCAACAGAAGTATATAAGAAAAAACAAATAAATAAAGTTATTAGAATTCTAAAACATTTTATATTACAAGATTTTCTTTGTTTTATAATTAGAAAGGGAAGAAGTATAATTTAATTAATCTTGGAACTAAGCAGCAAAGATAATAACACATTTCCCTACATGGAAGTTGTATTTCACAATGGCTTAGTCCCTTGAGCTTCCTGCATCAAACCCGATACATGAGATTGTTCTGGTATGTCACAACGGTGAACACATTATGTATCTATAAATAGCCCTCACCTCTGTTTTGTGGACGAAGCCAGGTTTGTCTACAATTTATAGTACTACGTTTGAACTTGTTTCAATGGATTTTGATGATGAGTTTGAGGCGAACGGAAAGCGCATCACAACTTATGTAACAAGGAGTAAGGAGGGTATTAATAGTGTTTTGGAATTTGTTTTTTATGATAGCATATCCAAAGGTTGTCGGTTTAGATATAGGCAAAAGTGGCACATACACATTGCATCTTTCTTTGTGATGAATTCACGTGTATTATTATCCCTTTGCTGCATATGAATTCGATTCCCGAATCACTGATTGATAATCTTTGTTGGCCGGACTATACTTTCGTGGGGGTTGGTATTAAGGGAAAGTTGGAAATGTTGCAGAAGCAGTTTGGGATTATATGCAGAAATGCAGTGGAACTAGGACCATTGGCTGCTGATGTGTTGGTTATATGCCTTATTTGAGAACTTGTGGTGTTGATAAACTGGCTCATGAGGTTATTAAATTTGATCTTGGAAAACGAAGCCTTGTGAGTGGCTTCTATGAGGTTTCTGATGCTAATGCACTTAGCATGCAACAAGCTGAATTCGCAACTGTTAATGTTTATTCTTGCTACCAGATTGGGTTAAATTGTTGGAGAAAATAGTTACCAGTCGTGCAAGGGGTGAACGTGGAATTCGTAAGAAGTGGTTACGATTAGTATTTGCAATGATTTTACTAATGGCTCTAGCATATGTCATTATGGACCCTAATTGAGTATAGTTTTGCATAGTTTTGCAAGAGGGTGAAGAGGAGAAATTTATTACTCCCTCCGATTTAAATTATAAGGCTTGATAAATTCTAAGATATCAAGAAAAATAATTAATTTATTTTAATTTTTTATAAATCTTCCATCTTTACTTTTATTAATTACTATTAACTAAATTAATTAAAATTGAATCAGAAGTTTTATAAAATGAATTAATTTTTTAATGAAACAGTATATTAATTGATATTCATTGAGATTGGAATTTCAAAAGTTTTGAATTTATTTCAGAATTATTTACAGAAATTTGACTGCATTGTTCTTTACCTTCTTGAGAGTGCACTTCTTCTTCTTCTTTTTCTTCTTTTTCAGGATTTTTATTCAGATCACTGTGTATTGTTGCTGCAATAATTTCATATGAGTCTTCAACAATTTCACATTCTTCAATGTTTTCATATGAAAAGGACTTCAGAATAACCTTTTAAGACTCATCTTATTTTGATGTTTAAAATATGAAAGTGTTAAAAAAAAGTAATAAAAAAAATAAATTTAAATATGATATTTGATTACTTACCTTGGAAGATTAACAGTCTATTGAATGAATAAACAGAGATGAACAAAAGATGATATTAGTAAATGATAATGAAATATGAAGAGTCAGACTAATAAAAGATAATTAATTTTTAGTTTCTGATTTTAATTTCTCTTTCTACTATTTATTAATAGGGGTATATATGAAAAAAAAGAAAAAAAGTTATGAAATTCTAAAACGCCTTATATTATGAAATAACTTTTTTCTCCAAAATACGCCTTATAATTTGAAACGGAATGAGTATGTAAAAAGGATGGCAGAAGATAGAAGTTTGGTTATTATTAATGACAAGTCTTTTTCTATATTTTGTTTGAGGTTTTGTGTACTCTTTACTTCTTAGTTCTTATCCTTCTTTTTTCCCGAAATGTCTGTTAATGAGTTTTTATCAGAAGTTAAGAATTGCTAATGAATATATTATCATTGTTGAATATTTGATAGAAATTAGATGAAAAGGATATACTAAGGGATTAAAATATGAGAAGAAATACTTTTTTACTTTACTAAAAGTCGACTTTTTTAGCAGAATCTAAAACTATATAATATTTCGGGATAAAAGATGATTTAGTCTATAATTAAAATAAGTATATTTAATTATAAGAATTATATTTTATAATGAATAACTGGATTATAATAAAAAGTTATTTTTAAATTGGAAAGAATAGATGATCATGATGTAGAAGAAATATAGTTTTGGATGATTTAGATAAATTCATTTTGCAAATTAGGGGAAATTGTGGGGCACATACTTCCTGAAGAAATAAGATATGTAGATAATTTTTATTTTTATTTTTGGGAAAGCTGAGAGGGTAAGTTTCAGTTTTTTAAAAAATATTCATAATTTCATATATGTAAAGGAAGTTTTAAAGGGGTTTAATGAATTATATAGTTATTTTATAAAAGATGTTATACTCTTAACCAGTTAAAATGACTTTATATATTTCTTTTTCAATAATTATTATAAAAATTGCAAACTTAGATTGCGGTTTGTGATGGACTGAAAGTGTAACTCTATCTTTTTTAACAGAGATGAAGCTCAAATTTTTGGAACGCGGATTTTCTTTGTTGTTCGAACATTCGATTAACCTCCAAAGTATAAGATTTTTTAGAATCGGAAGGGCCATGGAAGCAAATGTTTAAGTGTAAACGGAGCATCACAATTTCAACTTTCGACAACAAAAAAGGATTTGCTAATCATGCTTCGTCCTGTCCCGAATTTCAGCTTCTCCAGGTACAAACAATTCTAAACATTATCCAATGGTTTTTGCAATTTTGGCTGTGGAGAGCAGATACATGGTAATACATCATCATCATCATAATAGTAATAGTTATGGGATTTGAATCTTTTTTCTAATTAATCATATCTAACACACTTTTCTTTCTCTTCTCAAGAAGATTAGTTGGTGGTTGGTGATCGATATGGAAGTAACGGCAATCAATCATCGTTGTAATTGAATTTCTGTTATGGAAGAGGTGGAGTGACGTCGTTTAGCCGATACTCTTACTTGTTCAATTCTTGCATATATGTTCATTCTCACTTCTTAGTCATAATTCATAACCGCCCCAATTTCTGCAATTAGTGACTTTGAGGTTTTCTATGGCTTTCGATTAATGCTTCAAATTTATACTCTTTTCTTTTAATTATTTGATGGGTTGCATAATTTAGGACCAATTCCGATTACTTTAAAAATGTTTGAAGTGAATTATCTAATTTTGACAATTTTCTAGTTTATTTCGCCTTCTTTAATTTGCATCAGCATTAGTGTTTTTCTGGTGACGATTTTTGGCCGTTGCCTACTCAGTACTCAACCTGGAAGCAATTCTTATAAGTACTGTTGCATCCGTGTAGCTTGTGGCAGCGGAGTGATGTTTTAACCCTTTTTGTTTGTGCTAGGTTTCTGCAGCTTTAGTATGTGATGATTATTACTCTTTTAAGTCTGTGCACTGGGAGAAGCCTTGTATGATGCAGAGGAAAGAGTGACAAAAATAGCAGCAAGAGCACAAGGGTCATCGCCGGTCTCGTTCACACTTGCATCCTCTTGCTCTCGACAAAAATGCTCAAAAGGCAACAGGTACACTCTCAAATCTGTTCCACTAACACTCAGTGATATATAAGAAATCAGCAAGCATGTGTAGACCGGTTTTTGAAACCATGTTTCTAATTGGTCGATCATCGTTTTATAAGTTTAGTGTAGTCTCATTGAATTTCATCTGGCTTTATCTCTAATCTACAAATAAACTTAGTTGTCTTTCAATATGGTATCATTTCTTTTTTGCATAAATATGACGATCTTCATGTGCATTCTGATGCCATATTCCTATTTCAATAATTCTACTTTACAGATCTTCTGCACGAGTAACCAAAACAGGGTTTATTCTGTCAACTTCGTGTATTGGTAGTATTGTACATTCAAAACCATTAGTGATTCCCCTCGTCACTTTTCCCTCCCCTCCCTTTTGTAAATAGTTATATTCTGGCTTCTTCCAATGAATTATTTTGGTTACTTTGAACTTGTTGCAGGGCATTAAGGATGGTTAGGATCTTACCATTTCTTTCACTAGCACATGCCAAGTTTTTGCTTCTTGAAACTACATCGTATTGCGACAACTAATTTTTTAAACTAAAAACTAATTTAGTGATGTTTATATAACAGATGACCTGTATTTGGTGCAATTTTATCTGTTCATAGTCTGCTACTTCATTTAACTTGATACAATTATGCAGGAAGAAATCATGTTTATTGGCTGTCAGTAACAACTCCTATTGTTCGGCAGGTTTAGTTATATTATTTTTGGTCGCCCGAATTACCAGATTGTTAAAAATTGTTATCATTGAGACTTTTTAAATTGCTTCAAAATTTATCTCTAGTGTTTCTTGCGGTTCTTTTTGTTTGATATCAAATTTTATCATTTACATTCTTTAGACGACTCAAAACAAAACTCCCAACCTAACATCCACCTCTGTCTGACAGAAAAACTAATAAAATGTTATTCACTTTTAACTATAAAAAAGTTGTAAGTTACATAACCAACTTGATACACTAGTGTATTCTACAAACGCACCCTTCTTGTATCATAAGCTATTACTATTTGGTTATTTAGGATTTAACTCCTCTCAAGTAATTAAGTAGAGTTGAGAGTAAGAAAGAGAAAAACTACCCATTGTTGATTTAAATTAAATGTATGTTGTAATCGTAATGTACTCTCACTTTCTCAATTTACTTGCAGCAGCTA
The DNA here is from genome assembly GCA_030347555.1 of Lablab purpureus. Lineage (NCBI taxonomy): Eukaryota > Viridiplantae > Streptophyta > Magnoliopsida > Fabales > Fabaceae > Lablab > Lablab purpureus. The sequence continues at coordinate 6,157,826 of CM059260.1, forward strand.
AATCTCGTTACTGGGAAACTCTTGCATTTTATTTTTATACTTGAAAGTGCACTTGAAAAGATATATTCTGTGGGTAATTTATTGCATTGATAGGTAAATGATCCACTGAAATGTTCTTGATTAAAACCGTTTAAACCTGTGGATGTAGGATAATTCAGGTGATTGTTAAACAGGCCCCTTCCCACACGCACACCAAAAAAAAACATGGACATTTTTTTTCTGAATAAGGCGTGCTATTCGCATTTCATGATGCGGTGCCAGGCTTTTCCATTTTTTGGTGGGGGCAGGTTATTGCTGCTGTTGATTCACGTTCATACTCGGCTTGTCAATCAAAGAAATCTTTAGATTTTTATTCGTACTTGGATTGCTTGTGGGTGAGAGAGGAATAAGAAACTAAATTAAGACTACTAGGCAAGATAAGAAGTGTGGCTCCACTACTACTGTAGGCACCACACGATTAAGATTCGCTGTCTGCTCGTTCTATTGCTAAAATTTTAACACGTAAAAATATTTTCTACATTGAAATTTGACATAAAAGGCGTTCTAAATTCATTTTAGTGATGGCATGCGATAAACGGAGCCAAAATATCCGTTTCATGAACTGGTGTTGCTTTTGATGTACAAATTCTGATTGATTGTTGAAGTTCTTACGGATTCTAAAGGGATCGTGGGTTTATTCCCTTTCTAAACAAAGTTTAATATATTATTTGTTTAATGAAGTCAACAAGGGCGTAATGCGTGGCATTTATTTGTCTATGGGCCGAAATAATGGAAGAAATAGGGGAATGAAGAGACAATTTTGGCTTTAGAAGAAGAGAGCAGGGTAAGCGATGATTCCCCACTTTATGGTGAAGGAAGTGAAGGATTTTAATTCGATGCAATGTATTTGGCATTTGGCGTTAAAGAGAAAGAAAATGAAAGCGTAGAAGAGAAAAGAGAGCTGGTCCCAGTGGTTTCTTTGACGGTGGCGTGTCGTATATAACATCTCACAATATGTTAGCCTATGCCTATCCATCCGTGAACGGCTATATATCAAAAACTTCAATTATTCTTCTTCACAATGAGAGCCTCACCTGCTCAATAAAACAAAACTTGTAAACAAGCACGAGCTATCTTTGATACCTTCATAAATAAAGCTAACATGTGTCGTTATCAAGATCTATTCCATCATAGTGACCATATCACACTCCATATGCTTAGCTTGTTTAAATTTTTCTCCTTTTGTTTATGTTCTTCTTTAATTCCCCCCGTCTCCGCCACTCTTCAATCCGTGAATGGATTGCATCGCGTGCAGGACACAGAGAGGCATTAACTCATGCAGCTCAAAATGGATCGGAGAGTGGTTGAATTACTCTTCTTATTTATAACCTCGTCTCCATATTGGGACAAGACTTTTTCGCACCATATCCTCATAATTCGAAAAAACATTTATCTATAATTAGTTCTCGGTCGATTCCAAGAACAAAATAAGGCAAAGCAAGTTTCTACACCAATTGTTCGTTCCCGTTTAAAAACCTTAACCTAACAATCTTCACTGCTGTACATCTGTGAAATCAATGCACATTCCTTCAACAAAAACAAACAAAAATACAAGACAAAATGAGGAGTCAGAATCAGAATATTAAAAAGAAGACACAAGTCTATTTGCCTATTTCTTTTTTATCATTTCCACGCAGCCCAACCCACCAATGAATGCTTTGTTCCCTTTTTTTTAACTCTTCTTTTCTCGGGAGGAGGATTGTTTTTCTATACCATAATAAGAAAATTTGAAGCAAAATAACTAGAACTAGAAGTAGTCCCTGCATTAGATCATAATCCATCTTGTTATACAGCCACAATAATGATCGATGGGCTATGTGCAAAAAGCTATAAACTGGGTTTTACAAGTATATCTGATCATGATCACTAATATTACCATCGGTCAGGAAGAAAAATTACATGTACCAGTACTAGAGTTCTCACCTAAGTCCATAGGAAAAAGTCAGCAAAAAATAAACCACATAGAAGCACGAGTAATGGAGTTATCATCTCTACTCTTCTTTCAACATGTGTGAAGGAACAACATCTTGAAGAAGTCCATGGTCCCTTAGAAATGCACTGGTCCCCGGATTACAAAGCCGTCTCTCTTGAGTAAAACCAGCGTTCTTTGGAGAGGAAGAATCATTGTAAGGGAAACCCAAAGAGGACAATGTGTTGAAAATAAGTTGTTGTTGTTGGTGGTGGTGGTGATGGTGTTGCTGCTGATACTGGGATAAGTAGTTTCCTGCTTGTGGAAAAACTGAAGCAAAGTTGGTGGCGTATCCAGCGGAGACACCTGAGCGAGGCATAACTGGGCTTGGATGTGTGTGTTGGCCTTCATAGGTTGTGACCACAACGCTTGGATCAGTGAAAGATCGCTCCACGCGTTTCTTCACATTACAAGAAACACTGGTGCAACGATAGTAGCTCCTACATGTGATCCGCACATAGTATATTCCAAATGTTAAGGCTATTTAATTAATTAATTAATTCGTTTGGTGTAACTTGTAAGTAAATTAAAGCAAGTAAAGAGAAATAGGGAAGGAAGGAAAAGTAGGTAGGTGCAGGCGTGGTAAGACTTAAGATTATAGTTTACAGGGAGAATTAAATCGGATGTTACCTGGGAAAAGGGCTGTTTTTCACGGCCTTTTGACCGTACTTTCTCCATCTGTACCCATCTTCCAGATGATCGACCTCGCTTTTCGTCATGAACGCGAATCTTGGTTCTCTCTGTCTCTTCTGATTTGTCTTCTTGGGCTTCAACCTAAACTCAATAAGAACCAGATCCCAGAAACCATCAAATCTTAGAACCTTCCTCACATCAACCACATCACATGTATTCTTATTTTATCTCAAAAGGATAAGATAACTAAACAAAACAAAAGCTGCCCCATGATCTCGTTTGTTTATCTAATATCTAATTGGATCGTGAACCTTGCTAAATATTAAAGCCAAACAAGATATAAAAACACGTACTTTATACCAGAGAGACCACCCCAAATTGTGTCTTCTTCACATCCCATGAACCATTCATTTGTAAAATTAACTTTTGAAAACGGAAGCTTCATCCGCCTCCCCAACAACCACAAAAAACGAAAACAAAAGCTATACTAGACTAAGATTGTCTTCGGTGAGAAGATACCGCGGTCTTAATAAAAAAATACTGAAGACTTGCACAAAATTAAAACAATATTCCACCATATAATCAGTAATCTTTTCACTAGAAGAAAAAAAGAATTTTCCAGCAATCCCCGAGAAATGAAAAAGCGATGAGATAAATAGAGAACCCACTGTTTCTTAGTCTTTTGTTGTCCTTCTTCTTCTTCATCATCATCTTCTTCTACTTGGTCTAGAGTCTTATTCTGTTCATCATTGACTGCATCACTGGATGCTGATGAAATAGAAGAAGAGTTCGGAGTGGCGGGTTGGTGGTTCAACACCTCGGAACACTCTTTCCCGTTATCAGATGGAACCTTAACTGTAGAGTGATGAGGCACAGAAACGGTTGAAAGTTGAGGTAACTCAAGCAGAGGACTATAGTCCTGCACACCCAGTAGCTCCATAAACCCTAAAGAACTCTTTTCCACCTCAGAGAAATCGAACCCGTTCGAGAATGGATACACGTTTGAATTATAACAAGGGAAGGAAGAGGACCCAACCGTATCCTCAGTCTTCACAGTCATCTCCTTCTTCTCCATATACCTAACGAGTTGATCTCTCAAATGCTCAAATCCTTCATCTGTACACGCCACAAACTCGAAGTTAACACTAGTAAGAAGTGGAGAGAGGTAGGGTTGATCTGGTTTATAGCTTAGGTGTGTGTGAAAGAGGGAGAGAGAGAGAGAAAGTTTATGAGTAGTTTTGGGCTTAGAAGAAAGTGAAAACTGTGTGGAAGGAACAAAGATAGAAATGAAGGCGAGATTTGACCGGCAATTGTAGGTCATGGACTGGTACGGACAATGCTGAGCCGGTGGCAATCAATGCATGCCATGGTCGACGCTTTCATACGTAGCATTTGACCGCTTAACTGGTTTAGGGTGTGTGTGAACGGGGTTCCGCCATCTTCTAGATTCTAACGGCGTTAAATGAATATTTTTTTTCTCTCCGTCTTTTCTGAAAATGCCAAATTGTAATAATAGTGTTCACTCGTGTGCATGTGATCTACGAAATCTCATCAATCCTTCAAAGTTTATCGTCACTTTCTTAATTCTTTAGTTTCCTTCTCTCTTTTTCAACCTACCTTTTTCATTCTTTTATTTTGGTCTCACTATGTGAAGCTTTTGCAGCAGCTATTATCGGCCAACTTGTCTTACAAACGAACCTAGCACAGGGATGCGTGAATAGATTATGAGAAAGGTGGTACAAAAAAATGGATGGCGTGACATGGCCCAAGAAAATAATCCTGAATCCTTAAATAAATAATTTGATTAATCCTAAATCCTTAAATAAATTGATTAAATAAATAGGTGAGCCTAATTCCATCTGTTGACTCTTGAGAAATCAACATTTGAAATTCCCAAAAAAGTAAGTTCCCGGAAATGAAAAGGGGCAACCTAATTTTTACTACATCTTGTATTTCTTTTTGGTACATATATGCGTGTAAAAAACAAAAGTTAGCATTGCAATAGCGAATTTTCTGGATTCATTTATAAAAAGAGATAGTGAAATAGTTATCATAAAATATGTTTCGTTTATGGTTAAAATGGGTATTGTACCAAAGTGAGTGTTCAAATGAGAATATACCTCATTACTGATGGAAGCTTTGGCTTTGGCTTATTTGGATTTGATGTATAAATTGGAAGGAAGTGATCCAGTTTTAGTTGGTAAACCGACCACATCATATCCAACCATATCCGAGGGAGGAAGTCACACAGTAAGGATTCGGAACCACAAACCTTAATAAGTGTGAACGCAAGATCTCATCCTAAGAAAATCAGCATCCGTATGTATTGTCGGTGGATGTAATTTTTTCTTGTTTACAAGAAGTATAAAATCCTTACTAAATTCCATCTGCATCATTTATTGGGAGCGGGTAATTGCTGATTTTTATGTATGGATTAAAGTTGAAAAAAGTTAAGAGAGGAGAGAAAGTGCAGAAGAAGAAAAAAAGAGAGAAAAAAAAAGTAGCATTGCAAGATGTGGAAGGAAGTGTTTTGTGTGATGAGAAGGGGAATGGGAAAAGGTGATGCACGTGTGGTTTTAAGTGAGCCACGACCACGAGAAGCATGCTGACATAGTTTCCGTGTGCAAGTACTTGACTGCTATCAGCATGCGTCCCAATAATTAGGATTTTTTTTCTTATTTTTCCAATTTGCTTATAATCATTTCATTACGGGTATGTAATTATGCAGTCTGAATGAAGGCATTGCAATCCATTTGAAGATCTTTCTTGGCCATGAATGTATGTTTTTAAGTGAAGGAAGAGTAGGGAAAAAACAATCATAAGTTTTGTAAATGGGAGAGCTTCTTTATATTGTTTTTCTCTGCTACTTTTCTCATCACTGGTTGAGTTGAGCTAGTACCATATAGTGCGTTTTTGTAACAATAAGGTGTTGGAGTTTAGTGGAATGAATGGGTTCTCTAAACGTTGAAGATGTGTTAGGGATGTACCTAGTTGTACGTCACCAATTTCTTCTGGATGTATGCCCGCAAAAAAATTAAGTTCTTTCGTCCCTTCTGAATTTATTTAACTTCCATGGTCCCTGCTGCACTATTCCCTAATGCCTATTCAATCTATTATTACCAATAAATTTATTCATGCCATCACGTTCGTTTAGTGAAAATGTACCCAGTTTCATACAAGTGTTATTTGTATAACAAAAAAAAAATACTTTTTCACTCTATTCTTAGACTGCGTTTGGTTCAAAGATTGGAAGGAAACACCCCTTGTGTAATTGATTACAAGAGAGGGAGGACACTAAAAAAACTATAAAAAAATTAAATTGTTACTTAATTTTCAAAAAGTTTAACTATATCATTTTGAGTGGCTTTTATATGGTTTATTGTTTCCCTCTTTTTTAATATTTATAAAATTTAATCACTTTATTGATATTTTAGGTGGTGAAATGAGTTCATTTGATCCGTTTTGCATTCGTCCGTCATTGGTTTACCAAAATTAAGGTGAAACGGGGTGGTTCTTACTATGTTAGACTGGTTACAAATTTTACTCCCACTTGTTAGGAAAGAAAGCATGTTCACAGCTTAGAAGAACTTCTCATAAAATTTTTTATTTTTAAAAAATTATATACATATATATGTTTTAAGTCTTTAATTAGTTAATTAATATATATAATTAAATGAATTTAAAAAATATTACTTTTATATATTAAATTTATTTATTTAAACAATAATTAAAATTTAATTTATAAATATTAATAATGTGAGTCAAAATACTATTACATATTTACATTCTTTGTATAATAAAATACAAAAAGTTGACAAACTAAAAATATCCCACTTATCTTACTAAAATGACAGCGAATTATAATATCTAACCGGTTTTGTTATTTCTAAATATAATTTTTGGATATATTGTATGGGTTGTATATATATTTATATATAATCTAATTCTCTGTCTCTTTTTATGGGTATGTACTTACATAGAGTTTGTTGTTGTCTACGAATAATACATTGCTACATTTTCTTAAAATAATAATAGAAGAACATATTATTTACACAATTTAAACGCTTTATTCTTCTGGTGAAAATCTTATGGTTTTTAATTTAAAGTGTTATAAATTTTAATTACAAAACACTATTGTAAGAATAATAAACAAAAAATAATACAAATTTAGAATTTTATTAATAACACAAAGTAAACCTTTAACATCATAATTACAATAATTAAAAGAATAAAAAAATCAAAGATATTAAATACAGACACATAAATATAATTATAATTTTTCCATTTTTTCAACCGAACATCAAAATAAAGACAAATCTTAACTTAAAAGATAAATAATTATTTTCTTTCTTAAGATTTTTTAGTTGTTTTCAAAATGGAATTGATAAGAAAAGAAAGACTTACTTGTAAAAAGAAATGTTCAAATATAAATGACTAGAAAGTATAATTTACTATGATAAATTTACTTAAAAGATAAATTTTGTAGAAAAATTAAAAAGCTGAAAACATAAATTTTGTGAAAATTTATGTAAATATAAAAGAATTATAAATTACTAAGGATAAAACAAGAATTGATAAAAGAAATATATGAAAGCGATCATCCAAATTACTATCAATTTTAAGAATCTTATTATATTTCTAGTTTGTAGGCTTTGTTCTCAAAAGTTTGTGAGTATAATTTGTTATCCTTATTTTATTACAATAATCTTATTTATAGTTCTAAAAGGACATATAAGTAAAATTTATAACAAATTGAAATATAATTTCCTATAACTACTCTACATAGTCCATTGTTCAACAACAACATTCAATACTTGAGTAGGTAATTATAACTATTTAAATCTTCTCACTGGATGCACTCTTATGTAACCTCTTTTTTTATGAAAATTTCTGAAAACATCTCCTCAATACAATTTTGTTGAAAAAATCCTTAGTTTGCATGTTTTTCTCTCTTAGCTTATGTTTGATGCAATTCATTCTATTATCCTTTTGATATCAACTTCATTTTTATATTACATTGTCGAAAATATGTGTATCGATAACTCTTTTTAAATTTCTACCTACTTTATCAATTTCATTTCAAACAATATTTATCGATTTATTAACTAATCTTAACCATTTGTTTACTTATATGTCTTTCTTCGATATTTCTCTTACTCATCATAACTCATTTCTTTCACATCATCTTTTATTTTAATCCTTAACTTATGAATATGTCAACTATTGATAAATTTTTCAATATTTTTCTTGTTTTTTTTAATCAGTTATTTGTATTAAAATTTGATAATTATTTCTCTTTATCAATTTGTAATTTTTCAATACTTTCTTAATTTGATTTTTAAATAATAATAAAAGAAGATATGATTTAGTTTACACAATTTAAAGTTTATACTATTTATTATTGTTTTTATCTTCTTCCTATCATGTTATACATCACGTTTATATTTTTTTCTTAATCGTAATTTTAATCCTTACATCTGATAAAATTTATATTTTTAGTTTTATTTTTTCTGTGATTGTAATTCCTCAATTTTTAGAGCTATATAGAATTTTGTGTTTTTATATAATTTTGATCCTTTATTATTTTTTACTTTATTTAATTATTCGTATTTTTATATTACTTTAAACATGATACATTAAATAAAAATTTATAATACGTATAATTAAAAATTAAAGAACTAAAGTTTATGAAAAAAAATGAGTCATATTTGCTATCATGAATAAAACCTAAATTTAAGTTATTCATGTTAGTAACAAAAGTAGAATACTCTAAAAGATTTGTAATAATACCTTACCTGAAAAATTAATTAATAATATTATTTTATGTTAATTTTATTGTAAGAAAATTTACTTTTTACTCGCCCCAATCTCAACCTGTTCCATTTTTTTCTTTATCAAATTGTTCTATCTTTTATTCCAGTTTTTTATTCCAAAATTGTCTTTTCTGATGAATGTAAATGGAATGGAAACACTTCTTTATAAATATTTATAGAATGTGAGAACATTTTCTAATTTTTCTGTAAGTCAAAACGATTTTGTTTCTTATAAGTCAAAATTATTTATGTATAATATAATTTAAAAAATAATAAACTCTACAAATTTTCTTGTATACAAAGTTTATTAAAAAATAACTATTTTATTTTATATTTTTTCTATTACAAGTACTTATTATTAAAATACTATCCGAATAAAACCTATATATTTTAATCATGTAAAGTCTCTCTATCATATGCCAAAGCGATAATCTGTCACCATGTCATTCTTACGTGAGAATAGTAAGAATGGAAGTATGGGAAGATTTTTCTACAAAAAGTAAAACTTTTTTTTTTAAAAAAAATACGAAATTGAATTTCTCTTGGAGTCTGAAATGTCAGTTTAGTGATTAGATAATATTTAAGTTGATTAGAGTAAATAATGTCGGAATGGAGTTCAATTTTATATTTTAAAAAAAATATTTTTATAAAAAGTTCTTATTGAAATGTATGACTTCGGGAGAAAGAAAAACAATTTTTTAAAATTTAGACATAAACTAATTTTAACTAGCAATTAAGTTTATTTTTTTATTTTATTTTTTGAAATATTTTCTTTGAATAGACCTTGATAATAAATTCATATCCGAACATAAATAAGATAGTGGTGGAGAATAATTGTTTATTCCCAAGTATTCTAATAACCATGCAAGTTTTATCAAGAGAAAATTTTTGGTAATTCCCTCATCAATTGAATATAACACTTTACATTATTTTTATAAAATTGTTATGAAATCATTTCTTAAAAATAAAACAAGCATACTATGTATTGTTTTAACTTTAAAAAGAGAGTGCTAAAAAAATTTAACTGGAAATTTATTGGAACATATCATATTTTATAAAATGTATAATTAATTAATTTTTAAATAAAAATAAAATAAATTTTGATATTTAGTACATGTTTTCTCTAAGGTTAGAAAAATTCCTTAATTTAAATGCATGAATGAAATTTTTAAAAATTTAATCCAAATCTAATATAATCTAAACCATAATTAGAATGAAATTAAATCTAAATTTATATTCTTTAAAAGAAATCAATTTTGAATTTTTATAGAACCAAAATCCAAACAGTTAGATGAAATTTTAAATTCAAATCTATATTTTATAAATAAAATATTTTTTAATATTTATAAACCGATTTGGTATTAATTTTAAAATTAATTTTGAATCTAAAAGAGTTTAAAATTATTATATAATTTATAAGAATATTTTTAATAAAAATTTATTGAAATCCTTCGTATTTTATAAAATATGTAATTAATCAATATTCTTAAAAATATTAGTTTGTGATATTCAGTTAGTGTTCCATATAGATACAATTTTTGTATAGGTTTTTTATACTGGATATTTTTCATAATTTAATATTTAAAAAATATTTTTATATGCTTAAATAAAAATAATAATTTTAAAATTTCTTTTCGACAAACCTATCTGAATAAAAAAATGATTTTAGCTAGTTATAATTAAAAAGAATATAATTTTTACATCATGCCTGACACATACATACATCATGCAATAGTTCTTAGATCCTTTACATCACTCTCTTTACAATCTCTTCAAACTTTCTATCTCTCCATAACTTCTTTTTCATTTGTTTTCTTCTTTCTCTTCTCCTTTTCTCTTTTATTATTTTGTACTGAAGAAGACAGTGTTGCAGGAGAGGATATATTTTGGTAGTTCTTCCATAAATTCATTGTTGAGTCATAAATTTATTGTCTTTTTCAACGTCTTTCAACAAAACTTAATTTTATATATATAAATATAAATATACCACCCACGTGATTAATTAATGTACGTATGTAGTACACAATTTTTGACTACCTAAAATTACATAAAAAGAATATCTTAAAGTTCAAATCGATAAACTCATTAAAAATAATAAGCTCTCGTGGGTTAAGTGAGATTCCATTAATTATATATTATTCTTAGAAATTAGTAAAAATTTTGAAAAGTTAGAAAAAAATGAAGGAGGAAGAATTGGATAGACAGAAAGGGTTATTTTACGTAGAAAATAGAAAAGAATGTGATGATCCGTTCCGTTGGCAAAAGCAACACAAAGCAAGATACACGGTGGCCGGTTTTTAAGGGTTGCGATGGGTCCCTCACTCTTATCCATGCGCAAGTTGAGGAGATTTATTATTATTATTATTATTATTATTATTATTATTATTATTATGGCCAGATACTTTTTTTAGCTGACCAACTGTTTTAGATTTTTATATTTGTGAGATGAAAGTAAGGAAAGAAGATATTAAAAATTTGAAAATGGATAAGGAATGGTAGATTAAAAAATATAATTTAAAATTTAGATATTAAAATCAAAGAATGGAGATTTTACTACAATGACTAGCATTGAAAAGTAAATATCTTATAAGGTTAAAAACTAAATTTCAAAAACGATTGACGGATTTGTCAGATAATTCAGCTTAAAAGACTTACATAACATATTTTTATTCTCTATTTATTTAAATGAAAACGATGGAAAGTAAGATTATTTAAATTAAATAAATAAGAATATGAATAGATAAAAAAATTATAAATATATGTGATTGATTTGAAAAAATGTAAAATAAATGATAATTAGTTTTCAATACAACGATCATAATGTTATTAAATGACATTTTATGTTAAATTAAATAATAATAAAAACCTTGCCTTTTTCCTTTGAATGAGATGTGAAGTAGAGGATTTTCTTACACTTCTCTCAAGCCACTTTGTATGGATAGCCACCCACCCACCCACCTTACAACTAGTTCCCATTCCTGCAAGTGCAGCCAAGCTTATGGAAAATAACATGTTGTTTATATTAATTGATGATAAGTTATTTATTCTATGATATTGTTATTTTTGCACAGTTAAAAAATACGTATATCATTGTTTATAGAATACGTACAAATATTTTCATACAAAATATACATCACTAAAATTATAACTAATATTATAAGTACTTTACGAATATAAATTCTTATTTTAAATTTCTTTTGAAAATCTCTTAAAATATAAAAAAAGAATACTTCCATTTCGAGTAATACCAACTCAAAATGTAAAGATAGATTAATTTAAAAAACAACATATTATCCATATACAAATCATCAATATTTATGCAACATAAATCATTATCATGTACGTCTTCAATAACAACAATTATTACTACTATAAAACTTACATTTAGTGATAGATGTTATGACTAACACATGATACTTTTTTTTGGAGGATTCTATCTATAATAAATATATTCCACTAGATACTAAGGATTGACTATTCCAAAATTGGTTTATAGGTTACCCACAATCATAGTGATACAACACATATGACATCAAAGACACCAAATGTACACATGTTTCCAAAGTTTGGTACAAGTCTTTCTTAACTTTTCGTCATTTAAAGTTTTGTCTACATGAATAAACAACAATGAAGCTAAGATACTTTTGTTAAGCGAATGTCATATTGATCATGGCCACCTAATACCAAATATCTCCCTTGGTATACTCCAACCACCCAACAAATGCTTGAAACAGTAATTATCAAGGTTTCCAAACACCACCTATTAAGGGCTCCAAAACTTACATGCATATATACCACAATCATATACATGCATGTCATCAAATACTAAAATATTTATCATCCTTGATAGACTTCAATCATCACCCACAACAGGTTTTAGATATGCATACTACAAGTCATGTATCACACCAAATATATTAAGCAAATCTAGACAGTGGAAGTAACAACTACACCTCGTTTCACTTTTGCTTAAGCGACAACACGTCGTTTGAGCCAAAAAAAAGGTCATGAGTCACTCTAAACAATTCAACAACAAACTTTCTAACACATTTATCCTTTAAACAACAACTTTATAAATTTCTAGACTGATCAACAATATATCTATCAAAATTTAACAACATATAGTCTAATAAACTAATTCAACATACACAATCTTTCTAATTTTCATCACCAACAACCTAAACCACCAACAACTACCAACTATTTAAAGCGAGATAATTATTCCCCTTACCTGAATTGAAACAATGTTACTTCCAAAGCCTTGTAATCCACTTTAAGACACCCATGTAAGCTTCCAACTACATTTTGAACGAGCAAAAACTCTTAGAATTCTAACACCAGAAAAAGAGAAGGAGAAACTTTAAATCACCAAAAGAGTCCGAACCACTTACCAAAAATAATTTATGATTGGTCCAAACTGGTCAACCATTCACTAGCCTCACGAGATCTTAATTGGATAAGATTTTATCGATCATAAACTCGAATAACTTAGAGAAAATGTAGAGAGAGTTTACAATCGGTAATTTTTTAATAAATAAAGAAATGAATTTCTAATTTCTGCTTATGAACATCATAATTAATTTAATTTAAAATCTATTATTAAAATATTAGTGAGTCTTACGTTTTATAAGTTTATTAATAATTCAATTTTTAATTTTATATTAAAACAAAATTATAAGATACTTTTTATATTAAGATAAAGTTATGTAGTTATATCTTGATAATTCTTAACTTAATATGTATTGCACGTGTATTTGGTTTGTTAAAAAGTATATTGCCTATATTTATCTAATAAGCATTATATATTCTCAATTCTTGGTTAACAAAATGGCAATTTCTAATTTTGTCAACTAGTTAGTACTATTTCCTCTCTACAATTTCATATTAAAATATTTTTAACATATGAAAGTTTGGCATGGATGTGGGATACATGACTTTACATCCATCTAAATATTAAGAGTTAAATATAAAACATATTAAATAGTACATTTTATCTTGGACTTGATCATATTTGGCATAAAAATTGATAGTTTTTTTTTTTAAATTAGGTTTGTTTTTACCTTAAATCCAAAACTTGTAATACAACACACAATATAATATTAGTCCACACACAACAATAACATTTTAACAATATAAACTAAAATTATGCTACCTAAAATTTCAATTAAACTATCTAATGTAATTTAAACGCGTTAAACAAATATAAAAGCTAACTAGACTATATATGTTGGAGAAGAAAGGTTTTTCATTATTTTCTTATTTGTTGTATAACATCTTGGGATAGTGGAGATTGATCTTGAAAGACCTAAAACATTTGACTTACATTATTATTTTTTCGAATCCAAATTTCTAACATAAAAAATATTTTTTTGAAATTATGAAAAGAAAAGAATAATGATTTTTCAATTTTATAAAAAAAAAAACAGACGAATGCACCCTTTTAATACTCACAAAAGCAAAATAAACTTAAGCAAATGTGGCAATGGATTACCTTTGCTCAGAAATCAATAATACCCACACAAACAATGATTTTCATCCAATACATGATGTAGCAGTCATACTCAAATGAATTTGCTTCATGTTAGTCTAAAATGAGAAACAAATGATAATATTATTTTCAACATTTATAAATACAATAATTATTGTATGTATTGAAAACTTTGTCTAACCTTAAGGTAAATGATTAAAAAGGACTTGTTATACTTCTTCCACTTAAAATATTTATTCAAGCTACTACTCTACTTGAAATAAAGGTAGATGTTAAAACATATATACTTATACTTTTAAAATGTAATGGAAAATGTTAAAGTTATTCTTGTAATAAGCTTTTCATTTTATTGCAATGAATAAAATCATACCATTATGTAATCCCTAAGTGTAATTTTTATTATTTTTAAAGTCTAAATTACAATTGTAAACATCTTATAATATTCAATGCTACACAAAAATTAATTTTGCTATTTCAAATTTAAACAACAAAATAACACATTTCAAAATTAAAGAAAATTTCAATGTCAACCAAAATCCAATAGAAACATTTATGCATTTCCGTGATTGAAGTCCCTTAAAAAATCACAATTTCAATTTTAACAATAAAATGGAGATATAAAACATTAACCTCAATGAAGTATGTTGGCCCACCTTAAAAAATCTACCGTCACAAATGAGACACAGATATGGAAAGTGAGCAAAATCAGAGGAGAAACCCTATCGTTGCTACTCAAGAAGAAAAACCATAGAGGAATTTTTGTCTTGTACATCAAAATTGCAAAGAAGAAAAAGGCGTTGTTGTAGTTTAACAGGATGTTTATGTCAAACCATATGGCATTCGATGTAAAAATGTTCATTTTATTTACAAAAATTACACTGCAAATTTTTATGTCGTTATTTTGGGTGTTTGACATCAATATGATGACATAATTGACACTTTTTCACTAATGTTTGTTGGAGATTTCACATTTACTTGAGATAATGAAAACAGACAAAATGTATAAAAAAAGAGGGTTAAATTGTGTACTTAAAACTTTTAAATATTTTCACAACATCAACGTATGTTGATATTTTGTTGTGTAGTTTTCGCTTAGTAAATTATATTATCAAAAGATTTTCACAAATGCTATTTTTAAAGATTCTCCTTCTTTTGGTTAAAATTAGTTTAATAACATGCAATGAGAAGAAGATAAGGTTGAGAAGGATTTACTCTTGATATTTTTATACTGGTCTTTCTGTTAAAAAAGACTAATCTAGTTCTTGATTAATGCGATCAAGTTCCACAAAGTTAACTTATACCATACAAATTAGTTCAAATATCACTTTACAAGCTGATTTTCTAAGATTGGGTTAAACTTAAAGTCAACTTTTTAATATGATATCAGAGTCAATCCCAATGAGGTTTGTTGGGCTTATCATGTCACTTACTATTTGGTCACCATCAAACCATCTACAAATATCCAGTCTCACGCCATGCTCAATATGTCTAGTCCTCGGTGTGATAGAGTGTGTTGAAGATCCCTCGTCAACTGAAGATAAATGTCAAATAATAGTATACAAACAGATGCAAACCTCATTTTATAAGCTGATTTTGTAAGGTTAAATAAAACGGATGCAAACCTCACTATTCACTTCTTAATAGTAAGGGTATTCAAAATCGAACTGATCCAAAAATCTGAAAACAAATCCAAATCGAACACAAAAAACAAAAGCTTTTGGATTGGTTTGAATTTTGTTTTCTAGGAATTGCACTGTTTGGTTTACATTTTTAAATTTTTAAAATCGATCCAACCTAAATTGAACTATAATATACTTCCAATATATATATATATATATGTATATATATATATATATTATTAATATAATAATAATAATAATAATAACAATAATAGTAAGTTATACATTTTAAACTTAAATCTTCTTACAAAGTTGTTTGGTCTATTTCATAAATTCGATTTTGTGAATTTCTTGATTCCTCTTCACCGTTAACAATGTTGTCAACTCTTTTTGAGGGTGGTGTCATCAACTCCACTCTCTTGCTTGACTTTGTTATTGTGTCCACTCTCGCTTAACTCTCTCAATGAGTAGATTTATATGTCCATTTGTAATTAGTATTATTTAATATGTTTGTTGGAAATCTCACATCAACTAGAGATGAGATCAATTTATTCTATATAAGTTGGTGCAAATGATACCTTACAAGCCAGTTTTGTGGGGTTGAGTTAGGCTTAAAGTTCACTTCTTAGTATGGTATTAGAGCCATAGCAAGGTTGTTGGGGCATCCGCTATCGGGTTGCTATCGAACCACCTATAAATCTATGCTCGAGATGTCCAGTCCTTCGCATGAGGGGGTATTCAAGATCCCACATCGACTAGAGATGAGATCAATTTAATGTATATAAGTGAGTGCAAATATTACCTTACAAGCTGGTTCTGTGGAGTTGAGTTAGGCTTAAAGTTCACTTCTTAATAATGTTTATTAGATTTTTAGTAACATTTTATGTTATTATATTTTAATTTAAAATATAAAAAGAATAAGAAAATATGCAATAAAAAATTAAAAATCGCATAAACCGATCCAAACTAAAATGCACAAATTTATTTGATTTGATTAATTATTTTTCAAACTAAATCACATATATTTTTTATGTTTAATTCATATATTTTTTTAGTCAAAATTCAAACTAAACTACACAACAAACACTCCTACTTAATAATATTTTTAAACCTTTGTATTTTTATGTTTAATTCATTATGTTATATGATTTTATTTTAAAAAACATCATTTTATATTTTAGTTATTTGTGCATTTTCATTTTCAAAACTTTCTATATATCATTGAACATAATCAGAAGAAAAAGTAGGATTTACATTTAATAACTTTTCGAATAGAAAATTAAACACAACTTTAATTTAAAGACATCTTATTTAAGTTTTAAATTAATATATTATAAATTTTATAGATTATTTTTATAATTATTGTGAACACCTAATTTTGACCCTCTTTATATATATAATTTCAGTTTCACATACAATATAAATTTATATCTTTCTTTTTTCTTTCTTTTCTTTTAAAGAAATATATATGACTCCAAATTTTGTTAAAACAAATATAAAATGTTAAGATTAAAATAAATGTAAAATTTTTCATAATTTAAATTAAATTTTTTTTAAATGAACTTTTAAAAAAATAATAACAAATATAGTAATTATTTTGGTTGATCCATTTTGAAAAGAAAAAATATTAAGAAATTCAGAGACAGAAAAACAATAGAAATTCAATGCCTCTCTCTCATGGGAATATCTCTGTACCAAACACTCTAGTATCTATAGTCATGTCTTTCATTTCTAATCATCCACCCCTTCAAACTTCTCTAATAATTCAATCAAAGTTGATAACATCAAATCTCCTCTATGCAACTCTCAATGATCTTTCTCTTTCTTCCAATCTTTTCAATAAAAGCTGATAACATCAAATCTCCTATGGGTCACTCTCAATAATCATTCTCCATCTTCCAATTTTCTTAATCTAACATCAAATTTACTCTCTGGCACTCTAAGTGACTACTCTCTATGTTATAACTTCTTCAATCAAAGTTGATAGATTGATATCATTCAAGTTCAAGTTAAACAATTTTTCACTCTCTCAAGCAACTAAAGCACTGTTTTTGTCTATAAATAGGTTCACATAAAGTGAATAAGGAGACTGAAAAATTAAACAAGAAAGAGCGGATAGAAAGAACTGGAAGTAGTATCAACAGTAGCAAGGACAAGAAGAAACAAAATTAGATACTACAACTAGGTAATTTTTTTTTGTATAAATCTTTAGCTTCTATGTTCTCTTTTTGTTGATTGTTATGAGCCATGTTTCTTCTAATTTGTCCTCATAAAAGTTATTTTCTCGCTTTCTACTACTTTCCACTTTCATGAATAGAAGATTCAATTTTGACATTTCTTTTCTGTCATCACATGTCTGTTGGAAGGTCTTCACCACCAGACAATTTATAGGTAGGTTTTCACCAGATTGTCGTCTATAAATAGTCTTCTGCATAATGTGGTCTAGGAAAAGTTTTCAGTTAGTTTGTTATTTCTTTATCATCCAACCATAACCACATTGTGAAAACATCTTCCATTTTTGCATTCTCTGAATTTTTTTAGCAGGCACAAATCCTTTGGCTTCTCTCGCTGTTATTGTTCAAACCTTGTGTTTTTTTGCATGAAAGATGTCTCTCCATGAACCCAACTCTACCTTTGCAACCAAACCTCTCCTGTGACCACTTCTCCAGTGTGCAACTCTCATTTGCCTCTCTATGCCACCAAACCTAATATGAGACATATGATTTAAATTTTTTTTTATCTAAATGAGGAAGTTTAAAGGGATCAAGTGGATCCAAATTTATTTTTCCTTCTCCATTTTTTTTTATGTATATAACACCTGTAAGTTTTTTTTTTCTTTTCATTTTGCTGCCATAAAATAGTCGAGTCTAGCATTGTTACATGTTTCAATATTTTTTTATTACCTATTTTATTTTCAAAGTGTCTTGTAAATAATAATAATCAATTGAAATTAATAATTTTATAACTAAATAGTAATAATTAGATAACATACTAGATGAAATTAAATTAGATATGATTTTCTTTTAACTTTAAAAAGTTCAAACATGTGAAAACTTACTATCTAAAATATTTCTCTAAACATAAAACTTTAAAATAGATAAATTAATTGGATGTGACATCCTTTTAATTTTAGGATTTAAAATACAAATTGTGATAACTTGTCTATTTCAAAGTCCTACTCCTTTTTTTTAATATATAAAAAAACAAGTTCTTTTATATAAGTATAAAATATGGATAAAAATAAGTAATTGGTTGAATTTAATAATTTCTTGTTGTAGAAAAATATGTAGTTTTAGTTTTAATTTAAAATTTAAATGAAATATTTGATAGAATTTTATAAATATATAAAAGATAGAGAACAAGTTGATTGGACGCGACATCCTTTTTATTCTAAGATTCTGGATACATGTTGTTGCAACATGTAATTTGAAAGTCTTTCTCTCACTTAAATTCTCTTTTAATAATAATAATAATAATAATAATAAAATAAGAAAATATTTAAATAATTTCTATATTCATTGTAATTCTTGTGAACATATATAATTGTTAATAAGAAAGTGTTTAGAATAATTGATAAAATTTAGAAAATTAAAACTAATATGAATAATTGATTATATAACCGCATGTAAAGGTGAGAAGAAAACATTTAACCGCATGAGGGACACACCCTTCTCCCTTCTCCTCTTGTTTCTTTCTACTCAAATTATTGGATTGAAACGTGTGATCAGTGTTTCAGTCTTTCTGTTTCTCAAGTGTTCACTAACACTACATTATCTCATCCAAACGAACCTAGAAGACTACCTATATGACAGAGAAAAGAAGATGCTAAAATTATGATGATTAGTTTGGAAATTGATGGAGCTAGTTTATGGGGCGGGGGTTTTGATTTATAAATTTAGAGTGTTACGTTGATTGAGGGATGTTTAGATAAAATAATTGGTAAATCATTGGTTTTGAACATATATAAAAACAAGAGTATCAATCTGGGACTGTGTTTGATTGGGGTTGGTTGCTGGTGGGATACGTTTGGGGAGCTCAATGTAGGGACAAAATAAAGAAATAAAATAATAAAAACTAATTTTGTCTTGTCGCGATACGTCACCGTCTTCTCTTACAACCCCAATATGCAGCAGCAGCAGCAGCAGGTCCCCAACCCTAGAATTGACCACTGTCACTGGTCCACGCTACCTATCCAACATTCATGCCTCCTCAATTTCTATTTTCCTATAACTATTTATTTCCCACTTTTTCTTTTCTTTTTTATTATTATTATTCTCTTGCCAATGCAATGCACTTGTTGCATGCCACATCCACCCTGCATCGTAAAACCTGATCTCTCTTTTTTATTTCCTTTCTTCTTCTCAATTGCATGTGAGTGAGGTGAGGATGCACTATTTCCTTGCATACTGCAACCATCATGAGTTACTACACTCTTTTTCTTCATACTTGATGTTACATACTTCATCATTCAAACCAAACAGTTAACTTAACTTTGTTGCAGTATTAAGTTTAGAAAAAATGAAAAATGAAAATATTTTGAGAATAAGCTGACAATACCTTTTTGTTGTTGGTGTTGGGTAGGTACTACTCCTTTATAAAAAAAATGTTTTGTGGCATTAAAAAAAGAAATGAAAACAAATAGAATATTAGGGAAAATGGTAGGGTGGAAGCCGTACTATTGGGTTGGTGTTATGATAAGTTACAGGACCTCCATTATTGGCGGGTCATAAGCTGAAAAATAAATGGTTAATTGGTGGCATTAGTGGTTGCTCAAACCCTCATGATTCATGTATATTTGATATAAGATTTCTTACCCCACCTAACCGTTACTTTTCATCACAAATCACCCTCTTAGGGTGCTCAACTCATCCTTTTTCATCACCCAATTTAAAAAATAATCATCCAAATCTTTATTCTTTTCCCTCTCAATCTGTGGGAACAACACTTTCTAGAAGATTGACATAATTTAAGGCAAGAGAAGCTCCGGCATTTAGCCAAATCCTACTCCTCACTCCCCATGAACCTTCCACCCTCCAATTTCTTTGCTTTTTCTTTAATAAGAAACAACATTTTAAATTCTTTGGATCAGTTTTCAAAAGCCTACCATAAAGTTCAAATCAAGGTGCTCCCTCCACATGGAGTCAAGTCAAAATTTTTCAAATAAAAACCGTTTAAGTAACACTGCCTTTATTCTCAGCATTCAAATTCAACCCCCTCTCAAGTGAATCTATAAAATATATTTTGCTTGCCAAAGAGTAACTAACACCTTGCTCTGACTCAAGTATGAACAGACAAACATCCATAATACTTTAATACTGTCACTAATTATCTCCTTTTCCTTCCTTATAGATCTTCAATATCCTATAAACATATCCACACCCTTCACTGTCTTCTTTCGGCTAGGCCAGGCAAATTTTTATTTTCTAGTTAACTATCTTCACTTTTGCAAAATGAAAAAAAAAAAAAAGAAAAGTCTATCAGTTAAACATTCACTTTCTTTGATCGAATATTTTTTAGTCATAAGATTTTACAGCATGAGGGTATAACATCCAAAAGAGCAGGTCACTGCATAAATGGTGAAACAAAATTAACAACCCAACCTCAGTTATTTGTTGTGTCAGACCTAATTAATATTTTGTATTTGTGTTTTTTCTTGCTCTTGTTGGTATTTATATATTTATATAGCGAAACACTGACATTGGAATAGTTTTCGTTGGTCAATGGTGCCTACCGACACCTTTAGTAATCTGGGAATATATTTTTTCAGCCGAAATTTCTAATCCAAAACGGTATGTTCCAATTCCTACTCTAGCTCTGATTCAAAGTTTAAAAGACATGGAAATTAAGGTACAAACAAACAAGTGTTCCTCCATCATCATCATCATCATCATCATCATCATCATCAAAGTTTCAAAGACATGGTTTGATTTTTCTGATAGTTTTGTAATAAGCTATTTGGAAATGTATTTTGGTCTTTTGTGTTGGGGGGAAATTAATAATAATAGTATTAATATGAGCAGAGATAGTAATATTAATATAAGTTGTACTGTGAATGATATTTTCCCTTTTCTTTGCTTGGTGATTAAATGAGGTAGCAATTTGATTGGTTTGAGATAGTATTATTATCTATGGGCATTAAAGGTATCATAATGGTTGTGTGAGTCCCACTTGAAATGCAGAATGGCATTGGAAATGTTCCAAATCCATGGCTTTTAGTGATAAAGATTAGATAAAACAAACACGGATCATGAGAAAGAGTGATCATGTGATCTTGTCAACACCTAAATTTGTTAAGTCTACAATCGTTTTTCTTTTTCACCTCACCACCCAACACTTCTCACTTCAAAAATAATAATTAACAATTTTATTATATTTTACATTTCCCTTTTGGAAAAAACACTTTTAGGTGGAGCTCTGGACCTACCTATTCTTACCACAAATGCCCCATGCTTTGAAAATACAAATCTGAACATTTATAATCTAATCTCAATAACAAATCACAACTACAACCTATAACATAGCTCCTACCTTCTAAATCAATGTTTTCTGCTCTATTTCTTAATCCTATCTCTCTCTCTCTCTCTCTCTAAATATCATTTTCTGTCGTTGAATATCAAACAATCATCTTTTTCTTTGAGCTCTATAACCTCGTGACTTTTCCTTTATCTTTTTTCTTCATGATAACATTATCATCAGGCCCAAGCCCATCCATATTTTGGAGGCTTTCCATCGACTAATACCATTTTTTAACTATGAAAAAATAACATTTACAAAAACAGACTCACATCCTTTACACAATACAGGCCCAAAAGGAAAAGTCTACCCCAACAAGGCCTGGTAAATCTAACAAACAAGGTAAACTAAATTCAAATTAATTTTGGATTTCTTTTGTGTAAGCCCAAAGAAAAGCCGAACCGAGTAAGAATGAACTGCGTAAGCCCAAATTTTTCTTAAACTACAATACACTTGGCCTGTTTGGTTCTCTTTTTATTTTTATTTTGTTTTATACTACTTACTTCTTTTTTTTGTTGGAACAAGTTAATCTCACACTTTAAGTTTTGAAAATTACATTTAAAACAAGTCTTTTTTAAGAGAAAACAGAATACATATTCTCCAATACAGTCTTTTTAACAAATTATTTTTTATAGATTGAAAACTATTGAATACAACAAAACGCTAAATGTAATTCAATATATATAAAGAATCATACTCTTAAAATTTTGAATTTTTTGATAAAATTTAATGAAAATAAAAATGTGATGGTAAAAGAACTTTAATCATATCAAGTCCATCAAATCAAGTCGTACTCATATCAACCAAGTCGAGTCAAACCTTAATCAATCGAGTTGAGTCGAATTGAGTTGGTCGAGTCGAACGGATCCATGTTAACCAAGTTGAGTTTGACTCATGTCGTCTTAGTCGAGTTGGACTCACATCCTGAATTGTAGTGGGACAAACCCATTTCAAGTGTAGGTTTTGTGGATTGGAACATGTTTAGCATTTTAATTTAGAACCAATAAAAAAAATTTAAGAGTAGATTGGAACTAGCCAATGAGTCATGGATCAAATAAATATCTCTATTATTACACAGTATTAAAGATCTCACGTCCAGTAGAAATTAAACAAAATTTATGCATATAAATAATTACAAACTTCATCTTATATAGCAAATTTTGTGATATTGAATTAGATTAAAATTCTCATCTTAATATAATATTAAAAGTATATAAGTCTATCCTAATTATATATAAATCTATTTGAGTCTATCGAACTACTCATGCTTTTAGCCTCG
Organism: Lablab purpureus; assembly: GCA_030347555.1. Lineage (NCBI taxonomy): Eukaryota > Viridiplantae > Streptophyta > Magnoliopsida > Fabales > Fabaceae > Lablab > Lablab purpureus. The sequence continues at coordinate 6,181,179 of CM059260.1, forward strand.
TACTTTGTAACAAGTGTCCCTTAATATAATATAATATTACAAATATATAAGTATATCCTAATTATGGATGGCAAAATGAGCCAGTCTGATCTATTTTAGTCTAATCCATCGGTGGCCCGCCAAAAAACAGAATGAGATGGGTGCGCCACCACCATCATGCGAATTAAAAAGAGAAAAGAATTTATTTATGATATTATTTATTATTATTAACTAAATTATTTATTTTATTAAGGAATCTATCTTAATTATTTATTTTAGTTAAAATAAAAATTAACTAATTTATTTTATGTTATTCTATAAATAAATAAAATATTAACAATTTTTTTAAAATTATACAACTTTATTAAGAAAGGAGAGTATTATCTTCATTACAGATAATAAAAGTAAAAAATAATTTCTGTTTAAAAATATTTTGAAATTTAGTTTTAATTGTTATAAAATTTTAATATATTTTTAAATAGTATAAAAGTAATATTTATAAAAAAACAAACGCAAACAAAAGTAAAATTTTAAAATATATATTATATTTAAAATATAATTATATGAACCTTTTGTTTTATATATAATTAAATTATTCAACTAAAATACTTTTTGCACAACATATTATATTACGTAACAATAAATTTAAATTTAAAATTTAAATATAATAAATAAATAGATTTACAAAACATTTATTTATTAAAAGTCGAGCATGTAAAAACTGATTGAATTTGATTATCTTGATGTATTAGATGATCATCTCATTTCCTTTATATATATATATATATATATATATATATATATATATATATATATAAATTTTTTATTTTTATTTGTATAAATGCTATGTTTCTTAATATACTGAATGTTGCATATATTTATGGTTTATAATATTTTTTTTACTAATATAAAAGGATAACAGATTTATTGTAATTTTCTAAGGATTATATAAACTTAGGTTTTTTTAGTAATAGGATCATTTACCCGTCTTACAATGAAAGTTATCATTAATAATTTTATAATAAAAATTACCATGAAGAAGATGGTCACTTATCCATCTTTTAATGAAAGTTTATCCATCTTTTAATGAAAATTGTTGTAAACAATATGATTGTTTTAATAGTTTTATAACGAAAGTTTGTTATAAATAATTTAGAACCTCCATGATAAAAGAATTTACATAAATATTTAAATTCATCTTGCATTATAACTCATCAACCTTGCACAATAAAAATTATTAAAAACACAAATACATTTTTTTAATGAATCTCTACAACTTATTCATTTATGAAAATAAGTTATTAAGAACACAAATACACTTTTGTCTAATGAATTTCTACAACTTATTTATTTATAAAAAATTTAAGTAGCTAAAATCACTAAAATACATAAAAACACCCACCCACCAAGCACAATATATCACATTAATCACATGCATAATTATCTTCGCATACCTAGATAAATTATTAGAGAACTCATACAAACATTCAATAAAATGTTTTTAAATAACAATAATAAATTATAAACCAATAAAATTAATCCATGTTTCAATTATACCAGTTGGTTTGATTTTTTTATCTAATACTCAAATCTTTCATCAAATAAACTCATTTTTATATTCTAAAATTGAATAGGTGTTATAGTGCTAGATAATTTTTTGATCTAACTCTTAATCTCATTTTTATATTCTAAAATTGAATAGGTGTTATAATGTTAAATCTTTAATGGTCTCAGTCTCCTTCATATTTAATAATTCAAACTCACCTTTTAGAGTTTGAAGTTTAATGGTGCATACCTTTATACTTCCTTGAAACTCTTCCTATAGTGTGCTCCATGTCTCTTTAGCACTTGTGGCATTCATTATTCTTAGAAAGATTGCATCGACCACTGCTTGTTGTAGAAAATATAAGGCCTTCGAATTTTTTTGCTTATTCTCCTTTAGCTCCTTCTTATGAGCTATCTTTAGTGTTGTGATGTCTGATGGAATAGTGAAGCCATCTTCTACAATCTCCCATAAATCTTAAGAGAAAACAAATGTCTTGATTTTAATGTTCCAATAGTCATAGTTCTCTCCTATAAAGACAGGTACCGGAATAGATGAAGAAAAATTGTTATTGACCATTGGTTAGGAGATTATTGGGATTGATATGAAGTATAGTAGGAAGTTTTTCTAGAAATAGTTGGGTATTATAACGTCCACTAGATGACCAAACGTAGTTCTTGTACCACTGTTAGATTTCTGGTAGAGGTGGACAAGTTTAGTGGAATGAGTAGCAGTGTTGTAGAAGGTAGATTGGAGATAGTTGATAGTATGAAGGAGTTTTGAATAAGGTAGTAGTTGATTTGATGAAAAATAGTTTTGTTGAGTTTAGTTCAGAATGCATTACAATGTGAGATGTCACCACAAATATATACAGGCATAAGGCACCTCTTTATATTGATATAAAATTTTCTAAAACTTGACTATTCTAGGTGCATAAAGATTGTTCTACAGATAATACATCTTTATGCTTCTTTTTCTAGATTGTTCTCATAATTGTAGGAGTTGTTACTTTTAGTAGTTTCTAAATACTATCTAGAACTTTTTAGGATTTTCTAGAACTTTCTACAATACTTTGGAACTATGTAGAAATTTGCATCATAATTTAACAATTGTTTAATTGAGTAAATGTGATTTCCTGTGTTAAATTGTATATATTGCATTTAATCAACAAAACATTACAATTAAAAATTCATGTACAAACAAAACTTACTTGTTTTTTTGTCCTGATTGTTTCTAGTCCCAACAACTCTTGATTCTTCTATCAACCATTTTTTTCCTGTGTTAATCTCTTCTTCCTTTCTACTTCTAAACTCTCCCATTTTTTTAATGTAAAGGTATTTACAGAGGAGGAGAAATTTTGAGATTGTTTTTCAAAAGTTCAAAATTTATGTTCAGTTTTAGAAGCAAGATGTGTATAGATCCTCAACTTTGATTTTATATTATGTGTACAAAAATGTGCAAACGTAATTATATATAAAGAGAGACAAGATCAGGTATTTGCACATTTTGTAATTAAACCTCAGCTCATATAATTATAGGAAAAATGATAAATATAATTAAAAAGTAACATAAAAATTGAATATATAATTTTATATTTTTATAATTTAACTAAATCTTATTAAATAATAAAAATATCTAATAATAATAAAAATTAATAAAATAATTTAATAATAAAATAATTAATAATATAATAAAAAAATAATAAAAATAATTAAAAGGACAAATAAATAAATAAAATATTAAAGAATAAAATAAAAATTTAATTATAAATAAAATTATCTCAATAAAATAGAAACAAATAATTTTTAATACTCCACCTTAAAGATAATGGTATTAGTAGAAGTGTCTTTTAATTAATCATTAAAAATTATCATACAATCAAATACACTTTAACATAATCTGGAATACTGTTAATAACCTTTATACAGCTGCACTGTTAATAAAAACAACATTAAAATTTCCCTAAATGAGATCCTATTCGCATTTATGGATTAAAAAATATGGTCTACATTTGACTATTTTAGGATATATTATTTGTGTATTTTATTCAAAATAAAGATGTAATAAAAAATCATTACTATATGATTGGGATCCGTTGTAGATATGCAGTAGCAGCATGGCCCAGCATCACTGTCCTGTCCCGTCAGTCAGGATAGACTGTATTTTTCCCTTACCGTTAACAACACAGAAAAAGGTAAATTTGTTGATATGATAGAAATGTTTTTTTTCTTTTTTTTAATGATAAATGTTTTCCTTTTTTTTCTTTTCTTAAATGACATATTTTACACTTCGTAAATATATTTATTGTAATATTTAAGTTACTAACTTGCTTTTTTCTTCTTTATGTACAGATAAAGAATAAAAAGATAATAATAAATTTATTATTTTACGAAGCATCTCGGTATGCAAAATATATTCCTGTGTGCATTTCATTTCCCCAAATGGAATAATAAAGGATCCAACGGTCATAATGAAGTATTCGATAAGCTTCAAGGTGTAACGGTCTATTCTTCCCATCTATCTATTCAAATACAGATATTGGTTCTGCTTCTATGAGTCTATGAGATGAGGGAGAAAGTGCAGAGGCAAATAGCAGGTTTGTGCTTGAATCTGACGAAAGTTTTTCATTATCTACGTTAGATTCACGCACAAACTTGTTATTTTCCTTTTCTTTGTTAACTTTTTTTTCTAAGAAAACTTTGGTTTTTGCATTCAGACTTCCGATTCAAATCTCTATGTTTGCCTCTCCTCAAACCATGAAGTCTAAGCTGGATATCTGGTTGTCCTACGGTACGATTTCAATTTGCCTCTGTTTATTTTTCTAGGTTTAAAAATGGTTTCGATAATTTATTTTGATTTTACATTCTCATTATTTCAATTTGCCTATGTTTATTTTTCTAGGTTTAAAAATGGTTGCGATAATTTATTTTGATTTTACATTCTCATTATTGAATATCTAATTACATGTTTATTTAAAAAATTAAAATAACTATGAGAAGTTTTAGTTGCATATTAAAACAAATTATAGTATGGCTTTAGGAAGAGTGGCGTCTCAGAATATTTATTCTGATTTTCTTCTTCCTTTTTATTAAGTTTTAATATAAATTTTGTTGTTAGGTTGGGAGTTTATTCATTTTATTTTACTTTGAAGTTAGAAAGCCCTTTTAATTGTCATTTTGTCTCTTTTTTGCCTTTTCAATTTTTCTTTTTCACGTAGCTCTTTTGATTTATTCAATTTTTTATTTGATTTTCTTTGGATTGATTTACCTTATTTTTGTAAACTATGAAATTATATTAATTTATTTTTGTTCATTAATTAGATTTTATACTTGGATTTAAATATTATACCTTTAAATGTAAAATAATAAAGTATGTTCTTGTTAAAAAATTAAATGTCTTAAAGATGAATTCAAATAAAATAGGATTTCCAATTTTAAATAAATGAGATTCTAAAGATTTAAAAAATAAATATTAATAATGAAAGAGTAAGTTAAAATAAACTTCCTTGTGATAAATGAGTTTTTTATATATTTTTTATCTATATATATTTGTTATCTTTATCATGAGTTGATATTAAGATTCTCTTATTAGGAGTAAGTTTAAAAGTATTAAAATATTTATCTTAGTTGGTTGTATTATAATTTATTATTAAGATAATATTTTGTTATGACAAAGTAATATATATTAGAAATAATATTTGAGATAGTTAAGTTGTTAGTTCTTTTGATTGTTATGAAATTTTGGATGTATAAGCACGAGTAATCTTGAATATTATTAGATCTTTTGTGTAAGTAAACTTATTAATAGTTTTATTAAAATATAAATTAATATTAAGTAATTGAATAATTTACTTATCATAGTAAGAATTAACTATCTAAATTGGTTAATTTATAATTAGTGTAGTGTGTATAATTAATTTATAATATGTGAGTGGTCTTTTTTATAAAGTACAAATCCTAACTATCTACGATATCATAATTATTATCATAACTTTCTAATAATTACTACAACTTCCTAATAACTATTATAATTTCTAAATATCTATTATAACTTCTTAATAATTTCTATTTAATCTTGATAGTCTTGATTATTTCATTTTCACATTAGTAATCTTGATATTTAATCATCATAACTTTTTAATAACTACCACAACTTCCTAATAACTGTTATAACTTCTAAATATATATCATAACTTCTTAATAATTTCCATTCGATCTTTATTAATCTTGATTATTCCATCTTCACCATTAGTAATCTTGATATTTAATTTTCACCGTTGATGATATTATAATCTTCATCATAGAAACTTGTATTTGACTATTTCAGACTATTGAAAGACATTCTTTCCATGATCAGAAATAAATCACTACTAACAAGTGTTAACGAACATCAATTTATGTCCATGACAGAAATCACTAGAATATTGAGATTACAACTCAAACTCTTACAATGAGTTTTGCTAAAGACAAACCGAGATCGTTATACTAACTCTCGTGAGATGTGTCTGTACTAGAAGGAAGGATATGTGAACAATATCTCTCTTATAAAACTTAAACGTCATTACATAGTCTCAACAACATTAAGGACTAGATGGTCGATTGATACTAGACATTCTAGTCTAGTGAGACTTTTCACCATATACAAAAGCTAATAAGATGATCTGATAGAGTTATATGGTCTAGGAACATTTAACAAAATTTTTACTGGAACAATCCTTGAAAATGAGTGATACTTGTTTCTTCACAATCTTGTTCCCATCCTCAAACTTGTCCTCATTTTAAATTACTATTTTTAAGTTATATATGTTCTTTTTGTTCATTTGTTTTGTTTCATTTGAAGAATCCTTCAAACTTTTTCATTCTCTCTTATTCAAGTCATTTATAACCAAGTTCACTTAAATCTTCAAAATACTTTCCCTCTCATCCCACTACTTTAATTACACACTTTTTTTTCAAAATTTGTATTTTAAAAAACATAACCTCATTTTATCAAATTAAATTGTTTCTTTTATTTAGGACACACACTTAACCATTTATGTTCCTTTCTAATATTTTTATTTTTGTCACGTGAAAATTTATGATTATTTCAAGTCATGTAGCTTTAGTTAGGTAGCCTGAAAATTATTTTCTTTTTTTTTTTGGTTTTTAGTCATTTCATTTGAAAACACTTATTTGTTATACAACTTTTCATTCTTTTTTTAATTTATTTCATACATCAAGTTTACTTAAATCTCTTAGGTACTTTTCTCTTAAAATTTGTAAAAATAATAAATGTTGTAATTGTTATGAAAATTTCAATATATATAATTATTTTCACTCTTTTTAACAATTATGTATTTTTTTCTTAATATTTGACATTCAGTAAAAAAAGAAAATATGTGATTTTGATAATGAATTGTTAATAATATTGTGTTTTCTTTATTGTGAGTATAATTATTCTTGCTACTCAACAAATGATGACCTTTTACTTGAGAGTGTATAATTAAACTCATACATGTCACACCTTATTGTCTCCTATAATAAAGAAAAGAAAGATGATGGAGAAAGAGATATATGATAGAAAGAAAAGGAGAGAATGAAGATTTTTTTTTATATTTTAATAATAATTAATATTTTTTATTTTATTTTATTTTATTTTATTTAAATTAGAATGCTTAATTTGCACAACAATTCTCTACTTTATTTTTTTAATATATAATATTTTTATATTTTTATTTTTGAAACTTACAATACATGTTTTTTTAACTTTTATTAATTTTTAAGTATTTATTTACTAATTATAAATTAAATATCTTTTATTCATTTTTTAATTATATTCAAACTTTAAACATAAAAAAGTTATAACATGTAAGAGTTGAATGTAAATTTTTTAACTTTTATTAAAAATAAATAATATATTTATTTGAAATAGGAATCTTATTCAAATTCTAAATCTTTCTATCCAATTACTTCACTCATTAATGTTTATCTTTTTTCTATTGTATGTCATAATGAAAATGAAGTCTTCATATAAAAAAATATTAAAAAGAAAAGTTTAAGATTAGAAGGCTCTAGAAATAAAGTCCCACATCTCCATTTAAAGTAGATAGGATGTGACTTGCTATCCCATAAAAGGAGATCATACATGCCTTGTAAATCATTGAATGGAGAAATCAAATTGAGTGCTTTAAAAGTTTTTTTGTATTTCTTTTTTAAGAGTGTTGTTTTTTTAGTTGATTTGGCCTACTATGTGGACTTTTCCTTTTTTTTTCTTTCCTTCTTGAAATCACTAAGAAGTGTGTGTGCCAAGGGATATTAAAGGATCATAGCCAACCCAACCTCCATGGTTAGGTACATTTGAAAAGGTAGTCACCAACCTACCTTATCCATTTTGTATTCATTATATACTATTATCTTTCATGTTTTTTTAACGTAAATGGTGTTGTTCAATTGTGTTTTTCTATTAAGTTTTTAATCCTTACTATCCATCCCTTAAGTGTCAAGAAAACATCACAAACGCCTAAAAGATAACTCTTGACCAACCGAGAAAACTTCATACTCCAAGAAAACCAAGAAACACCTTCAAAAACTCATCCATACACCATTTACTCTTAGACCACCCAAATCTGATATACAATTCATTGAACCTAGGTTAATTTATCCCTCTAGATATCTGCAACAAAATCCCACCAAGAGAGCTACCCAAAAAGATATCAGAAGATAACCAAGACCTACCTTATCTTTAGCTTTCGTAGAACACTACTAGCTCTCTCCAAGAATCCCTCCAATATTCTCCTCAACTAGGACTATTAAAATAGGTCTGGTCTGGAACCAATGATTTATGTCAGATGCTTAAAAAATAGTTATCTAAATAAAAAATAAATTTTTTTAGTCAGACCAAGGTTAGGTCCATCTTTTCTTTATGTTAATTTTTTTCTTATTTTCTATTTTATTTTAATTACATATGTTATTTAAAATAAAATTGTTTATTAAATTAAGGAATATGTTATGAGTATCAGTTATTTGGTGTGTGTGTGTTATGGAGGAAAAAGATACGAATAAAGAGGAAATTATAACATATTTTTTTCTATATATGGGAGTGGTCCTCAATTGTCCTATATTTTTATAGTAGTGTTTTAATCCTGAACTTTATTTAGCAAAATTGTAAGAATTAAGTTACAAGTACTTATGAAAGTTAAACTGGATGGTGAGTTAGAGAAAATCAATTTGTGAGAATGAGGTTACGGCTCATAGGTTTGACATGAGCCAAGCAAAAAATAACTTAAAATATAGGTCATGTTAGACATCATAATCCATCCAAAACCTTTCTAAGTCAACCTAAGTTCCTTTCTCATCCTAGGACAAAAAACCTAATAAAGCTCAAGGGAACCTATAAACCATCCAATTGGAAGTTGGAAGTGTTTTTATTACTTTGAATTTTAAATAAAAAGTCATCCATTTTCAAAAAATGTCCAACCAGGTTTCATCACCTTCCTCGCATTTTTGAGTTTTTTTTTTTCATATATTGTACTCTTTGAATATGTTTGGAAACTTTAGATAATTTTTTTTAAAGATAATTCAACCTATTACATATTAATGAGTTGAGTAAATTAACTCATTTATTTATATATTTGTTAGAATATAATTAAAAAGTGAATAGATTTAAGTGACCTATTTATTGTAATACAATAAAAATTATCTATCATAAGTGATTTGATCAACTTATATATTATAATTAAAAAATATTGTTGAATTTTTAAATAAAAATATTTAAATTTATATAAAAATGGTTACATATCATCAACCTATCTCAATCTAAACTTCTTTGACATGGAGACTTAATGGGTTAACATGCAAAGTGAGTTTAGTTGACTTTAATCTCTATTAGGAATATTCTTTTTCAACCGAACTTAATTCAAACCATTGTCCACCTTCCCAACCATGCATGATTCATAACCTAAAATTGATCCAACGGATGAGATTTTAATACACTTGTTGTAGCCGCATATTGCTTTTATTAGGAAATGACTAACTGCATAATCTATAAAATCACTTTAGAACATCTAAATGTAGCGACTCTCATTGGGTGCTTCCAATAGGAAACAATTCTATACATACATTCTTCTGAATACAAAATACCTCTAAACATAATCTTCACAATGAACCAACTCTCTTTCCATACTTCTAACAGTCTTACAAAAAACCTTACATCGATAGGTCTAGTAAAATTTCAACGGTTCCAATTCTTTTTATTATTTCTTTTACACTTTTTACCCTTGCGTGTTTGATATACTTGGAAAACAATTACACCCAATTGCTTGCTACCACAAAATTCAGAAAAGCAACGTTGCTTAGGATTGCTTCAATAGCCACTGCTGTGATACTGTTGCAACTACTTTCTTCTACTTTATAGTTCATCCAAATAAATCAACTTTCGATAAAATTACCTGACCATACATCTCAACTCCCCCATTGTTCATGAAGAACGTCATCATCCAATTGTTGCAAATGGAAAAGGATCACCAATGCACGATAAGAAGATGATGCACCTTCAACCCAATAAACTTTCTGTAGTTTAAACAATGCATATATAATTAAATTCTGTTATGCCAGTAATGATTTCAATTCATTGGAATAAACTTTCTGTACCCCTTTTTAACGAGAAGAAACAAAGCTTTCATAACGAGGAAATGTCTCGCGCACTTAGAAACAGGTAGAGCGAATAAAACCATTCGAAAGTGCTATACCAAAACAAAATATATCTCTCAAAAGAAGCAAATATTTTAATTTACGACATTATTGCACTAAAAAACACACATGTGCATGTCTTCATGGTGTGTTTCAACTATCAAGACCACATCGTAATAAAGATGATACCTTCATTTAATTTTACTTTTGCATAGATGATAGAGTTGTCAAAATAGACCTGGTCCAATGGGCTGACCCGTATAGCCTATGATTCATGTCAGGCTAGGCTTAAAAAATTGTGGCCTAGATAACAATAGGTCTTTTTTAGCCTGACCCATTTGGCCCGATATCCATATGGGTCAAGGCCAGGCTGGCCCGTAGACTAATGGGCTGATCCGTTTATTTTTTATATTAAATTTTTGTTCTTAATTGTTATGTTGTTATACTAAATAAAGAAATCATAGTGTCTCAGAATCTCTGTTTTTTTCTCTTCCTTTCTCACAAGTTTTTTCATCTCCTCTACTACACTGCTTCTCTTTCCTTATATTACCTTCACCACCACAGTTTCTGATATAACTTCTCTTTTCCTTATATTACCTTAACCACCACAGTTTCTGATATAACTTCTCTGTTTCACATTACGTTAGGTTCTTTTTTATTTTTTGTTAATTTATATTATTATTTTTTGCATTTCTAATCAAAACTTTATATATGCTTTTGTTTTCCTCATCATCATTGATTTGTGTTATTTTCTTAATATTTGTTGAATTATATAAAGTAAAATTATTATAAGTATTAAATAAGTTTTTATGTTTTTTTATTTCTTAGATTGCAGAGTTCTTATTTCTTATGACAATATTAAGGAGTTATTCCTCCAATTAGTTATTCATCTGATGATAACAAAAGAAATAATGTTGAATAAAGTTGTGGAGAGACTAAAAAAGCAAAAGAAATATTTTAATATTTTTTTAATTTTTAATTAGGCTAAAATTGGCCCGTTGGCCTAATATAGGACCAGGCTAGGCTAAAAATTATGGCCCGTTTTAAAATATAGGCCAGGCTAGGCCGGGCTGGGCCAAACCGCCCGTTTTGACAGCTCTAATAGCTGATGCACCTCTTCTATTTTTTCCCTTTTTCTTATTTTTGTTTTGTTTTTTGGTTGTTATACACACTCAACATAAAAGGGAAGTCTGTCTCTCAAAGAATAATTATGTTATCTAACTATATTATGCAAACTTCATACTTGCAAATTACTTGTATAACCTTCTTTCTTTAATTAGTGTGTATCATGTTGCACTTATTTTAAATATATAATGTTTATTTGTGTATAAATCCCTGAAAGTGTTTAAAAGATAAAGCATCATTTTAATGAAATATTAATCCTTACCACCAAGCTACACAGGTGTCACTTGTTATTTGAATTGGCAGCAGGTTGGATGTTGGGTTATTATATCAGTTCAAGTGTAGTTTGTTGGGTTAAAAATATTGATAACATGTGTAAATAAAAGTTACATTATTAGATGATCTTTTATCTATTTATTGAGATTAAATTACAATTCACAATAAAAAATAATACCAAAAATATTTAAGAAATTTTAAGTAAGTTGTGGTCCATTATCGTGTAAAAGTATTAAATTTAAATAATCCCCTTAATTTTTTAAAATTCAATAATCTACTTGAATAACTTGTATATAAACCCTGAATTAATTTATTATATATTAAAGGTTTAAAACTATTTAATACATTAAGTAAACGAATTACGGTATAAAAATAACATATATGTAAACTTTACAATGAGAAATTTAATAACTTCAGCAATGCATTACAGTAATTTGTGCTTGGAAACTCAAGTTTTGTATGACATCCTGGCTAGTTAGATCAAATTGGACTTTTTTATTAAAATATTTGACTCGTGGCTCACATTTAAAATTTACTTAACAAAGTCAAATTCATTTAGTTTTATTTTCGTCTTTATTTTCGTTACATTGAACTCATTACTCCCATATGAATGTCTTGCATAAGTTGTTTTGAATATTCTTTTATAGTAAATAAATAATAATGGAGTTTCCTACAAAGCATAAATGATAAAATGTTTTTATTTTGTATAGTTAATTAATGTAAAATGTGAGATTTTGTATATATTATAATTAACTCATGTTCTTGGAAATTCTTTACCTCACGGAAAAACCACATTAGAGAGAGCTATATCTACATGAGTGTTAGCAACAAACAAAGTTTCTAATATAAGAAGTCACACGAAGATAGTTCAACAAATATAAAACATGGTAAACGATGATTTAAGGTAGTAGAGAGATACAAATCAAAGTGGAAACAAAGATGAGTGTGCAAAATAGTCTAAATTAGGGATAACAAATGAATTTGTTCTGGTGAGTATTATCCGAACCCGTCCCGATTTTGATGGAAAATTCTCGTATTGATTGGGTATGGATACGAGTATAAGTAATACTCGATTTTTTAAATTGTGTACAAGGACGGGGATGAGGATGTATATACCCGTCTCGTCCCCACTCCCATACCGATCTCAACGTCCAATATTTATTCTTGTTTTAAATTATTAAAACACATTTGGTTTATTAAGTAATTTAAAAACTTATTTTAATTTTTATTTAGTTTTTAGTTTTGTAATTTATTTCTATTTCTATAGCATATATTTTATATTTTTTAATAATTATTTGACCTTTATACAATTATTATTTGATAATACTTTAATTTGAGATGTATGCAGTTATAATCTTTTATTGATATTTATTATTAGAAAAATGAATATGTGTATCATTTTGACTTTGATTCATTTATAATATCAAGTTTCCTTAGTTGTGATTTTTATTCTTTTGTAAAATAATTATTTAATTAATATTTGAAATAACAAAAGATGAATATGATTATACCCGTTACCCGATGAGGATAACCCATCTGTACCCGGTGAGGATGAGGATGAGACAAAAATTTCATACCCATTGAATATAAAGACGAGGATAAAGATATATTTTTACCATGGGAATGTGGATGGGAAAGTGAAATTCGTCCCCACCCTACCCCATTGTCATCCCTTATCCAAACCTTAGAAAGGGAAGTAGTTAAAGAGTGTGAAATTTAACTTTATTATTGATGAGCTGAACAATGGTGGAAACAATATGGCCAATTGGAAGAGGAGACACTACAAATGAAATAGATGAAGAAGAATAACAACACTACATGTGAAAGGACATGACATATGTGAAGATGTGAAAGGCAAAAAAATAAGAAAATAATGACGTTGCACTTGAGAGGAAAAAAGAGAACGAAATAAATATTAATAAGTCTCACACAATTTTTCAAATAAGTTTAAGAAGATAACGTCATATACGTACTACATTTGTTACTACTAGAATCAATGTATTATGCACATGTTACATTGGTTGTGCTTTGGATCCATGTAATAATATATACATACTATATTGATTTTAGTAGTAAGATACATACTATATTGATTTTAGTAGTAAGAGATGCAGTAAGTGTCAATTCATTTATGAAATTGTAATTATATTTTTTTACACAATTTTTGTTGTCAACACATATAATTTTTTATACCTATAATGTTCCTTAGTTTTATTTTAATTTTTTATACTTATAAGTTTTGGTTTTGGTTATTATAGTTTTATTATTGTTGAGTCTTTCGAAAGGGATATGTTTGGGAGATTTGGTATAAATAAGTCACGAGCTAACTCATATAATGACACCATGTTCAACCGAAAATCCTAAGAAAAATGGTTTGCGTGTGTTTTTTCGTATATGTTGCTCACCTTGCACATTTCTATTGTGAGACTCAAACTCACACTTGGATTTCCAACAATTATGTTAAAAAAATTTAATATACTTTATCAAATATTGGTTCAAATGATTGTACCTTGTTGCAAAATACATATTTTAACACATTGTTGGTAGGAGTGGGATGAGATGGATGCGGGTTTTTGGCTATACCCATCCTCATTCCCGCTATATTCACACTCACACCTCTACCCACTTGTGCATTATCTCAAATATTAATTAAAAAATCTTCTTACAAAAAAATAACAACAAAGAAAACATTATATTATCAATGTTAAACGAACAAACATATTTTTTTTTCAAAGTAAAAAAGAATAGAGTACCAAATAACACTTACATAAATGTCACGTAACTATAGAAAAGAGTAAACAATTTCACATAATTAAAATTTCATAAAAACTAAAACATCTATTATTTTTGCAAATATTGATAGGGAATGAATTTTGGGAAATTTGAGGGAACTTGGTAAATTTAAAATGAGTTGAACCATTAAAAGAGAGAATAAAAATTTGTGTAGCGAAAAAAGAGTCATTATAATGAAATGAAACCATGAACGAAAGAGAAAAGAGAAGATAAAATTTTTAGGTTACTAAATAAAATAACCTTGTGTTTTGAGGGAGGATTTCAACAATTCCAAGTAATTGAAATCCTTGAAATTGAATTCTCTTCATTCTCTAAATGATTTGTTTGGACAAAGTAGTTAAAATACCTTACATTTCAATTATTTTGTTTGGAGAGAAAAGTTTAATTTCTCTTTTGAGATTAAATTTAAAGTTTATAATTTTTTAAAAATATAAAATTTAAAATTAAACTATACAAAAAATATTAGTCAAATTTAAATCTTAAAATAATATATAATAATTTAATTTTCAATATATATATACAATTCAGTTCGACTTGAGTCTGACTCAACTCAACTTGATATAAGTCTAACTATACTTGGTTTGATGTAGATTTGGCTTGTCTCGACCTAAGATAGGCCTAACTCAACTCAACCCAAGATTACCTAACTATATCCAATAGTGGAATTTTAATTTCCTTCTTTTTTTAGGGTATTTCAAATTCTATTGTTTTAGTTATTTGAAATAACTTCTCAAAATTCTTAAATTTTAATTTTCTTAAAATTTTCTCATCCAAACAAGTCATTCTACTCCAAAGTATTTCAAATTCTTCAAATTACTCTCTTAAATTACCTATCCAAACACACTGTAGCCTTGTGTTTGGATGAAGAATTTCAACAATTCCAAACAATTGAAACTCCAAGCAATTGAAATACTTGAAATTGAATTCTCTTCATTTCCTAAATGGTTTGTTTGGACAAGGTGATTAAAATACATTCCATTTCAATTATTTTGTTTGGATAGAAAAATTTAATTTCTCCTTTAAGATGAAATTTAATTTTACAATTTTTTTAAATTTTAAAATTAAACTTTACAAAAAATATCAATAAAATTTAAATATAAAATAATATTTAATAATTTTATTTTTCAATAATATATATATATATATATGTATGTATGTATGTATGTATGTATGTATGTATGATTGAGTTTGACGTGGATTTGATTCAACTCGACTTGATATAGGTCTAACTATACTCGGCTTGATGTAGGTTTTACTCGACTTGGCCTAAGATAAGCCTAACTTGACTTGGTCTAGGGTAGGCCTAACTCGACTCAGCTCGGGTTGGACCCAACTCGACTACGTCCACAACGAGCCCAACATAACTCGTTTAGGGTGAGCCTAACTTGACTCGACCGTGAGCGATCTTGACTTGACTTAGCTTGAGATGGGCCAACTTGGGGAAAGACCTGGGTTGACTCGATTTGGAGCATATCCAGATTGAGTTGGCCTGGGGTAGGCCCGGGTCAACTCGACCCATGGTTGGACTATCTCGACTCGACTTGGGATGGACCTGACTTAACTTGGCCTGGGTCTGGTACTATTCAACTCGGGTTGCCCTGGCTCGACTTGGTTCGGTGGAGGGCCTGGCTCGAATCGGGTCTAGGGAGGGCCCGTTTGAATCAGGTCAGTCGGGGTTTAGCCTGACTTGACTTGTCCTGGTATGGTCCTGACTCGACTCGTCCCAAGACGGGCCCAACTCGACTTAACTCGATTTCGATTGAGCTTGACACGTGTCGTTCCTAGTCCGACCCAACTTAGGTTTACCCATATCAGGCCCGACTTAAGTGGATATGGGCCGAGCTCACTGGATTTGGTTTAGGGTGAGCCTTGTTCAACTTGGTCTGGTACGAGTTCAACTTGGTCCGGGGCAGGTTTGACTTTATTAAACCTAGGTTGGGCATAACTCGACTCGACCTGGTCTAGGGCTGGCTTGACTCAAGTCCAGCTCAGGTCCAACTCGAGTTGACCCTTGTCGGGCCCAGCTCAAGTTAACCCTTATCAAGCCTAGTTCGACTCGATCCTGGGCGAGCCTAGTTCGACTCGACTCGATCCTAAGCGGTCCCAGTTTGACTCGATCCTAGGCGGGCCTGGTTTGGCTTGGTCTAAGAAGGGTCCTGCTTGACTTAACTTGGGGTGGGTCCAACTCGACTCAACCCATGGCGAGCTAGGCTCGACTTGGTTTAAGGTGAGTCCAACTCAACTCCACCCAAAATGGGCCTAGCTTTACTTGACCTAAGTCAGACCCTGCTTGACTCATCCCGACCTAGATTGGCTCAAGTTGAGTTAGGGTGACTAGCTCTACTCGGCCTGGGGCAAACCCAACTCGGCTTGGACAAGGCAGGTTCGACTCGACTTGGCTCGGGACGAGTCTAACTCGACTTGGGCCAAGGTAAGTCTTTGGGCAAGCTCAACACTACTCAGCCTAGGATGGGCCTGACTCGACTCGACTCAAGATGACTTGGCTTGCTCCAGCGTTAGTGGAATTTCAATTCCCTTGTTTTCTGTGAATATTTCAAATTCTATTGTTTTAGTTATTTAAAATATCTTTTTAAAATTGTTAAATTTGAATTTCTTTTTAAATTTTCTTTTTCGAACATGTCATTTTACTCCAAAATATTTTAAATTCTTCAAATAAATTAATTATCCTCTTAAATCACCTCATCCAAATACAAGGTAAGAGTTTATACGATTATATACTCATAATTGATAGTTAAACATTCTTACGTGATACAAAAATCAATAAAAAATAAATATAAATTGAGGTTTCGATACTATCTAAGTGAACTCTATAGATATCAAGAGAGATAATTAATTTTTTTTAAGATTTTTCAAATGAAACGAAAAAAAGTATGAAAAATAACTAAAATAATTCTTTAGGTTAACTGATAAATCAAAAGTATTTTTATAATTTAAAATGAAAAAAGAGACTAAACAATATATAATATTTATCCATGCTTTCATATCCGCTTTAAAACCCATCAAAATTAAAATAAATTTGAAGATACAACGAGTAGTTGATTTGATATCCTTATTAATACAAAATGTTTACTTGAAACTACAGTATCAAAATTACGAAAGCAATAATTCAAATAATGTTATATGAACTTTGGGAAGTTTAAATAAACTATCTGGTATGATAGTTGTAATAATGAATGTTTTATGCGTTAACATATGAAGAACCTTACTAAAACCAATATTTATATATTTCATTGGTATTGGTTAAGCATATGTGAATACGTCTTAGGGATAGTACATAATAATAGATTAGATAGTACATACAGTAGTACAATACGATAGTACTTTAACATATTACTTTTTATATGGGTATGATGGTTGTGCACACAAAATGCATTGTAAAAATCAATGCTATTTATGTGTGTGGGTTTAGCTAAGTGAATTAAGGTTTTTATTCTATTTTGTGGAAATTTTAATTTAGTATTTTACAGAATTAATATAAATGTATAATGACCCTTTAACTGTTTTTAATTGAGCTTCTTTTTTCTTAATGTTACTAAAATCTGAACTGAAGAACAATTTTAAGATAAATATTGGCACTTAAATCTGGTAGTTAAAAATTATACATATTAAATAGAAAAATTATAATTGAACCGTGACATTCGTATAATAATTTATTACATATTTCATCCTTCTTTATTTATATTAATATTTATCGTACAAATGAGGTTATAACATAATATTTTTTATAGTTTAAGTATAACAATCCTTTAGCAGGAGGAAAGGTGCATTGACTTCAATATTGGAGTTTAAGTTTTATGAGGGTTCATTAGTAAACATTCATAAGAACATTGAAAATTGGTTTGAAAATTGAACTCCCATTTCTTTTGAAATATAAAGTTAGGCGAGGCAACCTTGGGGAGAGTTTGTAAGGGAAAGTCTAACTTACCATATCATATTTTTTGCGATTTAAGAACAGGCAAAGTAACTTTACTACATAGATATTAATTAGTTTATTTATTAAAGTAAGAGAAAGCGAGAGAATTGTTTAGAGAAGATGCGGGTGAAAGATGCCAAAGGCAGAAGAGAGTGTGTAACGAAGGCAGAGTGAAAGTGGTTGTGAAAAGGGGGAAAACCAAAAAGGGTAGTGCTGTGCGTGACGTCTAACGAGATCAAACGTGTTGTGGTATGGCATGTGATCTAATCTGAATTTTGAATCAAGAGAACTCATACAGAACAAAAGTCAAGCGCCGCGCCAATCGCGATCTTTCCTTCCCTTTTCCCTTCCTCCCTTCACAATCACACCGGCCGCCACACAACCACCACACAGTCAACCTTATACAACCATACCCAACCCAACCCATTTTCTTTAACAGCAAACACGTGTCTTCATTTTGCAATCATCATTTCTAACTGCTCGCACCTACGCTACCACTCCATTCCACAATGCTTCGTTACCTTTTGCTGCTGTTCTTATTGGGCCTGGGAGCCCACGTGGAGTCACACGAGGAATCGGGTCCCTGGAGCTGCGACTCCGAGGCCGAGATCCGAGTCGAGGCAAAATTCAATCCCGGCGTTATTACACTGGACGGCCACGCCGACGATTGGAAGGGCACTGATGGGTCCTATTTCCCCCTCCTCCCCGCCCTCGACCCTGACGCTGAGAATGAATTCAAAGGTGGAAAGATGAGCGTTAAGGTATCGCACTCCATTCTCTTCACTTACCTCTCGCCAATTTTATTTGTTTATTATTTTTCTCACTTTGTTTTGTTTGCAGAGTGTGCATGATGGCCGCGATATATTCTTTCTATTGCAAGTCGACGGTGATTATGCTTACTCCAAAGGGTAATACGCCGTCTAACGCAGAAAAAAAAACTTCATCTATTGTACAGCTTGTTTGTTTTGAATACTAAACGAAACTTATTTTTGTTGATAATGTTTTAAAATTGTGTTAGGGTCAGATATGTTTGTAAAGAAGAGAAGATAGATTAATTATGAATTCTTTTTAAACTCGATATACTTCTAATATGAATTGACCATTTTATCAAATGATCCTATTTATTAACATGATATGTCACTAAGGTGAGTTCCTGTATAATGTCTGTATAATAAAGTTTTACTTCAATATTACTTATAAATTAATTTCTTCATAAATATTATAATTCTTTTTGTGGTTATTTATGACGAGATTTTGTCTGGTTGGTGCATTTGTTTTGCGACGCAGTGAAAGCAACAAGTGTCCTTCTGTTGCTCTCATGTTTCAGATTGGAGATGGTGCCTCTTATCATAATGTAAGATGATGCACTGAATAATAGTTTGTTTGTTCAAATTTTTTCTAAGTTTGGCAGTCTTTGTTGCTTTCAGTTATAATCCTGACCCTTTATTAGAATATTTTTATGAAACATTATTTGATAAAAAAATTGTGTCGATTGTTATAAGATGGGTGGCTGTGAGGAACATTCAACCTCATGCACCAACAAGACCTGCAAAGGTCATGAAGTTGATATTATGCACTTTTCCATAGGAAGTGCTGTTCCGGGACGGCTTTATGGTGGCAATCCCCTGGACAATAGGGATGGAAATGGTGGCGACAGGTGATGCGCTGAACAGTTTCTTGACTTTTACTGTATTGGTTGACAATTCATGATAGTTAGGCGATCTTCTTAGCTGGATGTGTTCATTCAGTTTCCTATATTTTGCTGGTACAGGTTTGGTCACTTGGTTGATCTGTATGCCTGGAATCCACATTGTAGATACTTGGATGGAACTGGACCTCCGGGTTCTGGTATGTACAAGTGCAAAACCATTAATAAGAATTGTATGCTTGTATGACTGAAAAAACAACATAATGAATGGATTAAAAAACACCCAGTGGAAGTATCCCAGAGGGTTCCTAGAAATTTGAAACTACTGGTCTGTAGTTTCTTTGCATGACTTCACTCTTGTTCACAAACGACATCTTCCTTCATACTTACGCCCTTTATTCAGGTGTTCATGCAACTCTTTAAGTGGAACATGCTTTATTCTTCTGTATACATTTTCTTTTATCATGTTACTTGTCTTTTCTTCCTTCCAGTGTTGTCTTCCTCAAATGTATTTTCTATTGTACATTATTTAGTTTGCTTACTTATTAATATCCTTCACAGTTTACTTTGGCCATATAAAAAAATTAAGATATCTTGTTTTTGAACCATGCACGAGGTGGTCCATTATTTTATTCCTGGTTCAGGTTTGATATTAATCTCTTCAAAATTCGCTCCTCGATTTTTTTTCACAGCATTTTTTGTAAAATAATTTATCATTGTCCTACAAATCCCAATTTAAAATTGATGTAACTTTACAAATGAAAATGATTAAGCAGTGATTGAATTTTGGCGTATGTATGATGCATCTTAAATTACTTTAAGATGGCTTCACTCACATTGGAAGAAAGGGATGTGCCAAGATTAATTAAGGCATCTCTTATCCGTATATTAGAGGACAAGAAGATGGAGATATAAGTGCTTTTATGCTATAAGATTACATAAGACAACTTTTAAGTTCATATATGAAGTAAAGGTGATACTTAAGTTTTAAAATGGTATGACACAAGATTGACAAGTGCTGTTGTTGGGCCCACAGTTCATAACACTCAACACAATAGCACCAAGCAGTATTTCATTGTAATCATAATCGTTGTCTTACATCAGTTACTTTATACTCAGTGGTGTTTTCATAATCTGAAGCATATAATATTTTCTCTTTGTATCTAAAAGATGTGTGCAGCATAACATATGCAATCTCAAAATGGCAAACCAGTTTACATTCTTTTCTTTTACTTTTGAAAAAGCACCATTTATAGCAAACACAGATTTATTTTATGAGCTGAAATTAGTCTCATGAAAAAAAGTAGTTTAATTTGATTAAAAGCCAAAACTTCAAAAATATTATTGTTCTGGTACATCTTTCTTAACTCATCAAGACACCTTTTTAGGAAAAAATTATAATAGTCACCGAGTTCCAAACCTCAGAAATGGGACTCTAACGATATCAATGGACATGAGATTGAAAGGCACTAGAAGGAGAGTCTAGGTCACTCTTCTCCAAAAGTCTTACATACATAGAAGTTGAGACTAAAGAAGTTATAAACACCCTCCTTACTTAACCCACCATTGACACACCTTTTCAAAATAAAACTGTGACAGATCTACTCAAAGTAGATAATAACATTTGAGTAGATAATAACAATGATGTAATGACCCTAACTATGTCAATGAGTTTGAGGTTGGAACAATTATATATCAAGATATTCTATTAATAGATGTCCTTACAAGTCAGTTTTGTGAGGAGTTAAGCATAAATTCTACTTTCTAAGATGGTATCTGAGCTGATCCTATCGAGGGTTGTTGGGTTATTGTGCCACTCACAATTGGACCACTCATAAATAGCTAGTCCTATGTTTGAAATATCCAGTCTTCAATGTGAGAGAGTGTGTTGAAGATTCTACATTAAAGATATTATCAAATTATTGTATATAAGTACGTGCAAAAGTGGTGTGTTTAGACAATGCAAGTATTATAGCATATTGGCAATAACGGCTAAGCTTTAAGGAACCATTGAATAGTCATGGATATAAAAAGGTTTATGTTTAAGGGAGGGCATACCATGTGAAAAAAATCCACTCTTGAAGAAGAAATTTTGGAGCACAAGTGTGAATATAATTTTCTCACATTGGATAAGAATGGACAAGTTGAACTATGCATAAGTTAAATGAAGCTACAAACCTAGTGCCTTCAAGTTTGGTTTGAATGTGGTGTCAAACTCACTTGTGTAGGTTGCCCTTGATCCATTGAGAGATATGCCTAGTGTTTTATCCTATTAGATTCCCAACAATTTCCATGTCATATTCCTCTCCTTTTCCGATCATGTTACAATGTATATACTTTATCCTACTCATATTTAAGTGAAAGCTTTTATCTTCAAAGTTTATTTTCAACAAAGCTAAGTTTAAAGTTAACTTCCCTTGTGTGAGGATTAAACCCAGGCTAGAGAAAAGACAAAAGAATGACACGTGTATGATTTTATTAGAATGGGTAGCTCGTACCAATGAGATAGAAATTTCCAGAATTACAGAACTAATGAATAAGCCTTTCGAGAGGGCCAACTCTCCCAAATCTCCGTATTACCAAACTTTCTACCCTCCTAACATACAACCTTGACTATATATAATAGTCATTCTAAACCCACAACAACTTCTGGAGGTTATAACTACCTCCTATTTATTTTTCCTAAAATACATTTTACCGCTAAATCTATCTCCCTTCCCTTGAAGCTTCACTTTGTCCTCAAGGTGAAAGGCTGGAAATTCTTGTGTAATGATCTCCACATACTCCCAACTGTTCTCCATCTCAGGAAGTTGTTGCCATTTAAGCAACACTTCTAATTTGCCATCCGCATTGAGACGCGTATCTAACAGCTTGTCTGGCATCACTTCTAACATATATTCTTTAGATAGCATTGGTGGTAAGGGTTGAGGTGTTGACCCATTACTCAATGCTGGCTTGAGTAAAGAAACATGAAAAACAGGATGAATGCGACTGTGGTCTGGAAGGAGTAACTTATAGGCAACTTTTCCAATGCGTTCTACCACTTGATAAGGCCCATAATAGCGAGGGCTTAATTTTTCATTTGGTTTTCGTGCTAAAGATTTGAACCTGTACGGTTGAATCTTCAAGAAAACCCAGTCCCCCTCCTTATACTCCACATCCCTCCGATGTTTATTCGCTTGCACCTTATTTCATTCCTGAGCTTTACACAAATTACCCTGTAACTCCTTTAAAATCCTTTAAAATCATGTCCCTTTCATCTTGTAACTGATTAACACTTGCTAACTTGGAGGGAATTGTAGTGCCTTTCAAAATGAGAGGCGGATCACAACCATATAAAGCTTTGAACGGAGTCATTTTAAAAGAGGCGCTGTAATTGGTGAACCAAAACTCAGCCCAAGGTAGCCAATTTGGCCACTGCTTAGGATGAGTACCTGTCATACACCTCAAATATGTTTCTAAGCAACGATTCACCACTTCTATTTGCCCATCCGACTGTGGGTGATAGGCTGTGCTATATTTCAGTTTAGTACCCGCTTGTTTGAATATTTCCTTCCAAAAACTACTGAGAAATAACTTATCTATGTCAGAAACGATAGATGAGGGAAAACCATGTAATCGGACAACTTGAGAAACAAAAATTTTAGCTACTTCCATAGCAGAATAAGGATGAGCCAAAGCAAAGAAATGTGCATATTTGGTGAGCCTATCCACCACTACAAATATAGTGTCTTTCCCTTTTGTTTTTGGCAAGCCCCCAATAAAGTCCATCGAAATATCTGACCATACTTGAGTCGGAATCGGCAATGGTTGCAGTAGCCCTGCAGGTGCCAACGTTTCATATTTGTTCCTCTGACATATGTCACATTGCATGACAAATGTTTGGATATCTTTCCGCATTCCTTCCCAAAACAACATGCCAGCTATTCTTTTAAAAGTGCGGAAATATCCACTATGACCCCCCATAGGAGATTCATGTAACTCTTTAATAATGGCCGGAATTCTAGAAGAAGTTTTTGATAAAACCAATTTACCCTGGTAATATAATCTCCCTCCTTGAATCTGATAATACTCGTGAGTTGTTGAATCTACTAAAAGATCAGTCATAATTTTACTAAG
The DNA here is from genome assembly GCA_030347555.1 of Lablab purpureus. Lineage (NCBI taxonomy): Eukaryota > Viridiplantae > Streptophyta > Magnoliopsida > Fabales > Fabaceae > Lablab > Lablab purpureus. The sequence goes on from CM059260.1 coordinate 6,205,259, forward strand.
TTTACTATCCTTCCCTCAACTCTTCCTTCCAATCATCCCAATTTTGTGGTTGCAAAACTGAAATGCTGTTGAATTTAGCCTGTCTTGACAAAGCATCTGCAACAGTATTTTCTTTACCAGGTCTGTATCGGATTTCAAAGTCAAATCCAATAAGTTTAGAAGCCCATCTAAATTGTTCTTCAGTGAGACTTTTCTGGCATGCCAAAAACTTTAAACTCTTCTGGTCAGTAAGGATCACAAAATGATTGGCCATTAGATATTGTTTCCATTTGTGTACCGCTTGCACCACAACCATCAATTCCCTTTCATAAACTGATTTAGTTTGGCCTCGTTCTAACAAAGCTTGGCTCCAAAAAGCCAATGGTATGCCTTCTTGTAGTAAAACAGCTCCCAGCCCTTTGCTAGACGCATCAGTCTCAACCACGAGTGGCTTAGAAAAATCTGGAACTGCCAGGTTGGTAGACATGCAACAACCGCTTTTAATGATTCAAAAGCTAATTGAGCTTTCCCATCCCATGTAAATCCTTCTTTCTTCAATAATTGAGTTAAAGGCCTGGCTATCTTGCCATAATTCTGCACAAACCTCCTATAATAACCCGTGAGACCTAAAATCCCTCTTAAAGCAGTGCTGTCTTTTGGAGTTGGCCAATTCTCCATAGCTTCAACTTTCTTAAGATCAGCCGACACTCCCAAACCCGAGATTATATGACCCAAATATTCTATGTGGGTCTGGCCGAAATTGCACTTTTTTCTATTCACAGATAACTGATACTCTTACAATAACTGTAAGACTTGCGATAAGTGGTGGATGTGGTCCTTTAAAGAAGGACTGTATATCAAGATGTCATTGAAGAACGCTAACACAAATTTTCTGAGAAAAGGTCGAAAGACCTCATTCATGAGAGATTGAAATGTCGCAGGGGCATTAGTCAACCCGAAAGGCATTACAAGAAACTCATAATGACCTTTATGGGTTCTAAAGGTTGTTTTCTCAATATCTTCTTCTTTCATCTGTATTTGATGGAAACCAGATTTCAAATCTAGTTTAGAGAATATGGTACAATGTATATACTTTATCCTACTCATATTTAAGTGAAAGCTTTTATCTTCAAAGTTTATTTTCAACAAAGCTAAGTTTAAAGTTAACTTCCCTTGTGTGAGGATTAAACCCAGACTAGAGAAAAGACAAAAGAATGACATGTGTATGATTTTATTAGAATGGGTAGTTCTTACCAATGAGATAGGAACTTCCAAAATTACAGAACAAATGAATAAGCCTTTCGAGAGGGCCAATTCTCCCAAATCTCCATATTACCAAACTTCCTACCCTCCTAACATACAACCTTGACTATATATAATAGTCATTCTAAACCCACAACAACTTCTGGAGGTATAACTATCTCCTATTTATTTTTCCTAAAATACATTTTACCGCTAAATCTACCACCTTGATTAAAAAAGTATGGAATTTGTAAATTGAAATGCAATTAGGAATATCCTTTGTATGTCTCTAGTAATCACGTTCAAGACTAAGTAAAACAAGTAAGGACTTGAGGTTGAGCCTTGTTGTTTTCCTATCCCCATCCAAAAGTCCTTAATATTGCCTCATGTAGTTTTCACACTAGTAGATATCATATCATACATTTCTTATGTAGTTTTGATACAAGTCACAAAACATCTTTCTTTTTCAAAGTTGTTCACTACACTTCTCTTGATATTCAATTATAAGTTTTTTCGAAGTCGATTATATGCAAGTCTCTTTATTTCAGTATCTTTTCATCTACCTCATAAAATATAAATGACATTTGTTGTAAACCTTCCTACTTAGTACTTCTCTTGACACTCGATCATATGTTTTTTAAGTAAATACTACTTATATACAAGTCTCTTTAGTTTAGTATCTTTTCATCTACCTTCTAAAATGTAAATGACTTCCTTAGTAAACCTTCCAAGTATAAAACAAAATTTACCACATTTTCCGTAATTTCTCAATGTGACTCACAAGTTTTCTACCTTTAGTTAACAGAATCTTGCTTATTTCTCTTGTTCCTGAATATGAGAACTAAAGTTCTTTCCCTCAACTTAATTGACATCTTAGATCCCAAAATCTCATTAGTGGGTGATAAGCACCAAATACTAGAGGAATCTACCCTAAAAAGCTATTAAGAGGGAGAACCAAACATTCTAATACTTTATGAAACATCTCATCTTATCATAGCACTACTAGTAAGAGTTGACATTTCGGCATCTTTCACTCAACAACACTTCAGTAGCTAATACTTCACTCAACTTTCTCACTGTTCAGAATCGTCCACTGGTAGTCCTTCTCGAGGCACCAACAACCAACTTTGATACAAATTGATAAACATCCAAAGTGTGGGGAAACCCACCTCAAAAGCTATTTATTAAGGGGGAGAACCAAACATTTGAATACTCCATCGAGCTTCCCACACCAGTTGATGTAGAACTTAGACACCTCACAATATTAAAGTTCTATCATTGGCCAAATGAGACATTGTGCTCCTATGCACTTTTGAACATCAATAAGAATACCGCCTAGACCAACAACTTAACTGTTATCCATCCTTTTCAGGGTCTTTTTTTTTCAGCACTTCCATAACAAAATCAATTTGTGACCTTAAACTTCCCCTCCTATAAATTGATGTTCCTCCTCCTTCTTGAAACAAGTGTTAATAATTCTAAAATCATGTTATAAAGAAATCAAGAATAAACTGTCATTCCTTATCTAGTTCTCTAAAACTAGAACCACATGGGCTCATGTAAATTGCCTTTCCTCACTGCTGTCCATTTAGATGCCTTCTTAAGAAAATCTTCTTGTGCAATGCCTTGAACCAATCCCACCAAATCTTTCCCAAACTTTTCTTTATCAAGTGCTTCAGATCCTACTTGTGGTGCATAAGTACCAATGATATTGATGGTCATGAATGCAACCAATAGTTTAAGGTTCAAATTTGGCTTCAATTTTTTTTACATCCACTAGCCTCTCTTTCCAATCCATGTCCACAACAATACCAACACTATTATTGTCTCTAATTTTCCCTGTATACCAAAGTTTAAATCCCGATGTACCTAACTCAACTTTTTCTCTTACCCATTTGGAATCTTCTTGGTACGTAATGTTAATCTTCTTTTGAATCATGGTGTCTACCACCTTTATAAACTTACCTGTCAAAGTACCAATATTCCAAGTAGCAAAAACCTCTGAGCTAGCTTCTCTGTCTACATCTGTATATGTTTAAGAAAATATGAGCACACTCCCTTATTTAACACTGTATATGGACATTGATGCTGCGACTATAAATCATTTGGCTCTGTACTCAAGTCATATAGCTCGGTACTTCACCAAGTAACATCTGAATTTAAACTCTACGAGAATCATGGATTCAATTTATGTCGGTAGATTTTGTGCAATGAATTGTTTGGACATTTTGTTGGCCTATTAACGTTTATGTTTGAGAGTTACAATAAAATGTCTATTACTTTTACTTCATAAGAATTGAATATAATGTAACACATCTCTTTTCAAAGAGTCAAAATTCTGAAAGCAAAGACATTTCCCTCCAAGCAATTAATTTTTCTTTTATTTATGTATTATGACTTGGAATGTTGTGGGTTCTATATATATAATATAATCTTGTTTTCAACCCGTCATTTGTTGATACTTCATAATCTTTTAATATTTATCATTTAAGGTATATAGACTGACCCTTTTTCTGTTGTCAGCTAATGATTCTAGTGCGCAGAATGACTGGAAGGGTGCCTGGTGGCATAGTAGTTTCACGGTTCACTCAGGTGACTGATTCATTTATAGATCAAAAATCAAGTAGTATGGCCTATCAAACAATGGTAGTTGGAAGCTGAATTCAGACTTAGTTTTTGGTTGGTAGTGACCGGAATCCCAAAACAATATTTTCTGAGCAGTAATTAAAATGTTTCCTTATATATCTATATACTACTTATGAAGTAAATGATTCGTATATATGAGATAAAACATGCCTTGTACTACGCTTCATTTATGATTTTTGTTTTATGGTATGTCAACAGCACTTTAAAATTTTTCATTCATGTTAGTGGCAGTTGCTTTCAATTGGTGCCGTCTATGTTGTTTAATCTCCCACTAAGTGCCTACAGTGATCTATTAAAAAGAAAACCCGCTTTGTTTCTTATGGCTTCTTGCCATACAAAAATATCCTTTTGTTGAGAGTAAACCCATATTTTCGTCCTCCATAGTTACAAGCATCCTCAGTTAGTCTCTCTATTATTCAAATTATCATCAAATCAGCCCTTCTTCGATGACATTATGCTTGAGATCGAGAGACTAAATTGATGACATTTTGCATTGTTTAGGGATTATGTTGATGTTAAAATATAAGCAGTATCAAAGTCATGATTCTTTGCATTATAAAGGGGTTTGATGATAAAAATATCGAGAACCAAAAATACAACACCTATTTGCTCGTAGGATAAAAGTAGGGATTTATTCTATTTTTTATGTTAAAGCATATTCTGTATTCTGTATTCTGTATTTTCTAGTGTATGTGTATCAAACTCAGTTATGGACTCAATTAGGTCTGGGTCAACGGTAAAAATTGTAATTGATTAACTGGTTGAACCATATATATGTACTAAATACTTCCTCTATTTGAGAACAACTGTGTTTTTAATTTTTGAAGTTATTTTTTCTAGTAATACCTAGTCATATAAGTAAAAATAATTAATATATTATTATTTATAGTGGAAAGAGTCACAAAAGTAACTAACAATTAAAGATATTTTTTACTAAAAATGTATTAGTTCCCCTTCTCATGTAATTTAAGTTTTTTTTTTACACAGATTAACAGCAGCAATAGATGTACTAATTCGGCAACGATTTTATTAGAAATTAGTTGTTTCTTAGTCAGGGTACCTTAGAAGACTATTATTTTAAAACTGAGGAAGTATAACAACAAGAACATTATAACGAACATGATTTGTGGTGCAATGCCTGTTAATATTGTGTAGTAGGATAAAACTATAGCTCACAGATTCACACGTTAGTTCTTTACCCATGGATAACACTAAATATTTTTACAAAACCAGTAAAATTTATTAACCTCAGTTATTTCACGCTGGTTTAGACCAGTTCAATCACAGCCTCTGATTTGTTGGGTCGAACTGTTTTTTTTTTTTAATTTTATTACAGTACCTTAACTACATTACCTTAAATCTGATCTCTCTGCCTTTTTTAACCCTATCATTTATTTACTTAGCATCTTTTTTTCCTTCTTTTTTCTGTATATTGGTACTCACATGCTTGTCTATAACAGGTTTTGTAGAGGATGAGAGTCCATATGCAGATAATGGAAAAAAGGGCACATACTTTTTTGAATTTTCTAGGCCTTTGAGGACTATGGATCATCTTCAACAGGTTAGAACCTAGAAATTAATGACATTCACAAGTTTTATTTGCTAAGAGCTTGCAATGATTTATTGATTTTTTTCCCATCAGCTCAATTCTTTGTTCCCAAGTTCTCTCTCAATTAATCTTTGGAGCCTTTTGTAAATCTAATAATGTGTTGTGGATGCAAAACATAAGAACTTATTATTTATCAATTTTGATCAATGCTGGCACCGTGTATCCCAGGTCATTAGATACACAATACTTTTTCATTAGATATATACTGGTTTTGTTGTTGAAACAACTTTGGCTTTGGATAAGATTACTTATACTGTATTGTTTGTTTTACCCTCTTCACAATGCAAACTTGCCTTATGAATAAATGTTTATTGGCTATGGCCAAAAACTAAAACAAATCAGATTTAGATCACTGCCTCTATTTTTTGGTTTTGTTTGGGGTGGGAGCATAGATGAAAAAGATATTTTCAAATATATGTGCTTGAGGGAATTCTTCTGAATCATGTGGTTTTTGGTTTGACATATTGTGTTTTTTCTTTTAGTTTCTTAGTAGCAAAGAACCCATTTTGTAGCTTAATTAGAGAGAACTGGAAACCAAAAGTACTTTTGTTTTGATAGTGCTGTACGGATTAGTATCTGTATTCCTGAACTTCATCTATAAAATAACTAGCAAGTAAATGATGCAAAATAATACCTTGCAGGACGTGCAATTTAACATCGGTGGATCCAGTAAGATGTCTGTTGCATTCTGGTATCCAGTAGATGGTCAGCCATGGCATGGTTCTGGACACTACTCTGTTAACTGTGATTGGGTTCCCATTGACATATCTGTCGGCGGTTCTTTGGGTGGCAACTCAGTAGATGCAGCATCAAGTAGCTCGTGGAATGTGGCTAGTGCCTTTTCCGTTGTACTATCAGTAGCAGCACTTTGTTTGTCTGTGTTTGTGAGCTATCGGGTCTTCAATCTCAAGAGTGGTTCCTTCACACAGTTAGAGAACAACGACCTTTAAATATTGAACAAACAGCTTAAGCTTGGATTGTACTATTCATTACGCTTGTACTAGATAGGTTTGTACTGTGTAGTGCTTTCTCTTTGCTCTATTTTTTAATTGTAACTGAAGCCTTACTTTAGTTATTTTAAGCAGTGTCAGAAAAGTATTAATTCATTATCAGCAATATGGAGTTCCATCCTCTTCGGCTCAGTAGTTGCAATTGCAGTACCATTTGCTTTTCTGTTTTCAGCATTCATTCAGTACGAAATGGAACTTGAATTGGAATCCGGCCAAAGGAAGAGGATGATTTTGGATATAAATGAAAATAAATTGAGAAAAAAACGAAAGTATGGCTAGTTCCTTTTGGTACATGGTCAGGTATCTTGATAGGCACAAGTGAGACTAACCCTTGTTGAAAGTGACCGTTTGGTAAAATTCTTGTTCAGGTAACAGCTTCAGAATTCGAATTTTTAACATTTCAGGCAAAGTTTACCTGGAATTGCAGTCTATTTTCACACAACTACTACAATTAAAGTGATAACTTGTTCAGTACAAAAGGGAAGCTAATTGATATGACAATATTGACGAGGCATAGCTGATACAATTGAATTTAACAATAGTTGCGTGTTGCGGTTTTAAGTTTGCAATGACATTATGGAAATTAGAAACTGTTTATTTATTAAAAGAAACTACCAGCGTAAAAGCGACATAAATATAATGTATATTCGTGTTGGTTTTTTTTATCTACGGTTTGGGTCTTTCGTTTTCTATTTTGTAAAATTTAATGTTTTACAATGCTTACATTAATATTTGTAGAATTCTAATGGTTCCTACGTTAAAGAAAAAGAGACTATTAAAAGAAATATGGATATTATTGTGATATTGTGTTAAATTATTTTATTTTAATAATGACTCATAATTTATACAATGAAAGAATATATTAGATTATAAATGTGTTAAAATCATGAAAATTATTTGAGATATTAAAATTACTTACATCTCTTTTCACTTTATTAAAGATATAATAATCTTTTAAGAAATAATTTAAATTTTAAATTTTAAATTTTTAAATAAAAGATTTGATGAGAGTTATGAAACTTATCTTGTTAAGAATTATAAAAAACTTCTCAATTATTTAATATGCAATTTTTATTTATTTTTTCCATGAATGACTAACCTACAAGATAAACTTTAATGAAAATTTTCATATCATTATAAAAGTCATCATAGAAAGTAAAAAACGAAAAAAATCATTATTTAATTATCAAAATTGAAGTGCGCAAGTTTTGAATCTTTTATACATCGTGACACAGTAAAAAATATGTTATCTAAGATCCTGTATAATTTGTTCTACGTTGTATAAAAGGAGATTTCATATAACAACTTTAATTTATCTAACATATTGGTCCTGTGATTGAATAATCAGATATCGTCTTAAAATGAGAGAGGCCACGTCGATGGCATCCATAAGTTAAATACTCTTTCAAAAATTATGGAGCAAACATAAAATGCAAAGAATTTCTGCCTCCCTGTCAGGTTAAACTAGCTCTAGCTGTAAAACTTTGCAGAAACTGACACTGGAAAATTGTAGATTTTCAATGTCATTTTGTAGAGACAAAACTTGCGAAGTACAAGATAGTGCACATAAATAGATTTTGTTAATAAATGAGTCCTCTAACAACTAATCCCACTTAAGTTCATTTTCATAAATTAAAATCATGACAAACGAAAAATACTTAAAATATCATCAAACAGGAAGATCAACTACAGACTTCAAGGGTCTCAAATTTAAGCCCAATAAGAACGACAAATATTTCCGAAATGAGGCATTAAATTCTGTATGCTTCCGGAGAAAGTATTCCTAATCTTAGGAAAACCAAGATAACTGCCAAATCACTTGTTTCATAAACAGCACCGACATGCAGCACACAGATGTTTTTCCAACGCGTCTAGTTTTCCTGCGCACGGTAGTTTTGAGGATCATCTTCCTTCAATCCTGGATCAATTTCAGGAGACGATTTGGACGCATTAATGCAAGTTTTAATCCAGGAATCATCAAAATTGTTAGCCTTGAGAATCTTACACAACTCATCCACACCATCTACACCCGTCTCTTTTTCGTAGTACTTCAGAAAAGCCCCAACAACTCGTGGTGAAGGACGCCATTCATCACCCTTCACTTCTGAAGACGCCGCCTCCAAGTGCCTCACAGCAGCATCCAACTGACGTTTCTCCAAGAAATACAACATGAACACTTCCTCAATCCTAAACAAAGGCTTTTTGCTCCTCTTTCTAGCCCCCTCAAACACCAATGCAGCTTCTTCCACCATGTTTTGACCCAAATAAGCACTAACACAGACACTAACTAACCTCCAATCATACCTAATACAACTAGCTTCCCACTCCTTAAAGCATTTTGTTAAGCCCTCTATATCATTAAGCCTTCGGAGGGAACTAAGCATAAAAAGATAACTCAAATTGATCACAGGGGAGACAGACTTGAGGGAATTCCACACTCTATGAACCTCTCCTAAATTACCAGTCCCAGCATAGAGGCCAAGCAAGCTATGGTAAGCTTCACGCTGCCGTGGCTTCGCTTGTTTCTCCAGCATCTTAAGCATCATTTCGGCCTTCTCAAAGTCCTTAACCTTTACATAAATAGCAGCAAGGTTGCTGTAAGTCTGCCAACCAATTTGATCCTCACTTGCAGTTTTCATCTCCTCATAGACTCTCTCCACCCCATCAAGATCGCTAGAAGAGGCGCAGCTGTTCATCCAGATATGATACGCAAATGAACTCAAGGGAAGGCTTCTACTCTTCATTAGCCCCACCAGTCGAGGCACTTCCTGGGGTTCACCAATTCTCATAAACAGACTCATCAAATTGGTGAAAGCCAGAGAAGTAACATAACCCAATTCATCCATTTTGTCAAAATGACTCAATGCCTTGTCTTTCATCAGTTCCTTGCAGTAACAGTTCAAGAGAGCACCATACGTAAACTTGTTCTTGGCTGGAGGAGGAAGACCATTGAAAAAATTCTCAGCCGCAGCCACCCCTTTGGTCTTGGACACAAGATCTAATCGCACTGTATAATTACTCCAGGAAAAGTTAACTTTCCCCATCTCCATCCATTCTATTATCTGCAAGGATTATAAGTTATGAACTTCAATATACATCAAAATTACAAAAAAAAATTTATAAAATTGATATTTGATACCTCGATTGCAAGCTGAAATCTGCCATACCTTCGGAACTGATCCACGCATCTTTCGATCTCTGCTTTTTTTATGGCTTTGCCTTGCATTACATGGTTGTCCAAAGTTTCCGACACGCTTCCTCCTGTCATGTCCAACGCCGATAATATTTGATAGAGGTTTGGACTTTTGGCTGGACTCTCAGCCGCCGTGCACAGTCGCCGGAGTATCCATCCTCCACCGGAAATCAGACGGGTGTGATTCATCTATGTTGATCTGGGATCCTGCCACAGCCGGCGCGGTTGCTCTTTGTCCCTTTTTGATCGACTACATAAAAGGGTTTTGTGAGGGTTTATCAAACACCCGACGCGTCGTTTTGATTTTTGTTGGAGTAGTTGATTAAAAATAAAAACTGTTACCATTTCTATTAGTTAGTTTGTGTTGGTATACGATATAAATATAAAAATAAAAATGAATATACATCTCTTAAAAAGAAAAGTGATTATTTTTTTTACCAAAATTATGTGTATTCTATTTTATTTATTTTTACAACTTTTCTTTTTGTTAAATCCATGAACTAGTATTAGGAGTAAGGTTTGATGGGACCTGGTGTGTTTTAGCCAATTTGTTCAATCTTAATGGCAAAAATTAGGATTGATGGCGCGTCCAAATGAAAACAATTCTTGGATATCAAAAAGTTGTAAAAGTGTTTGAAGAAGGGTTCTTTGTACTTGGGGAGAAAGCTACGGAGGTGGAGAGTCTTTATCGAGAGAACAAGAAGAAAGATTGTAAAGTCATTTTCCTTATTCATCAATGTGTTGATGAAGCTTACTTTGAGAAGATTGCAGGAGTTGCAACTTCACACGAGGCGTGGCAAATCCTAGAGAAGTGCATGCGGCGTCGATACGAATTGATGCAAATGGAAAGCAACGAGAGAATAGTTTAATAGAATCGTTGACACATATAAATGCTTTGAAGAATTACGGTGAGAAGATGGTAAATCAAACAATTGTAGAGAAGATCTTGAGAACTCTGAATCCTAAATTCGATCACATCATCGTGGCCATTGAAAAGTCCAAGAAAATTGATGAATTGAAAGCAGAAGAACTGCAAGGATGCTTAGAAGCCCATGAACAGACGTCAATTGAGAGGGAAACTGACAAGCCGAGCGATTCAATCAAAAATCAAGAACAAAAAAAAAGTAATGATGAAGAGGCAGAATCATCTAACAAGCGGAAAGGGGCAAGAAACTGGAGAGGAGGCAAAAGAAAGATTGACAGGAAGCGAATGAAATGCTTCAAACCGTATTGGACATTACTCCACTAAATGCACAACAGAACCAAGGAAGATGGAGAGTAGAGGGAAAAGCAGTGATCATCAGGCACACATGGTCAAAGAAGAACAAGATGAATATGATGAATAGCCTATGATGTTAATGATGGTCGCAGGTTCAGAGAGTCTTGCGTGCGATAGTTGGTATATCGATTCTGGGTGTTTAAACCACATGACATGGCACCGTGAGTGGTTTGTTAACCTTGATTGGTTTGTTAACCTTGATAGAAGCAAGAGAAACACCATACGGTTTACAAATAACAGGGTAATTCAGGCCGAGGGAACTGGAAATGTCTTGGTAACCAGACAAGATGAAAAGGAGGTGATGATTACAGATGTTTATACGTCCCTGGAATGAAGAGCAACCTAATCAGTATGGGACAACTTTTGGAAAAGGGGTTCTCTATGAAGATGGTGAATAACTCTCTGTAAGTGTTTGATGCATCAGAGAGGTTGGCAATTAAAGTTTCATTGGCCCAAAACAGAACGTTCAAGGTGAGTTTGAGCATTTTAAACTCTCAATGTTTATCTGCCTCTATAGATGAGTATTGGTTGTGGCATTTAAGATTGGGTCATTTAAATTTTAAAGACATGGGTCTCTTAAAGAAACATAGTATGGTGACGGGTCTGCCCACAATAACAGTGACAAAGGAAGTATGTGATAAATGTCTGATCAGTAAGCTGTCTAGGAATATTTTTAGCTCACATACAATGTCTAGAGCTAAAGGTTTGTTAGATGTGGTTTATTCATATGTTTGTGGACCGTTTGAATGTGCCTTCATTGGGAGGAAATAGGTATTTTATCCTATTTGTGGATGAACTCAGTAGGAGAGTGTGGTTGTTCTTGATGAAGACTAAAAATGAAGCATTCACCATTTTTAGAGATTTTAAGGTGCTGATTGAGAAGCAATTTGGAAAATTAGTGAAAGTGAAAGTATTGCGCACGGATGGTGGAGGAGAATATGTGTCTAATGAGTTTGTGAAGTTCTGCCCAGAACAAGGGATTGTTCATGAGATCACAGCCCCTTACACTTCTCAGCATAACGGGATTGTTGAGAGAAGAAATAGAACCATTGTGAATATGATGAGAAACATGTTGAGATAGAAGAATCTACCAAATTAGTTCTGGGGTGAGGCAGCAGTGACAACAGCCTATGTTCTCAACAGATGCCCCACCAAAAGCTTGAATTTAAAGTTGCAGAAGAATGGGACTAAACCTTCTGTGAAGCATTTCAAAATTTTCAGTTCGAAATTTGAAATGCTACAAGCACGTACCACCATAATGTAGAAAGAAGCTTGATGACAAGAGTGAACCTATGATCTTTATAGGTTACAACTCTATTGGATCATATAAGCTATATAATTCCAGGACTGAACAAGTTTGTTCAATAGAGATGTGATATTTGATGAATCCAACCCTGTTTTAGACGTGTAACCAGCCACTGCATCTGATTTTCAGTTTCAGCTAGAAAGAGGTAGTGTGCAGGAGGAAACTGAAAAGCACTGAGACACAAAAGATGAGTAACAGAATAGTGAGAAACAGGAAGGCTCCAGCAAGATTTGATGACTATCAAATCTATACTGATGATGGGATTGCAAATGATGGAGAACTACTTCAATGATTGGCGCTTACGGATAATATAAAACCTATCAGCTTTGATGAAGCTATTCGTGATCAGATTTGGATAAAAGCAATGGAAGAAAAACTAGAGAGTATTAACAAAAATCAGGCCTGGGAGTTGGTTGACCTGCCATCACACAAAACTCCAATATCTATTAAGTGGGTGTTTAAGGTAAAGCTAAAACCAGATGGGTCAATAGCTAGACATAAGACTAGACTAGTAGTCAAGGGATTCATGCAAAGGAAGGGAGTGGATTATTCTAAAGTTTTTGCTCCTATGGCAAGGTTGGAGACAGTAAGATTGGTTATTGCTTTGACTAATATTAGAGGGTGGAAATTGTGGCAGTTGGATGTAAAATCTGTCTTCCTTAATGGATGGTTAGATGAGGAGATTTATGTGAAACAACCCCCTAGATTTGTGATAAAGGAAAGTGAGCACAAGGTGTTAAAACTGAGAAAAGCTTTATATGGGTTAAAGTAAGCTCCAAGAGCTTGGAATAGAAGAATAGACACTTTTCTTGGTGGTGCTGGGTTTCAAAAATGTGTTGTGGAGCATGATGTATATGTGAAGAACACAAAGTCAAGTGAAGTTCTTATCATTTGTCTCTATGTTGACGATTTGGTCATAACAAGAAGCAATGCAGATGACATAGAATCAGTTAAGGAGAAAGTGAAACATGAATTTAAAATTACTAACTTGGGTCGGAGTTCATCTACACTGAAAAAGGAATCATTATGTATCAACAAAATTACATAACAGAAGTGCTTAAGAGGTTTAACATGTTGGAGTGCAACTCTGCTGAAATCCTTGTAGAGACAAATCTGAAGCTTGCAGTGAATGAAGGTAAGGAAGTTGTGAATGAAACTCTATTCAAACAGATTGTGGGAAGTTTAAGATTCATATATTAGAGCATACCTGAGATAGCATTCAGTGTTGGTTTGGTGAGCAGGTTTATAAGCAGTCCAAAGTAGTCTCATATGTTTGCAGCAAAAAGAATATTGAGGTACCTAAAGGGAACCAAGAAGTATGAGTTGTTGTTTTCTAATAAATTGAAGAATGAAAATGGTGATATAAGGTTGGTTGCCTACTCTGATGCTAACTGGAGTGGTGATCAAGTTGACAAGAAAAGCACTATGGGACAAGTGTTCATTCATACTAAATAATTCAACAATAAGCTGGAATTCCAGGAAATAGACGGTGGTTGCATTATCAACCTGTGAAGCTGAATGAATATATATCAGCTTGCTTTGCAGCATGTCAAGCTTCATGGCTGCTTTCTCTTCTCAATGAATTGAAGATTCATGATTCAAGTTCTGTTGTGTTAATTGTTGACAGCAAGTCTGCCATAGACCTCGTCAAAAACCCAGTATCTCATGGCAGAAGTAAACACATATAAACAAAGTACCATTTTCTGAGAGATCAAGTAAGCAAGGGGTGATACAATTACAATACTGCAGGACCGAAAATCAACTGGCTGACATCATGACCAAGCCATTGAAGATTGAAATATTTAAGTGTTTGAGATTTACTTTAAATGTAATGTGTTTTGCTTAATATGTTTGAATGTGTTTTGAATTAGGGAGGAGTGTTAGAGTATATGATTAAAAATAAAAACTATTACACTTTCTCTGTTAGTTAGTTTGAGTTGATATACAATATAAATACCAAGATACATTTCTTTAAAAAAACATTCATTTTTTCTCGTTTGTATGCATCTTCTTTCTGTTTTCACAACTCTTCTCTCTGCTAAATCCAACAATTTTCACCTATAACTCTTTCAAAATTAGAATTTCTAACATTTTTTTTGAAATTTTCTAAATATTTTATGTTTAAACTAATGGAAACACATTGTTAACTTTTTTTAATAATAAAAAATAAAAAATAATAAAAAAATCATAATTTTTTAAAATTAATTTTTTATGTTATATATATTATTTGTTTTATAATTAGTAGTTAATTAAATTTGAAAAAAAAATTGTTTGTGATTTTTGAATTTGAAAAAAGAAATATAATTACGAATTTTGGATTTAATTTTGAAAAAAAAGTAATTGATTAAATTTAAAAGAAATAATAATTATAAAATTTAAAAGATAAAATAATAATTAATAATTTTTTATTATTAATTATGTATGTAAGAGTAAAAGAAAAAAAGAATTATATATACACTGGACAATAATTACAAAACAGAATCCTTTTATATATATAAGTATAGATATAAGAATAATTAAATTGTAAATTGTAAATTCTTTTGAAAAAGAAATGAATTTTTAAATTTTTATAAGAAAAATTAAATTGTTCTAAATATAGAAATTTCAAATAACGTCGAAATTGTAAGAGTTTAAATTTCTTTATAATTCATATTTTCTTCAGTTTGTTTTTGATTGGACAGATATCACTTTTACTAAAATTGATACATTGTTGAGATTGAAATGACTACTTTTCACTTAATGTTTATTTAAGATTTTCTTAATGTTTATGGGAGTTATACTTTTTTATTTGCATTATTCTGATTTTTTTATTACTTTCTTCTTCAATATTTGGTAAAGTTTTCTTTCTTAGTGTCATAAAGGCTATTTTTTTTTATGTGAGTTAGATTTTTTTCAATTATTGTTTGCAGTGATTTTTTTTATATAATAACTTTTTTATCATCAATACTAATGTCATTATTTTTCAATTGTTAGTTATGATCTTTTTTCTAATTTTTAATGCAAAAACTTTTTGTCAACATTTACTCATTATTTTTTTCATTGTTAGTTGGACAAATTTAGCCATCTATATCAATAAAAAAAAAGCTATTTAAAGATGTCTCAATTAATAATATCGTGAAAATGATGTCAACCTAAAAATTATAATTTATATCAATAAAAACAATAATGACTTATGTCAACTGAGCGAAAATTATATAATATCATAATTTTTTTTATAAAATTTAATCTAAAAATAACATCATGCACCAAAAAAATTTATCAATATTAATATTATTTAATATTTAAATATTTTTATAGTTGATATTAATTAAAATATTTTATTTAAGTAAAAAATAAAAATAAAATTAATTTAGATAAAAAATATTCAAGGAATGAAACAATTAAAAATAAAAATATATTTGAATCTTTTTGAAATTATGACTTATGTTAAGATTGCAATTCCATAAATTCTATTATCCAAATTAAAGTCTATATGTAAAAGAAACTATCAGACAAACAAATCAACTATGTGAAAGCGGGTTTTGTCTTCCTATTTTTTTATATTTTATTCACTTAATTATTTTAACAATTTAATATTTTTATACTCATTTAATTGGAGGTCGAGTTTTCTCGTTCCACTATATCTCTATCCAATTTATCTTTTTAAGTGTAATTTTAAAAAATTATTCTTTAAAATATAAATTTTAAAAATATTTAAACAATTTAAATATAATTATAATTTAATGTTACAAAATTTAAATTATTTTATTAATTAAGTATATTTTAATTTATTATTTTTATATTAAAATATTTATATAAAAATATTTGATAATGTTTTTTTATATAATTTAAATTTAATTTATCAATTCTTAAAATATATAATATAATAAAAACAAATACTCTTTAAAGTTTAATAATTTTTAAAATAATATCAAATATATATTTAAAAATATTAATAAATACTTTTTTTAATTGTTAATTTTTCAAAACATATTATATAAAAAAAATTTAATTAAACATAAAAAAATAGTGTATTAAATTGATTGAAAAAATGAAAAAAAAAATAAAAAAAGAAAAAAAAAGAAAAAATATAAACAATAACTCTTTATTTCTAAAAAAAGTTAGAAATAAACATTATCGATAGAATTAATATTTTAATGTTTAAATTTAAATTTAAAGACAAAATAAAGATAAATACAAAAAATCACATTCATCATTTCTAATTTTAAACTCAATTTTTCAAAATAGATAAAACTCGAACTTAACTAACTTAATTTTTTATCATCAGATTTAGAATAAGTACAATTAGATCCTCGTAGAGAGCTTAACAAAAGGTTACTAGTAAAAAGAAAGCGATCGATAACAACAAGGATATTGTTATGATATTGGGCCTATGATTGAATAATTAGATATCGTCTTAAAGTGAGAGAAGCCACGTAGATGCCATCCATAAGTTAAATACTCTTTCAAAATTGAAGCAAACATAAAATGCGATGAATTTCTGCTTCCCTATCAGGTTAACCTAGCTCCCGCTGTAAAATAACTGCTTAGAATAAAGACTTTGCAGAAACTGCGACACTGGAGACTGTAGGTTTTCCATGTCATACGTAATTTGTAAAGACAAAACTTGTGAAATACATGGTAGGGCATATAAATAGATTTTGTTAATAGACGAGTCCTCTAACAACTAATCCCACTTATGTTCACTTTAATAAATTAAAATCATGACAAGAAATGAAAAATACTTCAAATATCACTTAACAGGCATATAAACTACAGGCTCTAAGTGTCTCAAATTTAAGTCCCCCAGCAAGGTATCCAAATTTGACATGTTTGGATTAAAAAAATATTATGTTTTAATTCTTTAATTTTGAAACAGAAGACATGGGCTCGATAAAAACAAAAATAAGAACTAAAAATGTTTCCTAGTGAAGTACGAAATTCAAAACAATTCTAGAGAAACTTCTCTAATCTTAGGAAAACCAAGATAACTGTCAAATCACTTGCTTCGACATGCTGTAGACAATTGTTTTTTTGTTATGTCTACTTCTCCTGCGGACGGTAGCCTTGAGGATCATCTTCCTTCAATCTTGAATGAATTTCAAGAGACGATTTGGATTCATCAATGCAAGTTTTAATCCAGGAATCATCAAAATTGTTGGCCTTGAGAATCTTACACAACTCATCCACACCATCCACATCCGTCTCTTCTTCATAGTACTTCAGAAAAGCCCCAACAACTTGTGGTGAAGGACGCCATTCATCACCCTTGACTTCTGAAAACGCCGCCTCCAAGTGCCTCACAGCAGCATCCAACTGACGTTTCTCCAAGAAATACAACATGAACACTTCCTCAATCCTAAACAAAGGCCTTTTGCTCCTCTTCCTAGCCCCTTCAAACACCAATGCAGCTTCTTCCACCATGTTCTGACCCAAATAAGCACTAACACAGACACTAACTAACCTCACATCATAGCTAACACAACTAGCTTCCCACTCCTTAAAGCATTTTGTTAAGCCCTCTATATCATTAAGCCTTCGGAGGGAACTAAGCATAACAAGATAGCTCACATTGGTCACAGGGGAGACAGACTTGAGGGAATTCCACACTCTACGAACCTCTCCAAGATTACCAGTCCCAGCATAGAGGCCAAGCAAGCAATGGTATGCTTCACGCTGCCGTGGCTTCGCTTGTTTCTCCAGCATCTTAAGCATCATTTCAGCCTTCTCAAAGTCCTTAACCTTTACATAAATAGCAGCAAGGTTGCTGTAAGTCTGCCAACCAATTCGATCCTCGTTTTCAGTTTTCATCTCTTCATATACTCTCTCCACCCCATCAAGATCGCTCGAAGAGGCGCAGCTGTTCATCCAGACATGATAAGTGAAAGAAGACAAGGGAAGGCTTCTACTCTTCATTAGCCCCACCAGTCGACGCACTTCCTGGGGTTCACCTATTCTCATAAACAGACTCATCAAATTGTTGAAAGCCAGAGAAGTGACATAACCCAATTCATCCATTTTGTCAAAATGATTCAATGCCTTGTCTTTCATTAGTTCCTTGCAGTAACAGTTCAGCAGAGCACCATACGTATACTTGTTCTTGGCTCGAGGAGGAAGACTACTGAAAAAATTCTCGGCCGCAACCACCCCTTTGGTCTTGGACACGAGATCTAATTGCACTGCATAATTATTCCAGGAAAAGTTAATTTTCCTCATCTCCATCCATTCTATTATCTGCAATCATTATAAATTATGAACTTCAATATTCATCAAAATTACAAAAAAAAATTATAAATTGATATTTGATACCTCGAGTGCATGCTGAAATCTGCGATACCTTCGGAGCTGCTCCACGCAACGTTCGAGTTCTGATTTTTTTACGGCTTTGCCTTGCATTATATGGTTGTCCAAAGTTTTCGACACGCTTCCTCCTGTCATGTCCAACGCCGATAGCATTCGATAGAGGTCTGGACTTTTAGCTGGGCTCTCAGCCGCCGTGCACAGTCGCCGTAGTAACCATCCTCCACTGGAAATCAGACGGGCGCGATTCATCTCCGTTGATCTGGGATCGTGCCACAGCCGCGCGGGTGCTCTTAGTCTCTGGTTGATTGATTCCTTAAAAGGGTTTTGCTAGAGTTTATCAAAACGCACCACGCGGCGTCGTTTCGATTTTCACTCGAAATAACCGGTAACCGGTAAGACTTTTTGTGTTTTTTAAACTGAAGTGAGTTGGTAGTTTTCTAAAGGTTAGAGAGAAATGAAGGCGCTCGGCATTGCAGTTGGTGCTGTCCCATTGCCCGTGCTATGTTCGAGTGCTCGGAACCACCGTTTTCGCGTTTCCTTTTCTTCCTCTTCCTCGTCGGGTTCCAAAATGGTGCGTATCTTCTACATTTGTTTTTCATATTCGTGCAACAAAATTCGCTTCGGGCAATGCACGATTCCCTTATTCCTGAATTGAATCAGGTGGAACAAGTGGGAATTGCAGCTGCGAAACCTGAATACAAGCCTGGGGTGTTTGATGATTTGTTTCTCAATTTGTTCCGCAACAAATTGGTACAGGTAAAGAAAACCTTGTAGAGCCCTCTTCTCACATGATGGTTAATTTATTGTAGTAGCTGAGTGAGTGTGAATAGTATAACAGGAGGTTGGTTGGGATTCAAAGGAACCTGGATATGATGGACTAATTGAAGTTGCGCATCGTCTAATGCTGAAGGGCACTTCTAATTCTAGTACCGTGGAAGCAGCGGTATTTCCATTTGTTTCTCTCTCTCTCAATTATCCCTTTTCAGAAACTTTCTTATATGCTGTCATTTTTCCCAAACTGTCTGGCCCCTTAGAACTAGAATGGTATTAGTATTTTGTTCCTTTAAGATTAGAAAGTGTATAACATTAGAGAGCTAATTTAATTTGTTTAAGCATACCGAATAGGAGCGTTGTTTGTGGAGTTCTTAAACTTAACAAGTTTTTGTACAATTTTACCATTCAAGCAACTGACCTTCTTATATAAGAAATTAAGAATTGTTGTTTATAAGCAATATTCTTATCAGAGTTCTCAGTGTTTTCGAGATGATTGCAGGACGTGTTTAAGAATTTTACTTAAATTTCACGTGGCATTGTAGAACTCACCGAAAAGTGAGTTAGGTAATTCCATTGTGGTTGCAATGTTGGAGATGTTATAACTGGTATTGATTGATAAAATTGTTTCTAATGAAATAGAAAGACTATAAAACTTTTCGGCTCAAATAAAACCTATAAAGCTCATTAGGTAAAAAGGAAATTTTGTTTTGCATATGATTTTGTTTGAGCTAGTTGTGTATTATAAGTTTATTAGAAATTAGCCATGGTTTATTATAAATGTTTAGGAAATTGACAATGAAATGATAATTTATACAAGAACCGTGATACTTGCACACCTCATCTAATAGTTTCGTTTTCTGACACCTAATGCATAATGATAAATGATTGAAAAAAAATTACCATTATTTTCAGGTATTAGCAAGGTGGTGGACAGATGTTCACTTAACTTTTTCCTTTATATAATTGTAACGTGTTTGCGAAAAAGAAAAGGGGTGTCATTGCCCAAATTTTTAATGGTCATATTGTCCGAAAGTAAGTTGTGACTTGTGTCAGGTACGAATATTGACGTCTCTGTTCCCTCCGTATCTTTTGGAGCTCTATAAAATGCTCATAGCTCCCATAGGAGGAGGCAAAATTGCGGCTATGATGGTTGGTGAGTCTGCTAAGATATATTCATTTTTCAATTCTTCTAGATGAATCCCGAATCTTTGTTCCTGCCTGATGTTCCCCTGAACGTCGCAGGCTAAGAAACTTGTTTAGATATCCTAAAACGTTTTGGTTGTGAAGCAAGGGTTACTGTACTGACTTGCCAATGGCTGATGGGCCCTTGCAAAGTGAATTCTGTAGATCTACCAGATGGAACCTCGTGCAGTAGTGGGGTGATCACTTGTACTTTTCAATGTGTTTGATCGTTTTCCAGTGTTGGTAAAATACTACCAGAAAATACTGTAATATTCAAAGCAGTGTATTTGTAAATCTTGTAGGTGTATGTGGAAAGATGCAAGTATCTCGAGGAAAGCAAGTGTGTTGGTATTTGCACTAACACCTGTAAGTTTCCCACACAGGTTAGTGATTCTTCAACACATTTGCTTATTTTTATTTTATGTTACAGCGAGATGTAAGCGTGTTATCCATGCGTCGGAAGTTTTTTCTTTCGCTAGATGACTGTATTGACTCTTTTCTATGCAGACCTTCTTCAAGGATCATATGGGGGTTCCATTACTTATGGAGCCTAACTTTGGCGATTACAGCTGTCAGGTAATATTAAGTAATCTTTATTGAAGATCAACTTTGTACTTGTAATTACTCTCTTGCCTTTTAAAATTGCAGTTCAAATTCGGAGTTCTTCCCCCACAAGATGATACCATCCTGAAGGAGCCATGCTTGGAAGCATGTCCAAATGCTTCCCGACGACGAATGGTAGCAAAAAATGTAGATGCTTGTCCAAAGACATGAATATATTTTTCTTAGACTGGGGGTTTTCACATTTGTGTACACTGTCCAAAGGCTCTTGTACATTCTGGCACCTACCTTTATTTGAAGATGGAAATCCATTGCGAGAACTCTTCTTTGACCCATGAAATTATTAATACAACTTATCCTTTTCCAATTACATTATTGATTGATAATATTTTGGACTTGAATACATTGATTTTTAATCTCCTAGGTTTAGACATTTTAAGATAATGATATAATACAAAAACGTATTTTTCTTTTCATGGTTAAAGGCCAAAATTTAAAGTAATTGTTGGTAAATATGAGCTGAGAAAATACTAGGGATATTTATACTAATAGGCCACAGGTCAACACTAGAGAACTTTATAATATTTTCAATCTAAACCTTTAAGATATTACAATAGTAAATTTTTCATATTTATTTGTTGTTCTACTTGTTGATTATTTTACAATAGGAGACTTTAATTTATAATTAAATTTTAACCATATCTTTCTTTCAAATACAATTCTCTTTTGTATTATAAGTTTTCTCTCAACTCAATTGAAAGCTCTTATTTGTTCTATCTCATACCATTAGTGACTCTTATTTGTATTGTTTCTCACCTTAATCAAAGCTTTTACCAAAAAGACTTTTGATACAAGTGTGATAAATTGAGAAATCCATTTTTCTTGTTTGAGCTGAGGACTAATCATTTATTCTATTATCACTTTATTGAAAAATTATAATAAAATTCAAAGTGTGAGTTGGAGTATTACACTCTCTAAAAGGATTAAATTGAGTAACATATAAGTAATAAAGATTCACAATAGCTTTGTGTTAAAGATTTAAATTGAGTGTGGTGTTATGTTCTCTTATGTGATTAGTAGGTACTCCATTAGTAAAGATCTTACCCCTTATATTTTTCAACATTGATAGAACTTCTTATCTCTCATATATAAGTCCTTTGAAAACTTGTTTATGAAAAGTTTCTATCAAAACATTATATGATTACCTCTTAGATCGTCTACTAGATTTTTTTATTTTATTTTCCAATCAAATTTTGCAAATGTTTAAACTTTGTCATACCTCCTTCTAAAGTTAACCTATTTTTTTTCAAAATGAAGTTAAAATAATGAAAAAAGATATTTAAATCAATTGTAAATGGATTGCATAAACATAAATAATTGAAATGTAAATGATAAAAAAAGATAAAATGATTTAAAAAATAAATGAGTAGGGTTCAATGTAGAGTTAAATTTAAGTAAAGTAGATTAAAAGAAATTGAATGTAATGCAAATAAGAAAAATATAATAAATAAAAGATGATCATAAAGTTAAATATGAACAAAATAAGTAAAGAAATCCATGAAAAACAAAGATAAGTGATAACATACACATTAATTATATTTTCATTAGAAATGATTGTTGGCTTGACATCTTCTAAAGTTTTGAATAATATGTTTTTCATGACTAATACTAACTTGAATGTTTCTATTTATAAACTACTAACTATTATTTTCTTACAAATGTATTAAGTGTTTAATTTCAATTATACGGGTTACACTTTACAATGTTATATCATTATTTTGTTAAAAGAATAATACGATAACAATATATTTCATCTATTACAATAGAGTTATATGTGTTGCATATTTTATCCATAACTTATTCATGTTATACATGATCTTCTATTTATTGAAATAAATTTTTCTTTGTTATTATTGTTACACTTGACATCTATATAAAGTTTCTATTTGATATTATATAAAGTTTCTATTTGATACTTTATAAAATTTCTATTTGATATCTTATATGTGTTTGACATTTGTGTGCATGTGTGAACTTCTATTATGCAATACAATAATATTTTTTTATTTTTTATTTTCATATTGTTTGTAACCAACAATTGGTGTAGTTTGTAAGAAAAGAAAGAAAATCAAGAAGACATTATTTAAATATGATCACCAAGTTTGATATTAAGATGTTTTTTTGTGACAATGACTTTGAATTATGGAGGATTAAAATGAAGTATACAAATACAATAAGGAAGTATAAATATTAAGGAGGCAAACATGTTTCCTTCTTTATTGGAAGAAGAAGACTAATGTGATCAATAAAAAAAGAAATGTCATAGTCAAGAAAGTTGTGAAAGAACAAACGGTTATTAGTATGTGGATTAAACTCGAATATTTGTATATGACAAATTACTTAGCATAAACTTATTTAAAACAAAAGCTGTATTTATTATAGATGACAAAGTCAAAAATTAAAATATAGCAACTCAAAAATTTTAACAAAATTATAGAAGATCTTGAAATAATCATAATATTCCAAAAATTATAAAATAATCATAATATTCCAAAAATTATAAAATAATTACATAGAATGATATTTTCTAAAGTTATAATATATGATTAATCAACTTTTATTCATGCATTTGATTCACTTTAGTAAATTGGTAATGGAACACCACTTCCATCATTTTGGTGCGTGGAATAAATAAAAAAATTATTAAAATCACATACCTTATTAATAGAAGTGTGTGAGAATATGATTTATGAGATTGAGAATTTTGAGAAGATTTTTATATCATTCAAAATAAAAAAAACTTATAAATATGAATTTCTTTTAATTATGAAAATAAATTAAGTCGTGTTAAGTAACACCACTTTAAATAAACAAGTCATATTTGGTAACATAATTTTTTTTCAGATTTTATGCTATGTAGCACAATTTTAGTATATAAAAAAATTTATATTCATAATTTTTTAAATTTTTTGACCCTTACTTTATAAAAATTGGATTTTTAAAATTGAAAAATTTGATAGGATTTTTTAGATTGGGACTTTAGAGAAACACCAACTAAACCGAAAAATTTTAAGATATAAAGGTGATTTAAAGTTTTAATATTATTTTTGAGCTTGAGTTTGGTGAGTGAAAAATAGGAGAGAAAAAAAATATTGACCAAAATAGAAGATTATAAAAATGTAACATTTTATTAAATGACAACTAAAAATATCATTATTTACATAAAAAAAATTAATTTAAGAATGATCACATTATAAAAACAATCATGATTATTTTTTTGAATTATCATATTAAAATTGTTACTATTATCAAACTTTCTTAATAGAAAATAAATTTGATAATGAAGATAAGATTTTTGTTTTACTATTTGTAGAAAATTTGATTTGTGGGTATTCCAAAAAATTTGAAAACTGCCCAAAATTGAAATTCTTTTTCTTTTTAAAATATGACTAAGTTTTTGTAAATAAAAGATGAAATTACAAAACAAAACCGTGTATGTCTGTTGGAAACACCTACTTGCCTATAAGCATTTATAGAAAAATAAAATAAATCTATAATTAAACAAAATCTAGCTAACAAACAAGTTAAAATTTTAATTTTGAATAAATTATAGGTATTTACAATTTTTATAAATTATCTTTTTATATAAATTAATTTTAATTAATAAAAAATTACTTCATTTTTTTATTCTTTTCCTAAATACTTGTAGAAAAGTTTATCTAAATATATTTAAATAAAATAATAAATCAAATTTAGTCTATCTAAATAATAGTTACATTAATATTTAAATTAATTTGTACTAGTTCGTGTAAAATGATGTTGTAAAAGATTAATTTGTTAAGATCAAGTTGTTGAATGTCGAATTCTAAACTTTAAAAAATTTTAATTAAATAATTTACTATTTTCATTACACAATTTAAAACGATTAAATATAAAAAGATAAAAAATAAAATAAAAGTATTAGTTAAAAGTTGATAAGAAGTACATTAAATTTTTTTATTTTATAAATATATTTTAGTAATAATGTTTTAAAAATAAATAAGTAAAATAATAATTTTATAACGTTAATGAAATAAAATAAAATATTTGTGAAATCTATTTAAAAAATTAAAAAAATTCTAAATTCAATAGAAGAATATTATAGAGATGTTTAAATAGAAAAAAGTGAAAACAAATGAGGTATCCACGTCCATCTCACTTAAGAAGTAAAAGAAATATTTCATTGAAAATGAACTAAATAGATTTTAATATTAAGAAAAAATAGTTTTTTTAATGATGAATAGTTGAATTGACAAAAAAAATACTAGTTTAAGAATATATATTTTTTTAAATTGGACCACCCTTATAGAATGATTAAATTATTTCAAAAGATTAATATACCTTGTTATCGATTTCCTCGCATTCAATTCTTAGATTGAATTCATTTTGTGGACATGTCCCATTTACGATCAACACCTAAAAACTAGAGTTATCTCATTCTCTAACCCTAAAATCAGTGATTTGATTGAATTTGGCGAGTAAAAAGAATATAGACCCTTAATTAAAAAATGAAGTTTTGGTCATCTCACCGTAACAACTCCTTAAAGTACTTTTTTTTTTTTCTCAAATATACATATAATCATAAGAAGTGTGATTTTACTATTCATTTTCCCATTTTAATGATCTTTGTGTTGTATATTTTTCCTTATCTAATGGTTTGTTGGTAAGATCTCCATTTGATAGCAGTTTGAGATGCTTGTGTTGTCTTGTACTGGTATAGGAATCTTGAGTGATCTATCTTTCTTTGATTATATGTGGCCCATGGGACAATTTCTATGTTCATCTCCCAATTAACAAACATAAAAATCCTTACACTTTTTTTTCTCCAAAATTCTCCAAAATCAAAGTTGGGGATGGAGTAGTATGATTAGCAGACCTTTGTCCCACCATTGTCGCCTATCTTGGCCTAATCTCCTCAATCGCAATCTCTGTCATCAAACTTTGGGAGGCCATTGATGGTTCATCCTCACTCTCAAACCCTAAAGCACCCACTTTTGAAATTGAAAGTGCCCAAAAGGAATCTTTCAGGATCCATTTTGTTGGCAATATTTGCAATTAGACCAAATCCATGAATTCCTTTTGCATTAGGGACAGCTCCCGCATCCATTGCTGAAAAGAGTTTGTGGTATATTTCGAATCCAAATTTTCGCACCAGATCAGTCACAATTTCTTTTAAATAACTTTTTAAAATCTTTATTTCAAGTTTAAAGTGTCAGAAAATTTTAATAAGAAAAGATGGAATTTAAAACTTTTAAGATTCCATATTTATAGATTTTTATTATTTTTTTATTTTATATACTTTAATTTTATTTATTCAATTGGAATTTTATGTTTATTTTAAATTTTTAATATAAATAAATTAGTGCAGTATTTTCGTAACTCCCTCTCGAATGATTTTAATATAAAATACTTACTAAAACTACAAAGTTACTCGTTGTTTTTCTTTATTTTAAATTCTGAAGAAATATCGTTGAATTTATTTTTTATATTAAAATATATATTTTTGTTACTTTGTCGTGTTATCTCATTACAAAAAAAAAATCATATAATTAAGAAAGTGTACCTTTCAAGATCCAAATAATATTCTTTTGTTACAAAACAAACGGCATGTGCAGGTTATGTTGAACACACATTGACCTTATAGCATCACTTACTTCAATGAATGAAATTTTTTAATCAATAAAAATCACTTCTCTTAAATCATGCAATATCATATTCATGATTCTATAAACTTAAAATTTAAGTTCTATGAAATCTTTGTAATAACAATCAAAATAAAATCAGTTTTATATAAAATTCTGGATTACAGAATAAAAAATTAATTATTTATATTAAATATAATTATGACATACAAATAATATTAAATAAAATTTTATAAAATTATGATATTAAAAAATAAATATCAAACATCAAATCTTAATAATATATGATATAATAGAATCGACAAAATAAATTAAAATTTTATAGTATTACTCAGCAATAAAAATGTTTTATTAACAATCTAATAAATATATCTACTTGCGTATCTCGTTAATTTGCTACACAAAACTTAATGATAAAAAAAATAACCATTTGGTTGTTAGATTCTTATAGAAGAATAAAAATTTCTATTTATTATTTTATATGTAGGATATGAGGTAATCTGTTATGAATTTTTTTTTTTATTGTGAAAAAGAATTTTTAAAATATATTTTGTAATACATATTTCAAAATGTATTTTTTTACTTTTAAAATTAAGCATGAAAAAAAGTTATCGAATTATTGTTTCTTCATTCAATATTAGTAATCATCCATTAAAGTAAAGGAGGAATTTGCTCCCATTTTTTTAGAAATAGCTTGAATTGATTTATTTTAGATTAACGAGATAAACAGTAAATAGAATATTCACATATATCTAATATAAATAACTTTTATTTTCCAAAAATATTTTCCCACAAATAAGCTATTTAAAAATTTTAGCCGGCAAATAATATTTTTTTTATTTAATGTTATATTAAATATATAGATAATAAAATAAAATCAAATAGTTTAAATTTTAGCACACTAAACAGTTCGTTTAATTTAACAATTATTTTAATTATTCAAAAAGGCTAAATGTTTCCTTTATCAAATTTCAGTTTTTTCTGAAAGTGATGGGAGAACATAAAAAATCTTGTTTTTAATTACTTAATTAAAAAAAAATAAAAAGCAATTGTGAATTAATACTCTCTTTTTTATTGTAAATAGGAGTAAACAAACTTAGCAATATCCTTAAAACGTTTTATGGTAATAGTTGTGTGTGGAAAGAAAAATCCCCTGTGGTGACGCAGCATGGAAAGATACAAAAGAGACGTAATGAGGCTTCATATCACTGCATTATGTAATGTGTTTTCAAGAGAGCTCTACCTGTCCTTATAACTTCTTACCGTTAGTTTACCGTTAATGTCATTCTTTTTCCGTTAACGGTGGTCACCACCTTCGGAGGGACCCACAACGCAATTAATTAACCCCTTCCACACCAAAACAACCACACAAACTAACACCGTCGTTCACCCCTCACCCGGTTTTTCCCAAACCCCAAACCTTTTCCCTCAGGCCACCGGCAAGTAACCAGTAAGTAACCGGTAACAGTGACACCTCTGATTCAACTCAGTTATGAGCACCTTCTTCACTCAGTGTCTGACTTCACTCTCCCAGCTCACTTCCCACCGTTGATTTTCTCCCAACCCTGTAGATCTGATCTGGACCGTTCCCGGCATCGCCGATGTCGCTGCTCGGCGTTTCCACCCCGTCATTCGGTAATGGTAAAGTTTTCGTGTGTGGACCAATCTTGCGTCTTTTTTTCTTTTTTGTTATGTTGGGTTTGTTTGACATTTGGCAAATAATGCAGGTGGGTTAAAATGGTTGCTTATGTTGTTATCTTGCACGGTGTGGTTTGTGGTTGAGTATGGTGAATGCGGTAGAACACTGCAACAGGAAACACCTTCTTTATCTCCCGCTGCTGCTCCACCTGTTGTTGATGGTGATCTGCCACTTCTGGCAAATGCTCTTGGGTTGAAGCATTTGCCTGCACCTATTCCATCACGTGCCAATTTCACCAAAGGAAGAGCACAATTAGAACCTCCGGGTTCTGGGTTTAAGAATATTGCCCCTATGAATCCCATTGCTGATGCAATTCCTTCTGCTCTCGCTCAACCACCATTGTCCCCTTATGTTTCCGGTAATTCGAGCGAAATTAATTTCCAATGGAGTTATGTTAACCCTCGTTTTAGTTCCTGAACTTGTAAAATGCTCTCACGGAATCTCTGTTAGGAGCATTAATTATAGCAAGTTATATATTTAGGAACTAATGATAGTGAGTTGTACATTTCAGAGATTGAAATGATAGGAATTTTTGTTTGAAGGATATAAAATTGATAATTTTCTGATTCTTGTGACTACTATCACAAGTTTAGGGGCTAAATGGGAGTTTACTTGAAATTGGTTTTCTAGTGCTAGTGTCTGTTACTTGGAATGTGTTTTTAAAATTTTTAATTGCTTAATTAATTTTATTATAAAACACGCCAGATTGTTGCAGACAAGACATGGTGTGGAAACGGGGCAGTGAAGTTTGTCACTGTGCTTATCCCATAAAGCTAGACTTGCTTCTTTTGAATGTCTCTCTAAACCCCGACTGGAATGTTGTTTTTCTCGATGATTTGGCCACCCAACTTCAGCTGAATACTGCCCAAATTGAAATTATTAAATTTTACCTACTGAGCTTGTCGACATTGAATATATCGATGGATATCACTCCAAAAAAAGGGATCAGTTTCTCGGCCAATGAAGCCGCTAAAATAAACTCATCGCTTTCATTGCATAAGGTTCAACTAGACAGCAGATTTGTGGGCAACTACAGTGTCCTCAATATAACCTGGTTTAAAGCTCCACCTCCTTCTCAAGGTATCTAAATTATGAAATATGTTGTTACGAATCATGATGCTTTGGTGTTGTTGATAATCGGAACTAACACTTACAGTGGAATATTGTTGTATAGAAAACCCACATAAAATGTTTAATTGGAACCTTTTAAAATATTTAAATCTTACTGTCTTGACTACTTCCATTTAATTGTTTTAATTTCATGTCCTTTTTTCTCAATGTTGTTTCTAAGTGGTAAGGAAGGAAGAGAGATATTTTGATGCTGTAAGAAATAATAGTCCATTGATAGTAGGTGACACGATAGGTCTCACAAACTTTGTTAGGTTAGACTTTGATATCATTTTAAAAATTGAATTTTAAGTCTAATTCAATCTCACAAAATCGGTTTGTAAAGTATTATTTATACTACAATTTAGTCATATCTCTAGTAGATATGGTATTTCCAACATGTACCAACAAACGTAAAGCATGTAACTTTGATACTTATGAAAGTGTTTTGCTACATTGTGAAATGTTAATTGGGATAGTTGCTTGTATATTGCTAATAAGTCATAACATCTATTTGTTTAGCTATCTGGGCTTGTGGTTTGTGTTAAGATTCCGTATCAATTATAGATATGTACGAATTAGGGTTTGTAAGATTCGAACTATCTTCACCTCATAAATTAGTTTTTGGGGTTGAGTTAGACCTTGCCAAAACTTAAGACGATATTAATACTTATCATAGATTTCATATTGGGGCACCCTCAACTGTCCAGAATACTAGTCTATTTGGCTTTCCTAGTATAAAAAAGAGTTTACTGTATCCATGCTCTTAGATGTTTAATTCTAGGCATGAGGAGGGTATGCTAAGATCCCTGTGACTATAGATACAACCAATTGTTGTCTCTTTGTCTTTCCTACTACAAAAAAAAAAGTCTTGAAATATGATGAGTTAGATGTCCAACCCTAAGTAGGGCGTGCTAAGATCCCTATTGACCCATAGATAAAATGGAGTTTAACCAAACCCAAATCAAAGAGGTTGCATCTGTGATTACACAACTACAAACACTCCAATGCATGTGTTAGTCTTCCTTGTTGGCTTGTTGCCACATTTTTGTATAACTATAATGAGTTATATCTAATTTTATGGTAAATTGTCCAATGTTCCTTCTTTGGTCTCTCAAAGCTTTAGAGGATGTACTCGAGTAATCTATCATGGTGTACCATATTTTTTTTGTTGTTTTTGTTTTTGAATCCAATCCTTTGGAAGAGGAACTTCAAACAACCGCCTCTTCGCAGGGCTTAAAGGATATGTTAATAATGAAATCAATTCATTCTATGTATAATATAATAACATATATTTGGATTCTAATGCAGCTCCTGCAATTGCTACATCACCTACGAAAGCTCCTCACAGACAAGCACCTCCAACTACATTATCGAGTACTTCAGACAGGGGAAGGCATTCAAACTTGCTTCTTATTCTTGGAATTGTGACTGGCGTACTCCTCATTTCCATTGTATGTGTACTTGTACTTTGCTTATGCACAATGCGGCCAAAAACAAAAACACCTCCCACAGAAACAGGTAAATATTTCAATTTCTAACTCCCTGTTATTTTTCTTTTTTCATTCCTGTAATAGCATATTAAAGGTCAAAGCTGCTATGGATTATGCTTGGGGTGACCTTTTAATATTTTGATATTGTGAAGGCTATAAGTATATCAACTAGAGGAATGGCAACCTGGGTCCCTGAAACAAAATTTTTCTCGTGACACAGAAATAAGGAGAGAAGTTCCTTGAGCTAAATTAATTGCAATTGTTTAGTACGAGTATTTTCAGAGTGGTTTATTAATTGCACAACAAAATATTTATTGCAATTCAATACGGATGTGTCTATTGTAAACTGTAATCATTGATTCTAAAATTTAATATAGTGTACAATTTTTTCTACTGAAGCAAGAATATTTATGCTGTTGGTGCAATGAAAGGCTTCCAATTTTTCACATTGTTATAAATCTGTTTGAAGGAAAATAGTGAAGGCCACATTTTACCTTATTCAAATACTTAAATTCTTCTTCAGGATTTCAACCCAACATGAGTGTACTTTTTCAGCTATTAATAGGTAGAAATTCTTGTGATTCAACTTGTATACTTGATACTTACGGAGAAATAAGATGTTCATTGATTAACTCAGATTGAAAGGAAAATACAGAAACTTATGGTGCTCTTATCTGTTTATTGTTTTTGTGTTAGTATTTTGTCTTCTGGGTCTGCTACTAAGGTTTGCTCTCCTTTCTACAGAAAAGCCAAGGACTGAAAGCACAGTTCCAGCTGTTGGGTCTCTTCCCCATCCAACAAGTACACGCTTTATTGCTTATGAAGAACTTAAAGAAGCTACAAATAATTTTGAACTAGCAAGCGTGCTTGGAGAAGGAGGTTTTGGTAGAGTTTTTAAAGGTGTCTTGAATGATGGAACTGCCGTTGCAATTAAGAGACTTACTAGTGGAGGGCAACAGGGTGACAAAGAATTTTTGGTTGAGGTTGAGATGCTTAGTCGGTTGCATCATCGTAACCTTGTAAAACTAGTGGGATACTATAGTAATCGTGACTCATCACAAAATCTACTTTGCTATGAGCTTGTCCCGAATGGAAGTTTGGAGGCCTGGCTTCATGGTAATATAACTTCTCAAATCAGCTTTGTTAGTCTTCAATTTGCATGTTTTCTTCTTCAAGGTTACAATGATGTTGTTTCTGAAACTATTATATTATGCTTAATTGAAACTGGCCTTGATTTGTAATAGGTCCCCTGGGAATAAATTGCCCTCTGGATTGGGACACTAGAATGAAGATTGCCCTTGATGCTGCAAGAGGACTTGCATACCTGC
This sequence comes from Lablab purpureus, assembly GCA_030347555.1. Classification (NCBI taxonomy): domain Eukaryota; kingdom Viridiplantae; phylum Streptophyta; class Magnoliopsida; order Fabales; family Fabaceae; genus Lablab; species Lablab purpureus. The sequence goes on from CM059260.1 coordinate 6,237,630, forward strand.
ACGAAGATTCACAGCCTTGTGTTATACACAGAGATTTCAAGGCATCTAACATATTGCTTGAGAACAACTTTCATGCTAAAGTTGCAGATTTTGGTCTAGCTAAACAAGCACCTGAAGGCAGGGCTAATTATCTATCTACTAGGGTCATGGGCACATTTGGGTTAGTGTCATTCTTTCTTTCATGTATTATACTAATTATTTCCATTTAATTTAGTTTTAAGATGAAATCCAACTTTTATGTAGGTATGTAGCTCCTGAGTATGCTATGACTGGACATCTGCTTGTTAAAAGTGACGTTTATAGTTATGGGGTTGTCTTGTTGGAACTGTTGACCGGAAGGAAACCAGTGGATATGTCACAGCCAACTGGACAAGAGAACCTTGTTACTTGGGTCAGATTCATACCTTGGCATTCCCTCGTTAAGTTCATAACTTTCATTTGGAGTTTTATATTAATTATACAATAATTTACGTGGTTATTCCTTTCAGGCAAGGCCTATTCTTAGAGATAAGGATCGGTTGGAAGAACTTGCTGATCCACGGCTTGGGGGAAGGTACCCAAAAGAAGATTTTGTACGTGTTTGCACTATTGCAGCAGCCTGTGTTGCTCCTGAAGCAAGCCAGCGACCTACAATGGGTGAAGTGTTACAGTCACTTAAAATGGTGCAGCGGATCACTGAAAGTCATGATCCTGTGTTAGCCTCATCCAATACCCGGCCCAACATGAGACAGTCCTCTACCACTTATGAGTCTGACGGAACTTCTTCAATGTTTTCTTCGGGTCCTTACTCTGGTCTAAGTGCCTTTGACCATGACAACATTTCGAGGACGGCTGTTTTCTCTGAAGATCTTCATGAAGGACGATGAAAGTACTTGGAAAAGCAAGCTGACCACGAATATGTCCCCAAAGGTTTTCACACCATGATTTTGAGAAGTTTTCTTTCCCATAGCTGAAGGTGGAAAACGTAACAGGTGGTGTTTTCTTCCGTGATTGAAGGTTTCTTGATGGTGTTGCTGATCAGAGAGGATTCTTCTGTGGTCGCTTTTGCCATCCTCCTCGGTAAACCATCATCCTTTCCTCCCCTACGAGACAGTGTTTTCACGTGTGGATGAATTTTGTATATAGGTGTAATCTAGTTTGTTTTTACAGATTGGCATCAAAAGCCTTTTTAATTATAATATATATCGCATAGCTTCACTATCATTAATCATATTTGATATAGTTAAAGGATAATCCGACCATCGGCTGAAATTTCTGTCTAAAATTTCTGTCTATCTTACTGTATCATATATTTAATGACTCTAAATTAATTTAAAACTCATAGTCCTCTTAATCATATCCACGCAATTAGAATGATATATATTTCTATTTAATGACTACTTAAATTACATAGTCTGCATTTGAGACTAATATCACAATATTCAACTCCGCATTGTATTGAAGTAGCCAACGGGGTAACTCGGGGTTCTATGTACGAGTCTGCGCCCCTGTGTAGTATTGATCCCATGAGTTTTGGTGGATTCCCTGGTATAGTTAGTTTCGATTTGTGTATGTTTTGTTTACTTTTCACTGGGTTAAACAGGGGACGCATCATGGGTCCGTTTCTAGTGAATAATATTTTTTGAGAAGTACTTTTTTAACATCTGGAAGTACATGTTGAACTATTATTCAAACATTGACTTTGTAATTCATCCTTAACTAAATGTATATCCACCCCTTCTCACTTTCACCTGCACCAATTTTGTTTTAGTTTAAATTATTAAGTAGGTCTTTGTAGTTTTGTCAAGTATTTAACTAAGTTTTTATGGTTCTATAATTTTGTAATTAGACTCTTATAAACTAATATCGTTTCACTTGCACTGAATATTAATGATGCACCACTTTTGTAAAAGTTTTATTGATCGAGACAACTTGGTTTTTTCATTATTTTCACCCTGTGTCAAATATAAATACATAATAGCATAATGATTATAATAATTTTCATTACTTGTACGGTTTTCCATTGAAAAAGGTCAATCTAAACATTGCTAGAGTTAAAGATATGAATTATATTCCCATTACTGAGTCACTTAACCATAACATGCTTCAGAGTTTGTAGTCATTCTACTATCATGAAGCTGAATGTTGTAAAGAACTCTGGGGATGATGATTTAATTACAAGCTGGATGGTAAACTTCGATTCCTCTGTCATCAATAGTTTAGTTATCAGCTATAATCTTCCAACTTCTGCAACTGCAAGGCAAAAAGAATATCTAGCTTGATTTCTCATGTAATCGTGGGAGGGAAAACAAAAATGCAAGGCATAGAATAGAATGCCTAATTTGATTTCACCTTCATCGTGAGAGGAAAATAAAAAATACTATGATATATATTTATATTTATATTATCAGTTAACAATTATGCATACTATTATTTTGTTTCAATTTGTGAGTTGTTTTGAAAGAGTGATCCGCGTCACTTTCTCAAACCATATTTTTATATTTTTCCATTTCTCACTAATGAAAACAAAAAATTAAAAAAAAAAGGTCTATCTGGAGGTGTATTAATAGGTGGGTGAAATTTGAAAACAACATGGGTGTCCAAATCAAAATGTGACACGTAGTTAATGAATTTTTAAGAGGTTAGTGATTAATGATTTAATTAAAAAGTTTGAAAGTATATATAAGAAGAAAATTAAAAGTTTAGTAAGAGTAAGGCTATAGGGAAATTTAGATGGTGAACCCTTAATTTAAGCGTGAGAAGGAAAGGCATGAAAAAGATGAGGTCCAGAACCCATTTTAGTAACTTTTACCGGGTCAGCTGGTGATTTTCTGTTGATGGAGGAATTTGTGGATGAGAAGAAGAGAAAGAATGGAAAATCAGAGGCATATAAAACCCCGTCCATTGTTGAAACACAATGCAGCCCGAGTTGGTCCTTTGTCTCTGCTCCCAGAAGAAGACCTACGCTTCTATCAAGGAGGAGAGACAATGGACCACTTCAGATTCAACAAAACCCTTCTCCTCATCGGAGCACTCTCTTGCCTCCTCCTATTCACCACGGCCGCCGCCGTCCCTTCCACTCGCCTAAACTCCGGCCTCCGTCACCTTTTAGCCACACCCACCTTCAGCCCCGAGATTACCCAATTCTGCAGCGGCACCGAGAACCCATCCCTCTGCGCCGAAACCATCGCCCCCTACCTCACCGGTTCCTTTGACCCCGTCAAGGCCCTGGAGACCGAGATCAACGCCACCTTGCAGAAGGCGAGTGAGATTGCTGCCATTATCTCCAAGAAGCTGAACGACCCCACCACCGCGAAGAACGCCATGGACGCGCTCGACATCTGCAAGTCGCAGTACGGGGACATGTTGGATTCCATAAAGGAGGCGGTGAATATGGTGGCCCAGCTGAACGTGGTGGAAGCTTATCACAAAATGAGCGCCGTGATATCGTACAAATCCAGCTGCGACAACGCTTTCACTGAGTCTCCCGGCGTGGAGATGCCCTTCGCCCAGGAGTCCACGACACTGTTCCAGTTGGGTGGCAATTGCCTCGCCGTCATGGACACCATCGTTAACAATCACAAGGTGTAATAATGGAGGAGGAATCAGGCGACACATGCATGCCTGCATGCATGGTCTCTAAGAGAGTACTGTTATCTTAGATGAGGGTTTTGATGGTTACATTACGTATATATATTTAGTGGTTATTTGTATGAATCCGATGAAGGTCGAGGCTCATCAAGTAGGGGTTACCCTATGTATATATATGTTTCCCACTTTTGGATAACATATCAATAAAATTCTTTACCACATGTTATCGACGTAGTTTGGAATCGACGTAGATTAAAATGGTAAAAGATTTAATAAACAAAGATCGAAAGTACAAAGGAAAAGTTTAAAGATCTAAAAAGCTAAAATAATCGAAGATAGTTGGAATCGACATCGAGACATCTTTAAATGATTCTGCGCCAGTTTTATAAAGAAAGACACGTGGAAAGATATTAAAGAGTTCAAGACGTGGAGGATGTGGGAAAACCGTTTTTTAAACGGTTATTTGTGTAATTTAGTATAAATAAGAAGGGCGGAGAATAGAAAAGGGGTTAGAGGTACAAGTGAAAGAGCCAAAAAACTTACGGGAGCAAAAATAATGAATAGAATTTACTCTTATGTTTTCACCTTCCTCTTTATATTTCACATTTGTTAATGGGTTAGAGGTTGTTTATTTCCATAATCGTCATTTACGTTTCTTGCATATTATAAGAAAATTCATATAAAAAGAAAGATTGAAAGTGATTACATTGCTAGCCTAAAAGAAACCTGCAAATCGCATTTGTGAGTAGATGATTCTTAAGTGTTTAATTGTTTGATTCATCGAAAACAAATTGACATGCCCGGTGGGACATAGTTTGGCTAGTTCTAAAAACCACTTAGATTTGCATGTTTGCATGTTATTAAGAAGTGGTAGAGTAATTATGAATAATCAGAATAGCGTAAACAACGGTTCTGATATCAATAGAAATGAACAAGGGAGTAACTTAGTTCCTACTAGGTTACCTAAAAGAATACCTAGTAATGTTAATACTCTGATAATTACACAAGGCACAGTATCGACGCAGAGTGTCTCGATCACTAGTCCGGTAACGACTAGTGTTGGTCCACACGTGACGATTAGGATAGAATCGATACTCCCTCCAGTGTTTTATAATAATAACGTGGAGGCAGGAACCTCGATGCCCAGACAACAAGGGACATCACAAAATGAAAGATACCCTTGGGACATGTCGAGATGGCAACCGACGCCGAGATCAGGTCGAGATAATCAAAGAGGGTATTAAGAAGGAAGATATGCCCTAAATCAGGAACAGTTCGAAAGAAATCATCCTGATAAAATAAGGGAGTGGAATGTGGGAAGAGAGTTGGAGAACTTTGCTGAAGGGAGTGAGCAAAGAAGACGAAGAGAGTTTTGAGAAATAAAGATGTAAGTGTAAGAGTGTTGAAGAAAGGTAGGGTTTTTATAAACCCTGAGAAGAGACGTTATGGAGGGAAAAAACGGAAAAGTTGTTTTTCCAAAATTTGGTTGGGATTCGTGATTTTCTGAGAGGAAGATTTGATAGGGGTAGGTAAAGGGTTTTTTACGGGAATCCCAAGCGACGTCTCATTTAATACAGGTCAGAAATGTCAGGAATGTTCCACTTTATTGTTATATGGTACAAGATAATAATCGAATGCATGATGAGCATTTATGTCGATATTATCTTAGGGACATCTGTTATCGGCATACTTTGGAATCGACGTAGATCAGAATGGTCGAAGATTTGGTAGACGAAGATCGGAAGTACAAAGAAAAAGTTCAAAGATAGAGAAAGCTAAAATAATCGAAGATAGTTGGAAATCGACATCGAGATATCTTTAAATGATTCTACGTCGATTTTATAAAGAAAGACACGTAAAAAAATATTAAAGAGTTGAAGACGTGGAAGACGTGGAAAAATCGTTTTTTAAACGATTATTTGTATAATTTAATATAAATAAGATAGGCGGTGAACAATATTTGTTGAGAAGTACTCTTTTAACATCTAGAACTACATGTTGAACTATTATTCAAACATTGAATTTGTAATTCATCCTTAACTAAATGTATATCCACCTCTTCTCACTTTGACCTGCGGCAATTTTGTTTTAGTTTAAATTATTAAGTAGGTCTTTGTAGTTTTGTCAAGTATTTAACTAAGTTTTATGGTTCTATAATTTTGTAATTAGACTCTTATAAACTAATATCGTTTCACTTGCACTGAATATTAATGATGCACCACTTTTGTAAAAATTTTAATGATCGAGACAACTTGGTTTTTTTTCATTATTTTCACCCTGTGTCAAATATAAATAAATAATAGCGTAATGATTATAATAATTTTCATTACTTGTACGGTTTTCCATTGAAAAAGGTCAATCTAAACATTGCTAGAGTTAAAGATGTGAATTATATTCCCATTACTGAGTCACTTAACCATAACATGCTTCAGAGTTTGTAGTCATTCTACTATCATGAAGCTGAATGTTGTAAAGAACTCTGGGGATGATGATTTAATTACAAGCTGGATGGTAAACTTCGATTCCTCTGTCATCAATAGTTTAGTTATCAGCTATAATCTTCCAACTTCTGCAACTGCAAGGCAAAAAGAATATCTAGCTTGATTTCTCATGTAATCGTGGGAGGGAAAACAAAAATGCAAGGCATAGAATAGAATGCCTAATTTGATTTCACCTTCATCGTGAGAGGAAAATAAAAAATACTATGATATATATTTATATTTATATTTATATTATCAGTTAACAATTATGCATACTATTATTTTGTTTCAATTTGTGAGTTGTTTTGAAAGAGTGATCCGCGTCACTTTCTCAAACCATATTTTTATATTTTTCCATTTCTCACTAATGAAAACAAAAAATTAAAAAAAAAAGGTCTATCTGGAGGTGTATTAATAGGTGGGTGAAATTTGAAAACAACATGGGTGTCCAAATCAAAATGTGACACGTAGTTAATGAATTTTTAAGAGGTTAGTGATTAATGATTTAATTAAAAAGTTTGAAAGTATATATAAGAAGAAAATTAAAAGTTTAGTAAGAGTAAGGCTATAGGGAAATTTAGATGGTGAACCCTTAATTTAAGCGTGAGAAGGAAAGGCATGAAAAAGATGAGGTCCAGAACCCATTTTAGTAACTTTTACCGGGTCAGCTGGTGATTTTCTGTTGATGGAGGAATTTGTGGATGAGAAGAAGAGAAAGAATGGAAAATCAGAGGCATATAAAACCCCGTCCATTGTTGAAACACAATGCAGCCCGAGTTGGTCCTTTGTCTCTGCTCCCAGAAGAAGACCTACGCTTCTATCAAGGAGGAGAGACAATGGACCACTTCAGATTCAACAAAACCCTTCTCCTCATCGGAGCACTCTCTTGCCTCCTCCTATTCACCACTGCGCCGCCGTCCTTCCACTCGCCTAAACTCGGCCTCCGTCACCTTTTAGCCACACCCACCTTCAGCCCCGAGATTACCCAATTCTGCAGCGGCACCGAGAACCCATCCCTCTGCGCCGAAACCATCGCCCCCTACCTCACCGGTTCCTTTGACCCCGTCAAGGCCCTGGAGACCGAGATCAACGCCACCTTGAAGAAGGCGAGTGAGATCGCTGCCATCATCTCCAAGAAACTGAACGACCCCACCACCGCGAAGAACGCCATGGACGCGCTCGACATCTGCAAGTCGCAGTACGGGGACATGTTGGATTCCATAAAGGAGGCGGTGAATATGGTGGCCCAGCTGAATGTGGTGGACGCTTATCACAAAATGAGCGCCGTGATATCGTACAAATCCAGCTGCGACAACGCTTTCACTGAGTCTCCCGGCGTGGAGATGCCCTTCGCCCAGGAGTCCACGACGCTGTTCCAGTTGGGTGGCAATTGCCTCGCCGTCATGGACACCATCGTTAACAATCACAAGGTGTAATAGTGGAGGAGGAATCAGGTGACACATGGATGCACATGCATGCCTGCATGCATTGTCTCTGAGAGAGTACTGTTATCTTCGATGAGGGTTTAGATGGTTACATTACGTATATATATTTAGTGGTTATTTGTATGAATCCAATGAAGGTCGAGGCTCGTCAAGTAGGGGTTACCCTATGTATATATATGTTTCCCACTTTTGGATAACATATCAATAAAATTCTTTACCACCAAACTCAATTTCTTCATAAATTGTTTTCTAAATTTAGGATAAAATACTCTCTTAGTTCTATTAAAGCTTAGTATATTCATAAGCAAGTTTAAATATAAGCAACAACATAAGTACTTAGTGATGTTGTATGGAAGGTTTTATTTATATTTGAATTATATATATAGAGGAACGATTTTAGATTAAATAATTATATAACAAATTATATTAATTTAGGAAATTATAGTGAACCTCTCTAAGGTAGAAATTTTATTACAATAAAACCTCTTCATAATATGTTATAGATCAAAATTTTGTAGATTTAAGTCTCTATTTTTTCACAATTTCTATAGTCTTCTTAATTCTATGTATATCCATAACCTATTCACCAGAATCTCACCAATTCTGTATATAACATATTTCTTTGGTCCATCATTCTTTTTTCCCCTCTTTATTATAAGTGTCATTTATCTATGCAGGATTAAATATCAATATATTCTATAATCAAGTTTGGTGTAACTTTTAATTTTTTATTACAAACTGAATATATTTTCCCAAAAATATAAATATTTAAAAAAAATTAATTTTAAATATATAAATAGGAGTAAAGCAATTTTTAACAAGTCAAAAACTATATTATCGACTATTTAAATGAACTATTTTTTCAAATCCAAATCCATATATTCGTATGTACATAAATGCAGTATATTAAAATCACTACCTCTTATACTAGTTATAATTTCTTTTATTCTAAACGAAATGGCGTCGTATTTTAAAAAGGTAACTAGTGTCTTCATGCTTGTGATTATATAATTAAAGCTGATGATAAACTGATAATATTATCAAAACACTAAATATCGCTCATAAACATAAAATTTTAATGTTATATATGGAATTTCCCATTAATAATTAAAATGGTGATATACAATTTTTATAGTCAATGTCATTCATACAATTTTTTAAATTAATAATTAATAAAATATTATGTGAACGAAAATTTTATCAAATAAATTTAAGACTTAATATAATAATTAATAATTTTTAAAATTATTATTTGAATGGAAATTTTAATGTATATTAATTATATAAATTAAAATATTAATTATTTAACTATTTATTTTTAAAAATTATTTTTCTTTAACTTTCTAGAGATGATGTGCTTTTTCTTATTTAGAAAATACTATCCTGACGTTAAGTTAAAGTTAATCTTTTATTAATTAAAATTTTAATTGAATAAAGTTGTTCTTTTCTCTTATATCTCAAATTTCTTTTATTTTTATTTTAATTGAACGTGAAAGTTTTGTTACTACATGTAATATGAAAGTCAAAATATATTAATCTTTTTTATACTTTTACTATATATATTTGGTCTGTGAAACACGCATCATAGGAGCAAGTTAATATTCTTCTTTAGAACAAAACAAATATTTGAAGAACACGTGAATTTAGGTAAGAAAAGTTCTTTTAAATTATAATTGATTATTGAATTGTGTATTATTGTAATTATTATTGAATTGGTAATTTGTACATTGAAATAAAATTTGATGGATTTTGTAATTATATTGGCTTTAAGCATTGCTAATAATTAGAAGAGTCAAAATTAATTATAGTAGAAAATGTGAGTAAAATGTGTTTTTACTAAGTTGAAATAAGTGTTTTAAATTTATTATGATATAATTGATTTTGAAGATATTTTGATGATTTTGTATAAGAATTTATTTTTATGTTTATGTTGTTTTAAAGTTGAATTGTCATTTAAACTATTTCTAAAAGAGGGTAATTGAATTTGAATACAAAAATTAATTATGTTATTTGTTTTAATAAATTATGTTTTTCATTTAAATTGTGGTTTAAAATTTAAGTTGAAAGAAAATAACAACAACGTTTTTTCTATTGGATTTGCATAATTCAAGTAGCAACCTACCATTTTTAAGTAAGATTTTAGAATATTTGTTAAGCCTTAAAATTAAGATGAAAAAATAAATTTACACATATAGGCATTGTTTAAAGACGAGGAATACTTGTATTGACATGTTATAAGTATGGACATAGACATAATTGTTTAAATCAATTACATTTATTTGATATTTATTAAGGTCACTCAAATTTTTAAATAATTTTTCCTATATAACCTTATTAATTACATTTTTTTTATATTTAAGGAAAAAAACTCAATTACATTCAATTAAATCATTTCTTTCTAAGTACTTTACATATACTTGTTTTTTGAGTTGATAATTTATACACCGATATTTATTTTTGTGGTAGGGTCCATTTATAGTTTATGTAAGGTGATATTTATATGAAAATGAATCTAAATTCTAAGTGAATTGAATAAGATAGATGTAAATTTCAACAAAATTGAATATGCTTACCTTTACCGAATTTAGATGTGATTATGAGAGAATATATTGATTTTCTATTATTTGTATTCTTGAACTTTATAGTAAAAAAAGTTTTTTTTTCAAATCCTGATTGACTAAAATTACTTAATATAACAAGTTGGAAAATATTATTAAAATAAGAGTCATGATAGACGGGCCACACGAATGTGCATACCATTATCCAAGACTCAAAATTACAATGCAATTTTTCTTTTAAAACATTAAAAAATCAAAAATAATTATAAGAGGTTGGTGAATAATTATTCAACGGTTCATGAGTTTTTTTTCCTTAAAATAAAATACAAGAAGAACAATAAGTCAATATTGTTATATATCATTCTTAATAATATTTCATGATTGGATCATAATACACATATCACTCAAATTTCTCAAAACATCCAATTCATAGTGATTGATATTTTAATTTTAAGAAAAATATATATGCAGTGACATATAATGACCAACATGTGGAGTGTTACAAAATATCAAAGAAAATTAGCTATATGTCAATTATTTTCCTTTACTATTATCCACAATAAAAAAAAGTAATTTTTTCTATTAATCAATTTACTATTAGTGTCATATGAGATGACTTCAACATAATAAGTGGAATTAAAAAAGAAATCGAAAGAGTTAGTTGAAATTGTTTTATATAACTTATACTTTTTATATTTCAATGTTTCAGACTATTTTAGTTTTATGTTAATTTATACATGAAATAATGAAAGCTAACAAAAAAAATTATGCTAATAACTTGTATTGAGAATAGCACCAATGAAATAAACATATTATCAAAATGTAATTTGAAACAGTGATTTAATATGTTTTTAAAAATAAAAATAAAAATAAAACAAAATTACCAATAATTAAAAAATAAAGAAATAAAACTACATAAAAAAGAACCCAGGAACCAAAAACTATATATAATTAAAACTCAAAGGATTAAAATTGTAGAAGGATAGTTGAGAATCAAAATTACAAATATCCATAAACAAGAAACAAAATTACAATCAAGCCTAAAATTTAACAGGAGTGAAATTGGTTGAAAATTTGTACATATCTTAACTTCTCGAAATTAAAGTTTTAAGTTAGTAAATACTTTAAAAAATTCACCGATAAAATTTTAACTTGTTTTCTGTTACATAATTTGAATTAGTAATTTATTTCCTAGAAAATTACCTAGCGAAACAAAATAAGATATTTGTGTATTATGATATTATCTATTATTTATTTATTTATTTATTTATTTTTGACCTGACAGATACGGGGAGGGTATAGCCGTATGTATAGCTTGAGCCTTTCCTTCAACTCTAACAAACGCTGAGTTGAGTTCACTGTCGAGAAGTTTTGCCCCAACACTCAACTCCTCTATCCCTATTCTTCTTCTTCTTCTTCTTCTTCTTCTTCTTCTTCTTCTTCTTATCAAACAAACACTCTCATATATTCGTCCACCAATTAACAATGGCGCACGCATCCCTTTTCACTCCCTCTTCCTCTCTCAGATTCAACCCTCTTCTTCTTTCCTCCACACCCTCTTCTTCTTCTCTCTCCAAGAACCTTTCTTTCCCCACGCTCTCCAGGTATTTTTTTTCTTTATTAATTTGTTTGTGGCACCCCATGTACTATGGTGTATGTTAAAAACTCAATTGCCGTAAAGTTACATTTTGATGACTTATCTGCGAGTTTGTGGTTTTTCGATTTGTTAGATTTTATTGCTTGCTTATTTACTTATTTTAGAGAATTCTGGACACCAGATTTGTGGGAGATGACCCTAAATTTTCATGCTGATGGGTAAGGGTGAAAGTGAGATTTTTTGGGTCACTTTTGGATTATGTTTCGAACTGAAAAATAGTTTGATAAAAATGTCATGATAAAATTTGAATTGCCTTATCCTCAAGCCAAATGATTAATATAGGGTGTGACTGCTGTGAAGGGTTTCTAAAATTTTAATAGCTAAAGCTCGAATTGTTATTATCCACCTTTTATTTGTACTTAAATTTCCGTTTTTCTAAAAATCTGGCAATTTAGCATGGAAAAGACGAGTATTCTTTGTTTTGCTGGCTATGTTTATGGCTATCAACGGGATGAAGCCCTGCTGTGGTTTGCAGGAAACTAAGGAAATCGGTAGAAGATAGAAAGATTAATAAAAATTCTGCTGTGAAGGCAGTGTATGGTGATGAATTTTGGACACCTGAGAGGAGTTCACGTCAGGATGTTTGGTCCATAAGGTAGATTTGGTTTAATTATTAGTTTTATCTTTTACCTTAGTCTTATTTATTGACTTGGGTAGTGTT